>OZ035884.1:71243910-71864565 GCA_964034835.1 Muscina levida
TAGAAATTTAAATTCGGATTTAGCAACTTTTAATTTTGGAGGATCTAATCTGCGAGGTTTCGAAAAAGGTGGATTTCCTTTCATTTCAATTCGGTGAACGGTGGAATGTTTAATGGGTTTAGAGTAGTCGGGATCACTTGTAATTAAAGGAAATTCATTCAAGAGTCTCAAAAATCTGTCTTTAGGAGGTAATATTTTAATAGAGTGTAATTCTGTTATCCCTAATGAACCTTTGACAGAAGTTTGCGTATTAGAATCGCTGATCAGTTTACGTTTCATATCAATGACAATAACAAAATGTTCAAAGAAATCTGCACCTAAAATTGGGTTGGTGATATCAGCCAAAATGAAAATGACCAAGACCTAAATCAATAGTTAAGGATTTTGTTCCAAATGTCCTTATAATGGTACCATTGGCAGCTGATAGCAATGTATTTGAATGACGTTTGCGTTTATAAAACCTTGTTATGGGAAAAACCGAAACAGCGGCTCCAGTGTCAATTAAAAAATTTAGATTGTTTATAATATCAATGACAAAAAGGCGACGTGCAGGTTTTTTAGAAATCCCTTTATTCATCGCCAAAATATCGGGATTATTTAGTTTAAATTTCGTGTATTATTATTTAAAACAAAATCACATGGTGATGTACATTTAAGGGCTCTATTACCAAATTTTAGATGATACCAACATAGCGTACGTTTATTAGATCTACCATTGTTTCAGCTTGTTCTAACGTTGGTATTACCATTGTTTCTAATTTCAGATACATCATAGATAATCTGCTAATATTTTCAGAAAAATTTGTTGTGATTTAAATTAAGTTTTCAAATAATTGATTCGAGTCTTTAGATTTAGCAGGACAGCTTACCAAAGAAATTTGATTTATAGTTAATAAATCATTTATTTTATCCGCTAAAGTCAGCTTTTCATCCAAAGACGTTAGATTAGATGCCGTTAAATGCATTTGAACTGTTGAATGAAGTTTGCACATCCATAATTTAAACAATAAATCGTTATTAACCATTGACTTTGAAATAGAAAGAGCCTTTAAGTCACGGAAAAATTCTAATGGTTTTCTATCACCAATTTCGGAATCACTAAGAATTCTTTCGAGACGAAGATCAGCGTTCATGTTAAAACGTTCAAGAATTGTTTTCTTAATGTGATCATATTTATTTTCATGTGGTGGGTTATGAATTATATCAACTATTTTATTAAAATTTCCTTCGAAAGAGAAATAATAACCAATTTATATTTAGTCATATCGTCTGTAACGCCTTTCAAAGCAAATGTAAATTCGGTTTGTATAAACCATGTCTCAGGACATGAAATCCAAAACTGGTAATTTAATTGAAATGTTGGAGAAATAATGTGTTTGAGTGTTAGGTAGAGGATTTGATTGAGCTTCGTGAAATTCCATACACATTTCATTTGAATCTGGGTTTAAATTACCATGTCCCATAGAGCGCGTATTAACCATTTTAAAAGTGTATTATTGGTATGGGATTTACAGTTAGGAACAAGATAAAAGTTAATACAGAGACAGCAAAGGAAAATAACATCAAAATGGGTTTGAAAAATTTCTGGACCAGATTTACAATGATCGTTTGTAATTGAATATGTACATTAGACCGTATCACAAAAAAAAAGTTATCCGTACACCAGCGAATATGAAACAATGTTCCAAGGACATTTCAAAGAAAAAATTTTTTATTTTTTTTGCCGAACGTAGGGGTCGCCTTTTTAGTTTTTTCGTTATATCTTCCATATTAACAGTCCGATCTTAAAGCTTGATATAGCGAATTTTTTGTCTCGGCTCTTAGGTCCATTGACCTCAAGTGCACCGTTCTAGTACTTATCCCCCAAATCTAATTTCCTACCACCCTAATGTGACACCCTAATGATAGAAATTTATTGCTCGCAAAAAACCATAAAACTTTTGCGAAGAAAGTATCTCGATAAATACAGCACAACTATCTAAAAAATGCTTTTATAAATTCATTGTTGCCGATCGTAGGGGTCACCTTTTTAAATTTGTCATTGCTTCAGTATTTACATTCAGATATTAAAGTATGATATATCGATGTGTTTGTCTGTGGCAGACCAATTTTTTTAATTCAAAAGTCTTTGACCTAAAGTAACCTTTAACATCATACCTCAAATTACACAACAAGGAATTAGCAACAAAAAGCAAAGTAAAATAAATGAAATTTTAGTCGATCATACCTCGACGTGATTTAAGTTGGCTATATTTTTGATGGCTCTCGGGTTTAGATAGAATGTGGCCCATGCGTTGCTCGTCGGTGACCGCCATGGCAGATTCATGTACTACATGAACAAAACCCTCGGCGAAGTAAGAGTCACATTTGAAGTTTATAAACTTAACAACTTGTGGACCGAATATTTGACGAATGCATCCAGTTGCATCCATATAGCCATCTAAACGCACTTTCGCATCCGTTTTGATCGATAACATAACATTTTAAGGGTGGAAAAATGTTGTTAGTAGTAATGGTAATTTGAGATCAAAACTTTTGAATTAAAAAAAATTGGTCTGCCACAGACAAACACATCGATATATCATACTTTAATATCTGAGTGTAAATACTGAAGCTATGACAAATTTAAAAAGATGACCCCTACGATCGGCAACAATGAATTTATAAAAGAATTTTTTAGATAGTTGTGCTGTATTTATAGAGATACTTTCTTCGCAAAAGTTGTATGGTTTTTTGCGAGCTATAAATTTCTAACATTAGGGTGTCACATTAGGGTGGTAGGAAATTAGATTTGGGGGGTAAGTACTAGAACGGTACACTTGAGGTCAATGGACAAGAAAGAGACAAAAAATTCGCTATATCAAGCTTTAAGATCGGACTGTTAATATGGAAGATATAATGAAAAAACTAAAAGGCGACCCCTACGTTCGGCAAAAATAATAAAATTTTTTTTTTTGAAATGTCCTTGGAACAATGTTTCATATTCGCTGGTGTACGGAGAACTTTTTTTTGTGTGCCTGTAAGGTGATACGGTCTAATGGACATATTAAGTTATATTTGTATTTTTTTTTTTGACTTATCTGTTTTATGGACATAATATCCTAAATTGTTTTAGAATTTGAGAATTCCGTTGGTACAGATGTGGTCCAAAACAGAAATGTCCAAAATTCGATAGTTGGAATTAGAGGTAACAGTAGATCCTTAAATAAACAGTATGACGACTGTGATTAAATATCCTTATCCAAATTGATGTTCGGTTGAATTATGCGTATTTGAGGATGTTGTTATTCTGGTAACCATTCTTAGATATTGATTTTCACTTAATAGATTTTGCGATTATTTTATCTTTTTAATAGTCGGTTGCAATACGGGAAATTTTCAGCAAATTTCTTTGAAATGATAATTGATCTTTTTTTCTTCTTTCAGCGTAAATATTAAAAGGATGTGCGTTTCTTTTAAAATACTTAAAGATTCGTATATTCACACCGAATAGTTTGAGCAGGATCGCCAATGAAGTTGGTTGCTTATCTAATAATTCAAAACCAAACTTCTCTATTTAAAATCAAAATTTATTCTGAAAAGTTTTGATAATTCAATTCGACAATATTGAAAATTCAAACAAAGAAAACAAAGTTGAAATACAATTTATAAAACAAAGTGAATATGTAGAGGAACACTACACCAGCAATATATTAAATTCCAAAGATACGACTGCAATGATGGTAAAAATTCTAAGCAATCAAAAATCCGGGTTGAAAATTTGTCATATTAACGCCCAAAGTTTAAAAATCAAAATTGACGAATTCAGATACACTTTTTCTAATTTAAAGGTTGATGTGATCTGTGTTACGGAAACTTGGTATGATGAATCGGCCCCTGATAATATAATGAGTTTACTGTGAAACAAATTTAGATGAATGTAAAACATTTCACGATTTTAGCAACATCAATTATAATGCTGTTCTATCTGAAACGACAGAAATCGATTGGAATGAAATTTATTACATATCATCTGTCGACGGTCAAGTTGATTTTCTTCAAAATAGTATTAACCGAATTTTTTCCCAGTCTGTTCCATTAAAAACCATACGTCCTAAAAAAGCAAGGAACCCTTGGTTTTGTGAAGAAATTAAAGAAGCAATAGCAAATAGAGATTTCTATTACAAGCGGTGGAAACGAATTAAAACTAATACCTTATATGGTGAATTTTCAAATTTTAGAAAACTTGTAAACGTTTTGGTAAAAAGGTATAAACACAAGTATTATACTCGAAAATTTAACAATGCTGTCGGATCACAGAAAACATGGAAAGTTGTGCGTGAAATTGGCATAGGGAAAACGAGATCTCATTGTTTATTAAATATAAATGTCAATGAAATGAACGAATCTTGGCGTTGGAAGTTTTTTGCACCAACTGACACTTTCCTATTTGCACAACGGCCACACTGCGGCTTGTAAACATTTTTGGTTCCACAGCCATAGCAGAAAATTTTACGCTCTTTTAAGCAGTCGTCCCAGAAATGTCCTGAAGTGTCACAATTCCAACATAATGGACCTTGATTCACAGCATCAACACACGCGAATTGAGCTATGGTATGCTCGTGATCTGTGTCCTCATTCTGAAGCTCAGCTACATTTCGTCGAGTGTTTGTCTGTGTAAAGCTAGTTGGTTTGCAAAGGAAGCTCTTCTTATACCGATCATCGCCAATCAAATTTTCCCTCATTTGCACTAGTTTTCTTAGGTGGGCTATCGAATAAATTGGAAATTCCTTACAAGTATTTCTACTAACTCTTCTTCGGGAATAGGTTGGTCCAGTCTGTCCACCATGAGACAAACCGCATCATAAAATATCTCAAATGATTCTCCCGGTTTCATTTTTCTATTACGCACCTCTTCCTTAGGGTCAAAAGTCGATCGCATATCTTTATATTGATAGCGTAGGGCTGAACAGAAATCAGTCCACTTCACAGAATCTACCTATATATGATATCTCCAATACCAGGAGTTTGCCTTATCAGAGAGAAGAACAGGAAGATTTTTACAAATTATTTCGAAATTATCGTTGAACTTCACGTTCCAATTTTGAATAATGGACGTGGCCTTTTCCGGAGGAATGGAAGGGAAGTTACCATTCGAAATGTTTGAACTATTTCTACTGGAGTTCCGATGGACGCTTTGGCTGACATGTAAAGGTTGGGTCCTTGATGGAATTTGGAGCATTTGGCTGTAAAGCGGGTTGGTTATATAAACCCACTTGGCTATTTCGATATTCATTTCCGTGAAGGAGTGAATCGCGAGAAGGCGAAAAGTTTTCAACCTCAATTAAATTATTTGTGGTTTTGCGTGGACTTAGTTCTAGAGTGGTATTCGCATTTTCTGAGAATAGATTTCAATGGAAGCTTCGTGTATGCGGCCGGTTAGCCTATGCACCTCTAAGTTTGCCCCGAGCGACACCTCGTTTGTTTCTTGTATTGCCCGTTTGTGTCGCCGTTTCGTTACAACTAACAGGATTGGCATTGTATTTTCGTAAATTGGAAAGCTCACAAGACGTTTTGCAATGTGGACATTGAGAATCTGACGATAGGGCTTGCTCAATACAATTTTTATGAAAAACGTTGTTGTTGTTGTAGCAGCATATGTGCATGTTTGTTTATCATGTGTTATTAGGTACGCCTTGTGTGTGGTTTTCTGCTGCACTTGTCTCCAGGCCAAGGAAGGTAGCTACTTCCACTGGGTGGGTCCAAAGAGACCTGGGAACAAGTAGAGTTGGATTAGCAGGGCAGTTGAAAAGGTGTAGCGTGTCGTGTGGTCCTTGGTTGCAGGCTGGACAGACGTTCGACGTACTGCCGTCAATTCTTGCCCACTATGAATTGAGGCGGCTACACAATCCGGATCTCAGTTGGGCCAAAACAACTGTCGTCTGCCGCGGTAAAACCTCTTCTTCCGAAGCCACTGATGGAGGGTGATCTCCGAGCACGACATTCACTCTGTAGTTGTTCACTGCTTCCAAGACTGCGTCTGAGTGAATTCTGCTAATCCTGCCTGATATGCGCTTTGATCTAGAGGCTCTCTCTTGTAGCGCTGGATCTCACGCTCTAGATCGTGAAGGTCTTTCCTGACCTGCCTGGGGGAGGGAGCCTATCCATAAGGTGGTGGTTGGGATGGGTGGTCCGATAACATCCAAGCAAGTACTGCTTCGACAGAAGGAAATTGTGTCGTCGCACGGTTATGACCTTCCTCTCCTCATGTAAGTGATCCACAGATGACATGAGGAGGCACCCTGTCGCAGTTCTCAGGGCGGCATTTTGGCATGTCTGCAGGTTCTTCCACTGCGTCTCGCTCACGTTCGGTGACCACACTGGAGCTGCGTAGTTCACCACAGACCGACCTATCGCTTTGTAAGAGGTCAACAAGGTTTCTTTGTCGGTTCCCCAAGAGCTGCCGGCAAGCGACTTGAGGACCTTGTTCCTACTTCTCATCTTGTTGCAGGTAGCTGTGGCGTGCGCATTGAATCTGAGCAGACTGTCAAATGAGACACCAAGGACCTTGGGGTGGTTGGTGGTCGGAATTGTTGTGCCATCGACTATCACATTGAGCGGTTCCTTCACTTGCGCTGTCCATGCGGTGAACAGTGTGGCCGATGATTTTGTGGCGGAAATTTTCATCCTTCTCGCAGCGAAGAAATTGGCAATATCAGCGAGGTAGACATTCAACCTTCCACATATGTCATCAGTCGAGGGGCCCGACGCCAAAATCGTACAGTCATCGGCATACGATACGATATTTACGCCGTCAGGTGGTGGTGGAATTGCAGAAAGGTAGAGGTTAAACAATGCCGGAGATATCACCCCACCTTGGGGAACTCCCTGTTTCACTCTACGGGGCTTGGACTTTCTATTTCTGAATTCCACGTATGACAGGCGTCCACACATGTAGTTTACGATCCAACGTTTCAAATAGTTCGGGAAGGACGTGTTGGCGATGCCCTCAAAGAGCGTGGCGTGATTTACGGTATCGAAAGCCTTCGATAAATCAAGCGCCACGAGGACCGTCCTGTCACTGGGCTTATTCTGGTTGAGACCGCGACTTATTTGTTTTTTTTTGATAATTGATTGTACTAAACCAGAGGACAACAGTGGTCGTAGTTTATTTTTTTTGTGAACTGCCCCATGTTGTGCGCCAATTTATTTATGTAATGTTCAATACTACGAAATGCCAAATAAAATACTCTAAACAAAGGAAAGTACTACTACCCTTCAAAATAAATCTGGTTTCATAGCATGAACTTGGATTGTCAAAGAAGATGGAATATAATTCCAGAACTTATGAACTTGGGAGCCATTTACATGCTAGCAAGGCAGTCGGGAGGGGGGTTCGGGTTAATTATGAACTGAAGTTGATAGTTAGACGTAAACAAATAATGTTATAGACTCCCGATAAAGTAATTAATAAAATTGTGGAGGGAATGTATTGAACCCAACCACAAACCCCTATGATAGTCTAGGTGTAATAGTTTAAAAACAACACAGTCGATGTTCCAATTATTATCAGAGATCTCCAGATATCGTTGGAGATATCGCCTCTTTACCCATCCCAGCCGTGATCTGAGTGGCGTACATATTGTGCTAAGGTTCCATTATCGATGCCCTTACTTCACCTTACCCTACCAATTCGTAAGAAAACTAATTACATTACTTATCCTAAGTTTAGTTATTATAAAAGGTATAATTTACTTAACATCTTTATGTGTATGTATTACATTCAAAATGGTTTTTTATAACCTCAAAATTCTAATCGTTCCGCGAATATTATTACATATTTGTTTTTTAAGATTCGAATTCGTTTTTTTTCATCTTTTCCGCCCTGTCAGCTGTCAGTATAATCCTTATCACACAACTCTTGTAAAATAAATTCTATTAGCAATAATAGAGATAGATCTTGAATCGAACGAAGAAAACACATTCGTTTTTTTTAAATCATCATCTAAAAATCACATGTATTTATTAACAGAGTATTTGGGTAAGATTTATAGCTATTTGGGTGTGTAAATAGCGAAAATAACAAAAACCACAGTGAGCAAAATATATAATAGTTTTTATAACCGAATTCGCATTTTATTGACCAGTTGTAACAATTTACATATTTCCCATAAGTTAAAACTAAGCAAAAAAGTTCCCAAAAAAGTGGGTCAATCTAAGCAAAACTTTGAGGTTATTTTTCGGCAAAAATATGGCGTACAGAAAAAAATTAAGTATGCCATTTAATTCATCATGTTCAAAATGCAGAGAGTTGATGGTGAAACCACATGCAATTTTTTCTACTACCATGCAGTATAATATTTATTGAATGGAAAAATGTTAAACGTCCAACATGAACCGTCTGAAAACATAAAATACATAGTTTTGACCGCACTACTGCCCTTTATTAGGACAACGTACAGTTTTCCCGAAAGCTAATTAAATTTGTAAAAAATTTTGTTTTTACCAATTTTTTGTACGGCTGATAAATTCGCAGATATTGGCATTATATTAACTTAGTTTCAATATGACTTCCGTTTTGAGAAACGTCCGAACCAGTGATCTGCGGCGATAGGAGTTTTCGCCACTACTGGTGTACTCGCTGTTTATGCGGCTGCGGTAACAAACTGCTTGGATATTTTTGTGCCTTTTGTTATATTGTTTTCTTTTACCGGGATAGTTTGCCACCGCATCAAAAAACCAAGAACAAAAAAATGAATCTTTGTTGTGTGAGCTTTTTCTATGGTGGTGGTTACTTAATTTCCCTTTGCACCCCATGAATGAGGTATGGGATAGCTTCTCGCGTTGTTGTGAATTAACACGCTTTCTATTTTTAGATTCACAACTAACGGCACCTACTTATTTATCGACGAATGCGAACATCACTGTTTTGAGAAGCTCTTACTAGACACGACGATTGAATCGACGCTTAATACTGCGAAGTTGCTGTCAGACAACATTCGAGGGGAGCCGACAATGAAAGAATATTTTATTTATTTTTTTCTTTTTTAAGATGACTGGAGCCAGGTTTGAACCTGCGATCTCCCGCATGGTAGTCGCGTGTTCTAACCACTATGCCACGGCCGGTCCCGTGGTGGTTAAGCACGATAAAACTATTGAACTTTTTGATTGCATTTTCCTGATCTATAAAGAATGTCTCCAAAAAATAAGCAAAAAAGAAAGCGGTACAAATCCACAGCGAGGCGGTTAGTATGTTGGTGGCGATCGCACCGACGTCGTATTCTTCTTCGTAATATTTTTGTTTGTGTTTCTTCGTTGTCGTGCAAAACCACCACCATAAACAAGCACACACAACAAAGCGTCATATTTTTGTTTTTGTTTTCTTTTGATACGATGCTAAACTATTGCAACAAAAAAAGTAAACACAAGAAAAAGCTTTACTCCACCGCATCAGTTTTTGTTCGATATTTCGATCACTTGCGTATGAAAAATACTAAGTTCGGACGCGGTGCACCGCCGGTTGCGGTCTATCGGTTCTGATCTCTGGTCCGAACTAGAGTTTCTCTTTTTGTCGGACTTTTCATTTCCCGGGAAACTGGGAAAAATTTTAGCCTTTCCCAGGATTCCTGGAAATTTTCGCGCAGTAGAAAAACAAGAGTATCCTATTCGGCATGCTACCACCGATGCGTCTTAGGAAATAGGTAACAGAAGTTACTGAAGCTTAAAACAGGCTCTCTTAGTGGCTTTGGCAGCCCCAAGAAACTAGGATCGGGAGCGGTGGCCTAATAAGATACTCTCCTTAAGCAAAATTTATTATGAAAACACAAAGAAAAGAAAAAACAAGAGCCCCCCTAAATGTTTACGACCCCCGCAAACGATACCATGATTTAAGTATATGCTCCTGGAATATCCGAACTCTATACAGAGATGGTGAATCTATCCAACTGGCGGATCGACAAATACAAGGCTGACATCACGGCCATACAGGAAATGAGATGGACGGGACAGGGATGCACACGACGAAAGAACTGTGACATCTTCTACAGCTGCCATGCAGGAAGACACGAATTTGGATGCGGTTTCATAGTCGGCAAGAGACTTCTACACCTGGTCTCGCGGTTTAACCCTGTAAGTGACCGTATAGCCACGATTCGCATCCGGGCGAAATATTTTTACATTACGCTGATTTGTGTACACGTCCCGACGGAAGACAAAGACGATGATATCAAAGATCCATTCTATGAGTGCCTGGAGGATATATATGACCGCTGCCCTGCACATGACATTAAAATTGTTCTGGGAGATTTTAATGCTAAAATAGGAAGGGGAGATGCTCTTGGATCAGCAGTCGGAAAATTCAGTCTACACACCAACACCTCCGATAACGGATTCAGACTGGTAAGTTTCGCGTCGGCAAGAACATGGTTGTGAGTGGAACCAGATTCCCGCATAAAGATATCCACAAGGCAACCTGGATATCTCCCGATCAAAATACAAGAAATCAGATTGATCACGTGGTATTTGATGGAAGGCATGTCTCAAGCGTTATGGACGGGCGTGTGATGCGCGGTGCAAATATCGACTAGGATCACCACCTAGTTGCAGCCAAGGTACGCACACGATTAATTAGTGCTAAAAACGCTCGTAACCAAAGGCAAAGGAAGCTAGACATCACAAAGCTGCATACCACTGAGATTGTCAATTCCTACTCCAACTAACTCTCAATTACTGCAAATATCGACTCGGATCACCACCTAGTTGCAGCCAAGGTACGCACACGATTAAGTAGTGCTAAAAACGCTCGTAACCAAACGCAAAGGAAGCTAGACATCACAAAGCTGCATACCATTGAGATAGTCAATGCCTACTCCAACCAACTCTCTCAATTACTCCATACAAATCAACTTAGTTCTGATGTTCCCGACATACAGTGGCAGCATATTGCGAATTCTATGACCACTGCCGCAACAACCGTACTGGGTTATGAAAAACCACGCTCTGACAAGCCCTGGTACGATGATGAATGTCGCAAAATGTCTTAGGAAATGGATGGTGCATACAAGGCAAAACTGCAGCCAATGGCGACGCGTGCTGTGACGGAGCGTTATAAAGAGAAAAGGATTGAGATGAAACGCCTGTTCAGACGGAGAAAGCGTCTGTGGAAGAAAAGAGAGAGCCAGGATATCGAAAACTACAGGGATAGAGGTGAGGCCCGAAAGTTCTACCAAAAGGTAAAAAGTAAAGGTTTTGGAATCTCCACCTGTAAGGACAGAGACGGAAATCTGGTCACGGACACTCAAAGTGTGCTGCAAATATGGAGGGAACACTTTTAATCTCTGATCGTTCTCGAAGGCAGCATAAGTGACGAAGTCGCACCAATCATCGACGATGGAGTAGACTGTCCACCACCGAGCCAAAACGAGATCAGCACGGCAATTGCGCGGCTTAAAAATATTAAAGCTGCGGAAGCCGATGGACTGCCGGCAGAGCTTTTTAAAGCCGGCGGCGATGACCTAGTAACATGCATGCTCCAGCTCATAAACACGATTTGGCTCAGGGAGTGCATGCCCGATGATTGGAATCTGAGTGCCCTATGTCCCGTGCTTAAGAAAGGCAATCCTAGGGCCGTTTTCTCATTAGGCGATTATCTTTTTTCCCAACGAAAAACTGCAGATTATTGAAATTTGGTTTTCTCAATATCTCATTTGCATTTATTCTGTCGCAAAGTTAACCCGCCCTCATCTGGCGGTTATTTATTTGCCGTACAGATAAATTCAATCAGCTGACTGCTGTCAATAATTTTGGTATTTGTTTTTGTGAAAAAATTAAATAGATTTTAGACAAAATGTTTAATAGAGTAATTAATATTAGTTTGATGGAGGATGAACTCGAAGAACATGAGTACCAAGTGAATGCTGAAAGAGTTTATCAAGCAAGACCTAATTATCTGGAAGACATGGAGGATAATGATTTTTTCAAAAGATTCCGCCTGTCCAAATCAACATTTAAAATTGTTCTTGATATGATAACCGACAAAATTTCCTCAATAACGGACAGAAATCATGCTCTAACGCCCGAAATTAAACTATTGCTAACTCTACGATATTATGCCAGTGGCAATTTTCTTATAACGGCCGGAGATTTTTGTGGGGTCAGCGTACCATCTGCTTGCCGAGCTGTAAGAGACGTCTCTGGAGCAATTGCAGCAGTCGCTGGAGATTTTATTAAGTTTCATCAGCCGCATACAGCTACTGTGGATGCATTTTATCGAATTTCAAAATTTCCAAAGGTGGTGGGTACGATCGATTGTACGCATGTACGAATTCAATCACCCGGAGGAGACTGTGGGGAAATATTCCGGAACCGCAAAGGATATTTTTCGTTTAATGTCCAAGCTGTATGTGATGCTAACTTAATATTCCAAGATTTGGTCGCAAGATGGCCTGGCTCAAGCCATGATAGCATGATTTTCAATAATAGCAGATTAAAATACCGTCTAGATAGTGGGGAATTCGGCCAACTTTACATTCTAGGGGATGGTGGCTACAAGGCATCCAGTTATATGTTGACACCTCTGCTTAATCCGATAACACATCCACAAAAATTGTATAATGAGTCGCAGATTCGAACGCGAAATGTTGTAGAGAGGTGTTTTGGAGTTTGGAAGCGGCGCTTCCCTGTATTATCTTTGGGAATACGGCTAAAATTATCAACTGCAATGAGTGTGATAGTTGCATGTGGAGTTCTACACAATTTATGCATAACTCAAAAAGAACCTGTGCCTCCTGAAATGCATACCAATGCACTCACAACCAATTTTGATAATGACACCATCGTTGCAGAAACATCATCTAACGCCCGGACAATATTAATCAATAATTATTTTGCAAGGTACATAAATTCATTCATAAATTTGTATATTTAAACTCTAGATTTTTATTTTTTTCAATTTCAGTCTTTAAATTCAACTTTTTGGTAGATCGTGTAATACTCCTAAATTTTCCCTCAGTTTACTACCTTCTCAAAACGATGACGTGACGAATGAAACAATATTTTTAATTTAATTGTATTTATTATTATTAATATTTTTCAATTCAGTCTTAAATTGCGAGGTCTTGTAACATTTTAATATAATTAATAATAATAAGGCAACATTAGTGAACGTAGATGAATCTAAAATAAACAAAAAATAATATAATTTTGAAATTCAGTTTCTGGTGAGATCGGAGAACACTACATTTATTTAAATTAATTATATAAGCTGTAAATATATGAACAAATATTTCACATATATAAATCAATTTTTTCTTTTTTTTCTTTTAGTTCAATAGCTAATATTTCATTTTTTAGTTTCATTGACTCTATCTCCAATTTATGTTTTTCAGATGCTCTACTATTTTCACCTTCATAAAAAGCCTGTTGTAATTTAAGTAATTTTACTTTTTCTTCTTCCATTGATATTTTTTTATTCTTATTAGAAATAAATAATTCTTTGGAGACTTTTTGTTTCACTGTAGAGGAATTATATTTTACTCTGCTTGAAGATGGTTCGATAGTAGGTTTGCTTTCCATTTGGGGAATTTCCTTGCATTCGGACATCACGCTTATTTCGAGTTCATCAGAAAAATCCTCTACCAAGATGGAATTGTTGTTTGCAGCATCCATGTTGTCCAAAAATTCCTCTTGCATTCTCTCATCATGATTATTAATATACGCTATGCACAAAAATTACAGTAATGTACCACACAGTTAATTTTAACTAAACAGACATTTCTTACCATCATTATCGAATGGATTGTACAATCCAGTTGCACTGTCTCCAACCAGAGATAATATTTTTTCTGAAACCGCAGATACTGATGCATTGAAAGGTGTACCGCCACCAGTACGGTATGTCTCACGCTTTTCAGTGGCTAGTTCCATTTTAGACTTTCTTTTCATATTATCGTACTTGTCTCTTAATGTTTTCCAGGGACGATGTATTCCACTCTGGCTCTTAAAGGATTCTTCCAGCTTCATCCACGCTTCATTTTTTAACTTCCAATTGACTGCGTCCGATTTTTTGTTTTCCAATATATGTTTTTGATTTATAACTAAATCGACTAGCAGTAGCTCCTCTTCAGTGGTAAAATTTTTCCCACGTTGCTTTTTATCCGTCATTGTTTTAGTAATTATTTCGTTTTTTCTTTTTGTTTGTTATTTTTTTCACGTTTGAAAAACAACTGATTTATGTCAATAAGTTGTCACTTGAAGACAGTGCTACCAACTTGCACGGCTATTTTGAGAGGTATTGCCAACTGAAACAAAATGTTTTTGTCGGCATATTGAGAAATCCAAAATAGTTAACGGACAGTTTATCAGTCTAATAAATTTATATCGAGATTTAGTAACAGGCAGTTTGTCGATACATTCAGAAAACGGGCACTAGTGTGTGTACCAGTGATCTGCGGCGATAGGAGTTTTCGCCACTACTGGTGTACTCGCTGTTTATGCGGCTGCGGTAACAAACTGCTTGAATATTTTTGTGCCTTTTGTTATATTGTTTTCTCTTACCGGGATAGTTTGCCACCGCATCAAAAAACCATGAACCAAAAAATTAATCTTCGTTGTGAGAGCTTTTTCTTTGGTGGTGGTTAAGCACGACGATGAAGAAACACAAACAAAAATATTACGAGGAAGATTACGACGTCGGTACGATCGCCACCAACATACTAACCGCCTCGCTGTCGATTTGTTACGTTTTTTTTTTTTGCTTATGTTTTGGCGACAAATGTTAAAACAAGTTCATTAGTCCGACAGATTTCCAACAGAAACAGAAGAGTTTTAAAATGTCAGATCATACATTTGTTTTAGACAAAACAATTGAACTTTTTCATTGCATTTTCCTGACCTATAAAGAATGTCTCCAAAAAATAAGCAAAAAAGAAAACGGTACAATTCCACAGCGAGGCGGTTAGTATGTTGGTGGCGATCGCACCGACGTCGTATTCTTCTTCGTAATATTTTTGTGTGTGTTTCTTCGTTGTTGCGCTAAACCACCACCATAAAACAAGCACACACAACAAAGCGTCATATTTTTGTTTTTGTTTTTTTTGATACGATACTAAACCATTGCAACAAAAAAAAGTAAACACAAGAAAGAGCTTTACTCCACCGCATCAGTTTTCGTTCGATATTTCGAACACTTGCGTATGAAAAATACTAAGTTCGGACGCGGTGCACCGGCGGTTGCGGTCTATCGGTTCTGATCTCTGGTGTGTACCAACTATCGCGGGATTGGCCTTTTCCCCATCGCATACAAGGTCCTGTCTAGTGTGTTATGTGAAAGACTAAAGCCCATTCTGGCGAACCTGATTGGACCTTATCAGTGTGGCTTTAGTCCTGGTAAACCCACCACCGACCAGATATTCACGCTACGATAAATCCTGGAGAAGACCCATGAAATTTAGATCGATACCTACCACCTGTTCATCGATTACAAAGCTGCATTTGACAGTCCGATACGACAGAAATTGTTGGATGCTATGGCTGAGTTTGGTATCCCCGAAAAGCTAATTCGACTCTGTGGGATGACACTGGCTGACACGAATTCTTCAGTGAAAATTGGCAAAAATCTGTCAAAGCCATTTTCTACCAAGCGAGGCTTTAGACGAGGCGATAGTCTGTCCTGCGAACTCTTCAACATCGTAATGGAGATGATCATGCGGAAAGCAGCAGTAAACAGGAATGGCACCATATTTAACAAAAGCCACATGTTGCTCGCGTATGCTGATGATATCGATATTATTGGACGTGGATTGCGAGATGTTACTGCGGTTTTTTCGAGCATTGAAAAGCAGTCGGCTGAAGTGGGTCTGGTGATAAACGAGGACAAAACCGAGTTATTTGTTTCAACGAATAAATAGTCCACTCGTCTGGGACGCTGCGTGAACGTTGACAACTATAACTTTGAAGTGGTAGATGATTTTGTCTACTTTGGCTCCGCCATAAACAAAAATAATAATGTCAGCCTCGAAATCAATAGACGAGTATTGATCTCAAACCGCTGCTACTATGCGCTAAGCAAGCGATTTAACGACAAAGCGCTCTCTCGAAGAACAAAGATCCAGCTCTACCAGACTCCGATCCTACCTGTCTTGCTCGGCGGTGCGCAAAATGGCCCCAAGAAAAATGACCCCAAATTTAAAATGCAATTATGCCCCATTTTTAGGACAAAATTTCATAATGAAAAATAGCCACAAAAAAATAATGAAAAATTGCCCCATATAAATGAATATATGCCCCAAAAATATTTTGGGGCATATTATCATATAATAATTTATTACTTTGGGGCTTTTATGCATTATGAAATATAATCCCAATTTGAAGAAATGAAAAATTGCCGCAACATTTTCGAACAAACGAAAACCAATGTTTACTAATAGCATTATTTATTTAGTAAAAAACTTTAAATAACGTCAACAATACTCCGCTCTACAATAAGGACACTAATACTTTACTTCATTTACCTGTGCATCTGCAACTAGATAAAACATTAATAAAAACTTGTTAAGATTATTATTTGAGTTTAAAAAACGAAAAGCAAATAGAATATATTAGAATAGATTGCACACAAAAATCAAAATTTTGATATACTTATATATAAATAACGGAATATAAATATTTGAATAAAATCGCACTTAAAAATTTTCTTTTCAAAATTTCATATTCTATTATTTATTTAAACAGATTTGAAATATATTTGATTTGATTTGAAATATATATATATATATGAAATATAAATAAATAATGGAATTTGAAAATTTTTTCAAAAAAAATCGCGCGATTTTTTTGGTTTTTTTTTAAAATTAGACAAAGACTTAATTACACCAAAAAATTTTTAACAAAGTTTAACAACCAAACAAACTGTTAAAAATATAATTTTATTTCGGCCGATTTTTTCATATACATAACTTGTTATGGGAGTTATTTCCGTTGTGGGTTATGTCATAGCACCCTTCATCAGTGCTATATTTATATCACACAAATTAGGGCTATTTTACATTTTATAAAATTGGGGCTAAATTCCATAATGCAGTTTAAACCCACATACAAAAATGAAATTTGGGGCCTTCATTCACTTTTCAGAATGAAGAAATGCCCCAAAAAATGAAAATATGCCCCAATTTGTTTATTTATTTTTTTGGGGCCATTCTGCATTTCTCACTTTGGGGCCAAATTTCTTGGGGCCTAATTTCATAGCGCCGTCTTGCTCTTCAGCGCAGAATCCTGGGTAATGACACAAGCGGATCAATCTATTCTGGGAGTCTTCGAGAGAAAAATACTCTGCAAAATATTTGGACCCATCATCGTGAACGGCGTGTACCGTCGTCGTATGAATCATGAGCTGTACAACGACATCGACGTGGTCAAGCGCGTTCAAATAGACCGAATGCGCGTTGTACGAATGGACGAACGGCTCGAAAAGTCTTCGGCAATAAACTCGATGGGCGGAGCAGGAGGGGGCGACCAAAACTCCGATGGATGGACCAGGTGACGGAACTGTTAAGTAAGCTTGGTATGACGAACTATCTACGGAGCGCAAATGCTTTTCTTCGTGCGGCTGCTGATAGATGAATTTTTATTGTTGCTGTCAGTAAAGAAGAAGAAGAAAAATAAGACAAACTATGTTAATCTTATACAATTTTGCAGTATGTACATTAGGGTAAGAACTTTTTGCATTTTTTGCAAATATCAAATCTCCCCAGACAAAATCGTGTATGGCATGGAAAAATATTAAGAACTGCGTTTTTAGTTTTTCGCTATCGTTAAAAAAGGTTACGCACCAAACGCGTTAAAGTTTTGAATCAAACAAAGTTTAAAAAATTTTTTTTTGGAAAACATTCTTTGTAAAACATCGCGTACTTTGAACCTAAAGTTTATATCTTACAATAACTACTTTTAATCATTTATTGTTATTATTTGTTTACATACTTACATATGTATAAACCATATTTAAAAAAAAATTGTTATTAAAAAAATTAAAAAAACATATCGTCGGCTAGCCTGCAAGTAGTGTCATGTGTAATTTTGGAATTTTTTTTTTATTGTACCATTGTGAAGCTCTACTGGTCATACATAAGCCTACCAAGACGTTTTGCGATATCTTAATGGGTTTAGAAGATAGCAAAAAGTGCTATGTGTAACCCATATACGAAATATTCCTGCAATAGGTGTTATGTGTTTTTTTATATGGTAATTATTATTTTTTTCTATAGTAATTTTTTAAGGAGTTACAAAAAGGTTATGCTTATATCGGATGGATTTACCTACTAAAATAAAAATAAGGTACTGTGTAGCGCTTTAGCAAACCTTTCTGTAGCTACTGGACAAGAGTTGGAGCAAATTATATTAGAAAGAGGCCATAAAATGATGGAAGTCGACAGGGTTCATTCAACGTTAGAAAATTAGTTTACAGCTCCAATATATTCGCCACTATGTTAGTCGCATGAGACAGGCAAGACCAACACATCCATACACAGTAAAATACTTAGAGTATACTTTTTTAAGGATTACGAACACGTTCCTGGCAACTTTACCTCAAACAGACCTGGTGAACGTGCAGGTGATGCAAAAGTAAACAACATCAGTGGATTGCTTATTAAAGACAATGAAGTTTATTTCAAGCTGCGCCACACCGATAATTGGGAATTTATGAGCCAAAAAAGCCAACAAGAGTTCTTAAAATAAATGAACCAAGAAACTTATATGAATCTTCATTAAAAATTGATAAATCCATTTACAAGATCCTCCAGTCATTAAAGCAATATATGCACAAAGATTACCATTCCTTTTATGATAATCTTCAACATTAAAAATGTATTTGTTAAAGCTTTCTTTGTTTAATTATCTAAGTTTCTAACATTTTTTTTTTAATAAAATGTTAATGATTTTCATTATACATATTGTACCACCAATTTTGCTAGCGTTTGGCGTCTTCTAATGGCAAAAATACTTAAATATAATAAAATAAAAAATCTAAACAAAAAGTGTTATGTGTACGAATTCATATGAATATATTTTAAAAAAAGTTCCTACAAAAAGTGTTATGTGTAGTTTTTCTTAAAAAACCTATAGCACTCCGTAACAGAGATCAATATCGGATATCTTTTAATGCAGTACTCTGGTATTTGTGGTAGATATTCAGTTAAGCCTATGGCTAACAAAAAATATCTTTAATGGACAAAATAAATCAGTTTTTTGCCTCTCCTGAAAACCTGTTCAAAAACACATAACACTACTTGCAGGCTAGCCGACGATATATTAAAGGCATTTTAGAAATCGCTGTCGGTGCGTAAGGTTTTTTTAGCAAATTGAACTGAATTAGTTTTTTTTATCATTAATACAATATTTGCCATTGGAAAAGCCCTGGGGAGAATGTGGTCCAAAAAAAGTTATTACCCTAATGTACATATATATTAATTTGTTAATTCATGAGATCATATAGAACAAGCTGCAAATAAAACAAAAACATAACAAACAAAAAAAACAGCAACATTCAACTGAAGTTAGCCTTATTGTCAGAAGGCCATTCAATAAAATGGTGACATTTTTCGTTACTTTCCACTTGCTTCGTAAAATTGTAAATCCTTTTTTATCGAGTTATTAAGTAGTCTATTACTTGATGCAACATTTGCATTTGTTATGGCAGCGGTTAAAATATCCTCAAATGGTCTTTCGGTACTAATGTCTTCTTTTAAAAGTCAATTATAAAGTTGTTTAGCGTACGCGATCACATTTTGTTTTGAAGTTGTTTGAAATAAGTTTTAATCATTCTTATCAAATACTGTTGGATCTTTTAGATACTTCACTAAAGTATAAAGTCACTTGTCTCTTCTTTCTCCAATTCCCTTCTTTAAAGCTTCTAAAATTTGCTTTGCCAAAGGTGTTTTAAATTAGAACATTAAAAGAGAGTTACAAAATTCCTCCAACTCGCTCAATATTGAATGTCAGTTATCAAATGAAAATGTCGCTACAATCTTTAAAATAATCAAGTCTTAGTTAAGGTTTAGGTTTAGTGAAAGTAGTGTTTTATGTGACGAATCAACTAATAGGTTTAATGATAAATAAAATATATGTTAAATATAGAATATTCCGGGAATCCCAGACGGGAATCCCAGGAATTCCCGGGAGAGAATCTCTAGTCCAAACGCATTTTAAAAATGTAGCTAATCGGTTAAGTTTAAAAAACATTTTTTAATTTCTATTTATTATACTTATAGATAGCTCTTCATTAAAACATATTTCCCAAATATGTCTTTGGATGATTTGTTAAATGAAGTGTACGAATGAAACGTCCGACACGCTGGGATTTACCCTTATGTGACTCAAATTTTTGCACTAAACTTGTTATTGCTTGTCTACTAGGGTGAGAATAACGGATGAAAATTGGAGTTAACGCTCTTTAAGTTGCTGTCACCGACTCCGAATTTCGGTAATGAGTTTTTATAATTTGCATACGTTGTTCTTTCGAGTACTTTACCATGATGAAAATGTTGAGTTTACTGAAAAGGAAAAGAAACAGTTAGATGATCAGTGAAATAGTGCGTTTACAAATTAATTTCAAGTACCAATATGTACTTAACCTATTAGTGAAACCGTTATTTGAACATCCCTGCCATAAATAATTAAAAAAATACAGAATTGTGAAACAATATTTCTTCTTTTTTTGAAATTGGCTCAAAGAAATAGCAACCATTTTTTATTTAATGTTTTAAGAATAATTTCATTTACATTATTACAAAATATTGCAATCCGTTTAAATTCACTAACAGATTGTATCAACACATTTTTATAATTTAAGAAAGATAATATTCAGACAGTTTTTATTGGAGTTATTTAAAGTGTGCAATGACGTACAATGAATGGTGATTAATAAAATTTTAAATATTCATACGTATACTTTCAGATTTCTTAAACGCCGTCGATCCAAATGGACAACATTCTACTATTGCGCAGGCGAAAAATAAGGAGTTGAGTCCGAATGCACTTCCTGCTAAGCAAACCGACTTACCAAAATGTGTCGAAGCAGGCCTAAAAGGTATTTACAATTAAGCAACACTATATTTTTAAAAGGACAAGTTTTTGGTGTTTCGAATCTTATATCTAAACTTTTTTTATACCCTCACCCTACGGGTAGGAGGGTATATATCATTTGATATGACCCAAGAGTGTAACACATAGAAGAAGTCACTTAAGACCCTCGGTTATTTGAACCAAATTCGATTCATGGCTTTTTTAGTCGTTTGAGATATGTCCATCTGCCTGTCTGGCTATCCGGCTGGTACACGCGATAAATTTCGAAAGACGCAACCAAATGTTTTGAAATTTTGCACGAATTAATATTTCCCCAAAACTACTTACAGTATTGCAAAAGGGGTGTATAGTCCCGCCCCTTCTGGTACTTCCCAAACGAATATATCCGCCCACTTTAGAAATCGAGTAATAAAATCAATAAAAATAGAATTTTTATTTTTACTGAGGGTGAGGGTATATTTAAGTCGGATTGCCCGACTGATTTATTTGGACTGAGGACAGAAGACAAAATGTAAGTTTAAAGTTGTCATTGCCTTGTGTTATTGACCACTAGACCGGGTCGGTCCCCATACAAAAATTTTTTTTCTCCAAAGTCGAGGGCAAATATTAAAGATCACCTCGAGACAACTTCAAAAAAAATTTTTTAAAAAACCCCAAAAAGAGCAAAGATATGTATGTAATTACAGCAAATATTGGCGCAACTCAAGGTCCGTTCACTACTTTCTAGTTTTGTAATAATTTTTCAGTTTTATTAGTCTTTCCAAGCGCTGATTCACTTACATTTCGCACAAATGTTCAGTGTTGCAAATTTCATGGGAAGAATACAAGTGCATAATAATGTCTATATTTTGTTATTAATACTTCCAGTGTAAACCGGGTATCTTTATAATTTCGTTGCTTGAATATTGGTGACGCTGAATATCTTCGTCCGTATGTTTGAAAACACTGTTTGCGCTAAAAAGTATGCAATAACTTGTATTTAATTTTTTCCATATCGTTAAGAAGTATGCAATAGTTTTCTGTAATAATACAAACAACAGGAAAAAATATAAGTGTTGATGCTGTAAATACATCTTTTCTTACGTAACTTGTTTTGTTTTTGAATAAAATTGTATACTTCCAAAGCAAAATGTTCTTGGTTTTTAAAGAACTTTAATTCGGGGAAAAAATATTTTTAAATTTTAGGGGTAGAAATTGGTCTAAATGAGGCCATCATTACAAGATGATGTCGTATGTCAGCGACATCTATAGGACAAATGTAGTACACGTCGAGACCTATACACCGATGTCTTGTATGTTACGATTGAGCCACAAACAAAAAAGCAGTGATAAATAAACGATTTTGGAGGGGTGTTTTTCCGGGGGGTGGGGGAGGAAAAAAAATTTTTTTTAAAGTTGTCTCGAGGTAATCTTTAATATTTGCCCTCGACTTTGGAAATTTTTTTTCGCGACCCGGTCTATTGACCACTATACTCGAGAAAATATACAGAAACAATTTGAGTGGATTAATTTTCATGATATTATAAATTTTTTTCGTATTTGAGAAATATTAATATTTTATACCAAGGATCACAATTAGTATTATATTAAAAACTTGTTACATTTTCTTTTCACTTAATCTTGTATCTAATAGAATCCGATTTCTTCGGTAGGGAAATTATAAAAAATAATATTGTGAGTGATATTGATTAAGTTATCTTTATTTATAATTTTTCTTATTTACTGTTATTCTTGAGCTACCCGTAAAACGACATTGTAGTTTTAAATAATCTTTAATTAGCAGCTGGATATAAAACGTTATTGATATTATCTTATGTGTGTTTTTGCTTTTTTCAGAAGATAAACAGACCGACACCATTGTCGTAAATAACAAAGTTGTTGACGCCACCGATACTGCAAGCGATATCGATGACCTTAAATCGAATTCACCACAAAAGGAGCGAAAATCTGACTCAACGAAGATAAAAGGAAGTGGCTTCAACATGAAGGATAAATTGTTGTATTTGGCTCGACTTATTGGGTTTGAAGTAAGTCTAAGTTAAAGTTCATATAAATAGTTCCAACACACATCGACCAAAGACATGCAAATGTTTATGTGTTAAAATACAAACTAAGCTGTCGTTACAATGACGTTTGATTTAAATCAGGTTTTAAAGCTGTCTAAAGTTGGTAATTTACATCATTTTTATGGAGAGATAGCTGTGTTCACGTTGAAATAATTTTTGAATGCTACATCTGATTATAACGATAAAGATGTCGCCAGATAGGTTCACACCTCCTCTTTTAGAATAAAAAACAATAAACATTTACCCTTGTTTTCCAAAAGTACATACTGACTTTCTTAACTTTATTTTTGAAAAATTGCGCACACTTTTCTATGCAAAATGTTGCAATTTCAAAAAATATTGGTTTTCATAGCCACCATATACGCAACCGATCGTGTACTCTATTACCATTTCTGAATGCTGCAATAGTGTCATATTCTTAGCCAAACTCAGGTAAAGAGTGATTTAGTACTTATTGTAAACGTTCATAGACGACTGTCAATGATGAGCTTATATCAGAGCGGATAAAATTTCTTTTGTTGTGATAAAAACTATAGTTTTTGGTATTATTCACATCTCGTTGGGGACGTAAAGTGAAACTTGCATCTCAAGCCGATTCACAACCTCTTTTGTGGTGACACCGGGGCAACGGTGTTCGTGATATTTCTTATTTTATTTCATTTATTTGTTTCGGTCTATGGAAATACATTTTCCTTACAGACTATGACTTAAGGAAAAAAAATTACATAAATACTCATCTTATAAATGTGTATATTAAATTTCAAGTTACTTAAGATAAGCACTAAGAAATAACTTAGCATAACTCATTCATTTTTCCACCGATTCTTTTAAACTTACCTATTTTAAAAAGCTACTTTAATATAGCATAATACATGCGCTGCTTCATGATCAACTGAGAGCGTTGAGAAAATGAAAATTCGCAATTTTTTTTCGAGGTTGTTTTGCTTAAACAGCCGCCGTTTCACTATTTTTTAACCGATTTTCAAAATTCTTTTTTTTAATAAAAGGTGAAAGTCATAACTTTACAACTGATGTAAGCTTTTGAAGATCGGTTTACAAAGAGAAGACTTATGAATTTTGGAACTTGTAATTTTAGGAATATCGCCATTTCACTTAATTTGCTATAAAAACATTACTTAACGAAGTGACCGAGAAAAACTAAAAGTATCACTTTACTCTATGGACTCCAGTCTAACAGAAATGCCACATGAGAACCCCTGTATATTTTGTGTGTAGCACAGTGTAATCAATCAAAAATTAACAGAGTAGATTGAAATTTTCTCCGATACTCCAATCTTTGCAAACCCAGCAACAAACAGTTTGATATGCAAGGCGTAGGCTCAACAAAGCTAAACGATCTGAGAGAAAATTTAACAAACTTATTTTGAACTCGTTCAATACAAGAGATATGAATGCTACAAAGTGGACTCCAAACAACTGACGCATATTCTAAATTAGATCTTACAAACGCTGTGTATACTAACTTTAGAGTATAATGGTCCGAAAATTCAGAACAATTTCGTCTCAAAATGCAAGCATTTTGTAAGCTTTTGGAATAATGTAATCAATGTGCGGAATAAAAGACATATGGGTAATTCCAGCCTTACAATTGTTACGATCGTACAATTAAATTGGAAAAAAGGCACATATAAGTTATACTTTTTTGTATTTTATATTATATTTTGAATATCTCCCTACTAGCGCTATATTTTGTAAAAAAGGCGTCATATTTAAAAAACTACAATTCAAGATATAAACATAACACATGCCTACGTTATGCTACACTAAATAGAAGTGCGTTTTATGTTAGTTCTTGAAATTTCAAAAGTCTGCGTGTTGTTTAAGATTTAGTAAATGCACTTAATTATTTCATAAAATAGACCAATAGTGCTTTAAAAATATATTTTTGTTGGGCAAATTTGTTCCTCTGGTTTTTAACCGCGAGGTAATAAAGACCTACGTTATGTTACTGACGTTATGTGACAAAATATCCGATAGCTGTGAAATGCTTAAAAAAAATGTTTACTTAAGACATTGTTTTATTTGCGAAATTAGGGAATATTATAAAGTTTATATGCCACTAATTGTTGGTCACGAATGTTACATTAGAACGCCAATAAAATAAAATCAACATTTTGCTGCTAACTGCTAATTTTTTACTATTATTGGTGCTATTTGTTGTTGTAACTACAATTTTATGATAATAGTGGACTTGTATCGTCAGTAAATATAATATGAAAATTTAAAACTGGTGACCAGCAAAAGAATGCAATTTTGCAGTCCGCTAAATCAACACGGAAACTAAGAAAAGCTTTGGGCATTTTAATTTAATACAATTTAAGAATTCGTCTTTACTAATACAAGTCAAAAAAATTTTATTGCCAACTTTTAATTTTTCGATCACGGTTGACACTTCTGTGGAAATACCCATATATGAATCAAACATTAGGTTTGTCTGGGTACTTTTCCAGTAAAAAATATCCAGTAACTTTTTTGGGAGAGTAAGAAAAATTTTACTCTCTTAGTAAAAAAATATCACAAAAAGTACACAGAAGACATCCAGTAAAAAATTGCAAGAAATGAAAACAGCTGATTGGTAAATTAGCAGTGCAAACAACACATCATTTACACCACGAACGCACTGTTTCTTTTTAGGATTCTAGCTCGAATTACAGTATTTTATTTATAATAAGTGTATTATACGGGTTAAAAAACAGCACAATTATAAATACTTACTTCTGCCATTGTTAAATTTCACTTTATTTTCTTTGTTTTAACTTTACTTTGTTTGTTTACATAAAACCTATTATAAATCAGCTGATTAAAAACATATGTTCGAACTTGCAAATTCTTACTGGGAAAAAATTGTCCAGTAAAAACTTGTAAGTCCTCTATCATCGAACTGTCAAAATAATCTCTTTCTTGCTCTCTCGTTACTGGCTTTTTGGTGTACACAGACAACTTCCAGTAACAATTTGTACAAATTGTTACAAATTATCAGTACCCAGACAGACCTATTATACCAAGATCAAGTGTTGATTGAATTTTTTCCAAACTATGATTGTCAATTTTAAAATGGCACTGAATTGGATTTAGGGATCTGAAAAACGAAATATGAAAACATTTTGAAAGATTTAAATGGAGATTATTATTATTACACCATTCAAGCAAATTGCTCAAATCAGATTGCAGATGTAAAACATCACCTACAGAATGTACTTTGTAAAATATTTTTAAATCATCAGCGTTCAAAAGAAACTTCGACTTTACAAAACAAGTCGAAATATCGTTAATAAATAAATTTAAAAGTAATGGCTCTAATATACTACCTTGAGACACACCCGAAGTTTGTGCATATGGCCTTGAATCATATTTGCCAATTCTGACTTTACAAACTCTGCCCTTTAAGTAAGACTTTATCCATAACAGGAAAGTCAAATGCAGTGTAATTGTTGCAACTTTGACAAAAGAATGCTGTGCGACAACTTATCAAATGCTTTCAAGAAGTCAGTGTAAATTGACTCAACTTGGCCACCATTTTCTAAAGTGGTCACTGAATACAATCAAATTAGTCATAGGAGATCTTACAGAAAATCCATGTTGATTAGGCGAAATCAAGGCTTAGGGAGAAAAAACAATTTTTTGAAAATAATATGCTCGAAGACTTTTGACACACATGATAATTTGGATATTGGTCTATAACAAGTTACATCATCTCTTTGTCCACTTTTTAAGACGGGTGTTATTAATGCCGATTTCCAGCAATCAATAAAAATACCTTCCCTAAGAGATAAATTGAATATATACATTAATGGAAAAACCAGTAGCAGCACATTTTTTTAAGAAGTGAGCACACAAACCGTCAATTTCGGGCTTGAAACCATTTTTGCTGCCTATTATCGCACTTAAAACATCATCTTCGGAAATTGCCATATGACCAACATTTAAGGAAGAACAACAGTCAGCTGATGAAGATTAGATTTAAAAAAATCAGCAAACATATTAACGACATCATCACAAGAATTAGAAACTCTGCCATTATACATAACTGTAAATGGGATATCTAAAGACTGCTTTTTTGATTAAATAAATGTCCAGAATAATTTTGGATTGTTTTTAATTTCACGTTGCTTACTGAGAATGAATTGCTGATAAAGAAATTTATTTAAGCAATTAAATTCACGTTGATAAAAAATGAAATTAGCTTCGCTTTCTTGCTCACCGGACTCGACAAAACACTTATGAAACTTGTTGCGTAAGTTTTTAAGCCCCCTTGTATACCATGGCAGCTTATAAGGCTTGGGTTTCTTTAGCGGTATATTATTCCTGCATGCATCCAAAACTGCATCTAAAAATTTTTTGAAATAACTTTTCGTCTGGACCACAAAACATCCTTAAGATTAAAAGCACCAATAACACAGACGCGAGAGTTTAATGCCAAGTTATCACTCATCAATGAAATATTTGAGATATGTATGCTTAAAATAAATACTATCTGTACTACCCAGAGGTATATAAGATACACATAACAATAAAACAATATTTTCACCAGAAATTGATATAATAAGTTGATCCAACAAACCACAATCATCATCAATTATGCACAGCGTTGACTTAAGTCGGCTACTAACAGCAACTAAGACTCCGCCACCACGAGAACAACCAGTAAGATCTGCATTTCTATCCTTTCGATAGACATTAAAAATACGAGTATCGAAAAATTTAGCATCATAAAAATCTGCATTTAGCCATGATTCCACCTAAAAAATGACATTAAATTCACATTGTGACGAAAACTCAAAAACATTTGTTGATTTTGTTCGCATACCTGACAAATTTTGGTAATAAATTTTTAAACCATTATTTGTGCAAGTTAACGCTGCTCTTCTACTACAGCTTTCCTTTGAAAATTTACGAAGGGACGAAGCCTGATGTCCGTAGCCCATAGCTCAGGGCTAGTTACGTCTTTAAAAAAGCATGGAGTTACACCCACATTGAAATTAACTCGCTTCAAATTGTCAATATTCGCATCCTTCTTAATAAGCTTAAACACTCCACATGGTGTTTGCCAGTTTCCGAATTTCCTTCAATGTAAGCCATTATTTGTTCTGCCGAAACAGTCGGTTTAAAAGATGAAATGTGGATCCACTTTTTTTGGATAACCACATCAAGATCATTAGCGGCCGCATTTACGCCATAAACTACAGGCGCCTTCTGACGCCTACGCCTCTGCCCGCTAACCCAATCAGACCCAGTTCTCAATGGTTGGATGTTAGCTTCACTCGCGACAACCTCAGACCCAAGTGTGTGCACTGATGTGACGGACGAAGCAGCAGACAAAAACGGTGGATTATTAGTTGTTGTTGATGTTTCGACTACAGCTTGGATATTTGAGTTTAAATCGGCACAAACAATGTTGCGTTCTGCAACAACATTTGCACGGCGACGCGAAACATTCAGCTTCTCATTTCGCCGTTTATCTTCAGATTTCTCAACGTTCTTAGAAATGTTTTTAAAAATGTCATTGAACTGCTGTCGCAACTGTAGCAGTTCTTTGCTCATAGAAGAGTTTATCATCTGCTTAAGTTCTCTTACTTCATTGGACAAAGCAGCGATGTGTGAGATTAAGTTTGAGGTAACACTTAAACAATCATTGCAATTGAAAACAATGTTGGAATTGTTAAATGCTTCACACCATTTATCCTCAATTTTAGCACAAATAAAGTGGTGCTTTGCTATGCATAATTGGCAGTCAATGTATTTAGATTTTAACGTTTTAAAACATAACGACAACCGCACAGTTTGGCAAGCAGAGACTGACTGAATAGCGGCTGTTGTGAGCGACGAACCCTGTTGGTTGGGCTAGCCACCCGCCTTTACTGGCTATGAAAACACGAAAAAGAAAAAGTACCAAACGGAACACCCAAAATGTTGACGACCTCCGCAAACGAAATAAGGACCATGATTTAAGGATATGCACCTGGAACGCCGGGCTCTATAGAGAAGGTGCCACTTTCCGACTGGCGGACATCTATTACAGCTGCTATGCCGAAAAGCACGAATTTGGATGTGCATTTGTAATTGGCGAGAGACCCAGGCATCTTGTCTTGCGATTCAATCCTGTTAGTGATCGAATAGCCGCAATTCGCATCAAGGCGAAATAATTCTACATCACACTGATTTGTGCTCATGTGCCGACTGAAGATAAAGACGATGAGATTAAAGATGCATTTTACGAGCGCCTAGAGGAAACGTATGACCGCTGCCCTTAATTTTTCTGGGAGACTTTAATGCAAAAATAGGAAGGGAAGATGTTCTTGGTCCATTGTTCAGTAAATTTATACCTGCATACCGAAACGTCGTACAACGGGTTAAGGGTTGTTAGATTCGCAGCAGACAGGAACATGGTAGTGAGTGCAACCAGATTCCAGTAAAACAGGCGAGACAGCTATTTAAGCGAAAAAAAACGTTAGATCAAGGAACGGGAGAGCGAGGATATAGAGCGATACAGAGAAGGTATGAAGCCACGTGAAGGTATCAAGCCAATTGTTAACGAAGGCTTAGATTGCCCACCACCAAGTCAAGCCGAGGTAAGAAGAGCAATATCGGGGCTGAAAAACAACCAAGCAGCCGGTGCCGACGGTCTGCCCGCAGAGCTCTTCAAGTCCGGTGGCGAGGAGCTGATAGCGAGCATGCACCAGCTCCTGTGCACGGTTTGGCTTAAAGAGTGCATGCCCGACGATTGGAATGTAAGCGTATTATGTCCTGTGCTGGAAAAAAGGTGATCCAAGTGTGTGCTCCAACTACCGCGGGATCAGCCTTTTCCTCATCGCGTATAAGGTCCTGTCGAGTGTGCTATGTGAGAGACTAAAGCCAGTGTTATCCAACCTGATCGGGCCTTATCAGTGTGGCTTTAGACCTGGAAAATCAACAACTGACCAGATTATCACACTTCGGCAAATCCTGGAAAAGACTCAAGAGAAACAGATCGACACGTACCATCTTTTTGTCGACTATAAGGCTGTCTTCGACAGCCCGATACGGCAGAAATTACTTGAAGCCATGGCTGAGTTTGGTATTCCAGCGAAGCTGATACGTCTTTGCGGAATGACGCTGACTGACACGAAGTCTTCAGTGAAGATTGGCAAGGACCTTACGGAGCCATTCTATACCAGACGAGGCCTAAAACAAGGCGACGGCCTATCGTGCGATCTCTTCAACATTGTGATGGAGATGATAATGAGAATAGCTGCAGTAAACACGAGTGGCACTATATTCAACAAAAGCCACATGCTATTTGCGTACGCTGATGACGTAGACATCATCGGTCGAAAACTGCGGGATGTGACTGCAGCATTCTCAGGTATACAGAAGGAATCAGCGAAAATGGGCCTAACGGTGAACGAGGACAAAACGAAGTTATTAGTTTCAACGAACAAAGAATTTACTCGTTTGGGAAACTGCGTGAACATTGACAACTATAATTTCGAGGTGGTAGATAATTTTGTCTACTTAGGCTCCGCCATCAACAAAGAAAATAATGTCAGCCTAGAAATCCGGAGAAGAATCCAGCTTGCAAATAAATGCTACTACGGACTAAGCAAGCGATTCAATGACAGAGCCCTCTCTCGACGAACAAAACTCCAGCTATACCAGATACTGATTCTACCTGCCTTAATGTATGGCTTAGAATCCTGGGTTATGACACAAGCGGATGAATCGGTTCTGGCGGTATTTGAGAGAAAAATACTCCGTAAAATATTTGGGCCCATCATCGTTAACGGAGAGTATCGGCGTCGTATGAATCATGAGCTGTACGAGCTGTACACTGACATTAAGGTGGTCAAACGCATTAAGGTGCAACGGTTGCGTTGGCTAGGTCATGTTGTACGCATGGACGAAAATGCTCCAGCTCGAAAAGTCTTCGACAATGAACTCGATGGACGGCGCAGAAGAGGGCGACCAAAACTCCGTTGGAAAGACCAGGTTACTGAGAACCTTACAGAACTCGGTGTGATTAACTGGAGAAGAAGCGCAGAAGATCGAGACGCTTATAATATTTTTCTACGTGCGGTATATAATCCACTGGGATTGCATAGAAGTACCAGCTAAGTAAGTAAGTAAGTAATCTATTGAGTGGATTCGATATGGATAATTATAATTTTCAGGGATTGAAATATTGGAGTATACCGACGAGAAAAAGTCCGCAAAACAATTTGCAATTGACTTGGAGTCTGTATATTCAACATTATTCATGACAACTCTTTTGGGAATTGGGGAGGAGTTAAGTTTAATGTTCAGAAATCTATAAAAGTTATTAGGATTATTCCAGAAATTGTTTGCAATTCTCTTCAAATAAGCAGAATAGCATATCCTATATTTAGCATCATATTCACATCTAGCTCTGGAATATCTACTATAATCGTAAATACTAACCGACTTTTTATACTTCCTAATAAAATTGTACTGTAAAATCACACAACGAGCGTATGTTGACATGCTGGCTATGTGACAATCACTTTCTCATTATATGTGATGGCATTATTGCCAGAGTTGCCGATAGCACTGTTCGATAAGGGTTTTGTTTCTTGTGTTTCATTGTGTGTTTCTAAGAGTTTTAAACATTGCAAATTTAAATACGTAATCAGAATTTTGATATCTGGCATAGTTTTTTGGCTATTTAAAAATAAGTTCTGTTTTCCATTAAAAATTTGTATGGAGGCGATTGTTTAAAAAATTTAGTATAAACAGGTGGCAACATCAGCAACATGCCTTTTCGGCTGCAATTATCGCCCTATTCTATTTTATTATCACCGTATTATCTTTTTAATATTCTACGTAAAATTGTGATGCAACATGTCCTTGAAAGTGAATTTTTGCCCTCAAATTTGGATTTCTTTTATAATGCTGCAGCAACGTGTCCGATGAATATGATCAAAGGTTCCACAAAGACATTCTAACTTTACAAAAGCGTTACGAAGGAAAATATGCCTACTATATTCGCTGACTGCTCCTAGAACATTTTAGGGACTGCAAGGATATTCAGCATAAAGTAAAAAAAAAAAACTGCTAACTAATAAAAAATACATATTTGTTCTTTTTTTTAAGCTTTTTTTTAAGTTTTAAGTTCTACTAGTATCGGTTATTGTATTTAGAAAAGATTTTGTTGGATCAAATAAAGTTTTCATTACATTTATGCAAAATGTATTTTAATGAAACGTAAAGAAAGCTGAATAATTTAAATCCAAATAACTAAAAAACTGTGCCTGATGAAAAAAATCTGACAACGTATTTGAAATCATGATATTAATAACCACAGGAATCACAATTCAGATACCCAGAAAAATATTCGTTAACTGCTCTGGAACATTTTAGGACACTGCAAGGATATTTCAGCATAAAATAAATAAAAAACTTTATTATTTAATAGAAAATACATATTTGTTCTTCTCATTTTTAATGTTTTAAGCTCTACTAGTATCGGTTATTGTGTTTAGAAAAGATTATGTTGGATCAAATAAGGTTTTCATTACATTTATACTAATGGTTTTTTAGTGCAACATGAAGAATGCTGAAAATATTTAAATCCAAATAACTAAAAAACTGTGCCTGATGAAAAAAATCTGAAAACATATTTGAAATCATGATAGTAATAACCATAGGAATCACAATTCAAACACCGAGAAAAATTAAAAATATTTTTTTTTGTTTAACAGTGTCGCCTAAATGAGGATAAAGGAGTACGTTGGTGTGGCATCAAGTGCATCAAGATCGAGTCTGGTTTTTATAGATTTTTAAAAAGCATGCTATCGGAATTGGCGGTATTGGAAAGGGATTTGTCGACGTGCACGTACAGAGTTACTAAAACGTTCAATACCCGGATTTGGAGTAATGTGCGAAATCTTCTCCTAAATCCTCTCCTAAGAGAAAGAAGGCGTTAAGGAAAGTCGTCTCAACTACTACTACACCTCTATCGCCTTGTTTACTACTTACTTAATTTCCCTTTACACCCCATGAATGAGGTATGAGATAGCTTCTCGCGTTGTTGTGAATTAACACGCTTTCAATTTTTAGATTTACAACTAACGGCACTTACTTGTTTATCGACGAATGCGATCGTCATGTTTGAGAAGCTGCGAAGTTGCTGTCGACAACATCGAGGGGGCCTGTAATGAAAGAAACATGAAGATTACTGGAGGCGGGAATCGAACCCGGGGTCACCCGCATGGTAGTCGCGTGTTCTAACCACTATGCCACGGCCGGTCGCCTTTTTTAATGGATATAAACTCGCCCATTCCTACATGCAATAACGCTGACAAGGGGGCTATTTCTAAGAATATTGTTCTTTCGATCAGTTTGAATGTAAGTTCGACTCTTTTGATGCCGGATAATTTTGAGCCTTGACAATGGCCTGAGGTGAATGAATGCTGTGATAAATTTCTCAACAACAATATCGTAGCGAATTGACAGTTGTTCCAGCCAGGAGAACGACTTTTAGTTATAATCTTTCTCTGGAGATCGCCGTTGATAATGTCAGGAACTATATTTCAAACAGAGTGGATGACATGCAATCAATATCTTGTTACAAGATTAATGGCCTGTTTCTGTAACTTATATTTCAACCATTCGTACGTCTAATGGCCCACAATAAATTTTTTCGGTTTTTTTACTCTTTATTTTGAGAGTAACAAAAAAGAGTTTCTTTTATCAAAATTTTTGGTTCGACAAACTCAAACACGCGAGACGATAAAAAAGATAGCAAACGTTGAGGTGTAACATTGCACAGCAAAATTTAAAATTCAAACTTATTACGTATGTCGCAGTCGACTTTCGACAACTGTCGTAGTCGAGGTCGAATTTACTTTTCTTTGGTATCATTCCCCTTATTACGTATGTCGTAGTCGACTTTCGACAACTATCGATTAGATTTTTAATCGAATTGATTTGCTGTTATTTTTAATCCTTTAATAAGTAATAAAATATGTTCTCTTTTATTATTATACTCTTTCGCTAAAAAACGACACCACAATTTATAATAGAATTCGACAGAGTCGTATTTCAGTCTCACAATCGACATCGCCATATTTAAATAATGACAAACATTTGACATTACTACGACATACATAATAAGGGGGAATAATTAAAATAATGTGAAAAATCATGTGTAAAATTACATTTGGAACAGTCCATGCCGTCGAAGACCTATATTAAAATTTTCTGGGGAATATTTCCTTGGAACATTTTAAGCCTCTAACTCCCACCCGTATGTAACATCCGTCCAAAGTTGGCTTTTAAGCAGTTTTTTTAAAATTGGAGCTGGAGGGTTAAAATGAAAATTGAATTTTAGATATCAATTCTAGTTTTTACCAAAATGTACCGAGGAAATATTCCCCTGAAAATTGAATTATAGAGATCAATTCTCGTTTTGACCAAAAAGGTCAAAACTCAAACCGGTGGTTTGGTTCACTCTCGAAGAAATATGTTGATTTGTGAGCTCAAAAATAAACTATTGTAGAGGTTGTTTGTCATCGGTACTCTAAGTGAAATTTTCCGGAGAACATTTCTATCGAAGATTGTGACCCTTGACCTCTCTCCAAAGTTGTAGTTTATGCTGTTTTTCCAAATAGGGCCTAAAATGTCCCATACGGGTGGCAGCTGAAGGGTTAAAATTGTGTCTCTTTTGGAAAAAAGCTCGCTTGGTACTTAAATAAGCTTAGACAGAGACACTTTGCATTTGGAGTCAGAAAGCTATTTTACTATTTTACATTTGTGTAAAATAGTACTAGTACTACTTCTACGTCAAAATTATCGAGTTTCCACAATTGCTTGGATTTATCTGTAGGTTTTATCAGTTTAAAGCCCGTGATTGCATTAATGGATCTATCTCCATTGGCTCAGTGTAGGTGGGGGTGTTGGTGCATTTGATCTAGGTGGTTAAAATTTCTAATTTGGGTATTATTGTGGATAAGCCAATTGATAAGTTTTTTTACGTAGTTACATAGGATTGATTAAATTATATTGTCGTACGTTAGGAGAATGTTCTGGCATTAACAACTGTGGGTAAAACCGGCCGTGACATAGCGGTTAGAACACGCGACTACCATGCCGGAGATCACAGGTTCAAATCCTGGCTCCAGTCATCTTAAAAAAGAAAAATTTTCTTTCATTGTTGGCTCCCCTCGAATGTTGTTGAATTATAAAAAAAAAATTGCGACCAGTCTAATGTGGATGATATGTGGTTTCAACAGGATGGTGCCACTTGCCACACAGCTAACTAAACAATGGCTCTTTTGCGCGAAAAATTCAATAGCCGGGTTATCTCACGTGGAGGAAATGTCAATTGGCCGCCAAGATCATGTGATTTGAGAACGTTGGACTTCTTTCTTTGGGGTTATTTGAAAGAAAAGGTATACGTCGATAAGCAAGCAACAATTCAAAAGCTAGAGGATGAGACAGTTCGGCACATTAACGGCATAGAACCTCAATTATCCATCAGCGTCATCGAAAACTTGGACCACCGGATGGAGGTGTGCGCGGAGGTCGCGGCGGCCATTTAGCTGATATTTTGCAATCTTGGAATATTAACATGGTCATGGCGTATGAGCAAATAAACTTCATAAAATCAAAGTTTACAAAGTAACTAGAAAATTCTGTTATATATGTTATTTGTCTTAGGTGATTCTTAGTGAAATTTTGCGGAAATATCTCTATCGAAAATTCCAACCTCTGACTTCCCTCCAAAGTTGTATATTAAGCTTTTTTCAAAATTCGGAATAAAATGTCCCGTACGGTTAAATGTTCTGAGGAAATGTTACCCCTGAAAACTTCTATCGAAGATTTATATATGCCTCCGAAGATATAAATTATCCCAAATGTATTTGTATACATGATTTTTACTATTTTTAGACTCGACAAAAAAAAAACTTCAAACCACTGTAAAAAAATTGTGACGTAGTGGAGCAAATTGGAGTTTAAGCTTTCATTAACAGGGCAACCGGAAATGTTTCTAACACTAAATTTTTTACAAATATTTTAAAATATTTCCAAGTAATAGTGTTTTATTGAAATTTGATTATATTTTTAACAAAATAAATATCAGTATCCGGTAGCTTACCAATCAGTTTACAGAATCTTTAACCACCTGAAATTGTTCAAAAAAGTCCTGATGTTTGTTTTCCAATAAAACTATAATTTGAAGCAATACATATCAAGTCAGACCTAATATTAGGGTCTGAAAAAACATCCTGTGAAGTAGTAATTAACTGCTTCAAGCCATGCTCCCCAACGTACCATTTATGGAGCTGCATCCGTCACAAATAGCAAATCGTTCATTACACGAGTTGTATGAAATGGATTATGATCACAGCTGGCACATAAGTGCCAACCAAGTGTACCTCTTGTGTTTGTTTTGTATTGTTGATCTATATGAGTATTTCCTGACGTTGCGGACGCGCGTTTTTTCTCTTATTTTGTAGTTTTCTCGAAAAGTTGAAATATTTTGAAGGTTATGTTAATATTAAGAAAATGTAGATTTTGGACATTTCTATAATGATCTTTTAATGAAACTTTACTTAAAATGTTGTATTCAATATTATGATTAACACAAAGTGCGTTACGGGCACACACAATTTTCCAAAGCAACTTGAAGTATCTATGAAAATTTGTGAAATTTAACGAAATTTGTAATGTGATCAGTACCATTCTTCTTTCTAAAATAAAGAATACATGTTGGGGTTTGATTAACAACTTGCTTCTCATTTAAAGTACTTTTACCTTTTATGATACTTCAATCTAAATGTGCGTTGCGGACACACGCATTTGCTATGAATAACACAGACCGACAAAAAAAACAATTCCTGGGAAATTATATCGTTTTTCTGGTAGGTGCTGCTAAGCACTACAAGAATCTGTTTTTTAAAATTCCCAAAACCCCAAAATCTTGAGTTACGGGTAAAAACCCGGTTTTTCGGATTTGAAAAGAAGAGACTTTCCAAAAATATATATAGTACCAGATGAAGGCACGTCGCCTACCACTTGGTCCTTCCAACGGAGTTTAGTTCTCTCTGCTATGCGCCGTCCTTCAGGTTCGCCTTCAAACATCTTTCTCACTGGAGCATTTACATCCACCCTGACAACATGTACCAGCCATCGAAGTCGTTGGATTGTGACTCTTTTAGCTTCGTCGATGTCGTGGTAATGCTCATACAGCTCATGGTTCATCCGATGGCGAAACTCACCGACGACACAGATGGGTCCATATATTTTTCGGAATACTTTTCACTCGAATACTCATAGGTTATGTATGTCCATTGAAGTAAGCACCCATGTTTCGGCAGCATACAACAGAACGAGTAAAATTAGCACCTGGTACAGCTGTTTCTTAGTATTCCGAGATAAGGTGGCTAGCACTATTCTCCGCTTAATTTCTTGGCTGACATTATTTTTCTTGTTGACGGAAGATCCGAGGTAGGTAAACTCATTGACTACCTCAAAACAATAACACTGTGCAACAACCAAAATCGGAATGGGATGAAACCAAGTGCAAATGAAAGTTGACATTATGTATAACAAAACCCTCAAGGGATTTCTTAAGTTTAGTGCGAGATTTTTTTTTACACGCATTTGAAGTTGGTGATTTTTGAACGCTGCCTAACAAGAAAAATTCATTAAAAAAATCATAAAATAATGCTATTTATCCCGGAAAGTTGTGGTATCTTACTGTTTTTGGGGTCGAGGAATCCATTTTTGAGATTAATTTTTATTTTTAAGCGACGCTAGAGGGCGCTTTCGTACATTTTTTGGGTTTAGATCGAATTTTTTGTCTTTCTACTCGATTACAGCCGTAGATTAAGAGCTACCGAGCTGAAATTTGGTATGCGAGCTTCTATCCACCAAGCGGAGATTGGGTTCTTAGATGGGCATGATCGGACAAAACCTACTCCCACCTCCCATACAAATTGTACCTTTTATGAGGTCTGCCCCTGCGATCACAGTCGTAGATTAAGATCTATCGAGCTGAAACTTGGTACGCAAGCTTATATCCCCTAAGCGGAGACTAAGTTCTAAAATGGGCATGATCGAACAAAAACTACTACCACCTACCGTGTTCACGGTGCGTCCCCATCGCACAGTGGTCCAAATGCTCAATCTAGCCGGAAGAAAGTCATAACTCGATTTTGAAAAGATGCATTGACATGAAACTTTGCACGTTCATAGATATTATCAATAAAAACTCTCACCAAAAAAATGGGTAAATTTTAAATCTGTAAAATGGGCGTGGCAGATTTTTTGTTAAATAAATAAAAACAAATAATATAGCTAAAATAACATAATAACAGAAAAATAATATTGAAGTACCTCGACATAATACGTGTAAATAATAAACAAAATAAATACATATAGAATTAAACAAATATAAATAATAAAGTAATAACAAATAAATATAAATAATACAGTAACCAGTACAGAAATTTCAGTCATGTAAACTGAGTGATAAATACCATCACCCAATATAAGATAAGACGATGTGGGTGAGTTTGGTCATTTGTATGGGAGGTACCAGTATCACAGTATAAATTAATCGACCAATTTTCATTACCCCCCAAGTGTCCGTTTGGAAGTTATGGCAAAAATATTAATTTTGCAAAAATAGGTAATTTTTTATTGGAGGTACCAGAAAGCATGAACTGATATAGTCCATATACATTCCTGAGTTAAATTTTCATAAGCAAACATCATTTGCAAAAATTGAGTGAATTCAGTTTACTTACAAAAAAAGATGTGTATGTCATACTATGAGGGTCAATTCGGTCATTTGTATGGTAGGTACCAGAAGGGGTGTGGCAAAGGTTTCAGTTTTCGTAGGGTTTGTATACTATTACAAAATAATAAAACTGACCAAATTCAAATATCTTCTAGTTGTCCGTTTGGAAGTTATTGAAGAAATAGTAACACCAGTTTACAAATCTTCATTTTTTGTCAGCTGCAGAGTTCTAAAAAATTTTCTATAGATTTCGGCCTTCTAAACACGAATATGAGATTTAAAAAATTGTACTCTGATTAGTTTTTAAGATATGAATTTTAAATTAAACGTAATGTGCCCCCCTAAAACCTTTCTATACAAGCTTTTAACATCGGTTTGATAGTTTTGATGGTAGGAACATTTTAAGCTTTTCTAATACTGAACAAATTCTTCTTAGGTGGTTACGCGGTTTAAAAATTAAAACTATAGAGATCTTTTAAAAAATTTAGGCTTAAAATGGACTTCAAGTCTCCTGGTTGCAGCAATGTCAAAATAATCGATAATCATGCATAAATCCCTGTTTGTGTACTTTTATAATAAATAAACAGGCACGGCACGGCCTAAAACTAATATGCTTACTTTGACATAAAAACTTAAAGTAAGATTTGTTTACCATCACAACCTTGTAAAGAAGCTTGAGCTTTGAGGTAAAAAGACAATCATGGGGAAAGATTTTCCTCCATTCTCATTTTGAATATTAACGGTCAGATTCAAAACTATAAATTGGTGCTGGACATTTTCGGCTGATATCTACTTCGCATGTACATGTTTGCATTATTGTAATATATATATACAGCTGATGATGTACCATTGTGCATCAGTTCGTCACAAAGGGGTCTAAAGATGAACTCGTCATGGAGTTCGAAAAGCGTCATCCTAGTGCGTGACACACTGAATTTGACTAAAAATATCAAACAATAATAACACTTTTCTGATCGTTAGCCGAATCATTTGATAGACTTAGCGTAAATTGATATATATACAATACGATCGACTAAAAACTAATAAACAAACAGTTTAAAATAATCAGTTTTTATTTCATTCGTCCAGTTTTTTTCTGTCATCGACAGACTGGCAGTAAAAAGACTTTTGGTCCAGTCGGCAGAAATGAAAAATATCGATATTTTCTAAAAAGGTTAAGCTTGGATTACAATTTAAGCATTTTTGTGATGCATGGTCAACCCAGAATACAAAGCAAAGTTTAGCTTTAAGTCTACCGTGAATTGATTAAAATCAAAAAATTTACCATTTGTAGTGTCCTCTTCAAAAACGTGTAACTCTCCCTCTTATCACCCAATTTTTATATATGATGGCTTGTTTTCCTCGAGAAAGTCCAATCTTTATACTCAATTTATGAAATTGGATTTATTTTTGCGATTAATACTTTTAAAAATTTTTTTTTTATCAATTTCAAACAGTAATTTTTGCACACAAAAAATAAAAACATTACCTTTAATTGGATACCACTCTTGCTCAAATCGTTGGACGCGTTTACGAATCATTCTCCAATAAGCTGATGCATATCATAAACAATTCGCAAAATAATTAAAAAATTTATGTCTTGAAAACTTATCAGAGGAAAAATTTTTAAATCTCATATTCGTGTTAAAAAAAAAATTAATTTCCATTTGCACCCCATGAATGAGGTATGGGATAGCTTCTCGCGTTGTTGTGAATTAACACGCTTTCTATTTTAAGATTCACAACTAACGGCACCTACTTGTTTATCGACGAATGCGAACGTCACTGTTTGAGAAGCTCTTACTAGACACGCCGATTGACTCGACACTCAATACTGCGAAGTTCCTGCCAACAACATTCGAAGGGAGCCGACGGCGAAAGAATTTTTTTTTTAAGATGACTAGAGCCAGGTTTGAACCTGCGATCTCCCGCATGGTAGTCGCGTGTTCTAACCACTATGCCACGGCCGGTCCCGTGTTTAGGGGGCCGAAATCTATAGAAACAAATTATTTAGAACTCTGCTGCAAAATGACTGTAAACTAGTGTAATTATCCAAAAACAGGAAGTTTTGTATGGGAGGTACCAGATTGGGTGGGGCTATTCTTCCCATTAACAATCTCATTACTTCGTTCTAAAAAATAGTAATACTGGTAAATTTTCATAGCGATCCTTTAAGGTTTACTCGAGTTATCCTGCTCACCAGCTATCCATCCAGACAGACGGACGTAGCTTAATCGTCTTTAAAAGTCCTAAAACTAATTTGGTCTTAAGAAAATTGGGGTCAAAACTCGTCTTCTTTAATGCGTTACACTTTTTATCGTTTCAAATTATATACCCCCTCATTACTAAAGGATATGGTATAATAATAAATAATCAAACTTAAATATATGTGTTTTATATAAGAATTTCCAACACAAATAAAAAGCATTTAGGCAAAAACTGGCAGCTAATTTTGAATACATTGACAAGCTACAATCATACAGATTACAAAAACACAAATAATAGAATTAAAGTTTGATAAATTCACATTTAAAACTCTAATTGGATTTATACTTTGGACAAAATTTTGACGAATAAGACACACTCGTACAAATCTCAATTTTTTATTTGAAATATAAAAATAGTAATATTTGTTCTACTATTGTTAAATTAATTTCAGCAAAAAAATATTTAAAAAATTTTTTCTTATTTTTTCACGACAGCTTTAATTGCGGTACTAAATATCAACTGAGCTATTAATAGAAAAACAAAACAGCAATTAATTGTGTTTAAAGCAAGATAGCAAGCCTGAAACAGAAGTTAAATAAATAAAAAATGTGCCGTTATACCCTGTGGGAACTTGTCAACTTATTTTAAAACAAAATATTTGGTTTCGAAATAAAAAACAAAATTACTTTCTTCCAGCTAGGTTGAGGATATGGACCACTGTGCATCGAGAGGACTCTTTGTTCGTCGTAATCATTATTTTTGTTTTGTCCTCATTGACCGCTAAACCCATTTTTGCTGACTCCTTTTCTAGTGATGAGAAAAATGCAGTAACATCCCGCAGATTTCGACCAATGATGTCTATATCATCGGCATAGGCTAGTGGCAAGTGGCTCCTGTGGAATATGGCACCAGACATATTGACACCAGCCTTTCTCATCACCTTCTCCATAACTATATTAAATAGGGTACAGGACATGTAATCGCCCTGCCTGAGACCTCTTTCCGTGTTGAATGGTTCAGACTGATCTTTACCAATCTTAACCGAGGATTTGGTGTTGTCCAAGATACATCTGCAAAGTCGAATTAGCTTTGCAGGAATACCTTACTCAGACAAGGCCTCATATAGCCTATTCCTTATCGGAGAGTCGAAGGCAGCTTTGTAGTCAACAAAGAGTTAGTAGGTGTCGATCTGCTTTTCATGGGTTTTTTCCAGGATTTGTCGTAAGGTGAATATTTGATCCGTCGCACAGTGGCTCATTTTGGCAAAACGCGTTAAAAAAATCATAACTTTTGAACTATAGCAGATATCGATTTAAAACTTTAACTGATAAATCTTGAGACTTCAAAGATTATGTGCTGTAGAATAGGGAGTGGTGCCACGCCTAAAAAAAAAGGGCGAGAAAAGTGGTAGACTACAAACTTTTGTTTTTTGTTCTTGAAGTACAGATCGAAATTAACCTTCAATCGCAATGAAATTTGCCACATCTTCGTCTTTTGGGCCAGAGACAGTCTATACTAAAATTGAGATAAATCGGTTCAGATTTAGATATAGTCCCCATCTATATGTTCCCCGATTTGACTAAATACTCCTCTAGAAGTAATATTTTTCAATTCCTTCCAGAAGGCAATATTGCGACCGGGGGTTTCGGAGATCGTGGTGGTGGTGTCTCTTCGCGCAGAAGTATCTCGTCCGGGATGTCCTCAAAGCTCGACGACCATATCGCTCTTGAGGGCCGATCACGATGGAACATGGAGTGGTGCAGGGCTCCGCATTTTGTGCATCTGTCTGATGTGATCGTGAGCCAGACAGTTGAGGCACATCTTCTTGTTCGTCACCGTAAGCCATCTAACCTCAAGTGGCAGCTCCTTAAATATCGGACAGTACTTCAGTTGGTGACTGCGGCTTCGGCATAGGTGGAATTTAACCATGTTGTATCTGTAAATAAAGAAAGAACGAAATACATACAAATGGTTAGTCGAGCTTTTTAAACGATCTAGGTGGCAAATTAAAGTTGGTTGGGAGTATTTTGGTAGGTTTTAGGTTGGTTTATTTAAGAGGCGGTAGAGTTGTGTTGATTGGTAAAACACATAGTTTTACCACGGGCCGTATAATAGGGTTTGCTGTCGCGACTTCTGCTACCCGAACATTATGGTCTTTTCCGACCTAGGACCTGGTTACGCGACCTAAGCGCCATTCGTTAGGGGGCAGGAAATCATCTTTGACGATTACAAAGTCGTTTTCGTGTAGTTTTCCATTTATATCTGCGTTGAAATTCTCTGGCATTTGCACGGCGGCTTCAGGTGGGGCTATAAGGGGTGTTCCTCGGAGGAAGTGTCCTGGTGTCAGGGGGAGAAGTTCGTGAGGATTTAATTATACTTCTACATTACTGTTTCTCTGATGACTGAAGAAAGGCGTTATCTTCTTTTAAAAGCTTGTAGCTTGCTCCAACGAAGTTTCTTCCGTTGTCCGAAAACATTGTCTTAGGTAGACCTCGTCTGCCTGTAAAACGGGTGAAAGTTGCGACGAAGGCATCTGCCGACAAGTCTCAACATGTTTCCAAATGTACGGCTCTTGTAGAGAAACACACAAATACAGCTGCGTACCCTTTTAATACTTTGGCGTTTCTTACAGTGGAGGCTCGAATATTGAATGGTCCAGCGAAATCCACTCCTGTGTAGGTAAACGGCAGTGAATAATTAACTCGTTCTGTAGGAAGCGGGGACATAAGCTGCTGTTGGAAACGACGTTGATGCTATTATATCGTCATTTTGTATTTCAATGTGTAGGGCAAAGACTTTCTTGGTCTCAATATCAATTGGCTCAAAAATTCGTTTCTTTGGCCAATTTTCGGGCGATTTGCTGAGCCAGGGAGGCCCATGCCACTAAATGGAACTTGTAGCCAATTCTTGTGGCGTACATCCTCGTGATCCTAACTCTGCAGGATTTTCATTTGGGTCACAGGTCCGTAGCTTCGTATTTCGCTAATACGATTTGCGACAAATGTTTATAACATCTGAGGTGATTTTTGAAGCCATCCAAGGACAATTGCCGAATCTGTCCACTGAAAGGTCTTGTACGCAAATTTGAAATTTGTTAAATTTTTTTAATGGGCTTGGTAAGCAAATGGGCCCCACATAGCTCAATTTTCGGAATTGTAGTTTTTTTTAATGGGGCATCTTTTGTTTTTGCAGTATGAAGGTGACATTTTATTTCTCCATCTGGGTGAAGAGTCCGAACATAGACTGTCGTACAATAAGCTTTCTCCGACACGTCGCTAAAGCCATGAATTTGCACTTCAGCCTAGGGTGTGGTACTAACCCATCGAGGTATTCTAATAACGGTGATCTGTGGTAAAGTTTTTGCAAAAGTTGACCACTTTATTAGAACAGTTTGTGGAACTCCATCGTCCTAGTCGGTCTTCTCCTCCACAATCCTTGAATGAGGATCTTGGGGATCTCAGTTACTGTTCCAATCCATCCTAACGGATCATATAATTTTGCGATGGCGGAGAGCATTTGTCATTTTAAAAATTCTTCGCTCAGCGGATTCTTTTTTAAGTGGAAATCTAGCAGATTCTAAAGCTTTTATAAGCTGAGTTTGTTTTACTTTTGCCTCTTCGAGTGTGTGACCTCCTGACAAAATGTCGTCCACATACGTTTCATTTTGTAGAATTACTAAGGCTTCAGGGGTTGACACAGTTGACCCCGAATGTCACTATTTTTAATTGAAAAGATTAATATGGCTATTTGAATCTGGGCGAAATAAGGTTTGTTGGTTGGGTCTTTTGTCTTTGTGGACCCATACCGGCCTATACATTTTCTGAATGTCGCCAGTGAACGCGTAGCAATAGTATCGCCCATTCATCAAAACTTCCATCAAATCTTTCTGCAGAATAGGTCCGGTGTGGAGTATGCCGTTTAACGAAATGCCGTTTTTCGTCTTCTTCGAAGCGTTAAATACGATCCTGACTTTTGTTGATTTACTATCAGGCCGAATTACTGCATGGTGAGGTAAAAAGAAATGTGAAACTTTTTCGCTTTTGTCGTTTTCGGTTGCCACCTTTTCCATATGACCAAGGCTTATGTATTCTTGTAGAACTTTGTCGTATTCAGTTTTTAAAGCGGGTTTTTTGGAAAGCGTTTTCTCCATTCTACAGTACCTTTCTAGAGCCATGTGCCGTGAAGGCCCTTAGATTATCTCCTTCTGAAATTCTTCTTTAAATGGAAGTCGAACCACCTATCGACCTTCTTCGTCCTGGTATGTTGTTGATTTGTAATACTCTTCGCACCAAGCGTCGCTTGCAGTTTGGCTTATCGGCTTTTCTACTTCTTCAAGCTCCCAGAAAAGTTTAAGTTGCTCGTGTAGAGCTATATTGTCTGTAGTCGAGACAAATGTTGAAAATGCTGCAACGGAGTCTGCTTTTATCGGACCAGATAACCGATTCGCGAGCCTCTAGGCAGTTTCCTATCTTCCTGATAAATCCATTCTTGTTTATAATTGGTAAGTAATCACTGCCAATTACATCGATTGGGCCAGGCTTGGAAAAGTGTGGGTCTGCGAGAGTCAAGTCGTTTAACTCTTTTCGAAGCGTTAGCTTAATTGATCTAGAAGGTAGAAAATGTGCTAAATTTGACACAATTAAGGCTTTAATTTTGATTCGGAATTCAGAGTGTCTAGCACCGACTGTTAAATAGCATCGGCCTTTTGAATTGCTGACAGTAGTCCCGCCTAAGCCGTAGACTCTCGAAGCATGAAATTCGAGCGGGATTGAAAGCTTTTGTTGAATTATCTTCGTCATGAAACTTTTTTCAGTCTCCGCGTCTAATAATGCTCGTATTTCTAATAATGCCTATATTTCTCCTATGTGTTCGATATGAATCAAGGCGGTGGGTAAAACCGTCGTCCTTCTGTTCGAATCGAATATTTTTAGTGAATTTTGTACCTTATTCTAAATGTAACATCGTGTGGAGCTTTTTATTGCATTTTAAACACAAATTAGTGCTGGTACATTTTGGTTTAAAACGATGTGGCGAGAGACAATTTGTGCAAAATTTGTTCGCATTAACGTATTTGATTCTTTCGCTTGGTGATAATGACTAAAAGTATTTGCAAACCCTAAGTGGATGATTTTGTTTGTACTTCTTGCAGAAGTTTTTTGGGTTTTTTTGAAATCTTTGTCCATTTGTTGCCATGTAGGCAAGTCCTTGTGGTTGCTTAAGGATTCTTCCCAGAACCAAAATGTGTCTTCTGGGATTTTTGACGAGCACAAATGTATTAAAATCTGGTCCCAATTATCAACCGCGATTTTGAAAGATTTAAAAATTGCCAAGCTATCGTTTATAGCGCTTTGAATCTGGCGTAAAGATTTGGAAGACTCTACTTGAGCGGTTTGAACACCAAACAACTTCTTCATTTGCTGGTGAACTAAGATTAAAATTAGCGTCAACTAAATTGAACTTCTTCACGCTTCGCCTCTTGTTTTGCTACGCAAATGAAAAAGTTTTTGGGCTGGATAATTCAGGGTGGTTGCCGAAAACAGCCATAAAAATATCTCTAAACGCTGGCCATTTAGAGTATCCCCCCTCAAAAGGTTGGGTATCGCATGGAGGCAATTTTAGTGAAGAACTGTGAGGATGTGCTCTAATTGTCTCTTCATGAGGCTCACTGCTATTTTTATCCTCGACTAATCTTATCCGCATGGATTTTTAAGATTTTTGCCTTGCAGGCCTGATACGCCTCAGAAGTTTCTTCATATCGCGAGGATGTCGAATCAGCAAAATCAAATTCCTTCTTTTCATCTTCTATCATTGCTTCCTCATAACTTCTTATCACATTAGTTTCTGCCTCTCTAGCTCTGCATGTTTGACCTCGAGCAGAGAACTCGTTAAATTAACATCGGATATATTATTAAAATTCGTGCAGAATGCCGTGATTTGCTGTGAATCAAATCAAAATTGTCTTCTTGTCGCCATAATTGTATATAGTTTATCGTGTAGACTCTTCACGAGTTAAATTTATTGTTTTAATCTAAAAATTCTAACTAAATTTGAAATAAATCGCGTAGATCCTCCAAGAATTGTAATGACTTTTGTAATCGTGCAAATTGTCCAAAAATTTTATTTAGTTTTGTAATCGTGTAGATTTTCTAAGATTTTTATTTAATATTGAAATAGTGTAGGTTCTCCAAGTTTTTTTTATTTATTTTTGTTATCAATCGCGTAGATTCCCCAAAAACTGTATTTAATTTTTAAATAGTGTAGATTCTCCAAGAATTATTTAATTTTGTTATCAATTGCGTAAATTCTCCAAGAATTATATTAAATTTTGTAATCGTGTAAATTTCCCAATATTTTTATTTCATTTTTCAATCAATTGAGCAGGTTCTCCAAGAATTTTATTAAATGATTTAATTTTGAAATAAATTGCGTAGATTTACAAAATTTAGTTGTTAATATATTGTTCCATTTTTCAAAATACTTTTGTTTGAATTATGCCAATTTTGAGTTTTTCGTTTTTTTTTAGTTCTGTGTTCATGTTTTTTGTATTTTCTATCTAATTAAAATACTATTGGTTTTCTATTTCCCCAAGTAGAGTTAAATTTTGCGTCACTTTGTAAGCGACGGTAACTTTGCAAATGTTTTCAAAATTTGCCAAATTTATTTTCTTGTTAAACCTAAAAAAATGTTATAACGGAGCTGTGTCCGCGTTTGTTGTTGTTGGTTATGATTCCAACTTATTTACCGTTTGTCACCACAAATTTTTGTTTTTTTTTTCTAATTCTATGCATGTATTTGTTGTCTCAAATGGATTTGTTATTCCGCAAGAGAAAATTTAATATGAATATTCACAAACCCACTTTTTTGTTTTATTTGTATAGGGAGTATGTTATTTTTGGTTGTTATAAACTCACCAATTTGTTCCGCCTATGTATCGTGTAGATTTTAGCACTTTTTGAAATTGTGCGATGGCAATCCTTTTTATATGCAGTTGTTCGCTTCTTTTGTTTGGCAATTACTGGTAGTTTTTTGTCTCTTACGGCTCCAAATGCAACGGCTCTCCACTACGTGGTGACAAATATCGTACAAGTAATGAATATCACCTTTTTATTTGATTTAGAAATAACTGGGCTGCCATCCCTATATCTGCCTACTATTAGTTAATATAGTTAAGATTTCTAGTGGAAAATGTATGTATTGCAGCGAGTTGGCAACCGTGTAATTGAAATCACTTTGACAGATTTGTGAAGAAATAAAACATCAAAGCAAAACGTCAAAAACAGCTGATGGGATGACGTAACATTTGTAGGAAAACCTTGAATGGCTATATGATCTGAAAAAAAGTAATTGCGTTTGGTGTGGAAACTTTTTTGCAATTTCGAAAAAAAGTTCATACTTTTTTAATGCTCTATTTATTTCCTTATTGGTACAACACGTACAATTTCTTACCACTTTTGCCTTGATGATTTTGTGGACTGTTGGTGTTGGGCTGCTTGTTGTCGTGTAAACTTCTTGCCTCGGTTTGTTGTTAGGGGATGTTTCTATAGGGAGAAACTGATGTCTTCTTGGCCAAGATTTCAAATTTGGACGGCTTATCCACTGGATGTTGCTTTTCTAATTAAAGCCGTTTTGTTGTTGTATGTTGATGATTGAAATGGTTGCTTTCGAGGGGCAGACAGCAGACCGCTGGATCAATCTTTCCTAATTACTATTAAGACGGGGGAAGGACCATATGTTGGCTCCACTAATGACCGTGTGCACGAAAATGTCAACCAGAGGGGAAAAACATTTTAGTGACTTTTACAAAAAAAAAATGTGTGTATGATATAAGAAGTGCATAATAAATCTGGCAACACTGTTTTTGGTCGAAAATTGCAAAACAGTGGCGACCATAGCATGTTTTTTCTAGTAAGCTTTACAGCCTAAGCCACGATCTCGAACTTTAATGTTCTCTTGCGTTTTATGCCGTAAACAGCTGTAATATGTATAACAAATCAGCCGTTTATCACATAAAAAGCAAGCGAACGTTAACGTTCGACATCGTGGCTTAGGCTGTTAAACTGAGATTTCAAACAAAATGGATAGCTCACAGAAAAAGGTAAAAACAACCTATTTTGCTCAGAAAATTTCATTGTTTTCTTTTGCAATATATAGATAAAGAATTGTTTCAGTGCTGAAAACAAAAAAAAAAATTAAAAAAAAATTTTAAATGCACATTTGATGAAAACTGCGCAATTTCGGTGTAATGTGACAGACTAAAATTAGAAAAGTTTAATAACGGTGGTTGCACGCTGGTGTTTTGTTATGATATATCCTAATATCTGGAATGGGTGGTGTTTTCGAAGATTAATGCTGGTTTCTCAGTTAAAATGTATGTAATGTGAAAGACCACTTAAAAAAAAAAATTACTTACATTTTTTTTTTGGTAGGATCCACTCACAAGTGCAGAAAAATAATAAAAACTACATCGAAAAGCTAAAAAAGAATGGTAAATACGAAGAACTCAAAGGAAGAGGGCAGAAGCTATGCGTAAATTGAGAGAAAACCGTAAATGGAAGTAAAGTGAAATGCCAAGAAAGGATCGTTAGTCTCTTAAAAATAAAATTTTCGCGAACACGGTCAGGTGTGGGCCGCCCTTAAATATTGTCATGCTGTTTTCGAATTTTTTGACACCTTTCATTTTTTTTGCCATAAAAAGCTGTTAAAAACATGGTTTTGTCCCACCTGTCACAAATCGCTCTACCCCCACCTCCCAAACCATGATATTTATTACGATCCCTTAGCCCAAGACCTAATATTGGTCTTTGGTTGTAAAAAAATTTCTTTAAGAAGCATTTATAAGCACTAAAAATCGTTTTTAAATGCAAAAATTTGTACGATTTATTGTGAAAGACTTTCGATGTAATGTGAAAGACTTGATATTTTTAGTCCTACTGAGGCTTCTAAGCAACATATTTAAACCGTTGAAATGCAATTTCCTTTCTTTATTATTCAACTTTTATCTCCAAAAGAGGACAACCCGTTATCTATAAGAGCAGAACTTTTAGAAAGTACCTGTCTACCTCAAAAGTGACTTCTAAAATTTGTAATGTGAAAGACCGACTTTAACTGCTTAAAAAAAAAATTTCTTTGAAGAAAATGTGCACACTGTAAAGCTTTATAATTTCCATGCATAAAACATTAGCATTTAACTATTTAAAAAAAAAAATTTTCAAATTAGTGTGTACAAATGTAATGTGAAAGACGGTCTTATAGGAAAAGTGGAGCGTGCTAAATCAAGCCTTTCTTAAATAAAAAACGGCTGGCTGATTTGCTAGTTGTCTTCATGACATATAAAAAGTAACTATATCTAACATTAAAAACTTATTAACTAAATCCCGTTGCAGGCTACAAAAATTTAATAAAATTGAGTGAAAATGAAGAAATTAAGCATAAAATAAAGGTTTTAAAATTTTTTTTTTATAAAAATTAGGCCGTTAATAAAAAATATACGTTATTTTTTTAATTTCTTTGAAATTGTTCCTAAAACTACGAGAACTAGTTTAGCTCTGCATTAATATTGATTTTTTTGGCATTTTTTATTCTTTGTCAAAATATTCCATCTTTGACTAGCTGTACAAACTAAACTATACACTCAATATGGATGATATTTCAGAATTTGACACTTCAAACAGTTCTTAATTGACAAATATAAACCTTCTTGGTCAGTCAAACAACACGAAATTTGATTTTGGCACGAGTTTTCATCAAATGAGCCACTGTGCGTCGTAGATTTGCCAGGTCTAAAGCCGCACTGATATGGTCCAATTAGTTTTTCTACAACTGGCTTTAGACGTTCACACAATATACCTTGTACGCAATTGGTAATAGGCTTATTCCACGGAAGTTCTTACATTCACTACGCTCTCCTTTCTTGTATATGGGACATAACAGACTGAGACTCCAATCCCCGGGCTATGCTCCTAATCAGCTCCTCCCCGCCAGCCTTAAACAATTTAGCATGGACACCATCGGCTCCAGCAGCTTTGTTGTTTTTACGCGGGAGATTGAGATAGTTGCTGAACTATTATCATCAGCACACTTTGCTGTGTCTTCTCCACACATTATCACAACCTCAAGGGTTAAAAGCTTCAAGAAACCATCGAGAAGCCCAAACACACCGGTCAACAAAGACCACACGTCAACATAACTCACACAAGCTCTTGTCAATGCTTTGTCCATCGGACAAAATAGCTTCGAATTGTTTTTGGCACAAAAGTGCAAACCCAGTGTATCTCTCGTGTTTGTTTTGCTCCTGTTTTGCATTATGTGAAATGGATTATGTTGACAGCTGGCAGCACTGATAGCTATTTCGATAGTTGCCAAACTTTCATCATCAGCACCCTTTGCAGTACCTTCTCCACACATTATTACAACCTTAAGTTTTAAAAGCTTCAAGAATATGCTCTAACACACTTGTCAAAACACGGATGCCCTGTTTATTACTGAGGTCAAATGCTACCGTTTTACTTGGTTTGGTTCACTCTTTGTTCAAAAAAAGACTACTTAACATTTCATTTTTTATTTGATTATATTTTATAACCTTTGACTCTTTAGCGCTTATGGTACAAAGAAATGAAGTAATTGTTGATGATTATGTTGACTTTCTTTTAAACAAAGCTCAGAAAAATAAATCTTTAAATATTTGACAATAGCTGACCACCACTATTATCTGAAACTTGAATTTGTTAAATGTATGGTATATGCATTAGTAAATATGTAACTAAAAGACATAACAACAGAGTTATATAACGTGTAAGTAAAAATTAAATTTTTAAGTTCTTAAATTTCATTACTCATGTTATATTGGGCTAATTTTTCGAGACATGTTTTGTCGATTTTTTTTTTCGTTGGACCTTTTAAAAAAAATTTTTCGAAAAGTCATTGGGATAATATATTTTCTAATTCTACTAAAAAACAAAAATTTTGGTATATAAAACTTGAAAATTGATCGACGTTTAGGGGTCGCGCAAAATCGTTTAAGGTTTTTGGCTTCAAAAAGGCATGTTTCACAAATCCTTATTTACTTATATGATTAAAAGTTTTGATACGTTTGACCGATTTTGATCGAAATAGAATTGTTTTAAATGTAATACTATTTCACACATTTTCTGTGAGTTTAATTTTCTTCAAAATTTACCCACTTTCGTCCATTTAAATTTTTTTTTTAGTTTTGGTTCTAATATTTGTATATCTTTAAATGCACTATTGACGAACAGTTCTTTACGACACTTTTAATGTATAACAGAATGTAAAGTATTTTTAATTGTTGCTGAAATTTTATCTATTTCGCAGTTGATGAGCTAAATGGATTAATTCAGTTCAACATTTTTGTGGTCAAAATTAACATTCAAAACTGGTTTACGTGTCCCCTTGCAACACAAGCCCCATTAAACGACATTTGATAGAATCTTTAAAAAACACCACAAATCAAATGAAATGATTGCAAATGTTGCTATCAAAACTTTTATGCGGCATTAATGGTATATAAGTGACATCGCGCTCGGCTTTTCTTTTTACGACCCCAGGCATACAAAGGAACTTTGATGAAAATGACAGAAGCATTAAATATAGTAGACAGTTTTTGTTTAATTTGTATCACTATTGATTAATATCGCTGCTGTTAAACATATGTCATTTGAATGATACTGTCATGCATCAAAAGTATCGTTAAGAAGTGTTTGTTAAAAGTGCATTTAAAAATATAACCAGTACAGGAATTTTAGTCAGGTATACTGATAAATACCATCACCCAATATGTGAGATTGTTTAAGTCTTGAGATATGGAAATTTTAATTAAAACTAGCGGACCCGGCGAACTTCGTCTCGCCCCTTCAGATAAACTCAGTAGATAATGTTTGATAAACAAAGCTTTTCGATTAGTTTTCCGCAGCAAAAACAAACAACGAAGGCGGTTCTCCAAAACTCGAAAAGGTATCGTTTAGCTGACCGCACGTAAAACAGCGAAATTCGAGATTAATCTCACATACTTCCAACGATTGGCCTTGCGATTTATTGATTGTCGTCGGGGAATTGGAATGGATGATCAGTTGGAATTATCTAAATCGTAAGATAAGGAGTTTCTCTTCTTTGAATTTTTTCTTTATGGTCATCTGAAATCACATTTTTTATCAGATTCTTGACGGACAACCGCTTACAGTTGCGGATTCGGTTGATTCAGATTCCGCAATATGATTATGATCGATCCCACCTTTATCTGTAAATTATGCGGCATATTAAGAGAGTGGAAAATTCGGTCGGATTGTTGGTCGCTTCATCCTCTACGGTCACGTTGTAAACAGATTTGTACGAATGCAGTTCTCAAGCCATTTAACTTTCTAATTTGAAATTCTAGCTATTGATGTCTTTATTCTTCTCTGCTAGTAACATACTGCTCGTAAATTAATCCAATCGAGATTTTTATAATTTTGTGCAATGTCATGAGTTACTTTTCCAACGATGTGAACTGGCAAAAATTTGCAGGGAACGATATCAATTCAGTCGAAATATCAAACCGAATTTGGCCATTGCCAAGCGCTAGGAGTTGTTTCAACAGAAGATGGGAGGTTCTGGAATGAGCCCCTAATTTTTTGGTCAATTACAACTTTTTAACATTGACGACGTTTTCAAGCATGGTTTTAGTAAATCAGCGGCATTAGTCATTTTGAGCAAAATCGTAGCCCCACCAAATCGGTTTTAAATCCCCTCGTAAATCCTTTATTGTTCGGTCAACTACTTCCAAAGCTCGTTTAGTGGTTATGGCGCATTCATCCGAAATGTTGATTTGGCATTCCCGCATCTACTTCGCCGTTGCGAAATTCTTGGTCATTGTGTACTTTGGCCTTTCAACCGTGATAATATTCATCGAAAGTTTTAAAGCGGAATTTGCAGTTCGAATGCCTTCCAACAATGTGGCAGCTATGTCAGAGGATGCAGCGGCTAACGTTATTTGAGATCTTGCCCAAATTGTTGCTGGAATCAACAAAAAATGTCTTGGCTGTCCCACTCGGAGTATCGAGAATGTAAATGCCTCCAGTTTCATCGTGAACCGTACACGTTCTTTTACTCGGTATTTAACAGCGGTACATTTGTTCGAACTCTTCCGGTCAGCTCATCTAGATTATAGTCCTGCTCCCGTTAAAATTCGCGATTGGATGCATCTTGCACCGAACGATTTGACGCTGGCATTCCCAATGTCGACAGCAGATTGCCACCACCAGATTGCATCCACCAAGAATTTTTCTATTTATCCGTTCGAAAAGTCATTTCGGAATGATTATGCGAAATTTTCACATTTACATCATTCAATATTATCAAAACACAATAAAATATAAAATTTCGTCGAAAAAAAATTCAAATTTTTGGAATTTTCCCATAATTTTCCAACCAAAATTTTCTATTTTTTCAACCGAAAAGCCACTACGGAACAATTGCACACAAAATAAAAAAACTCAATTTGCAATGCAAAATGTTTCTGAAAAATCCAATTTTTCGAGTTTTTCCGGAATTTTCCGGTTTTCCACAGAGAATTGTTCTATGTTTCCATTCGGAAAGTCATTTCGGAATAATTATCCAAAATTATTCACTCAATTTGAAATGCAAAATGTTTCTGAAAAATCCAATTTTTCGAGTTTTTCCGGAATTTTCCACAGAGAATTTTTCTATGCTTCCATTCGGAAAGTCATTTCGGAATAATTATCCAAAATGTTTCACTGTAACATCGTCCAAAATGATCAAATCATACGATAATATGCAAAATTTCGTCGAACAACAAATCCAAACTTTTTGAATATATCCGGAATTTTCCGCATTTTTCAACAAAAATTTTCCATTTTTCTATTCGAAAAGCCATTTTGTAACAATTGCACAAAAAATTATATACAAAAAGGCAATTTTCGATTTTTCCAATTTTCCGACTTTTCCGGAAGTTTTTCCCAAAATTTTCTTTCACATAAACTTGCTCGCGGCAATAACAAACAACTGAAAAAAAGTTTGAGCAAGATTGGCCCAGCCGTTCTCAATTGATGAATTACTATACATTTTTGCCACCATTTTTATATATATAGATAAATTTACTTATGATGAATTTCATATCAAAACCTATAAAAAAGGGATATTTTGAACCCGACCCCCCTCAGATTTTAATGAAATTTTGCATACCGCTACATTTTACCTACAGAAACACTACCTTATTTTTAGAAATTACATTTTTGGAAATATGTGTTCGTGGCAAGGTACCGAAATATTTGAAAAATTACGGTAATTGGTACTTTTAAGCTGCGATTACAATGGAATGACTTAACCGATTTCAAAGATCTTGGTATATATATTAGAAAGGTATATAGGTCAGCTTTCGAAAACATACACTGTAAAATATATTACACTGAACATTTTTTTTTGCCAAAAATAAAAGTTTAAACTTGGAAAACACTTCGAAGATCAAGTTTTTTTTTCCAAAAAAAAATAATTTTAGATAGGCCTATTTAATATATATAACATATCTAAAAACTAAAATGGGGTTATTCTTATTTTTTTTAAAAAACATTTTTAAGTAAATGCACCTCACCAACTTATACATGTGTTCTACAAATTCCTTGACAAAAAGCAGTAAGAAAGTTTAAGTTGGGCAACCCGACTTACATATACCCTCACCCTCAGTAAAACATACAATTTTCTTTATATTGATATTATGACTCGATTTCTAAAGTGGGCGGAGTGGTACATTTGTATGGCAGGTACGAGAAGGGGTGTGTCTAGACTTCCAATTTTTTTTCTCCAAAACTGTATCCTGCTATAGCCTTACTAAATACAGACTTAGGGCACGATCGCGTTGGGTCTATTAATAATATTAATCGATTTCTAAAGTGAGCGGTACCAGATGGGTATGGGAGTTACCATATGGGGTGTGGCTAGACTTCCAGTTTTTTCTCCAAAACTCTATCCTGCTATAGCTTTACTAAATAACGAATTTGGGTACGATCGCGTTGGTTTTTTTGATATTATCACTCGTTTTCTAAAGTGGACGGAATGATGTATTTGTATGGGAGGAACCAGAAAGGGCGGGGCCATGTAGCCCATTTGCAATACCGTAAGTAGTTTTGGAGAAATATGAACTCGTTCAAAATTTAAAAACATTTGGTTGCGTTTTTTGAAGCCAGGACAGCCAGACAGACATAGAGACGGACATGGCTCAAACGATTTAAAAAGTCAAGAATCGAATTTTTTTCAAAGAAACCTAGGGTCTAAAGTAGAGTTTCTCTCCCGGGATTTCCCGGGCGGGAATTCCCGGTCATTTTTAATTCCCGTCCGGGATTCCCGGGAAATTGAAACACCTTTGGCAGAGCAAATTTTAGAAGCTTTAAAGAAATGAATTGACGAAAGAAGGGACACGCGACTTTATTCTTTAGTGAAGTATCTTAAAGATCCAAAAGTATGTGATAAGAATGCTAATAACTTATTTCAAACTGCTTCTTATACTGCTTATCTATACCCGACTTTTTAAAGAAGACGTTATCGACAAAATTCTGGAATCGGACGAAATTCCTATTTGTGACATTAGTACCGAAAGACAATTTGAGGATATTTTAACCGATTCCATCACAAAAGCAAATGTTGCATCAAGTAATAGAGTAATTTACAAATCAAGTAGAAAAGCAACGGAAAATGTCACCATTTAATTGAATGCTCTTCTGACAATAAGCCCAATTCCCGGGAATCCCGGGAAAGGCAAAATTTTTTCCCGGTTTCCCGGGAAATGAAAAGTCCGGGAAAAAGAGAAACTCTAGTCTAAAGTGACTTCTTTCAACGGCGAAAGACCTTTATCATTGGGCTTCACAAACTTGTAAGACCCCCATAGAAGTTGCCTATGCAGACGCTGACGACTACAACAAAGCAAACGAAGAGCTATTTTCAAGGTATAAAAATCCTAATACTATTACAGAAACTCGAAGCTTCCATTCTTTTATACCTTTAGGCTGATGACAGAGTGAGCGCTACAGGCGTTGCTATGCTTGAAGCTACAACCTTTATTGCTGTATCAATCTTTGACATGTCAGAGTAAGCGCTAGATTGTGTGCTACATTGTGTGTTTTTTGAGAGAGAGAATGGAAGCGCAAACTTTTTTACGCTCTCTTTAGTGTGTTTGTTTTTCATATGTTTATGTTATGTGTGTCTTATTTTGTAAATTTTGTCAACAATTATTCTGTTGTGATAATGTTTATTTTTTTGGTCCCAGGCAAAGGTGGGGTAAACACTTCCGTAATAAATGTTTCTGTATCAAAATCCATTTATTTGCACAATTTTTTAATTTGATTTCACAAACAAATGAAAAAATAGACACGTGCGGTTGCAATAGAAAAAACAATGCGAAAAACCGTTTAAAAACTACGCACGCATGCGCCCATACATTGTCCATGCCAAATTTTTTATTTTAACTCTCTCTCACTTCAATATGTCGCTGCTATAAATCATTTTACAACACGCTTTATAGCGGCCAAGCAATGAAACTATTTTGTAGCTCTGCTCTCACTCTGACAACATTTGAGCGAGCACATAAGTAATCACAAGCAGAGTTTTGTAGCAAGTTGTAGCGACATATCATAGCAACGCTTATAGCGCTCACTCTGTCATCAGCCTTAGGTGGAACTTCACTAAATGTTAGTAAATATTCCGATAGGCCACAGTATTTCTTGCGCAAAATTTATCAAGATTATATTTTTGGGGGTGTCTGAAAAATGTATAATACGATTCTTGTTCTAATCTATTAGAATTACCAAAAAAAAATCTGTATAACTTCCAAAGTTAAGCTACTTTATTCATTTTTGTCACACAAAGATATCAAAATATAAGGAAGTTAACAAGAGATGCATTTACTTAAAAATTTAAAAAAAAATAAAAAAAACTCCATTTTAGTTTTTGGATATGTTATATATATTAAATAGACCTATCTAAAAATAATTTTTGTTGGAAAATAAGACTTGATCTTCGAAGTGTTTTCCAAGTTTAAACTTTTATTTTTGGCACAAAAATTTTTTCGGTGTAATATAAAATTTGCAGTGTATGTTTTCGAAAGCAGACTTATATACCTTTCTAATGGTACCAAGATCTTTCAATTCGGTAGAGTCATTCCATAGTAATCGCAGCTTAAAAGAACCATTTACCGTTATTTTTCAAATATTTCGATACCTTGCCACGCCCACATATTTTCAAAAATGCAATTTCTAAAATTGAGGTTGTGTTTCTATATGCAAAATGTAGCTGTATGCTAAATTTCATTAAAATCTGAGAGGGTCGGGTTCAATGAAAATCGGATTCGATATGAAATTCATCTTATGTATTATTTTTTGCCTGCTTGTGGAGCAAAACCGTAAAAAATTTGACTTACCTTGGTATGGGAGGAACCAGAAGGGGTACGTCAAATAGTAAGGTTTTCTGAGGTTTTGCCTCCTATCACAAAATTAATTAACTGAACAATTTTCATTACTCCCTAAGTGTCCGTTTGGAAGTTATGGAAGAAATATTAATTTTCCAAAAATAGGTCATTTTGTATGGGAGGTACCAGAAGGTGTGAACTGATATAGTACATATTCTTTCCTGAGTCAAATTTTCATAAGCAAACATCTACCAGAAGGGGTGTGGCAAAGGTTTCGATTATCTTAGGGTTTGTCTATTATTGCAAGATAAATAAACTGAGCAAATTCAAATATCCTGCTGTCGTGTGCTTGGCAGTTATGAAAGAAATATTAATTATCCAAAAATTAGTAATTTTGTATGGGAGGTACCATAAGGGGTGGGGCTATTCTGCCAATTTACAATCCCAATAGTTCGTTTTGAAAAATATTAATACTGGTAAATTTTCATACCGATCCGTTAAGGTTTACTCGAGTTATTCTGCTCACCAGCCAGCCAGACAGACGGACATAGCTCTATCGTCTTAAAAAGTCCTGAAACGAATTTGGTATTAAAATACTTGGGGTTTAACTAGTTTCCTTTAATGCGATACACTTTTTTTCGTATCAAATGACATATACCCTCATCCGTAAGGGTAATAGTATATAAAAATTAGAGCCAAATCTAGAAAAAAATTTAAATGGACAAAAGTAGATAAATTTTGAAGAAAAATTTTAAAATTATTAGGTTTGAAAGTTTATTGAACTCAAACTACTATCTAAAATGATTTGAAAATGTGTGAAATATTATTACCTTTAAAACAAGTTTATTTTGATCAAAATCGGTCAAGCGAATCAAATCATATAATCTTATCAGGATTTCTAAACCATGCCTATATGCAGCCAAAAACCTTAAACGATTGTGCGCGACCCCTAAACGTCGGTAAATTTTCAATTTTTATACACCAACATTTTTTTTTTAAGTAGAATTAGAAAACATTTTGCGCGACCCCTAAACGTCAGTCAATTTTCAATTTTTATACACCAATTTTTTTTTTTTAAGTAGAATTAGAAAACATATTATCCCATTGACATTTCAAAAAACTGTTTTTTGTGAAATGGTCTAATACACATATTTATCCTGATTAACGCCCTGCTCCTTGGTAATGCTACGTAGGAAAATAACATCTAAACAAAGTTGCAAAATTAACTGTGGCCCCCGAGCTTTCTATACAACTCAAATGCGGCCCGCCAACAAAACAAATTGAGGGGCCGTGAAACATATATATATGAACAGGCTAATTTGCGAAAATAACAACAAGCAGAAAAATTTTGTATAAATTGAGTTAAGTACAGGTTGACCTCGCTTGACACGTGCTTCTTATAACACGGTCTCGCTCTAACACAGTTTACTTTTTGGAACAATTTTTCGTTTAACACGCTTAAAGGCCGCGTTCTTATTCAGGAAAAAATATTTCGCGAATTTTTTTGTTTTAAAATGGATTTTATGAAAATAGGAATATTCAAATTTTAACTGACATGTGTTAGTTCTAAATCGAAGTTTGAACTATAACGACTGCTTAATGGCATTACACTGATTCCAACCAAATTGTTGGTGGAGTAGAAGTAGTCCTACTTCAGCGATCCAAAAGAGGCACATAGAAGGAGTCACTTTCGACCCTAGGTTTCTTTGAATGAGTTAATATTTCCCCAAAACAGTATTGCAAATGGGCTACATGGCCCGACCCTTCTAGTACCTCCTATACAAATATACCATTCCGCCCACTTTAGAAATCAAGTAATAATATCAATATACGAAACGGGATCGTTGCCAAATTCTGTACTCAGTAAAGCTATAACAGGATAAAAAAAAAATTTAAAGTCTAGTCACTCCCCTTCTGGTACCTACCATACAAATTTACCTTTCCGCCCACTTTAGAGATGAAGTAATAACATTAATAAATCCATTGCGATCGTACCCAAATTCTTTATTTAGTAACCCTATAGCATGATACAGTTTTTCAGAGAAAAACTGGAAGTCTATTTTTCTATTTTGTTAAGTTATAACAGGATAAAGTTTTGGAAAAAAAATTGGAAGTGTAGCGGCGCCCCATATAGTACCTCCCATTCAAATGTATCTTTCCGCCCACTTTAGAGATGGAGTAATAATATCAATACACCCAACGCGATCGTGCCCAAATTCTGTATTTAGTAAAGCTATTACAGGATAAAGTTTGGAGAATAAACTGGAAGTAGGCACATGCAAATGTACCACTTTAGAAATCGTGTAATAATATCTATATAATAGAAATTTTTTTGTATTACTGAGGGTGAGAGTATTTGTAAGTCGGGTTGCCCGACTGAAACTTTCTTACTGGTTTTTATTGTCATTTTGTTAAATTTATCAGATGTTTAGTTTATAGAAGGAAAATAAGGTTTGGTTATATTCAAATTATAACTACAATTGAATTTAATAAAATTTTGAAAGAAAACGGCTTGTTTTGTATTTTTTGAGATTCAGAAACATTGCCCACCTTTCTGTACTGGTTTCATGTATCGCTTAACACGGTTTCGCTTAACCACCACGTTATGCGAAGTCTACCTGTATTTAAAATATTATTAAAAAGTAAAATGCCTTTAAATTAAATAGTATCAGGAATGTGAACCAGATTATTCCTGGAATGTTTTTTACTTCTTTCCATTTTTCGTCTAATTTATAAAAAAATTAATAGTTTTTCAATTTGGTCAAAAGGCATTTAACGCAAAAAGAAAATGCATCGTGTATAATAGACTGGTCGCACTTTGTATGGGAAATTTTTTTCTTGTGAAATTTAATTGTGTAAGAAATCATGTCCTAATTTTTCAGCTCAATCCAACGGTGCCTAGTCGTGCCTAGTGGGGCCCAAAGTTCCCCATATTATAAAAACAACTATTTAATCAGATCTTTTTAGTTATACTAGTTAAAAAGTTGGGCCCATAGACCGAAAATTAAAAATCTGGCTTCGTTACGATCTTCCGCAGAGAAAGAACTTTAAGTATGACAAATTTCAGCTTCCTATGTCATCAGATGGCTTCAGAAAGTTGCGGAAAGAATAGGACATACATACAAACATCCGGACATGCTAAGAAATTATCTTATATATGAAAATGTATTGTTGTTTGTTGGTAAGGCCATCACTTGAGAACGCATGGACCGATTCGACTATTTTTTTTTTGTCACAATGTTCGTAATATGCCGATAATGTTTTATATAAAAAAATTGGCCACGCCCACTTTTTTAATATATTTTAAATTGCAAAAAAACGCTCTAAAAATTTAATTTCTTTACAGATTTAGCTCTATTAAATGGGCGGAGTGGGCGTATCAAAACATTTTTTTGAGCTTGAGTGATAAAATTTGGTACACAGATAGTACACGACACTTCAGGTTCAAATTTATTTATTTTCGATAAGTGGGCGGTGGGCTCGTGGCAAACCTATATTTAAGTCCTAGAGAGATAAAATTTGATATCACGATAGTACTCTCCAATACAATTATGAATATGCAGACGAAATTTTAATTTTCGATCAGTGGGCAAAACTGAAATTGAAATTTGAAATATTTTCAATCAGTGGACGGATATTTCTATTTCGCGAACAGTTTAAATTGACAGCAGCGGAATTGAAAAGTCTTCGGGGCATTTGTTTATTTTTGACTGTCATATATGATACTTACTGGTTCCGATGTGTGAATGCTATACACTGGAGAATGAAAAATTATACGCTCCACTGTATTTCGATGCAGATGTACTTAAGGGGTCATAATCCAAGAACCGAATATGAGGAATGAAGGAGAATCAAAAACCACACTTTTATATCCAATAACAACAAAACTGTATTTAGTTAAGTTTTTTCTTTACATTGTGATTATGAAATAAAACGCAGTGGTTTTTAATTACGAAATAAAACTTTTTATTAAAACAAAAAGCAAATTTAAATTGAAAATAAAAAACACTTTGTAATAATGCGTATGGTCTCTCTTATTTTAAATAAATTCAAAAATGTTATTCGGTCATACTATTTATCAGTGTTTTTTGGGGTTGAATTTTCTAAGCAGACCCAAGCCGCTATTACTGCCGATTTTAGCTGTACAATGCTATTGTATTGCCTGTTGTTGGAGAACATTTTATGAACAAGTATACTCCACACATTTTCAATAGGGTTAATGGCATGGAAACACGCTCGCCCCTCTAACACTTCAAAGTTTTCTCCTTATTGGAGTGCTCAGAAATGTAATTTATCTCCCCGGTTCGCTTTAAGAAGAGCAATACATTGATTTACAGTTTGTATCTCTTGGGTTCATACCTTTCAGGGTAACGCGACAGCTTGGAAAGGCCAGCCCAAAAATTTATTTTATCTATTTTCGCAAAAAAAAATATCCTCCACTGATTGAAAATATTTCAAATTTCAATTTCAGTTTTGCCCACTGATTGAAAATTAAAATTTCGTCTGAGTGAGTGTGTTGGGAGTATGATTAATGGGAAATGTTTATTATGAAAGAGAGAGGAAGACAGTGATTCTAGATCTTCATCTTTGAGCTAACATTTCGTCTGCATATTCCTAATTGTATTGGAGAGTACTATCGTGGTATCAAATTTAATCTCTCCAGGACTTAAATGTAGGTTTGCTACGAGCCCACCGGCCACTTATCGAAAATAAAAATTTCGTCTGCAAATTTGAACCTGAAGTGTCGTGTGCTATCTGTGTACCAAATTTTATCACTCTAGCACAAAAAAAATGTTTTGACACGCCCACTCCGCCCATTTAATCAAAAATTTATATGTCCTATTATATTTCCAATATTAAACATAGAGCTAAATCTGTAGAGAAATTAAACTTTTAGAGCGTTTTATTGGAATTTTAGATATATTCAAAAAATGGGCGTAGAAATGGGCGTGCCCAATTTTTTTTATATAAAAAACATTCTCGGCCTATTACGAACATTGTGACAAAAAATTAGTCGAATCGGTCCATTCTCAAGAGATGGCCTTACCAACGAACAACAATTCATTTTCATATATAAGATAATATCTTAGTACGTCCGGATGTTTGTATGTATGTCCTATTCTTTCCGCAACTTGCTAAAGCCATCTGATGACAAAGGAAGCTGAAATTTGTCATACTTAAAGTACTTTCTCTGCGGAAGATCGTAACGAAGCCAGATTTTTGATTTTCGGTCTACGGGACCGACTTTTAAACTAGTATAACTAAAATGATCTGATTAAATAGTTGTTTTTATAATATGGGGAACTTTGGGCCCCACTAGGCACGACTAGGCACCGTTGGATTGAGCTGAAAAATTAGGACATGATTTCTTACACCAAACCTCATATTTTAAGCACCGCACACAATTAAATTTCAAAAAAAAATTTCGACCAGCTAGTGTATAACAACATTTTTGGATTTCGTTATATGCCAGACTTTCTTTTTGACAACTGAACTGACTCCATCAACGTCTAGTTGGTTTTATTGAATTAATATTCGCTATTAACCAGAGCTGTAAACTAATCATTACAATTTGTACTCATTACTGCTCAATTACAAATACAAGTACATCTAAAAAGGAATTGAAAGTTAACTACAATTCTAATTACATGAGGAATTGGAATTGAAACTAAAAGTCTCAACTACACAGGTAATTGTACTTGAAAGTAATGATTCCTAATTACTTTTCAATTAGCTCAATTACTTTTTAATTACAAGGAATTGAAAGGAATTGACGGAATTGGGAGGAATTGGAAGGAATTAAGAGGAATTGCTGCAATTTGGAAAGGTCTGTTATGTTAAAATATATTGCTCCCACTCTCCTTTTCTCTTTGTGACGTCACACTGTGGAACTTACAATTTCTACCCCTTATTTCAAAATTATTTCAATACCTTTCCAAATTGCAGCAATTCCTCTTAATTCCTTCCAATTCCTCCCAATTCCGTCAATTCCTTTCAATTCCTTGTAATTAAAAAGTAATTGAGCTAATTGAAAAGTAATTAGGAATCATTACTTTCAAGTACAATTACCTGTGTAGTTGAGACTTTTAGTTTCAATTCCAATTCCTCATGTAATTAGAATTGTAGTTAACTTTTAATTACTTTCGAACATGGTAGGTAATGATTACTTGTACTTGAGTTTACAGCTCTGCTATTAACATATATTAACCCTTCTGTTACCTTAAGGTCCTCTCTTGACTTCTTTATACCATCAAGATAAATTAATATTCGGATTTTTATGACGATTGAGCCATGTCAGTCTGTCTTTTTTCTTCAGTAATAATATTTTCTAGAGCGATATTATGGGATTGCAAATAGACAAAATAGCCCCACCTATTCTGGTTCCTCCCATACAAAATTACCTATTTATGGATAGTACATATATCTGGTTTTGATTTTGGCCAGTTAAATTATCTTGTAATAATTCTCAGAAAACCAAGATCTATGATACATCTCTTTTGGTACCTCTCATACAAATGACTGAATTCACTCATATACATTTAAATGCATATCTTTTATATAAGTCCTCCGAATTCAGTCTAATTTTGCGCCAGCTAAACGCTTCTAACAACCCGACTCAGAATTGAATTTGTTCCCTATAGCTCAAAGACACTCAAGAGCCACTCTTGAAATAACACTATCTTTGGAACAGTCATCTTGAAAATACATAAACTAAAAATGGGGCAAATATGCGCAAAGTTTGATTCAGATTCTGATACGGGGACACCTACTTTTTATTTTAGTACCAAACACTACACATACAAACATTAACATCACAAACATTTTACAATTGAAAAAAAAAGCTTTGTTAAGTAACAGAATTTTACGGACTATTTTTATATAATAGTTGATATTCTAAGGGATGGAGCATGAATTGTAAAAACTTACCAAAGTTATAACGAATCAAAACAGTTTTCATATGTTGAAGACAAATCTTTTATATCTTATTATATAAAAATATTACACTGTTTTAAAACTTACAAAAAGGAAGTAAAATTTGTTTCTTAACCTGTGGCAAGAATACTTGTTTGGTAACGGTAATCAAAACTGTTAATGTTTTTATTTTGGTTTTACCATAATATATTTTCTTCACACCTGGGTAATCGTCTATTAAATACGACAAAATTAAAGCATAGGATAACTTGTTATTTTTGGCACGCTAAACCTGTAAAACATCACAGTGTGCAGCGGCACATAGCAGAATTTGACAAGTAAATGTAAATTTAGGTTAAAAGATCTAAGATTCTTCTTTCCAAACCTGTAAAGAAATAAAAACTCGGTTATGTCGCGGAGAATATTCGTAGGTACTAATATTAATGGAACTTTGCACATTCGTATGCTTTGTCGAAATGTTATGGAACTGTCTTATACAACTATTGGCATCTCATACATTTTTAAATTATTTTCATCTAGGTGGATTTCTCAGACTACCCAAAAGGCAATCATAATGAATTTTTGACCATTGTTATGATTTCAACAAATCCTCCCCAAATATGCCATGGAGTTGGCGTTAATACCGAGGAGTCACAGGAAGATGCAGCGAGCAATGCGCTTAAAATACTAAGAGAAATGGGTCTTAATAATTCGTTGAATAAATAATCTGTATCTTAAAATTTTAAATAATAAAAAAACCTACTTATCTGGTTATATGAAAATCATTATTTTAAGTATTTTATAAATAATTATTTTCCTGACATTTTTCAGCTCTGTTTTAAAATATTGGGACCGACCTTGGCATGATGGTTAGAAAACACGACTACCATGAATGACGTCCCGGGTTCGATATCCGCCTCCAGTCATTTACATTTTGCTTTCATAGCCCGTTTGGTTATGTCGTCGGGAGTGTGATGCAAGGTAAAGCTTCTGATCGGTTTAACATGGCAAACCCAGAGTGATTCTTGCCAATTGCACTTCAAGTCTACTCACAGAGCTCCGTATTCGTAGTACTACCGCTGACGGAGTACCTCCACGTGGTGACGCCTGGAAGCGTGCTTTTGACACCCGTCAGAGCACGACTAACTGTGAGGGGCGAAACCTAAAACCCAGGCACGTCTGCTCAGAGTGAGCAGTACCCGGGTCAGCGTCTGACCCAGAATGGGCGGCTGTAATAAAATCCTGGCAGGAGAGGATATGCACCTGGAATGTTAGAACACTGTATAGACCAGGTGCCTCCATCCAACTGGCGGATGTCCTCGAAGAATACAAGGCTGACATAACCGCTTTACAGGAAATCCGGAGGACGGGACATGGGTGCTCGCGCATGAAGACGTGCGACATCTACTATAGTGGCTATGTGGACAAGCACGAGTTTGGATGTGGATTTGTGGTTGGCAAGAGACTGCGACACCTAGTCTCAAGGTTCAAGCCGATGTGTGAACGTATAGCCACCAGTGATCTGCGGCGATAGGAGTTTTCGCCACTACTGGTGTACTCGCTGTTTATGCGGCTGCGGTAACAAACTGCTTGGATATTTTTGTGCCTTTTGTTATATTGTTTTCTTGTACCGGGATGTCGATGTTACGTTTTTCTTTTTGCTTATGTTTTGGCGACAATATTAAAACAAGTTCATTAGGCCGACAGATTTCCAACAGAATCAAAAGAGTTTTAAAATGTCAGATCATACATTTGTTTTAGACAAAACTATTGAACTTTTTCATTGCATTTTCCTGACCTATAAAGAATGTCTCCAAAAAATAACCAAAAAAGAAAACGGTGCAAATCCACAGCGAGGCGTTTTGTATGTTGGTGTCGATCGCACCGACGTCGTATTCTTCTTCGTAATATTTTTGTTTGTGTTTCTTCGTTGTCGTGCTAAACCACCACCATAAACAAGCACATACAACAAAGCGTCATATTTTTGTTTTCTTTTGATACGATGCTAAACTATTGCAACAAAAAAAGTAAACACAAGAAAGAGCTTTACTCCACCGCATCAGTTTTCGTTCGATATTTCGAACACTTGCGTATGAAAAATACTAAGTTCGGACGCGGTGCACCGGCGGTTGCGGTCTATCGGTTCTGATCTCTGATAGCCACCATAAGAGTCAAAACATAGTTTTTCCACATAACACTTATATGTGCTCATGCTCCGACAGAAGAGAAAAGCGATGAGGACAAAGACTAGTTCTACGAGAGCCTAGAAAATGTATATGACCGTAGGCCGAGCCATGACATTAAAATTGTACTAGGCGATTTTAATGCTAAAATAGGGAAACCGCATTTGAGCCTCCCATCGGAAAATTCAGTATGCACACCGAAACGTCGAACAATGGCATCAGACTGATTTATTTCTCTGCGGCAAGAAATATGGTAGTTAGCAGCACTAGATTTGACCATAAAAATATTCATAAGGCAACATGGTTATCTCCAGATCAATTGACGAGGAATCAGATAGATTACGTGGTAGTCGATGGAAGGCACGCATCGAGTGTTCAGGACGTACGAGTGATCAGGGGTGCGAACATTGACTCCGATCACTTCCTTACCGCAGTTAAGGTACGCACTAGGATAAGCATGGCGAAAAACTTACGTAACCAGGCACAACGAAAGCTGGACATCGGTAAACTGCGGACTACAGAGGTAGCAGACGCCTAATCCAACCACCTAACTCAACTGCTGCGGAATACTCCAACCCCTGATAACATAACCTCGCAGTGGCAAATTATAGCCGACTCCATAGAACGGACTGCGAGAAGTGTACTTGGGTACTCAAAGCCGTCTTAAGAAGATGCCTGGTACGATGATGAATGTCGCAATGCCACGAGAGAGACGGTTGCTGCATACACGGCGAAACTGCAGCCAATGTCAACGCGAGCTGTTCGCGAACGGCACAGGGAGAAGAGACGAGAGGCAACTCGTCTTTTTAGACGGAAAAAGAAGGAGCTAAAGAAGAGGCAGGATGAGTACACTGAGTTGCTCCGAAGTAGAGGGGAAGCCCGAAAATTCTACCAGAGAGTTAAGGCGAGAATGCGTGGAACAGGGTTACCCTCCTGCAAGGACAACGATGGTCAGCTAGTGAAGGAGCCGGATAACGTTCTGCGGATATGGAGAGATCATTTTAAAAATTTATTGTATGCAGACACCACTCAAGAAGACCCCGCTCCAATCCATGATTATGGTGTTTATTGTCTGCCCCAGAGCCAGAGCGAGATACGTGTGGCAATCTCCCGCCTTATAAACAACAAAGCTGTTGGAGCCGGTGGTCTCCCTGATGAATTGTTTGAGGCTGGCGGGGAGGACCTTATTAGAAGCATGCATCAGCTCATGGAGAACATCTGGCAAGAGGAGAGCATGTCCGGGGATTGGAGTCTCAGTCTGTTATGTCCTATATACAAGAAAGGAGATCGTAGTGAATGTAAGAACTATCGTGGAATAAGCCTATTACCAATTGCGTACAAGGTCCTTTCGAGCAAATGGTGTGAACGTCTAAAACCAATTGTAGAAAAATTAATTGGACCATATCAGTGCGGCTTTAGACCCGGCAAATCTACGACTGAACACCTTACGACAAATCCTGGAAAAAACCCATGAAATGCAGATCGACACCAACCACCTCTCTGTCGACTACAAAGCTGCCTTCGACTCTCCGATAAGGAATAGGCTTTATGAGGCCATGTCTGAGTTTGGTATTCCTGCAAAGCTGATTCGACTTTGCAAATGTACCTTAGACAACACCAAATCCTCGGTTAAGATTGGTAAGGATAAGTCTGAACCATTCAACACGACTATTTAATATAGTTATGGAGAAGGTGATGAGAAAGGCTGGTGTCAACATGTCTGGCACCATATTCCACAAGAGCCACATGCCACTAGGCAATGCCGATGGTATAGACATCATTGGCCGAAATCTGCCGGATGTTACTGCAGTTTTCTCATCACTAGAATAGGAGTCAGCAAAAATGGGTTTAACGGTCAACGAGGACAAACCAAAAATAATGGTTTCGACGAACAAAGAGTCCCTCGATGGGGACGCACCGTGAACGTTGAAAATTATTGTTTTGAGTTAGTCGATGAGTTTACCTACCTCGGATCTTCCGTCAACAAGAAAAATAATGTCAGCCAAGAAATTAAACGGAGAATAGTGCTAGCCAATAGATGTTTCTACGGACTTCGGCAGCACTTAAGTAACACCACCTTATATCGGAATACTAAGAAACAGCTATACCTGTTGCTTATCTTACCTGTTCTGTTGTATGCTGCCGAATCATGGGTGCTTACTACAACGGACATACAAAACCTGGGAGTATTCGTCTTCTGTGTCGAAGGCGAGTTTCGCCATCGGATGAACCATGAGCTGTATGAGCTTTACCACGACATCGACGTAGCTAAAAGAGTCAGAATTCAACGACTACGATGGCTGGGACATATTGCCAGGATGGATGTAAATGCCTTCCGTTGGAAGGACCAAGTGGTAGGCGACGTGCCATCATCTGGTAGGACTAACTGGAGAACACACGCAGAAGACCGAAGTGTGTGGAATTCTTTATTACTTCAGGCCTCAAATTTATGAACTACGTATCGTAAATTATAATTGGCCACTTCAGTAAGCCCGTTTGGTTTGGATTGGTTTCTTTCCAAGCTGTCGCGTGAACTCCGGAGAGGATGACCTCCGAAAAGACATACTGAAAATTAATTTATTGTCCTTCGTAATGCTTAACCAGAAGATAAATTAAATTTTTCAGCAAGACAATGCATATACTCAACTCGTAGTGAGGAAAGAAAAGGTTGCGTTCGGTCAGAAAACGTTAAAGTTTTAGAGGGACTAGCGTGTTTCCTTGACATGAATCATACTGAAAAATCTATGGAACATACCTGTTTATAAAGTGTATTCCAACAACAGACAATACAATAGTGTTGCAGAGCTAATATCGGCATTAATAGCGGATTGAGACTCCCTAGAAAGTCCAACCCCAAAAGCTCTGAAATAAATTATGACCGAAAGGCATTTTTAAACTTGTTCAATATTTGAACTCTCTACATAGATGGCTATCCAACTGGAGGATGTTCTCGATATCTGGTCTCGTCTCATCTGGTTTCGACGGAAGACGAAAATATAAAAAATGCAATCTATGAGAGCTTGGAGGAGATATATGACCCTGCATGTTACTCTGGGATTTTTTAATAATAAACTAGGAGGAAAAATTCAGTCTACACCTCAACACCTCCGATAACGGGGGAAAAACATGTGTTTAGTTTAGTGGCTTTTATTGTTGTATAAACTGTTTACTTTCTTTATGTACGACACTGTTTTTTGTTTGGTTTTTTCTTATTTAGGTTATATTGAATTCAATGTTTTTTTTTGTTTTTAGTTTTTACGTTTACAAAGTTTTCTGTTTTAAAATGTTCTGTTTTCATGTTTTTTGTGTTGTTTACAATTTTAAATTAAGTTTTATGTTCTTATTCCTTTTCACTAATGGTTTTATGTTTTCACATGTATGTGTCTGTGTTTTTGTTGTCGAACTTTACTTGTGCTTTTGTTGTGCTCCGTTTAAGTTGTTAATTTGTCGCGATCGATTTTGTGACTGACTTGTTGTTCTGTTTGGTTTCTTTAATTGGGTCATTAAAGGGATTAAATGGAAAGAACCAAAACAAAACAACAACAACAAGGATGGCAAAACAAATATGCGAGTACGATCGGGTCTAAACATATGGGTCTGCACTAAGTGAAGATCGGCAAATATATGAAAATAATAAAATATAAAATGAACAAAGATTAAGTAAATTGACTCTAAATTACAATTCAAGGCTGAGTTACAATTAACATAAAAAATAAGATATTTAAACATAAATAAATAAAAGTAAATATAAGTAAGTTTAATGTGCGCTCCATTATAAACATGCCGCCCTCTCGGTGTGAGATTACCAGAGGTGACCAATGGGTCCGGTAAAGGTGTACCCGAGGGTTGTTTGTTCGGCTACCACGTAGTAGAGTCTAGTGGCTAATGCACCGTTGCGCCACATGGTGTTTCACTCGTCGGCACCTAGTTCGATTTGTATGGGAGTGCTTGCCCTGGGGTCCGGGTCCGCCAACGAGCTCTCGTTGTAGTCTCTGGCGGGGTCTTCATTTATGTGTGTGGTGTAAGGCTGACGAGGGCACGTACTTCCTTGCCTCATTTGAATTTTGGAAGTCGGCTAATGGCATGAAATTTTGCAAATTTGGCATCTTGGTGATCAAAAGTTTCCAGATTAAGCTGTCGTACCAAGCTGACAGCAATGCGTGAGTGTGTGGCAAAATTGTTTACACGGCAAAGGTGTCACACCTCCGGCTCATCTTTAATGGCAATTCGTATTTGAGCGGTAGGTATGAACACTCTGGCCCAATTGAAGGGCGCTGAAGACCGTGGGGTCAACCGTAGCTCAGCGATGGCTTGTGTTGTTTGTTTAGTCGCTTCTCGTTGTTGTGTTGTTGGTCTGTTTTGTGAGCGTCTCGACTGGCTTCGGTGGGTTGATCTGCCTCTCTCGACCCGGGATGTTCCGCGAGTTGTGGATCGTTCTCTTTCGCGTCGGTTTAGACTCCGATCTCTTTCTCGGTCGAGGTCCTTTACTTGTGGGGCTTCGTGGATAAGCGTATTGTGTCGTTTATGGCAAATACGGCATAGGGCTTAATTTTGACACTGGCGTCGGGTATAAGATCGAGCCAGGCAATTATGGCAATAGTCAGACTCATTCAAAATGTTGAATCTGGCGACCGGCGACATACGTAAAAATCGGTGGCACGATTTAATTGGGTGGTCCGTGTCACAAATAACGCATGACGGGGTCCATCGGCTGGGACTTCTATTTTGACTGACAGATTCCGAGTTGTTTGATGAAATTTCTGTGAAGAGGGAAACAAATGAATATTGAACTTTGGGTAAAATATAGAGAGCTGTTTGGGTTTCTAGTCAATCGAAAAAAGGAGGACGATTTTTTTGATAGGTCTACTATTATTCCGTTAGTTGTCCGAATATGTACGACCCTGTTCTTTTCGTCGCTGCCAGGGAAAATCTTGACAACTGTACCCAGTTTCCATTCGGAAGCTGAGCTTCTTTCAGAACTACTAATGTGTCGATTTCTATGTTTCTAGTGGATTGTTTCCATTTATACTGACGATATAATTGACTTAAATGTTCAGTGTTCCATCTCTCACAGAAGTTTTGATATATAATTTTTAGACGTGTCCACCGATTATGTGTCGATGAGTCTTCTTGCGAAATGTCAGGTTCTGCTGGTGTGAGTAACGCTGAACCGATTAAGAAATGTCCTGCTGTCAGAGGCGAAAGGTCGGTTGGATCGTCACTAGCGGGACTGAGAGGTCTAGAATTTATACTGCTTCCAATTCGAGCCAAAATCCTAGCAAGTTCTTCCAAGGTAAAGGTCATATTAGGGATCATAGATGAGTTTTGAAGGCCTTAACTCCCGCCTCCCAAAGTCTGCTCATATGAGGTGCTCCGGGAGGAATAAACTTCCACTCCACATTTTGATAGCTGGGTCCATGAACAACAGCTGATTGTAGAGATTGAATACATTCTATACTGTCCTTTCTGCTCCGCAGCTCCAACGAAATTTGTAAATAAAAGGCGAGGTTGCCCGCCTTCCTATTAAGCGTGAGAAAGCGGCTATGTATGTTCGAGGTGTACTGCTTTTGTGGTGAAGCACACTACTCTGGTGTTGGTGAAAGATCTAGAAAAGGTCGTGCGTTCCGTTGGTAGAGAGGCCATTATTTGACTTTTTTCGGTATATTGTGCAATTGTATAGTGATGTATGATTGTGGCTACAAGTTGTTTTAGACGAAATATCAAAAATTCCGTTCGTAAAAGTGTGTCAAAAGCTGATTTTCACCATGTAATGTTTCCTTGACATGAATCATACTGAAAAATCTATGGAACATACCTGTTTATAAAGTGTATTCCAACAACAGACAATACAATAGTGTTGCAGAGCTAATATCGGCATTAATAGCGGATTGAGACTCCCTAGAAAGTCCAACCCCAAAAGCTCTGAAATAAATTATGACCGAAAGGCATTTTTAAACTTGTTCAATATTTGAACTCTCTACATAGATGGCTATCCAACTGGAGGATGTTCTCGATATCTGGTCTCGTCTCATCTGGTTTCGACGGAAGACGAAAATATAAAAAATGCAATCTATGAGAGCTTGGAGGAGATATATGACCCTGCATGTTACTCTGGGATTTTTTAATAATAAACTAGGAGGAAAAATTCAGTCTACACCTCAACACCTCCGATAACGGGGGAAAAACATGTGTTTAGTTTAGTGGCTTTTATTGTTGTATAAACTGTTTACTTTCTTTATGTACGACACTGTTTTTTGTTTGGTTTTTTCTTATTTAGGTTATATTGAATTCAATGTTTTTTTTTGTTTTTAGTTTTTACGTTTACAAAGTTTTCTGTTTTAAAATGTTCTGTTTTCATGTTTTTTGTGTTGTTTACAATTTTAAATTAAGTTTTATGTTCTTATTCCTTTTCACTAATGGTTTTATGTTTTCACATGTATGTGTCTGTGTTTTTGTTGTCGAACTTTACTTGTGCTTTTGTTGTGCTCCGTTTAAGTTGTTAATTTGTCGCGATCGATTTTGTGACTGACTTGTTGTTCTGTTTGGTTTCTTTAATTGGGTCATTAAAGGGATTAAATGGAAAGAACCAAAACAAAACAACAACAACAAGGATGGCAAAACAAATATGCGAGTACGATCGGGTCTAAACATATGGGTCTTTGCACTAAGTGAAGATCGGCAAATATATGAAAATAATAAAATATAAAATGAACAAAGATTAAGTAAATTGACTCTAAATTACAATTCAAGGCTGAGTTACAATTAACATAAAAAATAAGATATTTAAACATAAATAAATAAAAGTAAATATAAGTAAGTTTAATGTGCGCTCCATTATAAACATGCCGCCCTCTCGGTGTGAGATTACCAGAGGTGACCAATGGGTCCGGTAAAGGTGTACCCGAGGGTTGTTTGTTCGGCTACCACGTAGTAGAGTCTAGTGGCTAATGCACCGTTGCGCCACATGGTGTTTCACTCGTCGGCACCTAGTTCGATTTGTATGGGAGTGCTTGCCCTGGGGTCCGGGTCCGCCAACGAGCTCTCGTTGTAGTCTCTGGCGGGGTCTTCATTTATGTGTGTGGTGTAAGGCTGACGAGGGCACGTACTTCCTTGCCTCATTTGAATTTTGGAAGTCGGCTAATGGCATGAAATTTTGCAAATTTGGCATCTTGGTGATCAAAAGTTTCCAGATTAAGCTGTCGTACCAAGCTGACAGCAATGCGTGAGTGTGTGGCAAAATTGTTTACACGGCAAAGGTGTCACACCTCCGGCTCATCTTTAATGGCAATTCGTATTTGAGCGGTAGGTATGAACACTCTGGCCCAATTGAAGGGCGCTGAAGACCGTGGGGTCAACCGTAGCTCAGCGATGGCTTGTGTTGTTTGTTTAGTCGCTTCTCGTTGTTGTGTTGTTGGTCTGTTTTGTGAGCGTCTCGACTGGCTTCGGTGGGTTGATCTGCCTCTCTCGACCCGGGATGTTCCGCGAGTTGTGGATCGTTCTCTTTCGCGTCGGTTTAGACTCCGATCTCTTTCTCGGTCGAGGTCCTTTACTTGTGGGGCTTCGTGGATAAGCGTATTGTGTCGTTTATGGCAAATACGGCATAGGGCTTAATTTTGACACTGGCGTCGGGTATAAGATCGAGCCAGGCAATTATGACAATAGTCAGACTCATTCAAAATGTTGAATCTGGCGACCGGCGACATACGTAAAAATCGGTGGCACGATTTAATTGGGTGGTCCGTGTCACAAATAACGCATGACGGGGTCCATCGGCTGGGACTTCTATTTTGACTGACAGATTCCGAGTTGTTTGATGAAATTTCTGTGAAGAGGGAAACAAATGAATATTGAACTTTGGGTAAAATATAGAGAGCTGTTTGGGTTTCTAGTCAATCGAAAAAAGGAGGACGATTTTTTTGATAGGTCTACTATTATTCCGTTAGTTGTCCGAATATGTACGACCCTGTTCTTTTCGTCGCTGCCAGGGAAAATCTTGACAACTGTACCCAGTTTCCATTCGGAAGCTGAGCTTCTTTCAGAACTACTAATGTGTCGATTTCTATGTTTCTAGTGGATTGTTTCCATTTATACTGACGATATAATTGACTTAAATGTTCAGTGTTCCATCTCTCACAGAAGTTTTGATATATAATTTTTAGACGTGTCCACCGATTATGTGTCGATGAGTCTTCTTCCGAAATGTCAGGTTCTGCTGGTGTGAGTAACGCTGAACCGATTAAGAAATGTCCTGCTGTCAGAGGCGAAAGGTCGGTTGGATCGTCACTAGCGGGACTGAGAGGTCTAGAATTTATACTGCTTCCAATTCGAGCCAAAATCCTAGCAAGTTCTTCCAAGGTAAAGGTCATATTAGGGATCATAGATGAGTTTTGAAGGCCTTAACTCCCGCCTCCCAAAGTCTGCTCATATGAGGTGCTCCGGGAGGAATAAACTTCCACTCCACATTTTGATAGCTGGGTCCATGAACAACAGCTGATTGTAGAGATTTCATACATTCTATACTGTCCTTTCTGCTCCGCAGCTCCAACGAAATTTGTAAATAAAAGGCGAGGTTGCCCGCCTTCCTATTAAGCGTGAGAAAGCGGCTATGTATGTTCGAGGTGTACTGCTTTTGTGGTGAAGCACACTACTCTGGTGTTGGTGAAAGATCTAGAAAAGGTCGTGCGTTCCGTTGGTAGAGAGGCCATTATTTGACTTTTTTCGGTATATTGTGCAATTGTATAGTGATGTATGATTGTGGCTACAAGTTGTTTTAGACGAAATATCAAAAATTCCGTTCGTAAAAGTGTGTCGAAAGCTGATTTTCACCATGTAATGTAAATTTGTGGACATGTTCTACCAGAAGTCTAGAAAGTTTGGCATTGTGCGGCAATAGAATCGGGTGGCGTTCATTGTAGGTCAATATAGGAGATTTTGAAAGCCGACCGTTGGATCTTACAATACCATTTGAATCAATAAATGGAATTAAGGTCGAGAGCGAACTGTTAGAGGATATAGGTAACTTTAGTGATAGCAAATGAAATTCAGTAGATAAATAATGTTTTTGGGTCAACATTATAAGTCTGTTTTTCACAAAACTAACTTCCTCTCGTGTAACTTCTATAGAATTGAGGACAAATGTTTCTTCTTGCACCTGAATTCTTCCACAATTGAAAAATATATGCTAGTACACGACAAGCTCGTGGTAATAAAGAAAATTTATCTAGAGGGTCTTTGAATGTTGTGGTTACAAATGACTTTATTGGTTTGAACCCTAAAGTCGTATCAGAAACGGGTTTTTGTTGTTGCCATCTTTCTTTTGCCATTTTGAGCCAGAAAAATTTCTGTTAAGCCATATTTGTTGCATGATTTGCTTGGCAACAACTATGGTAGGGGCAAACCACCCACAAGGGTCAAAGAATTTGGCAATAATCGATAAAACTTGTCGTTTCGTGAAACCCTGGTTGGATTCGATTGAAGATTGAGGGAAAGAAACTGAGTCTTGTGTTATATTCCATTTTATCCCTAGGGTCTTCGTGCCAATATTTTCTAAGAGAAGTAAGCAACGCTTTGATAATAGAAGGTCTGGTGGCAAGTCTTCAAATATTCTTGGTCTGCAAATATTCCAAAAAGGATGGTTAACCTTGCTCTTTTTCAAAAAAAAATTAAGAAAAAATTTAAATTTTTCACTTTTTTGGGCATTACTTTGAGGGAGTCGAAATTTTTTACTAACAATGTTCGCCAAAAATGGTCAAGCCATGGTCAAGTTGAATAACTTTTGTGAACATACCAATACAATCTGAACGGGTCTATGCAATCTAAATAGATCAGAAAGACCACTAGGATACCGGTTTGTTGTGCCTTTACGCACTTAAAAGCCAGTAACGTAGTTGAATTTTAACCGATTTAAAGTTTCTCAGCGGTTTTAGAAAGAAGAGACTGTGGCCTTTCCAACCATATATATAGTTATATTGATAACTTGTCATATCTGTCTATTTTTTGCCTCGAAATTTCAAACTTTTGTGACTTTTCACTATTTTTTAGGTTTGACGAAGTTGTAGGCACTATTTTATAAGAACACCCTAATGTTTACAATTTCATTCAGAAAGTGCACGCTATTACCAGTTAAATGCATATTTGTTTGTAAAAATCGGTTAAGAAATAGTTAAGTTATTCATCTTTTCCGAGGGACGTTTTTTTCGTGTCCTATATTTTTTTACATTTTATTATTTATTAAATTCACATCATATTTTATTCAAATAATATTAAAACAGAGAAATTTTTTATACGTATGATAATTTTTTTAATACAAATGCTCTCCAGAAGCTTGTGGCAGATTCACTGTCATGTCAACATAATAATTGTTGCAATCTGATGATGTTACTGATTATATGAAACATTTAATAATTGTAACTAAGTCAGTATTATTTTCTGGATCCAAAAACAAATTCCGAGAACGGAGTATAGCTTAACTAAAAAAATTAATTTGATATTAAAAAAAATTAATTTGAAATTAAATATATTAAATTTACATTGTAAATAGTTTAATTTGTTTTAAATGAAGTTTAATTTATTTCGAAAAAAATTGTTTGATTTTAAAATGATTTAATTTGATCCGAAAAACAGCTAATTTGAGAATGAAAACCTATATATGGTTGGAAAAGCCGCAGCCTTTTCTTTTTAAAACCGCTTAGAAACTTTAAATCGGGTGATATTCAACCACTTTACTGGCTTTTAAGTACATAAAGGTACAACAAACCGGTATCCTAGTGATCTTTTTGAGCTATTTAGATTGCCTAGACCCGTTCAGATTGTATTGGTATGTTCACGAAAGTTATTCAACTTGACCATGGCTAAATTTTTGGCGAACATAGTTATGAAAAATTTCGGCTCCCTTTAAGTAATGCCCAAAGGAGTGAAAAATTAAAATTTTTTCTTCAATTTTTTTTGAGAAAGTGCAGGGATAAGCAACCTTTTTGGCTTAAATTGTTAATAAAGTTAGAGCGCAAAACTCCCAGCTATAATATTGGCCAATATAGTTTAGCGCTATCACGAAGTGTGAGTTAGCTGTTGGACAAAAACTGATGACAGCTTTTTTCGAAGGGCCCACTGATTTTGAGAATCTTTTGGGGTCCATAAAAAATATTGGTCACCAATCTCGCCAAACTGAGTACAGGGTTTTATTACCCTTCGGTAGTATAATCGAACCTATATTGTCTAGTGGTTGTATTTTTTTCACTGTTGCACTATGTAATTGTTGCAGCTAAAGGGTATGAGTCTCTGATGGCTTCTGCTAACTGGTGAAGTGTTCTTATGGCCAAGAACGGTGCACAATTGAGTCCAAAGGTCAAGGTTAATCGTTCAAAATCCTCTATTTGTTGATTTGGGGCTGATCGATGTAAAATTCTCTGATACTTAGTTTGACTAGGGTCGACTAATATTTGGCGATTAATTTTTGTTATTACAGCATTGTAAACGAAGCGAAAGAATCTCCATTTTAAGATCTGTAGAAGTAGGTCTTGTTGTAATATTAGGCCGGGGTAGAGGATATCATTTAAACTCTTTTTATTTGATGTGGGACGAGATGCATTGAAAACTACCCTAAGTTTGGTAGTTACTCGGTCTGGTTTTATAACCGCGTGATGTGGCAGATAATACTTGAGTACCGTTTTGATGTCTTGGGGGAAATTTTTCTCATATGTCCAAGCTTCAAATACTCTTGTATGACGTCATCATATTGGGATTTGATTTCAGGTTTTGAACTGAGCATTTTCTCCATCCTAAGATATTATGTTATGGCTATGTTTCTTGAAGTTCCAATATCATTGTTATTTTTAAAGGGTAGGGTCACGATGTACCTGCCTGAACTATCCCTTGAAGTCGTCGATCGATAAATCTCTTCGCAAAGGTAATCTTCTTCAGATCTCAAAACGTGTTTTGGGGTCCCCTCCACCTCCCAAAATTGAGTGAGGATTTTAACTAGGGCTATTGTGTTCAATTTCAACTATGGCCGTATATAACAAGATATCACGATTTTGATATGTTGTAGGTGTATTTCGGCCACCTCGCAGTGTCAAAGAAGTTATGCTAGGGAGTTCGATATTTGTTGTGGACTGTATAAATGTTGTGAGGGCCTGGACACTGGAACAAGGTCGTGTTGCTTCTTGGGGTTCAAGGTTTGTAGCTTGGTTTTCATTACCCTTGTGGGTAATTGCGTAAGAAGTGGTTTTCTTTACACAATTGACAAGTGAAGTCTCTACTTCTATGATTGGACTTGGGCTCATTGTTTGAATTGAAAGGTGTCGTGCTAGCGTGAAATGTTTAATTCCTTTAAAATTTGGTTTACCTTGATCTTTATGGACGTTCGATGATTTTGAAGATAATTGCCTTAAGTTTCCCACGGATTCCAAAGTTTTGAACTTTTGATTCAAAAATTTCTCAAAGTCCTCCCATGAGGGCAATTGTGAACTATCTTCTAGAGTATTTTATAAATGTATTGATGTTCAAATTTTTTAACGATTGGAGGCACGAGTTTACAGCTCTGTGAAGAGTCTTTAGGGATGAGCTAAAGTCAGCTGTAACGGAAAGTAATTGAAATAAAACTTTTAATTGTTCATTGACCTGCATTCTTTTATTTTCATATCGATTTGTAAAGTTTTTCCACGCTACATCTAAGCCCTCATTAGTAAGTGGAATGTGAGATGTAATCTCACGTGCCTCCCCTACTGTCTTTTTGGGTTAGGTGGTACAGTTTTTCTACTTTGCTAAGTATTGGATTTTGAACATAAATCGTGGAGAAAAGATTTCGGAATGTAGGCCAAGTTTATATTCTCCGTAAAATACGTCAGTGTCGCACGGAGATAACTTTATAGAATATTGAGGCTGATTTTCCGTTATGATATTCGGCATTTCAGAAGTTCTTCTTTTAATTTTTTCGGTGGGTGTTTGCGGAAGGGTCAAAATCTCCATTTCCGCATTTTTTGAACTTAGTACCGTTTTGTATTTATCTAAAGCCTTTTTATAATGGCTACTCATTTTATCGACCTCCAAGGCGGTCTCCCCTTCCTTGGTTTGGTAGTCGCGACATTCTTCATACGTCCGCTTTATGTGGGTCAAAATGTAGTTAAGTTCTACTCTAAGAACTTCTAATCCATGTATATTGTCCTCTGCTTTACTTCTAGCTTGCGTTTCTTCAAAATCTTTATATATGTTTTACTCACTTTACTCACGCTATGTATTTTACTTAGCCTTGAAGTATATGTTGCTTTGGGGTCGCTTGTTTCCAGGTCTGTTGTTTTTGTTGCTGTTGAGTTTTTTGTACGTCTGTTTTGTAACGGCACTTTTCCACAAAGATTGTAGCTCCTCTAACTCTTTTTCGTTATATTTTTTTAATTTTTTTCCCAAATGTTTTTAGGTTAGATAACTTTCAAATTTGTGTTTTCAAATTTCAAATGTTATTAAAATTTATGTTCAATGTCTCAAAATCCAAAATGTTTATTTATTTTTCTTGTATTTTTCGTGGAATTTTGTATTTTTCAACCGACAGCGCGGATTCCGTTTTGTCGGATCCGGAACTGATCAGTTTCGGATCCGCCTGCGCGGAATCCGTGAAATCATAATTCTAGTAAAAATTCTCAAACTTGGTTGAAAATGCATTCATATTATTTTTTTTATTGTTGGAAGTATTATATAATTGTAATTGAATTGTATAATATAAACATACATAACATAATATTAGTTTAGTTTATTGAATTAGGGGCAAAAAATACAGTGTTTTCCTATTTTAATTTTAAAAATCTTGGTTATGTTAGTAAGCACATTCTGCTGCAGCTCGCCTTCAATTCGTATTTGTCATAATATTAATGTTACTGTCATTAGTAAACAACCTACGTGCATCTATTGGGTAACCAAAAACCACATGTTTTCCTGAAATTTTTTTTAATTGTGTCAATTTTGAACACTTTCATTACATGATTTCCGTTTTTGTTAAAAAATTTGAACATCAATACATTTATAAAATACTCTAGAAGATAGTTCACAATTGCCCTCATGGGAGGACTTTGAGAAATTTTTGAATCAAAAGTTCAAAACTTTGGAATCCGTGGGAAACTTAAGGCAATTATCTTCAAAATCATCGAATGTCCATAAAGATCAAGGGAAACCAAATTTTAAAGGAATTAAACATTTCACGCTAGCACGACACCTTCCAATTCAAACAATGAGCCCAAGTCCAATCATAGAAGTAGAGACTTCACTTGTCAATTGTGTAAAGAAAACCACTTCTTACGCAATTACCCACAAGGGTAATGAAAACCAAGCTACAAACCTTGAACCCCAAGAAGCAACACGACCTTGTTCCAGTGTCCAGGCCCTCACAACATTTATACAGTCCACAACAAATATCGAACTCCCTAGCATAACTTCTTTGACACTGCGAGGTGGCCGAAATACACCTACAACATATCAAAATCGTGATATCTTGTTATATACGGCCATAGTTGAAATTGAACACAATAGCCCTAGATATAATCCTCACTCAATTTTGGGAGGTGGAGGGGACCCCAAAACACGTTTTGAGATCTGAAGAAGATTACCTTTGCGAAGAGATTTATCGATCGACGACTTCAAGGGATAGTTCAGGCAGGTACATCGTGACCCTACCCTTTAAAAATAACAATGATATTGGAACTTCAAGAAACATAGCCATAACATAATATCTTAGGATGGAGAAAATGCTCAGTTCAAAACCTGAAATCAAATCCCAATATGATGACGTCATACAAGAGTATTTGAAGCTTGGACATATGAGAAAAATTTCCCCCAAGACATCAAAACGGTACTCAAGTATTATCTGCCACATCACGCGGTTATAAAACCAGACCGAGTAACTACCATACTTAGGGTAGTTTTCAATGCATCTCGTCCCACATCAAATCAAAAGAGTTTAAATGATATCCTCTACCCCGGCTTAATATTACAACAAGACCTACTTCTACAGATCTTAAAATGGAGATTCTTTCGCTTCGTTTACAATGCTGTAATAACAAAAATTAATCGCCAAATATTAGTCGACCCTAGTCAAACTAAGTATCAGAGAATTTTACATCGATCAGCCCCAAATCAACAAATAGAGGATTTTGAACGATTAACCTTGACCTTTGGACTCAATTGTGCACCGTTCTTGGCCATAAGAACACTTCAACAGTTAGCAGAAGCCATCAGAGACTCATACCCTTTAGCTGCAACAATTACATAGTGCAACAGTGAAAAAAATACGACCACTAGACAATATAGGTTCGATTATACTACCGAAGGGTAATAAAACCCTATACTCAGTTTGGCGAGATTGGTGACCAATATTTTTTATGGACCCCAAAAGATTCTCAAAATCAGTGGGCCCTTCGAAAAAAGCTGTCATCAGTTTTTGTCCAACAGCTAACTCACACTTCGTGATAACGCTAAACTATATTGGCCAATATTATAGCTGGGAGTTTTGCGCTCTAACTTTATTAACAATTTATGCCAAAAAGGTTGGTTATCCCTGCACTTTCTCAAAAAAAATTGAAGAAAAAATTTTAATTTTTCACTCCTTTGGGCATTACTTAAAGGGAGTCGAAATTTTTCATAACTATGTTCGCCAAAAATGTAGCCATGGTCAAGTTGAATAACTTTCGTGAACATACCAATACAATCTGAACGGGTCTAGGCAATCTAAATAGCTCAAAAAGATCACTAGGATACCGGTTTGTTGTACCTTTATGTACTTAAAAGCCAGTAAAGTGGTTGAATATCACCCGATTTAAAGTTTCTCAGCGGTTTTAAAAAGAAAAGGCTGCGGCTTTTCCAACCATATATAGGTTTTCATTCTCAAATTAGCTGTTTTTCGGATCAAATTAAATTATTTTAAAATCAAACAATTTTTTTCGAAATAAATTAAACTTCATTTAAAACAAATTAAACTATTTACAATGTAAATTTAATATATTTAATTTCAAATTAATTTTTTTTAATATCAAATTAATTTTTTTAGTTAAGCTATACTCCGTTCTCGGAATTTGTTTTTGGATCCAGAAAATAATACTGACTTAGTTACAATTATTAAATGTTTCATATAATCAGTAACATCATCAGATTGCAACAATTATTATGTTGACATGACAGTGAATCTGCCAAAAGCTTCTGGAGAGCATTTGTATTAAAAAAATTATCATACGTATAAAAAATTTCTCTGTTTTAATATTATTTGAATAAAATATTATGTGAATTTAATAAATAATAAAATGTAAAAAAATATAGGACATGAAAAAAGCGTCCCTCGGAAAAGATGAATAACTTAACTATTTCTTAACCGATTTTTACAAACAAATATGCATTTAACTGGTAATAGCGTGCACTTTCTGAATGAAATGGTAAACATTAGGGTGTTCTTATAAAATAGTGCCTACAACCAATTTTCAACCAAGTTTGAGAATTTTTACTAGAATTATGATTTCACGGATTCCGTTTTGTCGGATCCGGAACTGATCAGTTTCGGATCCGACTGCGCGGATTCCGTTTTGCCGGATCCGGAACTGATCAGTTTCGGACCCGACTCCACGGATTCCGATTTGTCGGATCCGGATCTGATCAGTTTCGGATCCGACAGCGCGGATTCCGTTTTGTCGGATCCTGAACTGATTAGTTTCGGATCCGACTGCGCGGATTCCGTTTTGTCGGATCCGATACTGATCAGTTTCGGATCCGCGTCCGCATTTGTGCACATTGGGGAAGAAGTAGAAATATATCTGTATATGTATAAGTATATGTATGTATGTGTATTTTTCTCCATATGAATGTTACTGCGGGTTTGGGTATTTTCGTTTCTCAGTGCACATATGAGTTGTGTCGTCTTTATCGCACACACGACGGGAGTCAGAAAAAAGAGCAACATCGTTTTCCGACACTTAGCAAGATGTGTTTGCATGTTAACATGTTCAACGGTACAGAGTTTGTGTCACATTTATCTCTCAAACACTCTCATGAAAAGAGTTTTGCATACATTTTGTGCACATTTTTGAGTTTTTTTAAACGCTGCTTGGAGCACTCCGTACTAGGGCCACAAATTCGAGTCGAATTAGCCCAAAAACTTTTCACTTTCTCACTTTACGGCGGCGAAGAAGCAAAAATGTTTAGTTTAGTATCTTTTATTTTTGTACAAACGATTACACAGTGCAACAGTGAAAAAAACACCCGAACGAGACTATATAGGTTCGACAGTACAACCGGAGCTGAGTAAAACCCCAGCTCAGTTTGGCTAGATTGGCTACCAAATTTGTTTTTTGGCCCCCTAAACTTTTTGAAATCCCTTGGACCCCTTGAATAAAGGTGACATCAATTGTTGGCCAACAGTTTCTACAGTTTTTAATCTAGCTCTTTCTCTTCTTCAACAAAGTTTTAGCTAATAGTCCGCCTAAGAAACTGATACAATAAAATTTCCCAAAAAAATTAGACTTCCCTCGTTTATTTTCAAAAAACTTCGATAAAAATTCTAATTTTTTCACTATTTTTTATATAAGTCGTAGGGAATCCAGATTTTTTGCATACTCTATTCAGTGAAATTGTAGTTTAGGTAACACCGAATAACTTCTCTGAACAAACCTATGCAATCTGAACAAGTCTAGGGATATTAAATAGCTCTCAAAACACACTATCTACTTTAAACAAATCAGGTTTTTAGGAGTTTTGGGCCATTGTGCAATGTTTTTAACTGCTATATTTACCAAAAACGTACTTATTGTAGAACTGAATAACTTCTGTAAACAACCAATATGATCAGAATACTCCACCCCCTTAATTGTTCACAAAGAGCATTAGGGTGTTCCTTATATGACATTTTTGAGAATTTCGTTAAAAATATGTATTAATCGCTATGTTGGTCATCTGTCTTCACCTTACGTTTCTTTTTGCCAATATTAGGAATATATTGTGAGAAATTTTGTTTCGATAGTTGGACATTAGGGTGTGCCGCAATGAGGTTAAATTATGAATTTGTTCTCAAATCAGTTTATTGCCGCTGAGTATTTTTCTTTCGTATATAGACTAAGTAGTAATAAGCCGTTCAATAGCTGAAATAAAGACCTAAAATAATATGTGTTTACTTTTACCATATCTCTTATAGACGCCGAGATATTTGATATAGAAGTTGGGGTATTTTTAAAAAAATTATTAAAAATGTTGAAATTGAATTTCGATGTAGATTATTATGGGCAATTATATATTTCAACTTTTAAAGTTTAATCAAGTTAAAATCTGTATGTTTAAAAAGTATATGTGTATATTATCACTATCTCTATCAATTCTCGAGATATCAGGGGCTTAAAAAGCATAGCAATGACTACTTAACTTGTTTTACCTGTATATCCATTGTGTATGCTTACAAATGTCACCAAAACCATTAATATCCAATGGTCTTTTGAGGGGATTTTTTACTTTTATCATATAAAAATCGTTATTGGTAAGTATTCAATGGGTATTCAGATAGAACAAAAGTTCATTAGACATTGCTATGCATACGGTCAAAAATTACGTTTTTTAACGCCTGATATCTCGAGAATTGATAGAGATAGTGATAATATACACATATACTTTTGAAACATATAGATTTTAACTTGATTAAACTTTAAAAGTTGAAATATATAATTGTCCATAATAATCTACATCGAAATTCAATTTCAACATTTTTAATAATTTTTTTAAAAATACCCCAACTTCTATATCAAATATCTCGGCGTCTATAAGAGATATGGTAAAAGCAAACACATATTATTTTAGGTCTTTATTTCAGCTATTGAACGGCTTATTACTACTAAGTCTATATACGAAAGAAAAATACTCAGCGGCAATAAACTGATTTGAGAACAAATTCATAATTTAACCTCATTGCGGCACACCCTAATGTCCAACTATCGAAACAAAATTTCTCACAATATATTCCTAATATTGGCAAAAAGAAACGTAAGGTGAAGACAGATGACCAACATAGCGATTAATACATATTTTTAACGAAATTCTCAAAAATGTCATATAAGGAACACCCTAATGCTCTTTGTGAACAATTAAGGGGGTGGAGTATTCTGATCATATTGGTTGTTTACAGAAGTTATTCAGTTCTACAATAAGTACGTTTTTGGTAAATATAGCAAGTAAAAACATTGCACAATGGCCCAAAACTCCTAAAAACCTGATTTGTTTAAAGTAGATAGTGTGTTTTGAGAGCTATTTAATATCCCTAGACTTGTTCAGATTGCATAGGTTTGTTCAGAGAAGTTATTCGGTGTTACCTAAACTACAATTTCACTTAATAGAGTATGCAAAAAATCTGGATTCCCTACGACTTACATAAAAAATAGTGAAAAAATTAGAATTTTTACCGTAGTTTTTTGAAAATAAACGAGGGAAGTCTAATTTTTTTGGGAAATTTTATTGTATCAGTTTCTTAAGCGGAATATTAGTTAAAACTTTCTTGAAGAAGAGAAAGAGCTAGATTAAAAACTGTAGAAACTGTTGGCCAACAATTGATGTCACCTTTATTTAAGGGGTCCAAGGGATTTCAAAAAGTTTGGGGGGCCAAAAAAAAAATTTGGTAGCCAATCTAGCCAAACTGAGCTAGGGTTTTACTCAGCTCCCGTTGTACTATCGAACCTACATAGTCACGTTCGGGTGTTTTTCAAAAAGTTTGATTTTGTGTCATAGTGTTATCATTCTTTATGTACGACATTGTTTTTTTGTTTGGTTTTGTCTTATTTACGTTTTATTGAATTCAATGTTTTTTTCTGAGTTTTTACGTTCACAAAGTTTTCTGCTTTTAAATGTTTTGTGTCTCAAATTCAAACTACTTTGTTTTTTGGTTGTTTATAATTTTAAATGATTTCTGTTTTATGTTCTTTTGTCTTTTCACTAATGGTTTTATGTTTCCACATGTATGTGTCTGTGTTTGTGTTGTTGAACTTCACTTGTGCTTTCGTTAAAGTTTTTAATTTGTCGCGATCGATTTTGTGACTGACTTGTTGGTTTGTTTGGTTTCTTTAATTGGGTCATTAATGATGAAAAGAACCAAAATCAGGGATGGCAAAACAAACATGCGAGTACGATCGGGAGTAATCATATGGGTTTTTCCACTAAGAGAGGATCGACAAATATATGAAAATAATAAAATATAAAAGAACAAAGATTAAGTAAATTGACTCTAAATTACAATTCAAGGCTAAGTTACAATTTACATAACAAAAAATAAGATTTTTAAACATCTATATATATAAAAGAGGATGTGTGTATGTATGTAACGTCTGGACTCGAAAACGGCTGGACCGATTTTGATGAAATTTTCAGGGAATCTTCCGACTAACCCCACGAGTAACATAGGCTACACATTGTTTGGATTTTTCTACATTTAGGGGGTGAAAATGGCAATATTCGATAACACAAGGTATTCCACGCTTACAAGAAGTAATTTTTTTTGGTTTTTAAATGAGCACAAACAGAAAACTTCAGATATATATTTTTCGAGACCTTCTGCGTAAAACTAATTTACCAGCAAAGTAAATGAGGTATTACAGAAGCAAATCTATGTATTGGTTAAAAAGTTATGACCTCTCAGAATATTGGGCGGGATCCAAAACAATGTCAAAAATATACTATTCTCTTCGTCTTGGTCTCCAAATATCGGGATGGTTCGTCTGACGTAACTGAAAAATTACTAAAAATATACCTAAACCTGAAATCATCATGCTTCTAAGCGCGAACTAGGAATTGATTGTAGACATATAGTTTCTAAGCGAAATTGTCTAAGAATTCATCGTACATTGCGATACTGGTATACGATTACCACGTTTTTTCAGACGAGAACAAATTGTTCCGCCCTAATGAACAGGCTATTTGGAACTTAATAAGTAAAAAGTGCCGAGGCGCTGCCACGCACTTCAATAGTTAAATATATAAACTGTATCAAATAATGGTCCGTACACCAGTTACGTTTCAGAAAAAAAATGTAATATTCATTGTAGTTATACTGGAAAACACCTTTTGTTTTATTGGGGCACAATTAACATTTTTAAAGTATGTCAGAGGTAACATAAGCAAATATTTGTAAATAACCTTTTTTTTGACGTATAGAACTTCTTTTAGTATACTTTGGAAAATCACCATGTAAAAACTACACAAGAACAACGTTTGCAAATCTTGCAAATTTATTTTCAAAATGCACGTTCTGTTCGCCAAACTTATGGAGCCCTTTGTGAAGTTGAGGGTGCATATAATGATCCATCTGAGCAGCTAATAGAAGCCATCGACGTTTTAGACGTAAGTGTGACAGGGGACTCGAATTTATCAAACCGACGCCATTCTCAGCAACTCGGTCTATGCAAATGCTGAAGAAAGATCTTCGCCTGCATCTATATAAGATCTAACTGGTGGAAGAATTTGAGCCAGTGGACGATCAAGTGATTTTTTTTATTTATCATGTCATTGCACATTATTTGAACGAGAAATGGTTCCAACACGACGGTGTAATATGCCATACAGGGCGTGAGACCATCACTTTGTTAAGCCAGACATTGGTGACCGAATTATCTCAAAAAAATGGTAATACGAGTTCAGTACAAAAATAGTATTCCGCAATATTCTTGATCCGTGTGATAAGAAGACATGACAAAAGAAGTTTTTATGGCTAAAGGCATGAAGCTTCAGACGGAATTTTCATTTGCGGTCAATAAGCGGAGAAGGCATAACAAAATGTTTTTATGCCCAAAAAGATAGTTAGTATCCGCTACTACAGATCAAAATAAAAATTATTAAAATTAGCGGAATATCTGTTTCCGATTTTTGGAAGAAGACAGAAAAAACTCAATCTACATGTAAGCACTATAGATATGACTTTGCTGATGAACGTTTTCAAAGTACTTTGTAGACCTAAATGTGAAATATATTACAAGTTAATATGCAATAGCGAAGCATTGCCGGGCCCACTAGTAAATAAATAAAAGGAAATATAAGTAAGTTTAATGTGCGCTCCATCATTAAACAACATGGTTGAGAGTGGAACCAGATTCCTGCATAGAGATATTTACGAGGCGACATGGCGACCAATCAAAATACAAGAAAACAGATTGATCACATAATAATTGATGTGTGCGTTATGGACGTGCATGTGATGCAAGGTGCAAATATTCGGCCTTATTCCCGTAGTCGTCGTCGACGCAAAACGACGTCGTCTTGTGACGACGCTGTAAAATCGGTATTCTCGTAGTCGTTTTCGAAAACTATCGGTTACTATTGACACAAATTTGGTATTCTGTAAGAAAATGTGACGACGACGTTGAATCGAAACGACTCTGAATCTGTCGTCACATTTGTTAGTAACGACTTGAAACAATTTGAAGGAATAACTTTAGTTTTTGTAAATTTAAAAAAATATCTAATTTTAAGGGGTTTTGTGAGAAAATTGGTGAAAAACAACTTAATTCCTTTGGAGCGCCTTTAAGAATCTTTTGCGGTTGTAGTTACGAATCTGGTCTTCTTTATTTGTAGCAAAAATTTCGATATGGTTTCAATCGACATATCCAATTACTCCAGTAAATCCTGTTTTGTTAAAAAAACGTAGTTTATGCTTCCGATTTGTCATCTTCAATTACTTCCAATTGTATCCAAGGTGGACAAATCACCTCTCTAATGCATTCAGGGTTTCGACAGGAATCTTGCAACTACTGGCTGCACTTACACTTGGGTTGTAAGGCCCCTGTCCAAAGGACCTCAATGTTGCTGACAACTTAATTATGACTGAAACATATGTCCTGACATATGTCACTTTTCATGATAGGAACTATTTCTATAGGAACTATTACGTAATTAAATGCTGCCTTATTAAGACTTAAGTAGTTCTCGAATCTAAAAAAAGTTGGAAGGCCGGCCAACAGATAACCTCAAATTACGATTTTAACACCGATGAACATACTCGTTATTTGGCAAGTTTAAGATCACCGGATCATAGTCGAAGTATTATCCTTTCCAGTATAAGATATTTCTTGCTTTCCTCATCGCTTGAATTTGATTCGGGCACAAAAATATTTTTTCACGAAACACAATAAAAATCAAAATAAATCAGCTGATGTAAAAAAGTTACATCAGCTGTTGTCATTTCTTTCATGTTATCGATTACCAGTCGACGTCGTCTCATTGTAGTTACAGAATACCGAAATAGCATTGATGTGACGACGATGTTGAATCGAAGTGACATTGACATAAAAACGACGACGATGTCGACGACGACTACGGGAATAGGGGTGATTGACTCGGATCACCACCTAGTTGCAGACATGGTACGCACGCGTTAAAGTAGTGCTAAAAATTATCGTAACCAAAAGCAAAGGAAGCAAGCCATCACGAAGCTGCATACCACCGATATAGTCAATACCTACTCCACCCAAATCTTTTAATTACTTCACACAGTGTAATGTTCCCGACACACAGTGGCGGTTTCTATGACCACTAACGCAACAGCCGCACTGGTTTAAAAACTACTCTCAGACGGAGCGTAATAATGAACATGAGGAGGATGAAACAACTGTTCAGGCGCAAAAGCGTCTGTGAAAGGAAAGAGAGGCCAGAATGTCGAAAATTACAGATCGAGTGCCGATAAAATTGAAAATCGGTATAAAGAATTATCACCCCAGCTACCACCAGCTGTTACAACAACAACAACTTGGCGTTGTATATCATGCGATTCCTAACATCGTAATGAAGACGTTTAAGCGGAAGGCTGCAGTAAACAGGAATGGTATCATCTCTAACAAAAGTCACATGCTGTTCGCGTATGCCGATGATATGGACATCATTGGCCGTGGATTGTGGGATGTTTCTGCATCCTTTTCAAGGACTTGAACTTATGTTAAATCACATAACATCAGCAAATCTTCATCACTACGGAAATTTTTTATGTTTCTTCTATCGAAATGACCCAGGATGATCTACCTATTTTTGAAATTTTTCCTAATTCCGCCCTTTGAATTTACCGTTCCTACGATTGAAAAATTTAGTCCGAAAATCACGAAGACTTCTGAAATCCATGAAACATATCACTAAGGGATTTCTGGGGACGATGGTTTCGAATCCGGAGTCAGACTTGAAAAAAAACGAAATGCCGGAAATTTTTTTCAAAAAATGTTTGCTTTTAACTTATGTTATGCCTAAGGGGGTTTTTGGGGTCGCAGATTTCAAATCCGGAGAAAATTATTGAAAAAAAAATAAGGAGCGCAAAAGACCGAAGCGCTTTCTACGTGCGGCTGTTAATAGATACATTTTAGTTATTTAGTTCGGATAATTTTTGTTTAAACGTATTCGCCTAATTGCCTCTTGTGTGGTAATTAAACGTGTTCCTTTAAATGATTTCCACGCACAATTACCCAAAAAAAACTTCTACATTTTAACGAAGTAAGTAACCGGGGAATATTGTACAAAAAACGATTTTATTTTATAACACATTGCTTATATCTGCGATTTTCTATGATAACCGGGCGATAGATTCTACCAGCCGATATCGGTTAGGCACTTTTCAGTTTTCGTTGCGAGGTGCTTGCAGTGCACAATAGGTCAAATGATCATTATTGCAGTGCTAAATTCAAATTTTAAAGAAAAGCTTTTGAATTTTGTTTTGATGTCATTACGTTAAAAATACTCCACACCATTAGGATCTGAATTATTTTTATGTGAAAAAATAAATTTGGGCTGGCTGTAGTGTATGCCTACGGATGCGAACGACATCTAGGTGTGTGGGGGCAAGACCTTCAATACAAACAACCCTGCAATTAAGAGTAGCACGTATTTTGGGACAGGGATTTTGAGTGGAAAGGGGAATGACAGGTGAAAAAAATGTCGGCCGCCCAAGGAAGGTTCTTTTCCGTTTTTTGATCGACTGGCAGCAAGAAGGAGGCGTCCCAAGATTAAAGATAAAAAGGAAAAAAAAATTGTAAAACACATGGTGTTAAACTTAAGAAGTTTGAAAAAAAGACATCGAAAAATACTAAATTCTTATTAATAACTAAGAACAATACTTAAAACTTAGGGCAAAAGACCCCAAAGTCAAAACGAAAAGAAAAGTAAAAATTCAAACTAAAAAGAAAAAGATCAAGATAAAAGACATTTATACCTACCCTATCTTGGGACCTCTTCTGCCGCATCGGGGATCCGCCGTCCAAAGGCTCCAGCCAGCTCAGCCATTTGAATACGCCTCCAGAAACGATTATCTACCTGCAGACGCCGGCCATCATTGCAGCACCTCCACGCCTTGGAGATGCCGAGGTATTTTAGAAGCTAAGGGGGGTTCACACAACCTAAAACTTACACGGGTACAGACGGACGGACGACAAAAAAACTGGAAAAAAGAAAGAAATAAAAATATATTTTTTAAAAAAGCTGTGTTCAAAGGTCAGGGTAAACATTTCAAGGTAAAACCATTTGCTGGACCTCTTGGGAATTCAGAGAGAGGGTACCAATGATTAGGAGTGAGCGCTCAAACCGACTTCGTAGGTCTTAATTTATATTTGCGCGGGAATGTGCCCGAAAATAAACTTAAATGTTCACCCAGTTTTTGAATTGGAATAAAGAGTTAAAGGCAAATAAGGCTTTTTAACGTCCACTATAATATTGGTATTTTTGCCAAAACTACAGTAATATAGTACTGAAATACCATACTAAATTACCATAAACGTTATACGACAGATTACGGTACAACCCCCTTTACCCGCTGGCCATACCCACTCAGCAATCGATTCCTGCTCGCGTGTTCGACACTGGATATGCATTTTGCCATTTGTTTTACAAACATTCTTTTTATAATTTAAAACACGTAACTACGCGGATAGTGTTTTTATTTTATTGGTTTTGCCCATTGTTTCATTGCGTTGGATCATGAGTTAATGAATTAAGTAAAGCAGAATTTTTATAATGCTTTTCCGAATTCCTTTCTGAGCGATTTTAAATGGTCAAAATGGAGGTCTAAATAAGTAAAAGGAGGGTATGTTAACTCCGAAAACAGCTGGGATGAGGGTGTAGAGGAGAAGGGGTAGCTTGCAATGGGCCTCAAGTTACCATGGTTTGGGGTGGGAGTATGCCGGGGCATAATCTACGACCTGTTATGTCTCCGCAAACGAAACTGTGCGTGTAAGTTGTAAACTGTGTAAAAGGTGTGACCGGCCCATGTTTTGTGTTAGATTTGTTCATCCACATGCTGGTTGAAAGTATTTTTTTGTTCGCTGCCTGAAGTTTATGTCGCTGACAAGAACCGCGCCCGAACCCCTTAGTTTTAGTCGGAGCTTTAAGTGCCAGCAACCAGCGCCAGTCGGCTCATCTCCTTAATCCAAAGGGCAAAAGGTCCAACTCCTGAATAGGGGACCGCGACAAAATGGCGCCCAACGTGGGCACGAGAATTCGTGTTCATCGATCCATATACAGTCCTGTTGAACTATCGCCCTGTTCATAGATCTATCCGCTTCGTAAGTCCAGTGTCATTCCATCACATGTAGGACATTGTTGCGACGAAGTGAAAGTTTTAAGATTTAGTGTGAAAGCTTCACTAGACTAGTGAATTTTATTTTTCTATAAATGACGTAAGTCAAGCCTTACACACACTATATTAAGGTAAGGCCCATGCGACGTAGTTGAGGAAAAAGCGAATTTACGACGTGCTACAATAGTTTTTAAATAGATTCAATAGCCCAAAATTGTTGTTCGTTCTACCACGGCTTTGTCGATGAGACGCTGTTATAGAGGGCTGTAAAGGTCAGAAGCAGCTGCCATTGATAACTGCCTAGGGGGAGCGTCAAAAATCTCTTTCGTTATTATGGGTCCGTTACCGAAGACATTAATGTTATCGAGTGTTGTTTTATGATTGATGGAGGAATTATAAAAGGGCACAGCACATGCTTCGACGTACTTTAGTTCGTTTGCGCTTAGTATTCGATACACCCTTAATTTTTATTATCCCAAGCTGTAAACGGAGTACTTGCCCAGTAAATACACAATTCCAGTAAAGTTTAATCTCAAATTTTCCAACGAAAAGCAGTCTCGTTTGTTTGGATTAGGGGGAAAAAAATAAAAATTAGTAACCAACGTAAGCGCAAAAGGTTAGATTTAAGGTCAATTGAACGAAGTAATAAGACAGTTAACGGTTTACATTTTGTGTACAATTCTTAATTTAAAACACAGCTAAAGTACTATTAGAATAAGAAACACATTGAAATATGGTAGGCACAAGGTCTAACTCTTACGATAGTGTGCCTCCCACGCCAACAACGGCCACTGTTGCTGTAACAGCGACAACTACGACGACCACTTCTACGTCCGCTGTGCAAACTAGAGAGGCCTCAGAGGATGCGGCAGCGACACAAGCGGCGGCGGTAGCGGTGGTGGATAACATGAGTGACGCAAATGCGTTCAGCCCTGCGACGCCGAACTTTACAAGCCGAACGGCCATAGAGGTACATCGCAGGGTGATCAGTTCGGTTTTCAGAAACCGGATACTCGGTTTTTTTTACTCATAAAAACCGTCGGTTTTTTTTAAATCCCTGTTTTTCGAATATCGAATAATCCGGTTATATTTTTGTCGAATCTCGGTTTTTTGGCCTTCGATCCTTTTTATTTAAATTCATTCATAATTGTGTTAAATGTATACTCGTACATTTTTTTTTTCAAATTCTGCCGGCTTCTGAGAATACAATATGGGAGAAAATATATGATTTCTATCTATCCAAAAAAGATAAGTTAAAGAAAAAATTGATTTACTTAAAGCAGAAAAACCAGCGCTTCTCTATTGTGGTCGATGAATGGTCGGATATATCTTACATAAAATACATAAATTTTACTGTGCGAACACTTGATCTCGAAAGCAAAACGTTCAACACCAATTACACAATGCAACAAATTTTTGATCCCGGCTTCTAAATAGTTGATCCATATGTAAAATTCCACGCTGATTTCAAATCTGCTCTCAGATAAGTGGAAAGTAGAACAGTTTTTGAGATATGGTCAAATTTCCATTTTTTGTGTTTTGAAAAAAGGTAGGTCGACTAAAATGACATTTTCTCTGGTTTTTGTTCACCGATGTCACCGAACTGCGAAGAAAATAAAAGATAATGAAATTATTTCTTAAAAAACAATAGCTGATTAAAATCCTATCATAAATGACGAAGTTATGGCACTTCAAAGTTGGATTTTTGTTAAAATTTTGATGATTTATCAAGTTTTCGCTGCGTTTTATTAAGTTTGTTTCCGTGTTTCCGTAAAAATTGCTCCGGTTTCAAACTATTGCATGATAGAATAATGTGTTACAAAAATTTTTTGCCCTTGGTCATCAAAATCGAATAAAAAATACTTCCGCATTTGCAGCTTTTGGAAAAATAACCCAATTTTTTTTTTAGATTTTCCTATGTGACTTGTTTAACAAAAAATGTAGAGTTATTTTTCGGAAAGCAAGCAAAACAACAATTACTACTACTCTCAAGAAGAGGTATGTGTACTTAATTGTGAATGTAGCGTTTATTTTTCAACCGATTTTGATGACCAAGAGCAACAAATTTTTGTAACATATTATTCTTTCATGTAATGGTCTGAAACCGGAGCAAATTTTACGGAAACACGGGAAAAAACTTAATTAAAGGCAGCGAAAACTTGAAAAATCATTAAAATTTTTACAAAAATCGAACTTTAAAGTGCCAAAACTTCGTCATTTATGATAGGATTTTAATCAGCTATCGTTTTTTTAATAAATAATTTTATTATCTTTTATTTTCGTCACAGCTCGGTGACATCGGTGAACAAAACCCAGAGAAAATGACATTTTAGTAGACCTACCTTTTTTCAAAACACAAAAAATGGAAATTTGACCATATCTCAAAAACTGTTTTACTTTCCACATATCTGAGAGCAGATTTGAAATCAGCGTGGAATTTTACATTAAAATATATTTTTAAATGTCCGGGATACAGAAACTTTTGAAATTTTGTGACATAGTGTTATCAGAAAATTTATATGATAGTTATACACCCAAGCACTTAAATTGTATCTTATTTCTTAAATGTTACTAAAACTAAAGATTAAATTAAATACATTTTTATATAATCAAGTACTTACAAATGAATTGTTATGTTTTGTTTGTCTCTGATCTCAGTAATGTTTTGCATTGTAAAAAAACATAAGTATATTTGAATTATTTTCTGTTATTTTTCAATGAAATTTTTTTGTCAAAAATTGTGTTTTTATTTGTTGTTTGGCATACATTTGAAAACCGGATTATCCGGTTTTTTGTGAATTTCAAAAAAAGCAACCGGTTTTTTTTCAAATGCCATTTTTCGAATAATTCGAAAACCGGTTTTCGCAAAAACCCGAATAATTGATCACCCTAGTACATCGCCAGATGAGGGGTCATTCAGAGATATATAATTCTGGGACAATTGGTAGTATAGAAGCCGTGGTGGAGTCTGCTGTAAATGTGGGACAGATGGAGCTAATTAGAGTGTTGGAGGAGAAACTAAAAGAAATGCTGCCTACATTGGTTCGTCAAACCTTGGCCAGCTACATGGAGGCGCTCCAGCGTCCGCAGACAGCTGCCGTTAGAGAGGAATATAGTGGGGATTTGACAGCGGCGCAGCCTTAAGCACAAGATCATCAGCAGAGGGAAGTCAGCAATAGTTATCAAACAGCTAGATCCCAGCACATGTTATCCTCAGGGTATCCTCTTAATCCGATGCCTCCATTACACCCAAAACCGCAACCGCCAAATCCGGGACATTCCACAACACAGCAACATCCGTCGTCGCTGAACTTACAAACCCATTCAATTTCTCCACTGGGAGTTCCTCAGATGCTCACACAGATAGAGATGCTCACCCATCCACCACCTCGGGGATGGGTTGACCAACAAGGTTCACACCTCTACCAAATGGATCCGAGGGGTTCAACGCAAGCAAACTTAGGTCAGTCGATGGCATCACAGGGCCATCAGCAGCAAAGTCACCCCCTATCCCAAACGCAGTTGTTAGGTCCAGCGCAGACGGTGCAACAAGCACGCTACGTGCCCCCACAGTTAGCCACAGCAGAGCAATTGTCAACATCGCAACCGGTGAACGTGATTCCGCAGAGGGGAAATGAATTGGTACATACCACATCTCGAACGGTGCTCTCTAATGGACCGGCAGTTCTGCCAATTCAAGATCATTCAGCTGGGGGAGGCAGTTTCTCATCTGGCTTTCGAAGAACTACCACAGCAACGACGTGCGCAGGCACAACCTCAAGCTCAAGCTCGCGATAGCTTTATGGATCAGGCAGGGTCCTTCTATCAGCATCCGCCGTCGTTCCAATTTTGCCAACAGCAATCGAATATGAAACCTCCCGAGAATACTCAAAGCCGTTCTTCAAGCCAGACTATGGTACGCAGAATCGACGTGGAGAAATGGGGCATACGATTTGATGGGACCCCAAAGACTATTGGGGTGGAAGATTTCCTCTTTCGGGTAGAGGCTCTGCGAAGAGATTATTGCTGTGAATGGGACGAAGTAGTAATTAAATTACACCATTTGCTTGAGGGTCCTGCCTTGGACTGGTATTGGCTGGCCCGAAGATCTCCAGGAATGGCCAGCTGGGAAGAATGGAAGGAGGCACTTCTTAACCGATTCCGACGCTTTGAAACTGATTTTGAAGTACAGATAAAGATGATGGACCGGAGACAAGGCTCCCACGAATCTTTTGGGGACTTTTGTAACGCTATGGTACGCTTGCGCAACCAACAACGGCAGCCTATGAGTGAGGAGGATCTCGTAGGCATCATGAAGTCTAATTTAAAGCCTTCGATAGCCACCCTTGTATTCCCTATACGGATTTTCGGCCTAAATCATTTCAGGCAAGAATGTAAGAAAGCTGAACACTTACCGGCGAATCAACGACAAGCGATACATACGAATCGGCAACCAACTGCACCACGGGTTTACGAAGTGGAGGGGCCTGACCCGCCCGCAGAGGAAATTGAAGCTATTAGCAGACAGAACGTATACATATGCTGGAATTGTAAATTACCTGGCCACGGGTTTATGGACTGTCCATTCCCATCACGCCGGATCTTTTGTTACCGCTGCGGATGGGACGATGTAGTTACGCCAAAGTGTCCCAGATGCCAGGGAAACCGGCAGACGGGCTCGAACGAGGGGAAGCCGCGTCCGGAGCCGAAATATCCCCATTAAATGGAGAAAAAGTGGGCGTGGGAGAAGGTTTGCATAATGGAGTAAGAGTTTTAGTGAACCCAGAAAAAAATCAAGTAAATAATAGAATTAGAGTTAAGGAAATTACACCTTGGCCTATTCGAATGAAGTTATATGAAGAGGCTAGGGCAAGAATATTTAAGGAAGATAATAAGGAAAGTAAGATAAAAACAAAAATAGAGAAAGCCATAGAAAGATACCACAAAAGAAAATTAATTAGAAAAGAGATTTCAGTTGCGTCACTCTAAGAGGGTAAGGACTCTCGTATGTATACTAGGATTAAGATAGCAGGACAAGAAATAGAGGGACTATTGGATAGTGGTATCCCACTTTCTCGTGCTTAGGCAAAGGTTGTATCGACTTTGTGGAAAAAACGGGTTTGCCTATCTATCCTTTTACCTCCGTGATAAGAACAGCGGATAGCACATCACATTCAATAGTCGGCCGTATTAGAGCACCGATTAATTTTAATAACAAAACACACGAAATAACCTTTTTTCTAATCCCGACTCTGAGTACGGAATTGTTCCTCGGAATTGATTTTGTTAAAGCTTTTAAACTGCTGGTAAACTTATAATGCTTGACCTCGGAGGAAGCTGAGGCGGAACCTGAGGCTATAGATTATAATCAGCATCGTTTGAGTGATCCACAAGCCAAACAGTTGCAACGGATTGTGGAACAATTTCCATCTTTTGAGACACGAGGTTTAGGTAAAACGGATTTGGAAGTACATGTTATAGACACAGCAGACGCAGCACCAGTGAAACAGAGGCATTACCCGGTTTCACCAGCTGTACAACGTTTAATGTTCGCTGAACTGGACCGAATGTTAAGCATGCGTGTCATTGAAATCAGTCAGAGCCCCTGGAACAATCCAGTGACGTTGGTGCGAAAGGGTACTAAAAACCGATTAGGTTCAGATGCCAGGAAACTCAATGGACTAACGGTCAAGGATGCTTACCCGCTCCCGAACATTGAGGGTCTATTAAGTCGCCTCGGAGATACGCATTTTATTTCAAGCGTGGACCTGAAAGATGCGTTTTGGCAAATCTCGCTTGATGCAGCTAGCAGAGAGAAGACTGCTTTTACTGTGCCAGGGAGACCCTTATACCAGTTTACGGTTATGCCGTTTGGGTTGTGTAATGCAGCCCAAAGGTTGTGCCGTCTGATGGATAAGGTGATACCTGCGCATCTACGGGAAAGAGTATTTGTAAATTTGGACGACCTTCTCATTGTATCTTCTGATTTCCAGACGCATCTCTCTTTATTAGAGCAAGTGGCCCACCTTTTGGATGAGGCCAAGCTATAAACGTCTCAAAGTCCAAATTTTGTTTTCGTGAGCTTCGATACCTAGGGTATATTGTCGGAGAGGGGAAGCTGAGGACGGACCCCGAAAAAGTATCGGCGATACTTGAATGTGATTACCCGAAGACTATAAAGCAAGTTCGCAGATTTATGGGTATGACGGGGTGGTATCGCCGTTTTATTGCCGATTATGCCACAATAGCAACACCTATTTTTAGTACTCTAAAAAAATCTCGTAAGTTTGAATTCGATGAGGAGGCAAAAGCGGCGTTTGATCACCTGAAACGTGCCCTAACTCAAAGTCCCGTCCTAATACATCCGGACTTTGAGAGGCATTTTTATGTCCAATGCGATGCTTTGGATGTGGGGTCCTGTTTCAAAAGTTAGAGCATTTTTCTCAAAAAAATTAACGAGCGCCCAGTAAAATTATTCGGTTACTGAGCGTGAGTTTCTGGCAGTAGTGATGGCCATTAAAAAATTCAGGCCGTATATTGAGCTTATGCCTTTTACCGTCATCACTGACCATTCAAGTCTAAAATGGCTAATGTCTAATAAGGAGCTCAGTGGACGCCTAGCCCGGTGGAGCCTTCTTCTCCAAGGCCATGCCTTTGACATCGAGCATAGAAAGGGTAGCCAGAATGTGGTACCAGACACGTTATCCAGATATAATATTGAGGAAAAAGCTACAGAGGCAGGATGTATGTTGTATCACTCTAGAAATAGCTAGAGTGATTGAGCAAAACCAAGAAAACTTGCCCGATCTCACGTCGAAAGATGGGTACATTTACAAGCGCACGATACCCGTTACAGTAGATCTTGTGTGCGAGGATTTCTTTTGGAAACTTTGGGTTCCGGCATCATTAACTCAGGAGGTCATCGGGAAAGCACATAATCCCCCAACTTCAGCACATGGAGGCTTTCATAAGACCCTGCATAGAATTAGAGAGTACTTCTTCTGGCCGAACATGAGCATGCAGGTAAGGCAATATGTACGAGATTGCAAAATTTTTAAAGAGGCGAAAGCAAACTGCTTGATTATGAAACAACCTATGGGTCCTGAATTCCGAGGAGAAAGGATATTTCAAAGGCTATACATAGATTTTTTAGGGCCTTATGAGCGTTCCAAAGCGGGTAATTCTTACATATTTATAGTGCTTGACCACCTGACCTATTAAAGCCGATGTCTAAAGCCAATTCCCGCAATGTTATCAAATTTCTTACATCTGAAGTTTTCCATAAATTCGGCGTACCCGAGTTCATTTGGTCGGACAATGGAAAACAGTTTACAGGTAATGATTTCAAAGGCCTGCTGGAAGCCTACGGAATTGAACATATCAAAACTGGACTCTACTCTCCCCAGGCCAACGCATCGGAGAGGGTAAACCAGTCGATACTGGCAGCTATTCGTTCCTACTTGGAAGGAGACCAAAGGGAGTGGGACCAGAATTTGTCTTTAATTGAATGTGCCCTACGTTCGTCGGTGCACTCATCCATACGAATGACGCCGTACTTTGCCCTTTTTGGTACCAATATGGTCACCCATGGGAGCGTTTAAAAGCTGGCTCGGAAATTACAGACGCTACAGGGTGAGGACACACTGGTGGTTCCGAAGTCTACCCAATTGGAACTCGTGCGGCAGAAAGTACAGGCAAATATAAGCAAGAATTATTCCAATCGGGCAGCTAAATATAATACGCGGACAAGAGAGGTGCGATTCTTCCCTGGACAAGAGGCTTTTAGTCGTAATCACCAGCTGAGCGATTTCAGCAAAGGAATTAATGCCAAATTATACAAAAAGTATTTGAAGTGTAGGATAGTGCGGGCGGTGGGAAAATGTCTGTACGACATCGAAGATATGAAAGGCAATCATGTAGGCATTTACCACGCGAAGGATCTGAAACAGTAGATAGGCAAAAGTACGGTCAAACGCTATTCCGCAATAATGATGTTAAATAGATAATCTTTATGCGTTACGTAGTTTGTTTTCGAATACGGACAACAGACACCGTTGCCTAACATAGCAACAGTCAGAGGATTTCCTCTAGATATATTTAGTTTTTGGTTCCTCATACTAAATCTTCAAATTAAAACCAATAGATAAAGATTGTTCCGTGAAAATAAATAAAATACAAGTTTCAAGAAAAAAAAATAATTTATGTTGAGAGGCGCATTGTTTTTGCATTTAAACCGACATTTACGTCCCCCCAAACAAAAATGTGCGACTCTTTAGGGTTCTATGAGGCATTTTTCGCAGAAATCCGAGTAAACACGGCCATTATTTATAGGCGCCTAAAGGAATAGCAGTTGAGCAGTTTTTTTTATAAAACTTGTAAGTTATTTATTTTTGTTGTTCTGTTGTTATTTTACTTCACGGCTCGCTCGCTTTTGTCACAAGCCACTGAGCTGATCGATGAGGAAAAAAAGAAGCAAGGGACCGAAATAAAAAAAAAAAAATATATATCGAGCCCTTACCGCCAAAATAGTGTAAGCGACACGTTTATCGATTTTCGTTTTTTGATGAAAATCGATTATTTATTATTATTTGCATCATGTCTTAAAATTTTATGACTGTAAAAAGTTCCGTTACGAATTTACAGCAAAAGCAATTTTAAGGTAAGTGAACATTCTTAGTTTGTTTACATTTTTTGTGACTGCGAAGTGTCGCTTACATTAAAATTTTCTGTAACAAAGTATTACAATATATTCGCGATTTTACTATTTTTTCGTTTTGTCGTTAAATCAACTTGAGGTAAGCGTGTTTTTTTTAATTTAAAATAAATTTCTTTTTCAGTTTTCAACAAAAAATCACTTGTTTCATACAGAGATTCTGATTCTGTGGAAATAATAAATTCACAAACATTTTTTCTTTGAAGACTGCTGAATTAGAATTTGATGATATTGAAGAAATGTGTGAAAAAATTTGACTTATTTGTATAGGAGGTACAACTAGAGGCAGCACAACGCGTCTTTTTTTTCGAGAATCAACGTTCGATTATTGCTTTCCTAGGCAAAATTTGTCTAAATTTAGTGTACGTACAAAAATTATATGCATGTAAATGGGCAATATCTGTTATTAATATGGAAGGTACCAAAAGGGGTGTATCAAATAGTTAGGTTTTCTGAGGTTATGCCTCCTATTACAAGATAAATTAACTAACAAAATCTGATTGTCCCCCAGGTGCCGGTTTGGAAGTTATGGGAGAAATATTAATATTCCAAAAATAGGTCATTTTGCATGGAAGGTACCAGAAGGCGTGAACAGATATAGTCTATATTCATTCCTGAGTCCAATTTTTATAACCGTACAACTTACCCAAAATTTGACTGAATTCAGTGTACTCACAAATAAGATATGTATGTAAGACTATGGGGGTGAGTTCGGTCATTTGTATGGGAGGTACCAGAAGGTGTGTGTCAAATAGTTAAGTTTTCTATGGTTTTGCCTCCTATCACAAAATAAATTTATCGACTAATTTTCATTACCCCCAGAGAGTCTGTTTGAAAGTTTTTTTTAAAATTATTTTAACGTAACCGACACAACATTAGTCAGAAGCTTGTGAGCATGACAGCGAAAATAATGTAAGCGACAAAAATACCCGTTAAGTTGTGTATATGTAAATAAAACCAATTTTATCACAAATATTAGACAAAATAATGCTTACATTTTAAATTTCACGGTAATACTTAGACCAAAAGCAGAGATAATTAGAAAAAACCTTCTCCTGTAAAATTTTGTTTTTGTCGCTTACACTATTTTGGCGGTAAGGGCTCGATATATATATATATTTAGTTTAGTTATATTGTGTATAAGAATATTGTAGTTATTTGATTTGTACATCTATAAATAAGTGGTTCGTCAGATATTTGGTTAATAAATTTTTTTGAAGATGAATATGAAAATATAATAAAAACAGAGCTGTTTTACCGAAAAAAATAAAAAAATTCTGCCAGGTATCATTCAGTAGAAAGGAAACAAAATGGAAAATAATAAATAATTATAGAAAGCCAGATAATCACAAGGAAAAGGTTTAATCAAGCAAATTGGCAGCAGGTAACGTGTTGAATGTGATGCAGTTAAATAGGGAAAGAAAGCCTGAGCAAAACAACATTTAATGTAAACAAACACCTGTCAAAGTCTGATAAAAAAAAGAAGAAGAAATACACCGCGGTGTCACTTCGTTTTGGTTGGTCTCTTCGTATTGCTCAAGGAAGAGAGAAGCAGCAATTAGAATGAACGAAACTAAATGAGATTGAAACAAGCTTTCCAAGCAAGTTACGAGGTAGGATCTTAACTGGCGGTCGAATGTTACTTACCAAGAATCTGTGGCTTCCGAGACTGTAACTACAGGGAACAGACACGGGATCGGAGTTCTTCTTGGGGAAAAGTGTTCCCTTCCAAAAATGGACACCGTGGCAACAATTAGTTGGCCATGCATTTGGGTATTTTTTTTTCTTTTTATCAAAAGATGAGACCAGCGGCCTCGGTCGCTTCAGTCGACAAGTTTTTTTTTCGTTTTTGGGTTGTTATTTCTATCGAGAACACTGAAAGATGTAAAACGGTTTTTGTTAACCTTCCACTCACACACACACACAGAATGTAGAGCATTCGTTTTTCACATTTTCGTATATTTTCCCAATAGTAAAGGTTATTTTTTTATGTGAAACACGCGAAATAATTTCGATTTCGTAGTCTTTTCTCCGTTAAACCGCGCGGCGTCCATTCAGCAAGCAAACTGAGGGTTTCAGAGTTATTAGCAAATGAATAGGTTTAAGCAAAGACAACTTTTGCTGGTTGCACGTTAGAAAACGAGGTAGAAGGCGCTGAAGGGTAATAGTATGTGTGTACCTGGGGGATTGGCTGATAATAAAAGGACTGCACACGTCGGTGCAACGTAGATAACATAAAATTAGACATGTAGCCGATAAATATAAACATCAAGAAAGTCTATATTTCTCTAGGCATCACACAACTATGAAGGGAAACCACGCGTAGGATAGGTAGTTTAGTTAGCTTAATAGCAACATCTACGGCAAAATAACGAAATGGGCAAGACACTTGCGGCTTTTGTGTAAGGTTGCCAGATTTTCTCAATATGCAGGCAGCATATAAGGGGTGCCAGATTGGCAAGCGAGGAAACGATGTAATGCACTTAGAGATTTTTTTTCTCTCTTCTCACGAATGTTCGTAGCGTGAACAGGGGTTTTCCCCTCATCCGTTAACCGGAACTGGCCGGATGATTGGGTTTGTAGTGTATGCCTACGGATGCCAACGACATCTAGGTGTGAGGGGGCAAGACCCTCAATACAAACCCTGCAATTGGGAGGACCACGTTGGGAGTAGCACGTATTTTGGGACAGGGATTTTGAGTGGAAAGGGGAATGACCGGTGAAGAAAATGTCGGCCGCCCAAGGAAGGTTCTTTTCCGTTTTTTGATCGACTGGCAGCAAGAAGGAGGCGTCCCAAGATTAAAGATAAAAAGGAAAAAAAAATTGTAAAACACATGGTGTTAAACTTAAGAAGTTTGAAAAAAAAGACATCGAAAAATACTAAATACTTCTTAATAACTAAGAACAATACTTAAAACTTATGGCAAAAGACCCCAAAGTCAAAACGAAAATAAAAGTAAAAATTCAAACTAAAAAAGAAAAAGATCAAGATAAAAGACATTTATACCTACCCTATCTTGGGACCTCTTCTGCCGCATCGGGGATCCGCCTTCCAAAGGCTCCAGCCAGCCCAGCCAATTGTATACGCCTCCAGACACGATTATCTACCTGCAGACGCCGGCCATCATTGGAGCACCTCCACGCCTTGGAGGTGCCGAGGTATTTTAGAAGCTAAGGGGGGTTCACACAACCTAAAACTTACACGGGTACGGACGGACGGACGACAAAAAAACTGGAAAAAAGAAAGAAATAAAAATATATTTAAAAAAAAAGCTGTGTTCAAAGGTCAGGGTAAACATTTCAAGGTAAAACCATTTGCTGAACCTCTTGGGAATTCAGAGAGAGGGTACCAACGATTAGGAGTGAGCGCTCAAACCGACTTCGAGGGTCTTAATTTATATTTGCGCGGGAATGTGCCCGAAAATAAACTTAAATGTTCACCCAGTTTTTAATTTGGAATAAAGAGTTAAAGGCAAATGAGGCTTTTTAACGCCCACTATAATATTGGTATTTTTGCTAAAATTACAGTTATATAGTTCTGAAATACCATACTAAATTACCATAAACGTTATACAGAAGATTACGGTACAACCCCCTTTACCCGCTGGCCATACCCACTCAGCAATCGATTCCTGCTCGCGTGTTCGACACTGGATATGCATTTTGCCATTTGTTTTACAAACATTCTTTTTATAATTTAAAACACGTAACTACGCGGATAGTGTTTTTATTTTATTGGTTTTGCCCATTGTTTCATTGCGTTGGATCATGAATTAAATAAAGCAGAATTTTTATAATGTTTTACCGAATTCCTTTCTGAGCGATTTTAAATGGTCAAAATGGAGGGCTAAATAAGTAAAAGGAGGCTAAGTTAACTCCGAAAACAGCTGGGATGAGGGTGTAGAGGAGAAGGGGTAGCTTGCAATGGGCCTCAAGTTACCATGGTTTGGGGTGGGAATATGCCGGGGCATAAACTACGACCTGTTATGTCTCCGCAAACGAAACTGTGCGTGTAAGTTGTAAACTGTGTAAAAGGTGTGACCGGACCATGTTTTGTGTTAGATTTGTCCATCCATATGCTGGTTGAAAGTATTTTTTTGTTCGCTGCCTGAAGTTGATGTCGCTGACAAGAACCGCGCCCGAACCCCTTAGTTTTAGTCGGAGCTTTAAGTGCCAGCAACCAGCGCCAGTCAGCTCATCTCCTTCCTCCAAAGGGCAAAAGGTCCAACTCCTGAATAGGGAATCGCGACATGGCAACACTCTACCAAAATCACTTTATTGAAAGCTGCTTAAAACTCACTCGCGCAGTTGTCTTCGTTTAAATTGACAATTGGGGACATTAGGGGAAAAATTAATAGAAAGTGAATAATGAAAAACAGTAAAATAATTAAGAATTAATGTTTTCATTAATATTTGTGTTTTGCAGGGAGAAATTCTTTCTTTTAAACAAATCATTCTTTTAAACTTTAAAAGCTTCAGCAAAATTTGGCAATGTAAGAGTAAAAAGAAATGAATAAATTAAAGCCTTAAGAGTTCATTTCTTTTCATTTCAAACTGAAGGAAAGTGCGCGTTGCGAATGAAAGCGTTTTTTCTAGGCTACCACGCTATCGGAAAAAAGGATTATTTTTATGTTTGTCAAAAGGAAAACTCTTAAGAAGAGAAGTACGACGCGATTGTTAAGTACGTGTTGAAAAAAAATGGTGATGGTAAAACTTGGATGAGGAACAGTGTGCCGCATAAAAGTAATTCTGATATGTTTATCGTGTCTGTTTAAAATAAAGTTTCAAATAGCTGTTTTGAAATAGCTAAAATTTTCCTAAAACTATAATTCTGATACATTCAAAAGACTTTATCGAATATACAGTTCTACAAGCCGCAGGAATAATCTTGCCGATGTTTTTAATACAGCTCAGTATTCATCCGAGCTGATCTTCGAAGAATTCATAAAATTGCAATCAGGAACGAAAACTATCACAAATTTCCACTTGAAGCAATATAACTAGTAAGCTTTTAGACAGTGTAATAAAAAAAATATGCTTTTATCTGAAGAATCTGCAAGCATTTTTCAGAATTTATGTTTAGACAGCGAATTGAACGAAAAATATTCCTTAAAATTTACGACGAATAAAGTTAATTTTTTTAACTAATTTATTTTCTTTAATTTAAGAGTTAATGGTCGTTAATGGGTTAAATGCCCTTTTTTATATGATTGATTTATATATTCCATAGCGTAGCCTGTGCTTTGGAGTCTATTACTGCGATATTTTCGCATCAATTAATTTCGCAAGGCAAAATTGGTCATTTGACCTATAGTGCAGTGTTTTAATATTTTAAACTTTTAAAACTTGAAACTCGAACTGTGCTGCAAATTAAGTCAAAGGGCGATGTTAAATTTTTTTACACTGCGGCTGCGCAACATGGTGATATTTTCAATGTAATATATTCGCATTAATGTTAATATTTCACAGACTTTGACTCTATAACAAATTCTCATTGGTTTACACGAAACCCAGTAGGAATTTAAAAGAACACGTAATCGGATATGTATTCAGGAATTTACGGCTATTAGTACTAACAATATCACTAACTTTACACATTATTTGTTCATACAAATCGCCGCCTTTTCATAGCTTTGGTTATCATATGAAGTTGTAGAAAAATTTATTTACAAACCATTGGAATTTATATTTGAAAATGTAAATAATCATGGTTACAGACTAGCTTTGTATATTAGATGGAAGCGTGATTGTTTATTTTTTCAGTTTTCATTTTCTGTAGAACTGAAACGACTTTACATACATATTGGTTTACAAACTATCGGCATATATATATGTTCCTTTTACTCCTCTGGGGAGCATAGGGCCGCGAAAACTATCGGCATGATTTAGTGTATTTTTTACAAAATAGTTTACAAATTCCATTATTTCGTAAGAAGTATTATATATTTTTGAGATTCCCCAGTGTGTACGTACTCATGACTATTGCTTACCGTTCAATATCCCAAATTACTGAAAACGTATACATGTCTGATAGTCATCCTTTTTTGTTTATATTTAGTGAATTTGCAATGTAATATATTGACTATTCATTAAGATAAAGGCAACAAAGAACTAATATAAGATGCTAAATTTAAATATTTGCAAGTAGATAGTAATATTACAATAATGATTAAGATTACAAGTAATGTTACCAAAACAAAGGTATTTTATATAATGTATTTTTATATTGTATATAATCAAAGAATTTGTAAGTACTTCGGAAAATTCCGACTGGGAAGAATCATCATATGGGTTTCGCCAACCCTCTCTATACAAGAAATGCGTTTTCATTACAAATTGCGTTTCTCTATTTCAAATGTTTTGTAATAAGTACGACGGCAAATTCCAAAATTGTTCTGTTAATCACTCAATACAAAACGTTGGAAATTATAAAATTTTATTCAATTACAATAAAGGATAGGATATAGAAATATTAAATTTTATTTCAGGCCTCAGGCACTGATTGGAATGACCTGCAAAGAATGTCGATTTCACCAGAGGAAAGCTCTTATTAGAAGGCATTAAGTCTGAAGAAGATAAGTGACGGAACGAATTTTCAATAAAAAATCATTAACCATTTTTTAAAATTATAAACAAAATTTATTTTCACCAACATGGGTGGCTCCTTTTTACAATAAATGTAATGGTTTTATAATCTTAATGCTAAGATAAAAATATATGGACGACTCGATGGAAGTGGGGATACGAACGGTCTCCGTTCTAGGTAGCGAAGTCTTCACGGGCAGTCTTAGTGGCACCCGTCACAACAGAAATGAATCGGCGTGAAGTTAACGAACTAATCTCAGCAACCTAAATTAAAAGAGAGAGAGAATACAAATTCTCTCAAAGCAAACAAAATAAATAATGAAATTTTTTTTATCGCTGAGGAGGTCTTTTTTGTTTTAAGCAATCACAATGATTATAGTGTAAAGTTAACAAACCAACAACCTATCTATTAATAATAACAACAATTGGCAATTAATACCAATTAATATTTATTTTATTTTATAAATCAGAATAAATAATTCACATAAATACATTTTAATAAATATTTGTAAAATTTTCGTTCGTCTTTGTAATATTACAAATGTGTGTTCTGCACCATATGGCGAATTTTTTTATTTTATCAATTTTGGCCAGGACTATTGTGGCCATATCATCCAAATAACAATTCCCCATCAAAATCTTATTGAAAATTTATTTCAGAAAAAAATCCTAGAACAATATCTTGGGAAGTGCCAGGACAAACAACAGAGGTAAGAGATTACTAGAGTATATATTACTAACCAACCTTAAAATCTGTAACAGGGGAAACTCCCCACTTTTCGTAAGATATTACTCTGGGACCGGCTGTGGCATAGTGGTTAGAACACGCGACTACCATGCGGGAGATCGCAGGTTCAAACCTGGCTCCAGTCATCTTAAAAGAAAAAGAAATAAATAAAATTTTCTTTCATTGTCGGCTCCCCTCGAATGTTGTTTGACAGCAACTTCGCAGTATTAAGCCTCGATTCAATCGTCGTGTCTAGTAAGAGCTTCTCAAAACAGTGACGTTCGCATTCGTCGATAAATAAGTAGGTGCCGTTAGTTGTGAATCTAAAAATAGAAAGCGTGTTTATTCACAACAACGCGAGAAGCTATCCCATACCTCATTCATGGGGTGCAAAGGGAAATTAAGTTTTTTTTTTATTACTCTTACGAATATGGACATATCAAGGATAGAGGAGTCGAAGGTATCTAATTAATATATGTTATTTTTCGGATCATAATAGAAAACTTTTCACCATAGACGTAGTAGGTCACGGGAACAAACCGTACAGAAATCCACCCAAAACAAACTGGTCAGAATATGGACGTCTTGTAATGCCGGAACTGCTGCGGACTCTCAACAGTTGCCAGTCGATTACTGTCTTTGCACCGATCCTAACGGAACTTCTAAGAATGTGTCTACGGCTATCGTATGTTTGTCCCCAATTCATGGAGGGAAGTGAAGGTAGTTTTCATACGCAAAGCTGGTAAACTCACTCACTACCAAAGGATTACAGACCTGTCAGACCTGAGACAGAACCTGGACCATAGCCTCATCAGTGCTCTGCATGAGGTAGTTGGACATGTGGAACACGGTTTAGGAAATGGTTTATACACATTAGCGGCATTCTTGGACATCGAAGGGGCTGACATCCACAGCCATAATGTGAGCGTTAAGGGAGACTGGAACACCTCTTTTGCTTAGGAACTGGATTGATTCTATGCTATCAAACCGTATAACCAACTCCACGCTTGGCATGAGTACTGCGAGGTGTGATAGTGACGATGTTATAGGTGTTTGTGGCCAACGATTTGTTATTCCACTTGATATTTCTGAATTAGTTAACTGATAATATTTCATTTTTCCCCCTCCTAATCATAGTTTTTTTTACTTCAGTGTAACCTAAAATTTTGTAAAATTATATTATATTTCTATAGTTCGGTTTAAGATCTATACTATTGGTAATTGGTGATTATTACCAGTAGGTTTTTGTTCAAGAGTTGTGAAATGTATTATGAGACAGCGGGTAAGGCGTATAACGTTATTTCGGCATTCACCACAATGCCTCGTCAGCGCCCTTTGCTGCGACTTCTCCACTATCATCACAAACCTTAAGGGAAGAAAGTTTTTCAATTTAAATGAGAAACTCTGCCCACCGGTGCGAAGATAGTATCCTCAAAGCACACAACAAGTCAACATAAAACATTCACACAAGCTCTTGTCTATGCATGTGGCCATCGGACACAATTACATAGAAATTTTTGTTGTTGGCACAATTGCCAACCAAGTACTGTGTACCTTCAGTGTTTTGTTGCTCTTGATTTTGTTATTAGTCGATCTGTGAGAATTATATTATATTTCTATAGTTCGGTTTAAGACCTATACTATTGGTAATTGGTGATTATTACCAATAGGTTTTTGTTCAAGAGTTGTGAAATGTATTATGAGACAGCGGGTAAGGCGTATAACGTTATTTCGGCATTCACCACAATGCCTCGTCAGCGCCCTTTGCTGCGACTTCTCCACTATCATCACAAACCTTAAGGGAAGAAAGTTTCTCAATTTAAATGAGAAACTCTGCCCACCGGTGCGAAGATAGTATCCTCAAAGCACACAACAAGTCAACATAAAACATTCACACAAGCTCTTGTCTATGCATGTGGCCATCGGACACAATTACATAGAAGTTTTTGTTGTTGGCACAATTGCCAACCAAGTACTGTGTACCTTCAGTGTTTTGTTGCTCTTGATTTTGTTATTAGTCGATCTGTGAGAATTATATTATATTTCTATAGTTCGGTTTAAGATCAATGATTTTCAATGATTTTCATTCAACCAGAATAATTTATTCGAGTGAGTTCGTGGCGAGAATATTGAATTTCTATTGAAAAAAAAGAAAGATTAAGAGGATTCATTAATTTTTTTGCTCCTGATATATATATATATATATATATTCAAATTCCACTTTCGGATTGCATCCAATTTCGGAGGAGGAAACTTTGTGGAGGATTTTGACTGGTAAGAATATCTATTGGGGCAGTATGAGTTGGTGTCAGTTTCTGATTATTCGTTATTGTAGTGGTGTACATTGGAAATTTAGTTTGGCCAGTGATTGACTAAGGTTCTCCTTGTGGCGACTGGATTCGTGCAATATTACGCAACCGGTTTTCGACCGGGAGGAAATAGGCGATTCCAGAGTTCGATACGGGAGACTTATACCTGGGAGACAAGTTTTACTGAAATTCAATTTGGGAAAAAGTCCTGTGTCAAGTGAACTTTTCATACGACCCAGTAGGTAGCCCCGTTCCCAAAGTAGAACATCTAAAAAGGACAATGGTTATAGAGATTTTTGGCGCCCAACGTGGGGCCTCAGTGGTCGTAATTTTATAATTTTCTAGTGCAGCTTCCTTCTAGAGACTGATGCTTTTTGAATCTGTGATGGGTGGCTTTACATATTATTTAGCTGTTGTGTTGGGATTTTGATAATTTGGAATGAACTATAAGTTGTTGTCATGATTTTAGTTCCAAAATTGTCATTTTATGGCACAATAGTTAAAAGGGTTTGGGTTCGAACTGAGAAGTCAGTTTGGTTTATGTCGATTTGATTGTCGTTCGACTCTTACTCTCCTATTCTATTTTTTTCCGCTATGTTTATTTCACATTTAGCGTTTCTTCTTCTTCGGAATTGTATTTCTTTTTTTCTACAGGAACTTGACTCTTTATGGTGAAGTGAGACTTAAAGTCGTTGGTCTTAATCGATGATTTTCCCGCATCAAAAGGTGAAGTATCTGTCCTGTATTGGCTCAAAGTGGTTTTGGGATTTTACTCTGTTGGCTATTGTTTAACGTTTCTAACCATTTTTGACTGTCCTGTTTTAGGTCACTTCTAGTTTACCGTCGTGTTTGTTGAACAATACTTAGTTTTGTATTTTATACCAATATTATCATTTTAATTTTTATCTAGTTTTTATAATTTGATTATTTTTATTCCTACCTATATTTCCATACCGTGGTACTTTATCGAGTAGTAATATATTGTGTTATTTCAAGTTTCTACTAATTGTCTTAACAGCAAGGTTTGCGTATTGAGAGTGGATATTGTTCTTTTATTTTTTTTGTGGAACTTTGGTTCTGAATGTGCTTAAGGTTGTTCTTGCTGAATATAAATTTGGCTTAGTGGTTATTGACAGAAGGAGGAAAAAAAAGTGTTTATAGTCTGCTGCTTTCAAATTTGCTTAGTTTTTATCTTTGCTCTAACTGCTGGTACGGAAAAAGGGAAAGAAGGAGAATGCCGGTGGTTCGGAGCGATGATGAAACATCTGTCCGGGGTGAGCAAGTTAGAGATGATATCGCTATTCTTGAGGATCAGGGAGCATGTGGTGATACAGCTACCCCAGTTAATCGAACTGGGCGACCAAGGGCTCGATTGCAGATGCGTAGGGAAGCTGCAAATCAAGAGAGTTTTAATGACACACGAGTACGCCATATTGTGGAGAATTCACTTCGTGGACTCAGAGAAGAATTAATGGACTCAATTGCAGAAGCACTCAGAGGCTTAACTTTAGGTAATTCTATTCCGGTTAGACAAGAACTGCATAATGAGAAAACTGAGCAAGTAATTATGGATCAAATAAGACCCGATGACAATGATAGCCGGAGTATGAATTCACGAAGTGGGCGTCGTGATCGTCGAAATCATGGTTCTCGACATGCTGATGCTGAGTTTGACCGCAACTCAGAGAGAGTTCTGAACTTAATTCGGAATTGGAAGATTCGTTTTACTGGGGATACCTCGGTCGTTACTGTCGATGAGTTTATCTACAGTGTTAAAACTTTGACCAAAGCGAATTTGCGAGGAAATTTTGATCTACTATGAACTGATAATATTTCATTTTTCCCCCTCCTAATCATAGTTTTTTATACTTCAGTGTAACCTCAAATTTTGTAAAATTTTCAATGATTTTCATTCAACCAGAATAATTTATTCGAGTGAGTTCGTGGCGAGAATATTGAATTTCTATTGAAAAAAAAGAAAGATTAAGAGGATTCATTAATTTTTTTGCTCCTGATATATATACTGGGATATATATATATATATATATATATATATATATATATATATTCAAATTCCACTTTCGGATTGCATCCAATTTCGGAGGAGGAAACTCTGTGGAGGATTTTGACTGGTAAGGATATCTATTGGGGCAGTATGAGTTGGTGTCAGTTTCTGATTATTCGTTATTGTAGTGGTGTACATTGGAAATTTAGTTTGGCCAGTGATTGACTAAGGTTCTCCTTGTGGCGACTGGATTCGTGCAACATAACGCAACCGGTTTTCGACCGGGAGGAAATAGGCGATTCCAGAGTTCGATACGGGAGACTTATACCTGGGAGACAAGTTTTACTGAAATTTAATTTGGGAAAAAGTCCTGTGTCAAGTGAACTTTTCATACGAAAGTATCTGGAAGCGGATGGCGATTCCTGCAGTATAAGTAGCTGTTAGGAATGCTGTGTCGTTTTAATCGACCTACTTTATCTACCTCAATAGTTCAATTTCAAACATTCAATACCATTTGTGCCGAAAATAATTTATTTGATCTAATCGAAATCGCGAGTGCATTTTTATACCATCCCCCTTAGGGATTTGTTATCTTGATCTTGTTTTTTTTTACCTTTCCGCCTGATACTCATTCAAATCTCAAAGGACAATATATAATAATCATAACATAATTCTTATAATGTAAATAATTTAAAATCACAAAACACATTCCCCCCGTTCTCCTTAACATTTATATTCGAATTAATGGTGAAATTATCAATGCAACTCTTCGTCAGTCATCGGGCGCCTGTTGACAACGTTGGACCATAAAGAAAATGTAAGTGAAGTTCGTCTATTTTAATTTCTATATTTTTTTTTGTGTTGTCGCCATATTGGATGATGCCCTCTTTCATTCAAGTGGGAGAGTATAGAAAATACTATAAAAGTAACGTAACATAAAAATTATTAAGAATTATTTCCTTAATCGTTAAATTCATTCAATTGTAGCAGACCAGGGTTGCCCAAAATAAATTGAGTTTGTATGTTTTTTATGTTGCGTTATTTTGATTTTTTGTATTACATTCAAACGATTAAACAACTATTTTATTGATTTTTGATTTGATACCTGGCGTGAGTTTTTTTTTGGACATTACATTTAATTAAAATCCTTTAAAGAATGAATATTTAATTCAGTATCTGGATATTTTAGCTAGATATTTTTTAATTTAAGTTTTTTTTATAATTATATAATTTGTCATATCCTGTTTGAATAAATTTAGTTTATAACGTTATCTTTCCATAAAAAACTGGTATATTAAAATATATTGTGGTATTACGAAAGGTGAAGTCAGAGGTATGGGTTAGGTAAAAGATTTTTTTTGTTCAATATTTTCAATTGGGCTGACAAAATAATTTTAGTATATGTCAGTATGGAGGGTGGGCTATGGACCGGTGTAGTAAACAACATCTCCAACTACACCTTAAACATCGACAGCTAGGGCTTTTCGGTTATTTTTATACCATCACCCTTAGGGATGAAGGTATATATCATTTGATACGAGCCAAAAGTGTAACACATAGAAGGAGTGACTTTAGACAATAGGTTTCTTTGAACCAAATTCGATTCATGACTTTTTAAGTCGTTTGAGCCATGTCCGTCTGTCTGTCTGTCTGTCTGTCCGGTGGCTGTCCGGCTGGTTCGCACGATAACTTTCGAAAGACGCAACCAAATGTTTTGAAATTTTGCACGAGTTATTATTTTCTCAAAACTACTAACGGTATTGCAAGTGGGCTACATGGCCCCGCCCCATTTGGTACCTCCCATATAAATACATCATTCCGCCCACTTTAGAAATCGAGTAATAATATCAATACACCCTACGGGATCGTCCCCAAATTCTGTATTTAGTAAAGCTATAACAGGATAAAGTTTTGGAAAAAATTTTGAAAGCCTACCTTTCCGCCCACTATAGAGATGGTGAAAAATATCAATAAATAAAACGTGATCGGAACCAAATTCTCTTTTTAGTAAAGCTATAACAGGATAAAGTTTTGGAGAAAAAAATTGGAAGTCTGTCCACGCCCCATCTGGTACCTCCCATACACATCTGGTACCGCCCACTTTAGAAATCGATTAATATTATTAAAAGACCTAACGCGATCGTGCCCAAATTCTGCATTTGGTAAAGTTTAAGCAGGATAGAGTTTTGGAGAAAAAATCTGGAAGTCTAGACACGCCCCTTCTGGTACCTCCCATACAAATGTTCCACTGCGCCCACTTTAGAAATAAGGTAATAATATCAATACACTCGACACGATCGTGCTCAAATTCTGTATTTTGTTATGTTATAACAGGACAAAGTTTTGGAGAAAAAATTGGAAGTCTAGCGACGCCCCTTATAGTACCTCCCATACAAATGTACCTTTCAGCCCACTTTAGGGATGTAGTAATAATATCAGTACAGCCAACGCAATCGTGCTCAAATTCTGTAATTAGTAAAGCTATAACAGGATAAAGTTATGGAGAATAAATCTGGAAGCCTAACCACACCCCTTCTCGTACCTCCCATACAAATGTACCACTCCGCCCACTTTCGAAATCGAGTAATAATATCAATATAATAGAAAATTATTTATTTTACTGAGGGTAAGGGTAGATGTAAGTCGGGCTGCCGGACTGAAACTTTCTAACTGATTTTAATCACAAATCGGTTAATTTCAATAACACAAGACTTAAACAATATCTTATATTGGGTGATGGTATTTATCAGTCAGTTTAACTGACTGAAATTTCTGTACTGGTTTTTCTGCTTCTTATTAATTCATATGTATCGCTTTATGTGTCAAAATGTATTTTAATTTGTTTATGCTACCTAAATTTATAATCCTGAACGATTGAATTTGTCTGGGAACAGATCACAACCCTACCACCGACGAGCACAGCCGACCCAGTAGGTAGCCCCGTTCCCAAAGTAGAACATCTAAAAAGGACAATCGTTACAGAGGGAGCCGGCAACAAGGGGTACACCACAAAGAGTGCTGTCCCCAATGCTGTGGCCACTAGTGGTAAACGGCGTTCTGAACACTTTGAGAGGAAAAGAAGGAAGATTGTGGCCTATGCGGACGACGTCGTTAGCCTAGTCATATAGGATGCCTTACGATCTTTATCAGAATGGGCCACAAGCTGTGGTCTAAATGTCAATTCACAGAAAACGAAGCTAGTACTATTCACACGCAAATACCTCAATGAGAATTTCAAACTGCCAGTAATTGATGGTGTAGAATTTAAACTCTTGTCTGAGGCGAAATATCTAGGCGTAATTTTGGATAGGAAACTAAACTGGAGACGCAACACGGAGGAAGGAACGAAAAAGGGACTAAATGCCCTGTACGCCTGCCGGAATTTTGGAGAGAAAAGCAGGGGACTACAACCTGCAATGGTATTTTGGACATAGTGGTAGTGCGTCCCATAATAACTTACGGATGCCTTGTTTAGTAGGAGGCTCTTGAAACGGAAAGTAGGCTAATGCTGATAAGTAGTGTACAGTAAATGGCATCACTGTATATAACAGGTGCTAGAGGAAGCACACCACAAGCGGCACTGGACGTGATTTTAAACTTAAAGAACCTGCGGTACCATGCACTATCTGTAGCGCCTTTGGCGGCAAACGGAGTTGGGTCACGCATCAATACTGTTATGGTTCAGCAGACATGAATGCAACGAAGGACTCAACAAAGGAACCGAATTTATAGTTCCGTTGTTGGATTTTACATTCCTGATAGAGAAGATTGAAAAGATTCCTTACCTTTCAGGGGGCTATCCATATTCTCTGATGGTTCAAAAATGGAAATTGGAACAAGATCGGATATCTTTAGTGAGGATCTCAATTTCAGGCAACACTTCAGATTGGATGACGACTGCAGGTGTTCTAGTCGAAGATCTTTGCTATTATGAAATCTGTGGAGGAAATACTAGCAAGAAATTTGAAAGAGATCGTCACAATCTAGTGGACAGTCAAGCGGCCTTAAAGGCTTTGGTATCAAAGGCTATAAAGTCGAGATTAGTGTATATATGTAGGACGGCGCTCTCAAAACTGCCGGAAAATAGTGTTCTGCTCTGCTGGTCCCCGGACACAGTGACATTTTAGAAAACGAAATAGCGGATGAACTGATGCGGAAAGGCTCAGTACTGGGACCCGACCCTCGGATGGATCAGTGCGAACACCAATGTGTCATATATATTAACATCTAACTGGGAGACAACACAGGAGGATTACTGTAGGCTTTGCGGCGATGAGGAGGAAATTGTGATCATTGAGCATTTGTTGTTATTGCCCAGCTCTTAACAGAAGAAGGAACCAATTCCTCGGAAAATGGTTCTTCGATAGTCTCACTGAACTATCGTCATGCTACATGAAGAATCTGGCTAAGTGCACTGATGGTTTGAGCTGGCTTTATGACAGAGGAACACTATGGTCCCACGTAATCTCACTACTTGTATATATATGAAGTTGAAGGAGAGAACCCACCGGAATTACGTTTTTAAGCTCTTTTATCTCTTTTCCACCATTACTATTCTTCTAAACTCTATTTATAGTAGAACATTTTTCCCTTTTTATTTCTTCCATTTAAATCAGGACAATCACTATGGACCATAATGGTCTCCGAGTGTTGTAATGGCATGGTACTGTGCTGTGTCATTACATGTCCTCAATCTTACCTAACGTTTCTCCATTTACCGAAATTTTTACATTTTATCATAAGTAATGGGAACAATTCCCCATCAAAACCTTATTGGAAATTTATTTCAGAAAAAAAATCGTAGAACAAAAATGTTTCTCCATTTACCAAAATTTTTATATTTTATCAATTTTTGCCAGGGCTATTGTGGCCATATTATCCAAACTCCAAGAGGTGCACTAACGAAAATTTTACGAATGTAGATAGAATGTAGATTCCCCATCAAAACTTTTGTTGGGTACACGTGGTGGGAGCGGGTACCGGAGAAAGGAAGGAGAGGGAAAAAGGATGTACCCTAATTATATCTGCTATAGCCAACTATTCGTTTGCAGAAATCTCGAATTGTTAAACTGTAAATTCAGTAAATTATACTTTAAAGTCAGGGCCCTTCTTCGGTTTTCAGGAATGTGCGTTGATTGCCAACATTTTGTGTGGGGACCACTGCAGAACATGTTAAATATTAGCCGGGTCAGGAACCACTTTTATTGTTATTTATAACTCCACAATCTATGGCTTCACCAAAACGACAAAAGTAACGGGAAATGTTCCTCTGTGTGGTTTCCCAAGAAAGACCACCAACAAAAAGTTTGCCCCTCTTATCTTCCTCCATTAGTTCATTTTGACTTTTCTTAATTGACGTAATTTGATCAGGAGTTTTGTGAACCTAACGCCGGAAAACGATTCTAATAATTGTATTTCGTTTTATCACTCCTTTTGTTTGGTTGATGTTAGATATGGGCAGAATGTTCAATCGTCAGTGTAATGGCGTAGACATTGGTTAAGAGAGGATACCAATCATCCATTCCCAATAACTGTAACAACACTACGGATACGGATTAACCCACAATTGTTTGGACCAGTCAATGTTAGCGGAAAAAGACATGGCGGGCGCTGGAAGTGTGGTTCGATTGACCATTGGCGTTAAATTATGCCGTATACCTCCGAAAGGACCACTAGAGCAACGACAGGTACATCTTTACGGTGGATTCATGGTCTCTGATAATTGAAGTACAGGTGCGGCAAGCCAACGGATATCATGTTTTCCTGATGATCTGTCCTCAAACGGTATACTTGTTCAAGGTAATAATTCGGTAGTGTTATATACTCTTTTAGGGTATACTGTTTTGCCGACAGGCAACTACTTCATCAGATTCTTCAGATTCTACTCACCTCTTATCACTCTTAAAGTAAACACCCTGTGCCATTAGCCACAATACCGAAAATTTGCTTTTGCAGCAAATTTTCATTGCTAGCAAATTTCACGTATGGTTCACTTTCCGACGGTCATTCACATGCGGAAATAAGTATCACACCTGAAAGTTGCTAACACACAGTGGGTCAAACAGCTGTGCTAGCGGGATTTAATTAATAACTCTAGTAAATGAAGAGATATTTGAATGAAAATTTAAACATTTTTAACGCATATACCACTTATGCCCTCAAATTAAATTTTTTAGGTCAAATATATATCATAGCTCCCGTACAACTAATGTTATAAGCGGAACTGATGACATCTTCCATTGTGTTACTTATATTTTCTCTACGGGAATGGTTTTGACGTAAATCCCAGCATTTCTTATTCCTCGCTTCAAGGGCTTTTTCAGACATCATGCCAATTGGTATGATAGTATATAGTATAGTTGGTGTTTCGAAATATCCTTAAATGGGGGCTACCAAATCTGGTTGGCTAAAAAAAACGTCTGATTATTTCGATTATTAGAAGGGGTCGCCCGATATAGTCCATATTCATTTCTAAGTCAAATTTCAATAAGCTTATATCTTTTACAAAATATGACTGAATTCAGTGTTCCTACCAAAAATGTTTTTAACAATATGAGGGTGAATTGGGCTATTTGTATGGGAGGTAACAGAAGGAGTGTGGCTAATGCTTTGGTTTTCTCAGTATTTGTTTCCTATTGAAAGATAATCAAACAGACCAAATTTCAATATACTCCAATTGCTCGTTTAGAAGATATTAAACAAATGTTATTTTTTTTGGCCATTTTGTATGGGAGGTGGCAGAGGTGGTGGGGCTATTCGCCGTATATCTCCAACAGTTGGTCGTAGTTGGTTATCTTTTTTGATATTTTTACACCTCAAGGACACTTTACATTAATGCTAAACTTAGCTTGAATACGATTAAATGATTAAAACCATATATGCTACAACAGCTTAATTCTACCATATTTATTTGGTACACTTAAGAAGAAGGATCACAAACATATAATATTTATTTACTACATACCTTCTCTAAATGAGAAAAAAAGATATTGACTCAAAAAAGTATAATTTGTTTGTAATTTGAACGAACCAAGCGAAGTCCAAAAATGGTGCAAAATTCTTGCGGGCCAAGTGTTAAAAATTTATTCACTTTGAAGACTCGCAGCAGATGAGGAAGGCACCTAAATGCTCTTGCAAAAGCTTTTATAAGCTTTTGCAAGTGTTGTCAATTAAAAGAAAACAAAGAAAAACGGCATTTTCAAAAATTTAAATTCGACTTAACCTTCGCCTTGCCAAAGGTTTTTATGTACGTCGTTTACCGATACCCACCAGGGTGAACACACTGCTTTTATATGCATATAAATGAATGCTGTAAATGGTGATAACGACATTAACTATATGCCTAGTGAAGAAGCTGAACATTCTGAAGTGGAGCAGCGAGTAAAAATTTCCCCTAGATCGAAACAATATTATTAAAGTCATTAAACAAATAAAACCGGATGGTCACCCGGGTGGGTATTGGTAAGGCAAAGGTTAAATCCCGCAAGATTGTCCGTTTGGGCCACTGTGCATTGGGATAAAAATCGCTAATCGCGATGTTGACTGGATAATGGTCGAAATACAAGTATTGCATATTTTCGGAAAGGGAATAACTGGAAGTTTAACAAATTATAAAAATTGATTTAAAGCACGTTTTATTTTGGGCATGTTTTTGAGTAAAACGTTAAATTTTGTCAAAAAGTATTTTTTAGAGAAATAATATAAGTGTGTGAAGTTAAATACGTATATAACTAGCGAAGACGCAAACCATCGAAGACACATTTCAGCTATTGTGAATGGATCCTGGAAAACTTTTAAAGGTCTTTCCGGAAAAATTAACTTTTCTAGAAAACTGGAAATCATATTGCGTCCAAATTTTCAACACTTGTCAAAAACAAACATATAAACAAAATAACGTAACTAAAATTGTATTCAGTCTTACCAGAAACCGTAGCCGTTGCGCTAAATATCAAAAAGAGTTATTGATCAAATCTGGAAAACTGGGAGGGTGGCGTCCATTGGCGGCATACTGTGAGTAGTTCAGGAGCCACTCTATATAACCACATACCCAGATAATTCAGATACGATTTTTACAGGGGCGTATACGCACCCCAAAAATGACAATATAGCTATGAGAAAATCTAGCCGAAATGTGTGGGCACATCTGGAACACTGGGAGGGTGTCCACCATGGGCGAAATACTGTGAGTAGTCCAGGAGCCACTCTATGTAACCGTATACCCAGATTATTCAGATACGATTTCTAAAGGGGCGTATATGCACCCCAAAAATGACAATATGGCTATGATGAAATCTAGCCGAGATGTGTGGGCACATCTGGAAAACTGGGAGGGTGGCCACCATGGGCGAAATACTGTGAGCAGTCCAGGAGCCACTCTATGTAACCACATACCCAGTTTATTCAGATACGATTTCTGAAGGGGCGTATATGCACCCCAAAAATGACAATATGGCTATGATGAAATCTAGCCGAGATGTGTGGGCACATCTGGAAAAGTGGGAGGGTGGCCACCATGGGCAAAATACTGTGAGCAGTCCAGGAGCCACTCTATGGAACCACATACCCAGTTTATTCAGATACGATTTCTGAAGGGGCGTATATGCACCCCAAAAATGACAATATGGCTATGATGAAATCTAGCCGATATATGTGGGCACATCTGGAAAACTGGGAGGGTGGCCACCATGGGCGAAATACTGTGAGCAGTTCAGGAGCCACTCTATGTAACCACATATCCAGTTTATTCAGATACGATTTCTGAAGGGTCGTATATGCACCCCAAAAATGACAATATGGCTATGATGAAATCTAGCCGAGATGAGTGGGCACATCTGGAAAACTGGGAGGGTGGCCACCATGGGCAAAATACTGTGAGCAGTTCAGGAGCCACTCTCTGTAACCGTACATCCAGATTATTCAGATACGATTTCTGAAGGGGGGTATATGCACCCCAAAAATGACAATATAGCTATGAGAAAATCTAGCTGAGATGTGTGGGCACATCTGGAAAACTGGGAGGGTGGCCACCATGGGCGAAATACTGTGAGTAGTCCAGGAGCCACTCTATGGAACCACATATCCAGTTTATTCAGATACGATTTCTGAAGGGGCGTATATGCACCCCAAAAATGACAATATGGCTATGATGAAATCTAGCCGAGATATGTGGGCACATCTGGAAAACTGGGAGGGTGGCCACCATGGGCGAAATACTGTAAGTAGTCCAGGAGCCACTCTATTAAACCACATACCCAGATTATTCAGATACGATTTTTGAAGGGGCGTATATGCACCCTAAAAGTTACACATGGCTATGATGAAATCTAGCCGAGATGATTGGGCATATCCGATTGAAATAAGAGGACGTTAATGTAAAACCCTAATATGGAAGAGTTGAATGAGCAAAAAAAAATCCTGGCTTTTGTATTCGTTTTAAAAAAAATCGGATTAAAAAAAATCGATCAGATTTGATTTGGACTCGGTTTGTAAGAAAATGGTTTTAAAAAAAAATGGCATCCTCTGGGAATCGAACTCGGTAGTTCTGCCGAATTACACCACGCATCTACGCACTGATCTAAACACAAAACCGGTGTGTTTTGTTATCATCAGTGATTAGTTTGTTTACATTTGCGTCTTGATGCTACGGGTGTACAAACATTCTGCGTATGTGTTAGAAAACTTGCAGCGTTCTACTCCCTTACGGTACTTCAAAGAGCCGGCGAGGAATGATATGAAATTGCGAATTTTAAGTCAGTTTATAGACAGCCTTGCCAGACTTAAAAATTTTCCGGGGAACAGTGTAGGTATCCAATTAAATATTGTGCTATAACATATTACTCTGTCATTTGCATGAAGAATAATAAATGTCCTTAGATCGAAATTAATATTATTTGTTTATTTAACATTTTGTTATTACGAATATTTATTTCGAAAACAAATTTACAAATCTGCTGTCAAAAAAAAAAAAGGAAATGATGAGGACGCGCCCCACCGGGGATTTGATCCGCGTACCTCACGATAATCTGACATAAAACAAAACGATTAACACTCCCATCCAAAATCTGCTATACCATATCCTTGACGAATACGCGTCTTAAAATACAATACTATGTAAGATTTGTTTTGTTCCATTTCATCTGTGGAAAATTGTGAACAAATCTGTATATCTGTGGTTTAACATTAATGGTATTCGAATTTTTAATTGGCTAGTTGCATTTGCGAGACAATTTTTGTTTCTCACTGCAGGGTTGCCAGATTTTATTGATGTTTGCTGTTTAGTGAATATAAAAGGGAAAATAATATTGTTACCACAGTCAAATACATAAATCTAGTGTGTTGTTTGTTATCACTTAAAAATTATCAACAAAATTAATTTTTTTGTCAGAAAAATAAATATTAATATTAGTTTTGAATTTAAATTATTCAAAATTTAATGACCCAAACAAATTTTTTTAACCAATATTTTTTTATAAAACCTAAAACGGTCTTCGTTGATACCATTTTCGCACCGGTGTGTGTGAGCTTCCCATTGATTGCTTGAAGCTTTAAACACTTAAGGTTGTGATAATGAGTGGAGAAGGCACAGCAAACGGCACTGATAATGATGGTTTGGCAACCATCGAAATAGCTATCTGCCCTGCCAGCTGTCTACATAATCCATTTCACACAACTCTTGTAAAACAAGTTCTATTATCAATAATAGAAAAGATCTTGAACCGAACAATGAAACTAAACTCATTACCTAAAAATATATAACTGTAAATATCAACTAAAATGCAAATATGTATATGTTAATTGCTTATATAGTATTTTTCGGTTAATTGACCCTACGGTTAATTGGTTTCCACGCTTTGGGGTGCATATACGCCCCTTCAGAAATCGTATCTGAATAAACTGGATATGTGGTTCCATAGAGTGGCTCCTGGACTACTCACAGTATTTCGCCCATGGTGGCCACCCTCCCAGCTTTCCAGATGTGCCCACACATCTCGGCTAGAATTTCTCATAGCTATATTGTCATTTTTGGGGTGCATATACGCCCCTTCAGAAATCGTATCTGAATAAACTGGATATGTGGTTCCATAGAGTGGCTCCTGGACTACTCACAGTATTTTGCCCATGGTGGCCACCCTTCCAGTTTTCCAGATGTGTCCACTCATCTCGGCTAGATTTCTCATAGCTATACTGTCATTTTTGGGGTGCATATACGCCCCTTCAGAAATCGTATCTGAATAAACTGAATATGTGGTTCCATAGAGTGGCTCCTGGACTGCTCACAGTATTTCGCCCATGGTGGCCACCCTCCCAGTTTTCCAGATGTGCCCACACATCTCGGCTAGATTTTCTCATAGCTATATTGTCATTTTTGGGGTGCATATACGCCCCTTCAGAAATCGTATCTGAATAAACTGGATATGTGGTTCCATAGAGTGGCTCCTGGACTGCTCACAGTATTTCGCCCATGGTGGCCACCCTCCCAGTTTTCCATATGTGCCCACACATCTCGGCTAGATTTTCTCATAGCTATATTGTCATTTTTGGGGTGCATATACGCCACTTCAGAAATCGTATCTGAATAAACTGGATATGTGGTTACATAGAGTGGCTCCTGGACTGCTCACAGTATTTTGCCCATGGTGGCCACCCTTCCAGTTTTCCAGATGTGTCCACTCATCTCGGCTAGATTTCATCATAGCCACAACTCTTGTAAAACAAGTTCTATTATCAATAATAGAAAAGATCTTGAACCGAACAATGAAACTAAACTCATTACCTAAAAATATATAACTGTAAATATCAACTAAAATGCAAATATGTATATGTTAATTGCTTATATAGTATTTTAAGGTTAATTGATCCTACGGTTAATTGGTTTCCACGCTTTGGGGTGCATATACCCCCCTTCAGAAATCGTATCTGAATAAACTGGATATGTGGTTCCATAGAGTGGCTCCTGGACTGCTCACAGTATTTCGCCCATGGTGGCCACCCTCCCAGCTTTCCAGATGTGTCCACTCATCTCGGCTAGATTTCATCATAGCCATATTGTCATTTTTGGGGTGCATATACGCCCCTTTAGAAATCGTATCTGAATAATCTGGGTATACGGTTACATAGAGTGGCTCCTGGACTACTCACAGTATTTCGCCCATGGTGGACACCCTCCCAGTTTTCCAGATGTGCCCACACATTTCGGCTAGATTTTCTCATAACTATATTGTCATTTTTGGGGTGCGTATACGCCCCTGTAAAAATCGTATCTGAATTATCTGGGTATGTGGTTATATAGAGTGGCTCCTGAACTACTCACAGTATGCCGCCAATGGACGCCACCCTCCCAGTTTTCCAGATTTGATCAATAACTCTTTTTGATATTTAGCGCAACGGCTACGGCTTCTGGTAAGACTGAATACAATTTTAGTTACGTTATTTTGTTTATATGTTTGTTTTTGACAAGTGTTGAAAATTAGTTTTCTAGAAAAGTTAATTTTTTCGGAAAGACCTTTAAAAGTTTTCCAGGATCCATTCACAATAGCTAAAATGTGTCTTCGTGGTTTGCGTCTTCGCTAGTTATATACGTATTTAACTTCACACACTTAAAATATTCGTGATCAACAAAGTTTTGTATTTAAACTTTATAATATTCCCTAATTTCGCAAATAAATATTTTTTTGAAAATAATTTTGTCATTAATTATCAAAAAGGAAATTTTTGTCACATCACGCAACGTCACGTCTCGTTTCACAAAATAGGTTGTACAAAGAAATTAAAAAAAGTTTTTGAAGTTCAACAAATTTTAAAACAAATTTATGATATTCTAAATCACATTAAAAATGGTTTTGTCAAAAAAGTTCGACTCAATCCGCACTGGTTTGTGTTTTTGGAAAAAAAAAACTTATTTTTGTCACATAACGTCACCTTCTTTATTTGCTAATATATCAGGACCATCTGTTCAGATTATTTCATCTATCTTACTAAATATAGTATTACACAAAAAATAAATTAGTAATGAAAAAGCAAGTTCTTCATTGTTTCTCATCTCTTTGAAGCGTACGACCTGTCACGTATGTGACTATGGAATTGCCCATATATTTAGATTTCTGGACGCCGACAATAATTTACATTTTGGTGCCATCTCAACAGTGCACAGTGGTTCCTTTTGGTTTTTTTTGGAATTAATTCTGTAACTTTTGAACGGATAACGCTATCTTGATGAAATTTAAAATAGTTAAAGCTGAGGTGTTTTCGAGATGATTTGAAAATATTCGGCTCCCGAGGTGGTGTAGGGGCCACTGCGTGGCCCTCCAAAGTTGGTCACCTCGGGTGTTTCAAAATTTCAAATGCTTGAGGAATGTGCATTTATGAACCGATTTGAAAGATTTTTTGCATTTAGATAGTGCTTCGAAAAACCTTCAAAAAACATGCTCACATGCACATGTTATCTCATTTAGGTCAAGAGATATTTGAGAAAATAAAAAAAATTGTGTCATTTTTGGACGAGGTTGATTTAGTATTTTTAAGGGTGTGAGCTCAGTTTTTCTTTGATTTTAAAGATATTTATATCGTTAGTTAGCTTATAAAATTCTGAATGAAATTGCTGAAAACATAATTCAAATATTTTGTTCCAATCAAAAGTTATAAGCATCGCAAGTAAAAGTTTCCAAAAAAAGGTATATTTTTACTGTTTTTTTGCAAAAAGGCGACTACATTCTTTCGTTTGTAAAAAAAATATTTCTTCCGGGAAGTGGCAATTTCTTTATTATTCCTCATAGAAATGTTGATGCAGATGCATTTAATGTTAAATTTGAATCAGTTCAGCAAAATGGTTCCCCGGCAAGGAAAGTCAAAAATACCCCATTTTTGAAAAAAAAAATTTTTTGTTTTTGAAAATTCTCAAATCGCAAAGCGCCAACGAGAAAGCTCATTATATATTTTTTCGACCACGTATGTGGACTAGTTAACCGTAACGTATTTCAACATCCCTGCCATAAACAAAGACAGTGTGGCCATTTTAGTAAAAAATTCGGAATTTTGGAACATATTTTCCCCGTTTTGGGAATTTGGGTAGTTTTTTGTAAGACAATTTTATGTACATTATTCCAAAATTTCGTTAAGATATTTCAGTCCGTTTGGGTTTTACGCTATTTTTCATATAAGATATTATTTCTCCAAAAAATACGTTTTGACCAAATTTTATATTTGACTCAGAATTATGTCCAAAATAAAATGAGCTTTTAATTAATTTTTGTAAATTATTTAACTTTATGTAATTCCCTTTCCATTGATATGCAATACTTGTATGTCAAGAGTTTATTTATTCTTTATATTTATAATCAAACCTCACTACCTCCGTAATACAAGTATATATCGTGAAACACACATATATATGGGGGCTATATCTAAATCTGAACCGATATGCTTAGTTTTGTTACCACATCATAATAGTGTAAAAAAACTAAGATGTGCAAAGTTTTGTTAACACCAGAACAAAAATGTGGTTTTTGGCTACAATAATGTATAAAAGGTTATGCTAATTTGTATGGGAGGTACCAGAAGGGGCGGGGCAAGCGGACCCATTATTTCAGTATATACTACACGCTGTCAAATAATAATACCATCCAAATTTTAGCTTCGTAGAGCCCTCCATCAGGAAGTTAGTGACAATATAGTGGTTTTAGTGAAATAGGTAATTTTGTATGGGAGGTACTTGAGGGGGCGTGGCTATTTCGCCCATTTTCCAACCAACATTACGGCTAGTGAATTTTATGCCCCTGGTAAATTTCTATTCAAATTGATTAAGAACTACTCCAATTATCGTCTTAACCATTTTCCCAGCCGGCCAGACGGACATAGCTTTATTGGGTTAAGAAGCCCCGAAACTTATTTTTTCTGAAGGAATCTAGGGTCTCAGTTATATGCACTGATGGGCTTAACTTCTTCCCGTATAAAATTATATATTTCCTCTTCGATGTTACTGAGATTATACAAATTTTGTTCAAAATTTGTTAAAAATGGTAATAATAACAATAAAAAGCAGCAAAAACATATGAATATTGCATTAAAAATCAAATTTATAACTTAAAAAATAATTTTGCTTAAAATATTTATGCAATAAGATAAATTTTTAGTACACATGAGACTAAAAAATTATTATGGAGTCGTTACTTATAAATAAATCTTACAAGCCCATAGACTCTTTAATTAAGTTATTTATGATTTATAAATCCCTATACACAGGAATGAGAGACAAATTAGGAAAAATGTCGCTTATTGCATAAACATATCCAGCAAAATTATTTTTAAAGTTATATATATGATTTTTAATGCAATATTCATATGTTTTTGCTGCTTTTTATTGTTATTATTACCATTTTTAACAAATTTTGAACAAAATTTGTATAATCTCAGTAACATCGAATAGGAAATATATAATTTTATACGGGAAGAAGTTAAGCCCATCAGTGCATATAACTGAGACCCTAGATTCCTTCAGAAAATATAAGTTTCGGGGCTTCTTAACCCAATAAAGCTATGTCCGTCTGGCCGGCTGGGAAAATGGTTAAGACGATAATTGGAGTAGTTCTTAATCAATTTGAATAGAAATTTACCAGGGGCATAAAATTCACTAGCCGTAATGTTGGTTGGAAAATGGGCGAAATAGCCACGCCCCCTCAAGTACCTCCCATACAAAATTACCTATTTCACTAAAACCACTATATTGTCACTAACTTCCTGATGGAGGGCTCTACGAAGCTAAAATTTGGATGTTATTATTATTTGACAGCGTGTAGTATATACTGAAATAATGGGTCCGCTTGCCCCGCCCCTTCTGGTACCTCCCATACAAATTAGCATAACCTTTTATACATTATTGTAGCCAAAAACCACATTTTTGTTCTGGTGTTAACAAAACTTTGCACATCTTAGTTTTTTTACACTATTATGATGTGGTAACAAAACTAAGCATATCGGTTCAGATTTAGATATAGCCCCCATATATATGTGTGTTTCACGATATATACTTGTATTACGGAGGTAGTGAAGTTTGATTATAAATATAAAGAATAAATAAACTCTTGACATACAAGTATTGCATATCAATGGAAAGGGAATTACATAAAGTTAAATAATTTACAAAAATTAATTAAAAGCTCATTTTATTTTGGACATAATTCTGAGTCAAATATAAAATTTGGTCAAAACGTATTTTTTGGAGAAATAATATCTTATATATGAAAAATAGCGTAAAACCCAAACGGACTGAAATATCTTAACGAAATTTTGGAATAATGTACATAAAATTGTCCTTAAAAAAACGAATAACAATATGTTGCCATATCTTACAACAAACTACCCAAATTCCCAAAACGGGGAAAATATGTTCCAAAATTCCGAATTTTTTACTAAAATGGCCACACTGTCTTTGTTTATGGCAGGGATGTTGAAATACGTTACGGTTAACTAGTCCACATACGTGGTCGAAAAAATATATAATGAGCTTTCTCGTTGGCGCTTTGCGATTTGAGAATTTTCAAAAACAAAAAAATTTTTTTTTCAAAAATGGGGTATTTTTGACTTCCCTTGCCGGGGAACCATTTTGCTGAACTGATTCAAATTTAACATTAAATGCATCTGCATCAACATTTCTATGAGGAATAATAAAGAAATTGCCACTTCCCGGAAGAAATATTTTTTTTACAAACGAAAGAATGTAGTCGCCTTTTTGCAAAAAAACAGTAAAAATATGCCTTTTTTTGGAAACTTTTACTTGCGATTCTTATAACTTTTGATTGGAACAAAATATTTGAATTATGTTTTCAGCAATTTCATTCAGAATTTTATAAGCTAACTAACGATATAAATATCTTTAAAATCAAAGAAAAACTGAGCTCACACTCTTAAAAACACTAAATCAACCTCGTCCAAAAATGACACAATTTTTTTTATTTTCTCAAATTTCTCTTGACCTAAATAAGATAACATGTGCATGTGAGCATGTTTTTTGAAGGTTTTTCGAAGCACTATCTAAGTGCAAAAAATCTTTCAAATCGGTTCATAAATGCACATTCCTCAAGCATTTGAAATTTTGAAACACCCGAGGTGACCAACTTTGGAGGGCCACGCAGTGGCCCCCACACCACCTCGGGAGCCGAATATTTCCAAATCATCTCGAAAACACCTCAGCTTTAACTATTTTAAATTTCATCAAGATAGCGTTATCCGTTCAAAAGTTACAGAATTAATTCCAAAAAAAACCAAAAAGGAACCACTGTGCAGTGGATGGTTGATGGTCATGATCAAATATGATTGTTGCTGAAGATGGCAGCTTTCGTTACTCTGGGCGGCCAGGCTTAGACTCTTGATGGTTGTTCATTATCGCCTCGTGTGCCGTTCTGGACTGGAGCAGCAATTCGAGATGACTTTCGAGTTTTGAAATAAATAATAGGCACATTACGTGCGAATCCAGGTACACATTCGCAATCTTTACTATTCTCGAAGACGGCGGGCATGTCGTTCTCTAGTGATTCTTCGACCTCCAACAACTCGACATTAGTCTTCTTTATCGGTAACTCTATCAAACGTTTCAGGTGGAATTTCGGCAACATCATCGATTTCTGGATACAAACTGTACTTCGATGGCGGATTATAGGAGCACCACTATATTTCGATTATCTCATACACTTATCCATTCCGGACTTTTTTTTAAACGATATATAACAAAATCAGGTACATAATTCGACACAGATTTAACATAACAATGGGCGTCGAGAGTGTGATGCACGGTAAAGCTTCTGATCAGTTTAACATGGCAAACCCAGAGTGATCCTTGCCAATTGCACTTCAAGTATACTTACAAAGCTCCGTATTCGGGGTACTACTGCGGACGGAGTACCTCCACGTGGTGACGCCTGGAAACGTGCTTCTGACACCCGTCAGAGCACGGCTAACTGTGAGGGGCGAAACCTAAAACCCAGGCACGTCAGCTCAGAGTGAGCGGTATCCTGGTCAGCATCTGACCCAGAATGGGCGGCTGTAATAAAATCCTGGCAGGAGGAGAAAACTGCGACGTGGTGCGCTGGGCTTGCAACCCGCCACCGACGTTTGAACAATTGCAATGAAAAGAAGTAAGAAAAGAATAAAATGGACCCCCCAAAGTGTTGACGACCACCGCAAACGAATTAAGGACCATGATTTGAGGATATGCACCTGGAATGTTAGAACACTGTATAGACCAGGTGCCTCCATTCAACTGGCGGAAGTCCTCGAAGAATACAAGGCTGACATAGCCGCTTTACAGGAAATCCGGTGGAGGGGACACAGGTGCTCGCGCATGAAGACGTGCGACATCTACTATAGCGGCCATGCGGACAAGCACGAGTTTGGGTGTGGATTTGTGGTTGGCAAGAGACTGCGACACCTAGTCTTAAGGTTCAACCCGGTGTGTGAACGTATAGCCACCATAAGAGTAAAAACAATTATTAGCAAATCAACGATATAAATTAATTCACAATTACCCATATTCCCGTAGTCGTCGTCGACATCGTCGTCGTTTTTATTCAACATCGTCGTCACATCAATGCTATTTCGGTATTCTGTAACTACCATGAGACGACGCACAGTGTCTCATTTTAGGAAAACATGTTCCAAAAATCATAACTTTAGAACTAAAGCAGATAAGAATTTGAAACTTTAACTGATAAATGTTGAGACTTCAAAGATTATGTTCTGTAAAAATAGGAGTGCCATGCCTAAAAGAAAAGGGCGGGAAAAGTGGTAGTTTACACAATTTTGTTTCTTGTGCTTTTTTTCCCTAGGTACAGAATGAAATTTGCCACATCTTCGTCTTTTGAGCCAGAGACAATCAATACTAAAATTGACAGAAATCGGTTCAGATTTAGATATAGTCACCATATATATGTTCCCCGATTTGACTAAATACATATTTTTCGACTGATCTTTACGAAATGTTGCAAGTGGCTTTCTAATTGGCCCAGAAGTACATTTGTTAATAGCCACCCATATCGGGTTCGATTAATATATAGTCTCTTCATATATGATTCAACCGATTTACACTCTGACAGCTTTTAAAGCCGCATTTTGCTTCCGATCCTCATGAAATTTGGCACATCTTCGTATATTGGGTCAGAGACAATCTGTTCTAAAATTGGGAGAAATCGGTTCAGATTTACATATAGTCCCTATGTTCCTCGATTTGACTAAATACCCCTCTATAAATCATATGTAAATTATATTCGTGTACCGATTTGCGACATGGTTGTGTTTCTAGTTTTATACTACTACTTTTTTTTACTACACTGCTACTATTTTATACCACTACTATTTATTCTATTAATTTGTACTACTAACTATATATTTCGTCAAACAACACGTGTTGGTGTTTAATTGGTGTTTTCGTATGGGGGCGTACTCCTTTATGGGACGTGTCTTAGTCAGTGAATATAAATTCAAAATTACTTCTTGTAATTAAGTTATGTGCCAATTTCCAGGAAGTTATCACATCATATAACAAAGATATTAAGTAAATACTCTAGTACAATAGGTACTACTAAACCTAAAATGTGGCATGGGTTGACTCATAAAACGTCAAATATCTCCAATCGGGCACGATTGTGGCAATGTTTTTTTTATTTGTTTAACGGACGTTCCCTCAATAATACAAAATTTTCAAAATTTCTTGCACGCCCGGCCTTTTTTTAAAACTCAACTCAAAGTTTCAAAATTAAGCCAAAAATTAATTTTTTAAAAAAATTTATAAAAATTAGGCCTTTATAAAAAATATATAAATTTGTATTTTAGTATCTTTGAAATTGTTCCTAAAATCAAGAGAAAAAAAATTCATGGTTTTATCTCCAACCGATTTTGCACAAACACTAGTTTAACTCTGCAATAATATTGATTTTTTTTGCATTTTTCATTCTTTTTTAAAATAGCCCAACTTTGACCAGCTGTACAAACTAAACTATACATTCAAAATGGTTGATATTTCAGAATTTGATACTTCAATCAGATGTTAATTGAAATATATAAACCTTTTTGGCATTCAGACAACTCGAAATTTGATTTTTGGAAAGAGTTTTTGTCAAATGAGCCACTGTGCGACGTCGACTGGTAATCGATAACATAAAAGAAACGACAACAGCTGTTGTAACATTTCTACATCAGCTGATTTATTTTGATTTTTATTGTGTTTCATGAAAAAATATTTGTGTGCCCGAATCAAATTCAAGCGATGAGAAAAGCAAGAAATATCTTATACTGGAAAGGAAAATACGTCGACTATGATCCGTTATCTTAAACTTGTCAAATAACGAGTATGGTCATCGGTGTTAAAATCGTAATTTAAGGTTACCTGAATGCGTCGAAACCCTGAATGCGTTAGAGAGGTCATTTGTCCACCTTGGATACAATTGAAAATAACTGAAGATGACAAATCAGAAACAAAAACATTTTTTTAAACAAAATAGGATTTTCAGGAGTTATTGAATGTGTCGATGGAACCCATATCAAAATTTTCGCTACAAATAAAGAAGACCAGAATCGTTACTACAACCGCTAAGGATTCTTAAAAGCGGTTCAAAGGAATTACGTTTTTTCCCAATTTTCTCACATTGCCACTTAAAATTAGACGGAACTGTTTCTCTCCGAAATCCTTGTACCATTGTGGGATTTTGTTTCCAAACCACTATTTGTTACTCGACATTTTCATTCTTGACGTCATTAAACAAAACTTTTTTTAAATTTACAAAAACTAAAATTATTCCTTCAAATTGTTTCAAGTCGTTACTTACAACTGTGACGACAGATTCAGTGTCGTTTCGATTCAACGTCGTCGTCACATTTCCTTACAGAATACCAAATTTGTGTCAATAGTTGCCAATAGTTATCGAAAACGACGATAACTTCGGGAATAAGGCCGAATATAAGAAACTCTAAATCATCCTCGTCCAAAATGGCACATTTATATTATTTTATCAAATATCTCTTGACCTAAATGAGATAACATATACAAGTAAGCACGATAAAGGTTGTTCGAAGCACTATCTAAATACAAAAAATCTTTTAAATCGAATGTTTGAAACACCCGAGGGGATAACCACGCGGGGCCATCAGAGAACCAAATCATCTCAAAAACACCTTAACTTGAACTATTTTAAATTTCATCAAGATACCATTATCCGTTCAAAAGTTACAGAATTAATTTAGAAAAAACCGAAAAGGAACCGCTGTGCATCTTGAAGAAAATTCAAAGTTTGTTGTTTTAAGTATGACCACTTAGACGAAATCGGTTTGTAGACAAACAAGATCATTATATATTGTTAAGGATTTTCTGCGATATATGTATTATCATATATGTTAACATGTTTCAAGTCAGAATCCAAATGGTTCGGCCAATCATTTTATATAAATTTTCGCACCTTGTGTAATACTTTGTCTTTGCCAGACTGAATACGAATTTTTGGGACTTTGATGGGAAACATATCAACACCTATATTGAAACAGGCATCTTCTTGATCGATGGCTTCATCGCTTCAAATAGGTAGGCGTGATAAGGCGCCTGCATTGCAATGTTCAGTTGTCGAATTGGTAAGCCATGAGCGTAATAGCAAGAAGTATAAATAATTAACAGGAGCAAACAATTCGTTTCCCCCAAAGTAAAATTTTTCCCACTCTTATTATTCAAACAGGTAAGTTTTGAAGACCAACATAACAAAGTTGCCACAGGGGTGTTCTTAAAAGTTTATTTCGCTGTTTTTCCTGTTTTATTGTATATAAGAACAAAATTCATTTGTTTTGAATTAATTTTACGATTTTGTCTTTATCAATTATAATGCCTTTTTCTAAAACGCTCCATTTCGAAAGCCAATTATAGGGATTAAAACGTTTTGCAATTTCCGAGGGCAATTTATGTTTTAATTTATATTCATAGGGGTTTGTTATTCAAAATGTGAATTTTCATTTGCTTTTGTCTTCATCCCATTCCAATTCGGAAAGTTCCATTTTGTGTCACAGGTGCCTGTGGTTGTTCTACGGGTTCAGGGGGAATTTCCAATTTTCGACGATATTCTGATATGACAGTCATATCATGTAACGTGGGGTTTTCTTTGGATGGGGTATATTGAATCTTGTCAATCTTGGCAAACAATTTTTTTCGCTGTACGTAGTCTACGAATATATAAATTTTCCTGTTTAAACATACATTGTGAATGTGGGTCTAAATAATTGTTAAATCATCCCGTCAGATCTTTCAAATGAAGTCTTGTGTGCTGAAGCTGTCGCTACTACAATAACAACAAGCAATAATTGGTGTTCCACTGGAGTTAATGTATCATCTGTTACAACAAAAATACTAACCATTGTGTGGACAATAGGTGTGTTCGAGAACATGATAATTTGTACAAATGATTACTATTTCTTACTTGATAGTGTTCGTTTACTCCAAAAAGCCAGTAACGAGAGAACCAGAGAGCGATTATTTTGACAGTTCGATGATAGAGAACTTGCAAGTTTTTACTGGAGAAATTTGTCCCAGTAAGAATTTGCAAGTACGAAAAGCTGTTTTTGATCAGCTGTTGTATGTCAATAAACCAAATTAAAAAATTTGCAAAAATAAAAGAAAAATTTATTAACATTTTTATTGGATACCCAGGGTCTTGTCACGATAGTTGGGTATTGAAGAATTCACCAATTTATGACAAGTTACCGGCTTATTGTGGAGGTAAAACACTTTACTATACATTCAGAGAATTAAATAAAATTTTAATGTATTATTTCAGATTATTATATACTTGGCGATTCAGCATATCCCTGCAATAAGTTTTTATTTACTCCATATAGGGATAATGGCCACATAACAAGAGTCCAAAAACAGTTTAATATTAAACTGAGCTCCGGCCGCGTAGCTATTGAACACTAGACCGGGTCACGAAAAAAAATTTCCAAAGTCGAGGGCAAATATTAAAGATCACCTCGAGACAACTTCAAAAAAAAATTTTTTTTCCTCCCCCACCCCCCGGAAAAACAGCCAAAATCGTTTTTTTATCACTGCTTTTTTGTTTGTGACTCAATCGTAACATACAAGACATCGGTGTATAGGTCTCGACGAGTGCTAAATTTGTCCTATAGATGTCGCTGACATACGACATCGCCTTGTAATGATGGCCTCAATTAGAGCAATTTCTACCCCTAAAATTTAAAAATATTTTTCCCTAGGATTAAAGCCCATTAAAAACCAAGAACATTTTGCTTTGGAAGTATACAGTTTAATTCAAAAACAAAAAAGTTACGTATTAAAAGATGTATTAACATTATCAACACTAATATTTTTTCTTTTTGTTTGCATTATTACAGAAAATTATTGCAAACTTTATAGCGCTGACGGAAAATTTTTATAAAAATGGTTCCATACTTTGTAGCTCAAATTGTTGCATAAGTCGAAAAAAAATTTTAATATTTTCTTGAGATAATTCATTTTTAATCTATTTACCGATAAAATAAAATTTTTATTACAAATAAAATTCCAAAAAGAGCAAAGATATGTATGTAATTACAGCAAATATTGGCGCAACTCAAGTTCCGTTCACGACTTTCTAGTTTTGCAAAAAATTTTCATTTTGATTAGTCATTCCAAGCCCTGATTCACTTACATTTCGCACAAATGTTCGGTGTTGAAAATTGCATGGGAAGAATACAAGTGCAAAATTATGTCTATATTTTATTATTAATACTTCCACTGTGGACCACGTATCTTTATAATTTCTTTGCTTAAATATTGGTGACGGTGAATATCTTCATCCGCATGTTTGAAAACATTGTGTGCGCTAAAAAGTATGCAATAATTTGTGTTTAATATTTTTCAACATCGCTAAGAAATATGCAATAATTTTCTGTAATAATGCAAACAACAGGGAAAAATATGAGTGTTGATGCTGTAAATACATCTTTTCACACGTAACTTTTTTGTTTTTGAATAAAACTGTATACTTCCAAAGCAAAATGTTCATGGTTTTTGAAGGGCTTTAATCCTAGGAAAAAATATTTTTAAATTTTAGGGGTAGAAATTGCTCTAAATGTGGCCATCATTACAAGATGATGTCGCATGTCAGCGACATCTATAGGACAAATTTAGTACTCGTCGAGACCTATACACCGATGTCTTGTGTGTATCGATTGAGCCACAAACAAAAAAGCAGTGATAAAAAAACGATTTTGGCTGTTTTTCCGGGGGGTGGGGGAGGAAAAATTTTTTTTTTTAAGTTGTCTCGAGGTTATCTTTAATATTAGCCCTCGACTTTGGAGAAAAAAAAAATTTGTATGGGGACCGACCCGGTCTATTGAACACTCATTTGGCATACTAAAACAACGATTTAGGCAGTTATGTTACTGCAAGTTGCGAGGCATGAAAAAAATTTGCCACTTTATCAGAGCTTGCTGTGTTTTGCATAATATTGCCGATGAAGATGACTTGGATTTCGCATCTGAGGTGACTCCAGAGGTGTCTGAAGATTTTCCAGACCACGAACAAGTGTCTCTCCAGCAATCCATTTTCTCTGAATTCGGTCAGATGTCGGACAGAAAGTCTGCACAAGTTGCCGATTCTGATGCCGAATCTGTCAGCATTCTGTCCGAAAGTTGTATGGGTGGTTGACAAGAAGTCGGACCGAAATGTCTGGGAAATTCGGAAACTTGTGCGGACTTTTCGGTCAGAATTCGGTCAGATATCTGAGGGAGATTTCGAAAAATTTCAAGGGACTTTTGGATTTTTCTGAAGTAACTCTGGCAAATAATCCGAAAATTGTCAGAAATATCTGACAGTATACGGAAATTTTTTACGAAAATTCGTGAGAATTTCGTCAGAGATTTCTGTTATTCTTCTGGTTTTTTTATTAATTCCATTTATACAAAAATTCAAAAAATATTTTTTGTTTTATTTATTTTCAATAACAATATAATAACAAATTTCACAAATTTCTGCCAATAGTTTTCAGTATCTTTCTTGACTTTTTTTCTAATTGCCTGACGAGACTGATTTTTTTTCCTTATTTTACCTTTAAATTTTTTATACACTTTGTTGGCTCCACTTATAGGGAAGATGGAGCGCGCTGAGTCAAGCCTTTTTAAATAAAAAACCGGCTGGCTGATTTTCTAGTTGTCTTCATGACATATAAAAAGGAACTATATTTATCTTTAAAAACTTATAAAACTAAATCCCGTTGCGGGCTACAAAAATATATAAAAATAAAGTTTTAAATTGAGTGAAGATGAAAATGAGTGAAACTAATACTATAAAAGAAAAACTCTCCTTGAGCAAACAATATAAATGAAAATAGAGAAAATAGAGAGAATAATAATGAAAATGATAAAAAAACAAAAGAAAAATTCATAGACTTGCACAGTAGCGAGTTGTGCTATAGATGGCGCTGCTGCTGTTGAAACTGAGTTCAACATACTCCCGCCTCGAAATAGGGTGTTTCCCTTAAAATTGGCACTCCTTCTTGGGTAAATTCATGTGGGCACCCTCCTCACATTCCTTCCAGAAGCCAGATATGACCCATCCAAACGTTGACGCCTGTGCCTCCAAGTTGCCGTCATGTAAAAGCACCACCTCTGTGCGGCGGATCGTTGCCCAGGAGTTTCGGCCAATAACTCCATGTACTTCTTCTTGGGTGTGAAAGTCAGGGTGCGCTAATGGCTCCAAATGGCTGCAGTGGGCAAGAAGCCGATCGTCCTTACTAGGTCTGGAAATGGCCTTGCCCAGACTATGACATAGCGCAAATATATAGTCGTATTTGGTCCGCGTAGCGCTGCGAACAAAGAAACGACCATATGGTTGACCTGCCGGATTTTGCTTTGCTTCAAAGGAGGTAAACAACTGTGCCGCAGACCAGCGGAGGCATGAGTGTTCGGCCTCTGGGTCGACTAAGAAAGTCAGCCATAAATTTTGTTTGCCCCACTGAACCTGCGCACGGATCAAAGGCAATATCTCGACCAGGGGTTTGGGTGATCGTGGTGGTGGTGTCTCTTCGCGTAGAAGTACCTCATCCGGGATGTCCTCGAAACTTGACGACCATATTGCTTTTGTGGGTCGATCACGATGGAGCATGGAGTGGTGCAGGGCTCCGCATTTTGTGCATCGATTCGGCGATGTACAAAACTGTCTGATGTGATCATGAGCCAGACAATTGAGGCACATATTTTTGTTCGTCACCGTAAGTCTTCTAACATCAAGTGGCAGCTCTTTAAACACCGGACAGTACTTAAGTTGGTGACTGCGGCCTCGGCAAAGGTGGCATTTAACCATATTGTATCTGTAAATAAAGAAAGAACGAAATACATACAAATAGTTAGTTGAGCTTTTTAAACGATCTAGGCGGCAATTTGAGAGTGGTTGGGAGTATTTTGGTAGGTTTTAGGTTAGTTTATTTAAGAGGCGGTAGAGTTGTGTTGATTGGTAAAACACAAAGTTTTACCACGGGCCGTATAATAGGGCCGTTTGCTGTCGCGACTTCAGCTACTCGAACATTTTGGTCTTTTCCGAAAAAGACTTTAGTTACGCGACCTAAGCGCCATTCGTTGGGGGGCAGGAAGTCTTCTTTGACGATTACGAAGTCGTTTTCGCGTTGATTGTCTTTCTTTATAGAACGAATATTGTTGAGCGAGCAAAATCAGTCGATGTTTGACGAAAATGATTTCTTCGTTGGTAATGATTGATATCGTTGTAATAGCTTTTTCTTTTGGAGTTCTGGCTCTTAGAACTTTTTTCGAAATTTTACGTTTACAAGTATTGTAAAAACGAAATATATAGCAACATACTCGTAAACATCGATCCAAGGAGGAAAAGCGTGCTATTATATCGTCGTTTTGTATTTCAATGTGTAGGGCAGAGACTTTCTTGGTCTCAATATCAATATCAAGGAGGAAAAGCGTGCTATTATATCGTCGTTTTGTATTTCAATGTGTAGGGCAGAGACTTCCTTGGTCTCAATATCAATTGGCCAATTTTCGGGTGATTTGCTGAGTCAGGTAGGCCCATGCCACCAAATGCTGCTTGTAGCTAATTCTTGTGGCGTACATCCACGTGATCCTAAATCTGCAGGGTTTTCATTTGTGCTTACGTATTTCCATTGGGTCACAGATCCGTAGCTTTGTATTTCGCTAATACGATTTGCCACAAATGTTTTCAGCATCTGAGGTGATTTTTGAAGCCATCCAAGGACAATTGCCGAATCTGTCCATTGAAAGGTTTCGTACGCAAATTTGAAATTTTTTGAACTCTTTTTAATGAGCTTTGTAAGCAAAAGGGCCCCACATAGCTCATGTTTCGGTATCATGGTTTTTTTATGGGGGCAACTTTTGTTTTTACGGTAAGAAGGTGACATTTTATTTCTCCATCTGGGTGAAGAGTCCGAACGTAGATAGTCGCACAATAAGCTTTCTCGGACGCGTCGCTAAAGCCATGAATTTGAACCTCAGTCAGGGGTGTGGTACTAACGCATCGAGGTATTCTAATAGCGCTGATCTGTGGTAAAGTTTTCGCAAAATTTGACCACTTTATTAGAACAGTTTGTGGAACTCCATCGTCCCAGACGGTCTTCTCCTGCCACAATCCTTGCATGAGGATCTTGGGGATCACAATTACTGCTCCGATCCATCATAACAGATCATATAATTTTGCGATGGCAGAGAGCATTTGTCGTTTTGTTATTCGTGGAGAAACTTCATTTTTTTCGACTTGATAATAAAACGAATCTGTCATAGCGTCCCATCTTACGCCTAATGTTTTAATAGTGCTTTGATCGCCAATTTTCAAAAATTCTTCGCTCAGAAGATCTTCCCGGGGCAAGTGTTCGAGAAGAAATTTGTTGTTTGCGGTAACTTTTTTAAGTGAAAATCTAGCAGATTCCAAAGCTTTTATAAGCTGAGTTTGTTTTACTTTTGCCTCTTTGAGTGAGTGACCTCCTGACAAAATGTCGTTCACATATGTTTCATTTTGTAGAATTACTGAGGCTTCAGGGTTTTCGAACTTGCAGTCTTTGCAAAGCTCTTGTAGAGTCCTGATGGCCAAAAATGGATCACAATTGACTGTTTTTAATTGAAAAGATTCAATATGGCTATTTGAATCTGGGCGAAATAAGATTTGTTGGTAGGGTCTATCGTCTTTGTGGACCCATACCTGCCTATACATTTTCTGAATGTCGCCAGTGAACGCGTAGCAATAATATCGCCAATTGAGCAGAACTTCCATCAAATCTGTTTGCAGAATAGGCCCGGTGTGGAGTATGTCGTTTAACGAAATGCCGTTTTTCGTCTTCTTCGACGCGTTAAATACGACCCTGACTTTTGTCGATTTACTATCTGGCCGAATTACTGCATGGTGAGGAAAAAAGAAATGTAAAACTTTTTCGCTGTTGTCATTTTCGGTTGACACCTTTTCCATGTGACCAAGACTTATGTATTCTTGTAGAACTTTGTCGTACTCATTCTTTAAAGCGGGGGTTTTGGAAAACGTTTTCTCTATTCTACAGTACTGTGCTAGAGTCATGTGCCGTGAAGGCCATAAGAATATCTCCTTCTGAAATTCTTCTTTAAACGGGAGTCGAACCACGTACCGACCTTCTTCGTCCCGGTATGTTGTCGATTTGTAATACTCTTCGCACCAAGCGTCGCTTGCAGTTTGGCTAATCGGCTTTTCAATTTCTTCAAGCTCCCAGAAAAGTTTAAGTTGCTCGTGTAGAGCTATATTGTCTGTAGTCGAGACAAATGTTGAAAATGCTGCAACGGAGTCTGCCTCTACCGGACCAGATAAATACCACCCGAAGTGTGATTCGCGAGCCTCAAGGCAGTTTCCTATCTTCCTGATAATTCCATCCTTGTTTATACTTGGAAGTAATCACTGCCAATAATCATATCGATTGGGCCTGGCTTGGTAAAGTGTGGATCTGCGATAGTCAAATCGTTTAACTCGTTTCTAAGCGTTAGCTTAATTGGCCTAGAAGGCAAAAAATGTGCTAAATTTGACACAACTAAGGCTTTAATTTTGATTCGGAAGTCAGAGTGTCTAGCACCGAGTGTTAAGTAGCATCGGCCTTTTGAATTGCTGACAGTAGTCCCGCCTAAGCCGCAGACTTTGTTGAATTCTCTTCGATATGAAACTTTTTTCAGACCCCGCGTCTAATAATGCTCGTACTGCACCGCTCTACTTGAGCGGTTTGTACACCAAACAACTTCTTCATTTGCTGGTGAACTAAAATTCTTCGATTTTCGTATCGATTCTTCAATGCTTTCCAGGCAAGATTAAAATTAGCGTCAACTAAATCGAACTTCTTTACGATTTCAAACGCCTCGCCTCTTGTTTTGCTACGCAAATGAAAAAGTTTTTGAGCTGGTGATAATTCAGGGTGGTTGCCGAAAACAGCCATAAAAATATCTCTAAATGCTGGCCATTTAGAGTATCCCCCCTCAAAAGGTTGGGTGTCGCATGGAGGCAATTTTAGTGACGAACTGTGAGGATGTGCTCTAATTGTCTCTTCATGAGGCACACTGCTATTTTTATCCTCGACTAATCTTATCCGCATGAATTTTAAGATTTTTGCCTTGCAGGCCTGATACGCCTCAGAAGTTTCTTCATATCGCGAGTATGTCGAATCAGCAAAATCAAATTCCTTCTTTTCATCTTCCATCATTGCTTCCTCATAACTTCCTATCACCTTAGCCCACCGCCTCTCTAGCTCTGCATGTTTGACCTCGAGCATAGAACTCGTTAAATTAGCGTCGGGTATATTATTAAAATTCGTGCAGAATGCCATGATTTGATGTGAATCAAATCGAAATCTTCTTCTTGTTGCCATAATTGTATATAGTTTATCGCGTAGACTCTTCAAGAGTTCAATTTATTGTTTTAATCCAAGAATTCTATTTAATTTTGAAATCAATTGCGCAAATTCTCCCAGAACTCTAACTAAGTTTGAAATAAATCGGGGAGATCCTCCAAGAATTGTATTGACTTTTGTAATCGTGTGGATAATTTATTTAAATTAATTTTGTAATCGTGTAGATTTTCTAAGATTTTTATTTAATATTGAAATAGTGTAGGTTCTCCAGGATTTTTATTTATTTTCGTCATCAATCGCGAAGATTCTTCAAGAACTTTATTTAATTTTCAAATAGTGTTGATTCTCCAAGAATTATTTAATTTTGCAATCAATTGCGCAGTTTCTCTAAGAATTGTATTTAATTATTTAATTTTGAAAAATCGCGAAGATTAAAGATCTACAAAATTTATTTGTTCATATATTGTGCGATTTTTCAAAATAATTTTGTTTTAATTATGCAAATTTTGAGTGGTTTAACTTTCTAATTGTGTGACTAAATTTTGATATTTTTCCCCTTTTATGTTTGATAAATTCTAATTTTTCGCTTTATGGATTGTTGTTTTAATTTTGTAAATTTTAGTTTTTAATTTGTTTCTGATTGTTGTTTTGATTTAATATATTTAGCTTTGTTTCTTAATTACGAACTGTAATTGTTCGCTTTTAATTGAATTTTGTTTTATAAATAATTTACTTTCTGTTTCTATGTGTTCATGTTTTTTGTATTTTCTATTCAATTAAAATCCTATGGGTTTTCTATTTCCCCAAGTAGAGTTAAATTTTCGCGTCCCTTTTATGCGATGGTAACTCTATTTAAACGGTTTCTTAATTTGCAATTTATATTTTTGTTAAACCTCAAAAAATGATATTTTTCTATTGCTAACGGAGCTGTGTCCGCGCCAGTTTTTGTTGTTGTTGGTTTTGCTTCCAACTTATTTACCGTTTGTCGCCACAAACTTGGTATGCTATGCAATGTTTGTTGTCGTTGTCGTGGTTTTTTTTATTTTTTTTTTAATTCTAAAGTACCTTTTGTTGTTGTTGTAGGTTGATATTTAATTTCGCGACAGATTTTAATACGATTATACACACAACTACATTTATTTTTCATTTTTGTTTTACGTGTGTATGGCTATGTTCTAGTAGAAACTCACTAATAACCAAAACTCACCAATATATTTCTCTCCGAATCGTGTAGATTTAGCGCTTTTTGTGAATTCTGCAATGGCAATCCTTTTAATATGCAGTTGTTCGTTTGTGCTCGTTTCGCTATTATTTGTAGTTTTGCTGCACTTGTCTTACGCCAAGAAATGCACCGGCTCGTCGCTGTCGTTGTTGTTGTTGCTCAACTTAACTGCTAAACCAAACGTTGAACACACACACTCACTCGCACTTTTAGGTTGTCCAATTTTGTTTGTTCATGAAGAACTTCAATATTTTTTAATATTCTATTCCTTTTTGTTTTTTCCGCTACTGTTTTCTTTTTTTTACTTATTGTTTGTTCGTTGGAATTTTTGTTTTGTTTTTACACTTATAAGTTGTTCACTTGTCTCTTAAATGTTCTTTTCTAACTTCTTTTTGTATTTACGATGTTCACCGCGCACTTTACTGATCGGACTGATGCAGTTGTTGCTTCTTCGTTTTGAAGTTGTCCGTGGTGGAGTGTGTGTGTTTGCTTGTTTAATACAAACAAAAGCTGATGGCTATGAATTTAATTAGGTATTGCCACTTATGGGGGTATTTTGGGCGTTTATTAGCGCGGCTTTTTAGGATTCTTTTTTAATTAATTGTTGTTGTATTTAGGTTTATTTAATTGTTATTGATTTCTATTGTTTTTCGTTGTTATTTTTAATCAAATGTCTCTAATTTTATCATTTGATATTTGCCTTACTGATCGTTAAAAAAACTCAAAAATCCATTTGTACATACAATTTCTTTCCTTATTGGTACAACACGGCCAATTTCTTACCACTTACAAAAATATATAAAAATAAAGTTTTAAATTGAGTGAAAATGAAAATGAGTGAAAATAATACTATAAAAGAAAAGCTCTCCTTGAGCAAACAATATAAATGAAAATAGAGAATAATAATGGACATGATAAAAAAAAACAAAAGAAAAATTCATAGACTTGCACAGTAGCGCGTTTTGCGCTAGATGGCGCTGCTGCTGTTGAAACTGGGTTCAACACACTTTTCGCGACGTGACGTCTTTATCTATTGATTGCACAATTTTAACTGATAAAAGGGATGAAAAACTCACATTGGAATGCGCAACGCACTTGACAAACAACAACAAAAAAACCCGTTTTAGAAATTCCTAAACTGGTTTTCTTTTGTTATTGTTGTTTGTCAAGTACCTTGCATATTCCAATAGCGACAGGTTTCTCTTGTGGGAAGAAGAAGAACAAATAACTCCCTTTCGAGAATGTGCAGACAAAATCGTTTAATGAGTATTAAAATTTAGAGAACGTGCAGACTAGACGCACAAAATTCGGAAAAGTGTGCAGAAAAACTCGGCTTTATTTCTGAAGGCATTTTTGACGATATCGTTCATTTTCGGCAAATTTTCTGATTAAATGTAAGAGAAATATCTGATGTCCGACGCGTCGGAACTTTTGGTTTGCTGGATCGAGGCAATTTTGTGCGGGATACAATAAGCCAGTATATACAAACCCATATAAATTATGGCAATCCGGAAATATAAATAAAAAACCTTTTGCCGCCATAAGGAGTAACAGTTCTTATTCTTTTTAAAATCTTGTTATTCTTTTTTAATTTCTTAAAACTTACGAACGAGTATTTGGAGTATAAAATAAAACCAAATATATTAATGTTTTTAAATTCAGTAATTATGAAGTTTAGTAATTAAATATACAGTAATTAAAAATTAAAATGTTTTTCCACTTCAATGAATTATTAAAAAAAAGGAACAAAAAAATTAAATATTACATATATATCACTATTATTTTTTTAAAATACTAACTAAATCTGCTAATAAATCTAGTTTTTTCTTCTCTAGCATCTCCTTTTTCGCAGCTCTTTCCGCTCTTTGAGCTAAAAGGTCATCCAATGACTTTTGCAGCCAGAGATCACTTTCTTCTCTTCTCTCCATATACTCTTGGAGAGTCGTCTTCCTTCTCTTCGATGTTGAAAGCATCGTATCTAATTATTCTGAAAACCAAAATTCATAAATATGACACCGCCTTGTATAGTTTTTGGTTTTAAACGAATAGCTGATATCGGGGAAGTTGTTTCTTCAGTGCTGGGCTAATCATTAGACTCCACCTCAGCCTCACTGTCGAGTAAATATTCTGGATTCAGTGATCGCTTTTCCTGTAGAAGGTCCTCCAGCCCACTATATACATATTAAATAAAAATGTCCATTAAGTAATGAAATAAATATGTGAATTTTCAAGTGTTACCTTTGTAAAGGGAACGTTTGTCTATTGCGACCACTTTTAGAGTTGTAGAGCCGCATCCGCTTGAGCTGGCGCTCCAAACTAAAAAACTTTGCCTCAACCTGGACACTATTTAAATTGTGGCCTCTCTCCCGAAGCTCTTCAGCAATTTTGCTCCACATTTGTTTTTTCGTTTTCAAACTTGCAGTCTTCCCAACCTTAGGATGCTTCGAGCCACAAAGTTTTTTTTTGCATCTGCCTCCGTACTGCAACATGCCGATTGCTGACTATCTGTTGATGTCTCCTGTGTGCCTTCAGATGTTATATTCGGCGAAAATATTATTTCGTCGTAGAGTTCCTCTCCTGCCGCATGCTGTGCTACAGCTCCTCTATATTCTGTAAATATAGTAGTAGGATTTTCTTTTATAAACTTATGCTTTGTGTGGCCATTATACATATAGGGCCGGCCGAAGCAGACAGCCAAAATATGTATTGCATTACATACAGACACACGCTCCGGTTTATGGCCACATATTCAGTTTGAATGAGTACTTACCACCTTGAATTTTTCCGAGTGTTCCCGGTGAACATTGTAGTTCTAGTATTTTCTTGTTGTTATTATTCATTTTAATTTTTAAGTTTTTTAACAATTTCTCACTCACTTGTTACACTTAGGAAAAACAATAAAACGAAAAGTAAATACGAAAATATATAAATAGATGTTGATTACTTGATAGTTTTTACTGGATGTCGTTCGCTTACTTTTTGCGATATTTTTTACTGAGAGAGTAAAATCAATTTTACTCTCCGGATATTTTTTACTTGATATTTTCTGCTGGAAAAGTTCTCGAACACAGCTAATAACAACACATCTTTACATACAACCATACATACATGTAATATTTGGCGCTCGCTTGGACAGATGTTATTGCATCTAAACCAGTGGTGTCCAAATATTTGTATGACGTTGTATTGGTGAGAATATCGATGTTGCTTCAGTCGTCGACTAGATACCGACGTGTGCACATGAGGACGGGTGTATGCATTTTTTGCTGATATTTTTATGATTTTGGTTGTTCACAGCGAAATGGTTGTGTATAAGGAAATAAAAAAAATTATATATTTCATAGCACAAATTTTATTAAATTTTCAAGTATTTTTTAAACAAATAAAATTATATTTCAATTAATTTCTATTTTATTAAGAACAAAAGATGCATACGTCCGCTTACCTCTTTTCACTTCGCTTTCTCAGCGACGACAGAATGGATGAGCATAAGAATAAGTGTGAATTTGTTTATGTGTTGGTCCGCACAAAAGTGCTATGAGATGGACATCAGTGATCTAAACAATACTGATCTACTGCCAAAAACTATCAACTGATATTACAACAATATAATCACTACTCTAAGACTTGATCCTAAAGGTATGCTTTAAAAATTTGAAAATAAATAGCAAATCAACTTCAAACGAACGCTGTTATCGAGTTCTCCTGAACAAATTGAAAATTTAAATAAACGACATACGCCTTGCTCCACAATGAGTGAAAATCATCAACGTAAAGTTTACTCCTGGGACAAATTATGCGGTTTATTGGATAAAAAATTGAAAGATGTAACAAGAAAGGAGGATCTGGTCGTTATTTAATCTGAAATTGATGATTTTCGAAAGGAAAAGGTAAAGCTGAAAGAAGATGTAAAGAAACTAACAGCACGCATCGAAATTATTGACCGTAAATAACGAGGTACAAATGTTATAGTGAATGGTCTGGATTGTACTACTGTTCCATCCGATAAGAAGAAGTTTATGGATATATGCAAAAACATTCTAGAAGTTGAAGTTAACATTATTTCAACGAGAATAATTTCTGCAGGTAAATCTTTTTTGTTCAGCCTAGAAACAAGTTCCCAAGCGAATACCGTGCTAACCGCTAAAGGAAAATTTAAAGGTCAGAAGATATATATTCATAAAGATTATACTGAAGATGATCAATGTAGCAGATATAACTAATGACAGATAAGCAAAAAAATTTCACAGTCCAAAAAATATGTTACGGTCCTGGTTCTCGAGTTTGCTATTTTCATCAACGACAAAGAATTCACTTGGTTTAATGGAAAAGTTAAGGCGCTGTCTATTGAGGATTTGTGACTATTTGAGGAAGCTCTTATAAAGTATTTTATAATGATCAAATCAATAATACTAATAATATTAACCCAACAGTTAATTCCACAATATAGCAATTTGATTCGTGCCATTTAAAATCTTATAATGTATCGAATTTAGACAAATCTTTAAACATTGGTACTTTTATTATATATACTAATAATTTTGATACATTTTTTTTTCGAAACCCATATCATTTCTGATAGACCATTATACTTTTCATCATTTTTCAAAAATTATTCGTTGCATTGGATTGCAGCAACTAAAGTTCACAAAGCCGGTCGCGCAATCGGTGGTTGTGGATACGGAAAAAATTTGCATTAAAGTTTTTTACTCTTCCAAATTTAGCGAAGATGTATTTTATTATACCATCACCTTTAGGGATGAGGGTATATATCATTTGATACGACCCAAAAGTGTAACACATAGAAGCAGTGACTTTAGACCCTAGGTTTCTTTGAACCAAATTCGATTTATGACTTTTTAAGTCGTTTGAGCCATACCTCATTCATGGGGTGCAAAGGGAAATTAAGTTTTTTTTTTAAGAGTCATGTCCGTCTGTCTGCTGTCCGGCTGGTTCGCACGATAACTTTCGACAGACACAACCAAATGTTTTAAAATTTTCCACGAGTTAATATTTCCCCAAAACTACTTACAGTATTGAAAATGGGCTACATGGCCACGCCCCTTCTGGTACCTTCCATACAAATGTACAATTCCGCCCACTTTAGAAATCGAGTAATAATATCAATACATCGAACTCAATCATTCCCAAATTCTATATTTAGTAATGCTATAACAGGATACTTTTCCGCCCACTTTAGATATGGAGTAGTAATATCAATAAATCCAACGCGATCGTACCCTAAATCTTTATTTGGTAATTCTATAGCAGAATACAGTTTTTGAGAATAAAACTGGAAATTTAGCCACGCCCCTTCTAGTACGCCCCATACTGATCTGGTACCGCCCACTTTAGAAATCGATTAATATTATTAATAGAACTAACGCGATCGTGCCCAAATTCTGTATTTAGTAAAGTTCAAGCAGGATACAGTTTTCGTGAGAAAAACTGGAAGTCTAGACACGCCCCTTCTGGTACCTCCCATACAAATGTACCACTCCGCCCACTTTAGAAATCGAGTAATAATATCAATATAACAGAAATTTTTTTGTTTTACTGAGGGTGATGGTATATGTAAGTCGGGTTGCCCGACTGAAACTTTCTTACTGGTTTTATACCGAGATATTTAAATTGTACGAACTGAAAAATGATCTTGATAGTTTTGAGAATTTTTTGGATGATTTTAGCTAGTTTTTGTATCGTAGGAGACCTGAATGCTCGTATAGGCGAGGAACAGGGAACAGTATGTAGATGAAAATGAGTTACGGGATTTTAAACATAATAATAATCTTAGATGTTCTAAGGACAATCGATAAGGTAGGGGAAATCGTACTGAATGGCAGAACGGTGGATGCTGCTCAGGGTGATTATAGCTTTTGTGGTGTTATGGGTAGTTCTGTGATTCATTATTGCATATGTTCGTATAACTTTCTACAATTGGTTGATAGTTTCTCTGTAGCATCCAAACCTTATTCTGACCACATGCCATTATGTCTGACAATCAAGATTCCGACCTGTTCATCTGAAAATAAGACGGGGGTTATTTTTCGGAAACTGTTTTGGAACGTTACATTTGCTGACCAATATCGGAGTAACTTTTCGAGAAATAATCTTTTTGAAAAGGACATTTCTGTTGATGAAATGGTGCATGCGATTAAGGTTAAAGTTAAGCACGCACATGTTAGAAAACCGCGTAGATCTTTTTTCAAATCAAAACGGAAATGATTCGACTGGAAATGCTTCCGGTTTTACTCCGTCATGCAGAAAAATTTTAGCAAATTAAGAAAGATACATACGGAACAGATCTCGCTTTCTTTCGTCCAGGTCTGGCTACCTAGAAGTGTGTAGATTAAAAAAAACTGTAGTATCAAAATTTGGTCAGCGATCCAAATTTGGTCACTAATTATAGGGGTCTGTCGCTAATAGATACTATCTGCAAAATCTTCAACAATATTCTTTTGAACCGCATATCCGGGTGGTTATCCAAAAACAGCATTTTAAATGAATTCCAGTCTGGCTTTAGAAGGGAGTATCCTACGGTTGACAATATATTTAATTTGGTTAATGTTGTGAATTTGAACAAACTGAGTGGTAAATATACGTATGCATTTTTTGTTGATTTTTCATGTGAATATGATATGATTTCCAGAAACAGTCTGTTGTATAAGCTATCTTGTATAGGCCTGACATCTAAGATTATTAGGGTTCTGAAATCTCTGTATGATACTACAGAAAGCCGGGTTTGAGACGGAAAAATGTTCTCTGACTATTTTACGGTGGAAACAGGTGTCAAGCAGGGATGTATATTGAGTCCATTGTTATTTTCATTTTACATAAATGGCCTTCCAGATTTTTTGCCAAGTGGCTGGTATTAATGTGAAGATCCTTTGTGCGCAGATGACATTGTCATACTCTCTGATACACCTAATGGACTACAGGATATGATTAATGCTCTTCAGAGTTATTGTTCCATGTGGAGTTTAAAGGTCAATTTGTTAATGTAAGATAATGGTTTTTCGAAACGATACTAGGATTTCTCAGAATTTGTAGAGGCATTATGGGGAAGATACTATAGAAATTGTCAATAACTATGAGTATCTTGGGGTGGACATAAGAATCAATTTATCTTTTAGATTAAGGATAGAGAAAAATTTGACATCCATGCTTCGAACTCCCAGTTTCACGATCTGTATTCTCAGCTTAACTACAGTGTTACGCCATTAATGACGGCCAAATTTCTTCGAGTGTGATTATATGAGCTAGGTGTGGGCTATTAGATCTTAATGCTAGATGCTTCAAGAACAATAATAATGGCATTTGTACAATGTGCAACATGCACGAATCAGAAAATACATTCCATTTCATTGGCATTTGTCCTATTTATAGAGAAATAAGAAGAATACATTTTGGCCAATTTCCCTAGACCATAATGAAGTAATTAATATATTAAATGACATCAATTTCAACTCGATATATTTATATCTAGAATCATGTTTGAAATTTAAAAACTTAAACATGAAAGAATTTGAGGTTTAATCAATTACACTGCTTTACAAATTTTTAATTTGGAAAAATACCTCCTGAACACGAAAAACGCTGTAATTTTTTTTTTCTAAGTACCGTTTTTTAGATAACGGTACTTTTGTGTTTTTCGGTGTATGGTCCCACTCAAACCCTTGTGGAGCCCAACCGAATGAATGAATGCTGTTTGTTGTAGGGCTTGCCTTTTTTGTTAAATTATAACAAATGTTGTTTTCGTTTAATTCAATGTTCACCTTTAATGTTTTATTTTAATTCAATGTTGTTTTGTGTTCAATTTTAATGTTTTTGTAATACTTTTGTTTGTACACTATGTTTTAACTAGGTTTAAGTTTAACTGTTAATTTATAACTTTTAATATGTTACAATGTTTGTGTTGTGTATAATTCAATGTTTTGTGTATTGTTTTAATTTTAACTATATATATAACAATATTAGCTTTAAGTTTTAACTTTTTGTGTTTGGTTCACTGTGTATAGTCTTTTCTGTTATTTTATTTTCTTTTTACTAAGATCACTTGGGGGGGGGAGCGCACTGGTTTATATCGCGGTTACTTGAAAACTGATTAGTGTCGTTTATGCTTTGCTGTTTGTTAACTCTTCGTTGACATCTTAAGAAGGCGAAAACAACAACAAAGCATGAACGACAAAACTGCAGGTGGACCGCTAACGCATGAATGTATGTGTGAATATATGCGTGTTTTGTATATGCTGAGCGGTCCAACCTGAGGCGCTCATGAACATTCCGCCCCCCCGTGACTAGGTGAATAAATACATTTATAATTATTTTAAAAATGATTAATTATATAAATAAAATTATACAAATGATAATGCTGCTGATGTTGATGATAATGCTGCTGATGTTGATGATAACGCTGGGAATGCTGATGTTGATGCTGAGGATTTTAGCGGTGCGTGGGTCCTATAAAGATATAGCCCAAGGCCGTTTTGTGGGCTTCGACACGCCCAAGCCCGGTGCGGGTAACGCCATCTCTTCTGAGCATTGGGTACACATCTGCTGCCAATTCGATGTCAATCGGTGTGTTGGCCTGTGGGTCTACATCAGCTAGGGATGTTTGGGTCAAATCTTGCGTCGGGTCTTCAATTATCGGGTCGGCGTAGGGTCTTCTTGGGAGGTCCTCGGTAATTATGGCAGTTATCGGTATTACGCAATCGTTTTGCTCGTTCCTCGCCCTGATTTTAAATCTGGTGAACCTACGGTCCTGTTCGAGAAACGAGCGTAGTCCCAGCCTTCTGAAAGTTGACAATGCAATGCGAGAGACTACCGAGGACGGACAAATTAGGGCTCGCATCATCGCCCATGTTTCAAAGTTGTCCTCTGAAACACGCACGAGTACTGCCAATTACCGGGTCGATCGCGTCGGGACAAGCGCTGATGTGGGCGTTCATTTTGTCGGTCATTTCGCCGGCCTGGAGACTGATTCCGCCTTTCATTGGACCTTTCAAGACGTGGTAAGTAGGCCGCCATGACTAAGGGAGTATAAAAAAGATGTGAATTTGTGGAAATGTAAATTTTGAATTATAATGGCCTAGTCAATCTGATAGAAGATGTACAATTTTTGTAATAGGTCGGGTCAGTATGCCACTAGAGGTCCGTATATCGATTACTCTAATATTTTGGTCGGGTCCAGGATATGTTTTTACAATACGACCCATTTTCCACTTATTGGGGGCTAACTTTTCGTCTTTTATTACAACGAGGTCATTAATTTGGACGTTTTTTTGTTTACATTTCCATTTATTTCTGCGATGTAGTTCTTTAAGATATTCAGACTTCCATCTTTGGCAAAAATGTTGCGAAATTATACGAAGACGCTTCCATCGATTGGCAAGTGTCACGTTTTCTTCTGAAATATCTGGTTCTGCGGGTGTTAGCATAGACGTACCAATAAGAAAATGACCCGGGGTCAAAAGTGTAAGATCGCTTGGATCGTCGCTAGAAGGACTTAAAGGTCGAGAATTAAGACAAGATTCTATGCGAGCTAAGATTGTGGAAAATTCTTCAAAGGTAAAATTCATTTTAGGTATTAATTTGCGTAAATGGGTCTTGAAAGATTTGACACCGGCCTCCCAAAGGCCACCCATGTGAGGAGCACCAGGAGGTATGAATTTCCATTCTAGATCTTGATGTATTGAATTTTTGATTGTGTTAGTCTGCAGTGTCTTCATAAATTGAATGCGATCCTTTTTGATCATTTCGGCTGCGCCGACAAAGTTTGTTCCATTGCCCGAGTATATTCTCGCTGGGCAGCCGCGTCTTCCCATAAATCGATTAAATGCTGCTAAAAATGATAATGTTGACAGGTCACTTGTGGCTTCTAAATGTATGGCCTTTGTTGCGAAACAAACAAATACGCATACGTATCCTTTGGTAATTAAACAAGCTCTGCCGGTGAAATTTTTGATTGAAAAGGGTCCAGCAAAATCGACGCCTGTATTTGTAAAAGGTCTGGTTAATGTCGTGCGTTCTGGTGGTAGGGCTGCCATGATTTGACTTTGGGTCTCCTTTTTTTGCAATAAACATGTTTTACAATTACGAATCACCTTTTTTACCAAGGGCTTGAGTCTGAATATCCAGAATTCAGATCTCACGACTTGTGTCATTAGTTGATTACCTCCATGTGCTGTAATTTTATGAATCGATTCCACAAGTAATTGAGTATAGCGTGATTCATATGGTAGTGTAATTGGGTGTCGCTCGTTATAAGTCAATGCTGGTGACTGAGCTAGGCGGCCATAGTTGATTCTTGAGCTTTAAAGCTTTGTATTCAGGACCAAAGTGCTGTTTTTGGGTAAATATAATAAGTCTAGTTTTAACATCTTGAATTTCCTCAGTGGTGACAGATGTAGAGTCAAAATGAAACTGGGACTTTCTTATACCCGTGTTTTTCCAGTATCTTAATGAATAAGCTAACACCTCATACGCGCGAGATAAGGAGGAAAATCGAAGCAAAGGGTCTTCTAATGTGGTTGTTGCGAAAACTTTAATCGCTTTAGCTTCTAAGTTAGTATCATCTTGAATTTCATGAATTGGCCACCGATCTTTTGGCATTTTTAACCATTGAGGGCCGTGCCACCATAGCTGCGTAGATTTAAGTTCCTCTGGCGAACACCCACGGCTTGCAATGTCAGCTGGGTTACATTCAGAGTCAATGTGTCGCCAATTTTCATTTCCAACATTGTCCAAAATCTCTGAAACCCGATTTCCCACAAAAGTACTCCAAGAGCAGGGTGGCTTTTTTAGCCAGGCCAGAACAATTGTTGAGTCGGTCCAATATTGTGTTGAGAAGTTGGAAATTTGTAATTTTGGAAGAATCGAAGCTGCTAGGGTCGATAAAAGCACAGCTCCGCACAGCTCAAGTCTAGGTAAAGAGATTTGTTTTATTGGAGCAACGCGAGTTTTGGCAGCTAACAAAAAGGTATCAGTTGTGTGGTCGTTTTCGATGCGAATATATAAGGCGGCAGCATAAGCTTTTTCAGACGCGTCGCAAAAACCATGAATTTCCACAGTACTTGATGGATTAAACTGGACCCATCTTGGGACTGTAATATAGTCGATTGACGGACAGTTTTTGACAAAATGTTGCCAGCTCATTTGTGTCGGGGTCTTCAATACTTCGTCCCATTCTACCTTATCTAGCCAGACTTGTTGCATTATCAGCTTTGCCACAATGATGATAGGAGCTAGCCATCCGCACGGGTCGAAAAATTTGGCGATTGTTGACAAAACTTCTCTTTTTGTTGGTGATAAGTTTTTCTCGATAAGTGGCGAAGTAAAACCAAAGGCGTCGGTTGATATACTCCATCTGATTCCTAGAGTCTTCGTTGATGAATCCTCTGACAAATCTAGCCAATTTACTGGTAAAAGTAAGTCTGATGGAATCTGATGAATAATTTTAGGGTCATTTGAACACCATTTCCTCAATTCGAAACCGGCTGAGGCCAAGGCAGTAGCGAGTTGTTTTCTCGAGACGATTGCCTGGTCTACTGTATGTCCACCAGCTAAAACGTCATCAACGTACAAATTTTGTTGAATTATTTGTGAGGCTAAAGGATATGTGACTTTTACGTCTTCGGCAAGTTGTAATAGAGTTCGTATGGCCAAAAAAGGTGCGCAATTTATGCCAAAGGTTACGGTCATTAGTTCAAAATCTTCCACCGGTTCGTTTGGCGACTTTCTAAACAAAATTCTTTGAAATTTTGTTTGAGTAGGGTCTACGAAGATTTGCCGATACATTTTGGTAACGTCTGCATTAAATACATACTTAAAAAACCTCCATTTCAATATTTGTATGACGAGATCTTGTTGTAGTATGGGTCCTGGATATAGATTGTCATTGAGGCTCCTTTTATTGGAGGTGGGACTGGAGGCATTAAAGACAACTCTAAGCTTTGTTGTCACTCTATCTGGCTTAATAACAGCGTGATGTGGCAGATAATAATTTGGGCTCGTATCTATTTCCCTGTTTGATATTTTTCTCATGTGTCCCAAATCCAAATATTCCATGATGGCAGAGTCATACTGTTCCTTAATGTCAGGAGTCTTTAGAAGTTTCTTCTCCATTCTATAAAATTGTGCCAACGCAATATTTCTGGAACTTCCTAAACCTTCACAATTTTTGAATGGTAGGGTCACAATATATCTTCCAGATGAGTCTCTTATTGTCGTGGCTTTGAAGTTTTCCTCACAAAATGTATCTTCCTCAGACCTCAAAATCTTTTTTGGGGTTTCCTCCACCTCCCAAAAACGTGTGATGACTTTTTCGATCGATGTTGTATTATGTAACGAGATGTTATTAGCGTTTCGGGTCTCCTGATGAATGGGTCCTCCAACTATCCACCCGAAAACCGTTTTTTGGGCTAAAAGGGTTCCGATAGACTTCATAGGAACTCCCATTGTGTATATCAGGGGTCCAATGTCCATTCCAATCAGAAGATCAACGGGTCTACTAGCGTAGAATTAAGGGTCTGCTAACTCAAGTTCGGCAGCGAATTTAAGTTCCGCTTCATCAAGTGTTCGTAGTGGTAAATTTGAAGGAAGTGTCCTCAAAATTGGTGCCCACACTTCTTGCTCAAAGCTAGTGTCAACTTTTGAACAAAGATGAAAGAAACAAGATTTGGTGCTGGTTTCCGATACGTTTTGATTTATTCCGGAAACGTGAACTAGGTTTTTCTTTGTTGGAAGACGAAGCATATTTCTCAGTTTTTCAGTGATGAAAGTGGATTGGGAACCAGAGTCAATAATCGCCCTGGCATCGTAATGCTGTCCTCCATGTTGTATTTGGACGATGGCAGTGAATAACAATGTAGCTTGTGTCTGAACTTTAGGTGGTTTTCTTTGTTGTAGGGTCAAGGTCGTGATATTAGGGGATTCTATTTGAGATGTGGACTGTATTATTGTGTTTAACGCCGCTGCGCTAGTACTAGGTTGAGAGTTATCTCTTGCTGGTTCGTGAGTTGAAGATCGGTTTTCATTACCTTTATGCAGCAAAGTATTGTGCCTTTGCCTACATTCTCGACAACTGTAACGACTTTTGCACTCCTTGACCCCGTGGTTAGATAAAAGACAGTTATAACAAAGATGTGAAAGTTTTACCAAATGAATTCGATCATTGACAGATTTTTCGAGAAATTTCGGGCACACTCGTAAAAGGTGACTTTGCCTGCAAAGTTGACAATTTTGTTCCTTTTTTGAACGAGGTCCTCTGTACTGTTGTGTATTCTGGTTATTTTGTCCCATCGTGGGATGAGTTTTCTGTGAAACATTTGTCTGGAATGTGCTCACTCTTTTTTCCTTTTTGTTATAATCGGGTCTAGGCTGATTATATTTTGAGGAACTGGGTTTTATATTGCCAACTGATTCCAGAGTCTTGAACTTGTGCGTTAAGAATGTGTCAAATTCTTTCCAACTTGGAATCACAGTGCAATCTTTAAGAGAATTTTCAAATTCCTCTAGAAAGGGTCTGGGCAATTTTGTTGAGCAAAGATAAGTTAAAATTGGGTCCCACCCCTTTGTGTCAACCTTTAGCGCTTCCAAAGTTTGAGTACAACTTTTTATTGTTCGCTGTAATTTTTGAATAGAGGTACCCGAGTCTACCGAGACAACTGGCAAATTAAATAAGGATTTCAGCTGTTCGTTCACTTGCATTCTTTTGTTTTCGTACCGGTCTACCAAATTCTTCCATGCTATGTCGAATCCATCATGGGTCAAAGGGACTTGACTGATTATCTCCCTTGGTTCTCCGGCAGTTTTTTGCGTGAGATGAAATAACTTTTCAACATTGCTTAACTTTTTATTTTCGATGTATAGGGTCGTAAACAGGTCTCTAAAGCTCGGCCAGGCTTGGTATCCTCCGCGGAAAGTGTCTGTGTCACACGGTGGAAGCCTTAAAAAGGTTGGTGTGTCTGCTTCATTCGGTTTTGTTTGTATCTCAGATTCGCGGGCTAGTTTTTCTTCCATTTGACGGTCCGTCATTTTTTGTATTTTTTCGTTAAGAGAGCTAAGAACCCGTTTGTAGGTATCTAATGCTTCCTTATAATGGGTTCGAAGTTTGTTTTTGTCGATTTTGATTTCTCCTTCTTCGGGAATTCGGTCACGACAATCAGTATAGCTTCTCTTAAGTTGGTCCCATAAAGAATTCAGCTCCACTCTAGTTGCTTCCAAGGCGTGAATGATGTCATCGGAATTTCCAACATTGTAAACACTTTCGAAATCTTCAAGGTCGTTGACGCAATTTTTGTATTTTTCAGACAATATTTTATCCATTTTTTTTAAATGCCCAAGTTTGATCAAATTTTTCAAAGATTTTTTCCAATAAGGGTCAACAAAAAAAATGTATGCTTGTATCGAGTCGAGAAAAAATATTTTCCAAAAAATTTTTGATTTCAGCAAGACAAAAGTTATCCAAAAAAAAATTTTATTTGAAGCGAGTCGAAAAATTTTTCCAAAAATTTTCTAATTCTAGGTCGAAAATTTTATTTTGATTGAGTAGAAAAAATTGTTCCAAGTATATTTGCTTCAGCACGACGAAAAAATTATCCAAAAATTTTTTATTTGAAGCGAATCGTAAAATTTTTCCAAAAATTTTCTAATTCTAGGTCGAAAATTTTATTTGTATCGAGTAGAAAAAAGTGTTCCAAGTATATTTGCTTCAGCACGACGAAAAAATTATCCAAAAATTTTTTGTTTGAAGGGAGTCGAAAAATTTTTCCAAAAATTTTCTAATTCTAGGTCGAAAATTTTATTTTGATTAAGCAGAAAAAATTTTTCTAAGTAAATTTGCCTTCAGCACGACGAAAAAATTATCCAAAAAATTTTTTATTTGAAGCGAGACGAAAAATTTTTCCAAAAATTTTCTAATTCTAGGCCGAAAATTTTATTTTGATTGAGTAGAAAAAATTTTTCCAAGTATATTTGCTTCGGCACGACGAAAAAATTATCCAAAAAATTTTTTATTCAAAGCGAGTCGAAAAATTTTTCCAAAAATTTTCTAATTCTAGGTCGAAAATTTTATTTTGATTGAGTAGAAAAAATTTTTTTCAAGTATATTTGCTTCGGCACAACGAAAAAATTATCCAAAAATTTTTTATTTAAAGCGAGTCGAAAAATTTTTCCAAAAATTTTCTAATTCTAGGTCGAAAATTTTATTTTGATTGAGTAGAAAAAATTTTTCCAAGTATATTTGCTTCGGCACGACGAAAAAATTATCCAAAAATTTTTTATTTAAAGCGAGTCGAAAAATTTTCCAAAAATTTTCTAATTCTAGGTCGAAAATTTTATTTCATTGAGTATAAAAAATTTTTCCAAGTATATTTGCTTCGGCACGACGAAAAAATTATCCAAAAATTTTTTGTTTGAAGCGAGTCGAAAAATTTTTCCAAAAATTTTCTAATTCTAGGTCGAAAATTTTATTTTGATTGAGTAGAAAAAATTTTTCCAAGTATATTTGCTTCGGCACGACGAAAAAATTATCCAAAAATTTTTTGTTTGAAGCGAGTCGAAAAATTTTTCCAAAAATTTTCTAATTCTAGGTCGAAAATTTTATTTGATTGAGTAGAAAAAATTTTTTCCAAGTATATTTGCCTTTTGCACGACGAAAGAATTATCCAAAAATTTTTTATTTAAAGCGAGTCGAAAAATTTTCCAAAAATTTTCTAATTCTAGGTCGAAAATTTTATTTTGATTGAGTATAAAAAATTTTTCCAAGTATATTTGCTTCGGCACGACGAAAAAATTATCCAAAAATTTTTTGTTTGAAGCGAGTCGAAAAATTTTTCCAAAAATTTTCTAATTCTAGGTCGAAAATTTTATTTGATTAAGTAGAAAAATTTTTTCCAAGTATATTTGCCTTTGGCACGACGAAAAAATTATCCAAAAAATTTTTTATTTGAAGCGAGTCGAAAAATTTTTCCAAAAATTTTCTAATTCTAGGTCGAAAATTTTATTTTGATTGAGTAGAAAAAATTTTTCCAAGTATATTTGCTTCGGCACGACGAAAAAATTATCCAAAAATTTTTTGTTTGAAGCGAGTCGAAAAATTTTCCAAAAATTTTCTAATTCTAGGTCGAAAATTTTATTTTGATTGAGTATAAAAAATTTTTCAAAGTATATTTGCTTCGGCACGACGAAAAAATTATCCAAAAATTTTTTATTTGTAGCGCGTCGAAAAATTTTTCCAAAAATTTTCTAGTTCTAGGTCGAAAATTTTATTTGATTGAGTAGAAAAAATTTTTCCAAGTATATTTGCCTTCGGCACGACGAAAAAATTATCCAAAAAATTTTTTATTTGAAGCGAGTCGAAAAATTTTTCCAAAAATTTTCTAATTCTAGGTCGAAAATTTTATTTTGATTGAGTAGAAAAAATTTTTCCAAGTATATTTGCTTCGGCACGACGAAAAAATTATCCAAAAATTTTTTGTTTGAAGCGAGTCGAAAAATTTTTCCAAAAATTTTCTAATTCTAGGTCGAAAATTTTATTTGATTGAGTAGAAAAAATTTTTCCAAGTATATTTGCCTTCAGCACGACGAAAAATTTATCCAAAAATTTTGTATTTGTAGCGCGTCGAAAAATTTTTCCAAAAATTTTCTAGTTCTAGGTCGAAAATTTTATTTTGATTGAGTAAAAAAAATTTTTGTTTTCAGCGCGACGAAAAAAATTATCCAAGAATTTTTCATTTACAACGGATCGACAAATTTTTCCAAAAATTTTCTTGTTCTAGGTCGAAAATTTAATTTGTATTGAGTAAAAAAAAAATTTTTTTTCAAGTTTTGTTTTCAGCGAGACGAAAAAATTATCCAAGAATTTTTCATTTGTCACGAAAAATTTTTCCAAAAAATTTTCTAGTTCTAGGTCGAAAATTTTATTTTGATTGAGTAGAAAAATTTTTCCAAGTATTTTTGTTATCAGCGCGACGAAAAAATTAGCCAATAATTTTACATTTGCATAGGGGCCGAAAATTTGTCCAAAAATTTTCTTATACTAGGTCGAAAATTTTATTTGTATTGTGTTGTGTTGTGTCTTCACGAATTTTCGTTGGCATCGAATTGACAATTTATATTTCTTAGTTTAGGTCTCGTCGCAAATTCCAAAAATTTTATGTTGCCATGGGTCGACAATTATTGTTCAAAATTGTCCGTTAGTCGTGAGTCATAAATTCCAAAAATTTTCTACATAATGTAGCACATAACGACAAGAAAAAGAGTCAAAGGGTCATGCAGCAATTGTACATATGTAAAGGCAAGCTTTGCTTCACCCGTTATGTCTTTTACTTGTTTTTAGCGCGTTTTTTTTTGTATGTACTTACTGCTTTTATCCCTTTCTGTGTCGCGATGTGTACCTGTGTGTGTTTGAGTGGTTCTTTTTTGTTGGGTCTGGTGTTTCCCGTTACTTGGCTCTTCTGCGTTGTTTTTGCTGTGCTATAACCGTTGTCTTCGGGTCTGGGTTCTAAATCGTCTCCTCTGTTGCTAGGTTGCTCTGTTGTTGTTTTCCACTTTATGTAAATGTTCTTTTTTTTTTTTTTTTTTTGAAATTGTCCCGTTTTGTGTGATGTGGGTTGTTTTTTCCAAAAGTTTCGATTTGTGAATTTGTATTTATTAAGAGTTCCACTTTTATTTATCAAAATGTTAGTTTTAAGTAGGTAGCACAAATTTTATTTATTTTAGAGTTTTTTCACTTTGTTCGGTAGTTCACTTTTGGCACCCACTGTATAATTTTGCGGCTTCTTCTTTTTCACAAATATGTTCTTGTTGTTGTTTGTCTGTCTTTGTTTTCCACTTTTTGTCTATCACCATTCGGTTCGATGGACCATAATGTTTGTTGTAGGGCTTGCCTTTTTTGTTAAATTATAACAAATGTTGTTTTCGTTTAATTCAATGTTCACCTTTAATGTTTTATTTTAATTCAATGTTGTTTTGTGTTCAATTTTAATGTTTTTGTAATACTTTTGTTTGTACACTATGTTTTAACTAGGTTTAAGTTTAACTGTTAATTTATAACTTTTAATATGTTACAATGTTTGTGTTGTGTATAACTCAATGTTTTGTGTATTGTTTTAATTTTAACTATATATATAACAATATTAGCTTTAAGTTTTAACTTTTTGTGTTTGGTTCACTGTGTATAGTCTTTTCTGTTATTTTATTTTCTTTTTACTAAGATCACTTGGGGGGGGGGGGAGCGCACTGGTTTATATCGCGGTTACTTGAAAACTGATTAGTGTCGTTTATGCTTTGCTGTTTGTTAACTCTTCGTTGACATCTTAACAAGGCGAAAACAACAACAAAGCATGAACGACAAAACTGCAGGTGGACCGCTAACGCATGAATGTATGTGTGAATATATGCGTGTTTTGTATATGCTGAGCGGTCCAACCTGAGGCGCTCATGAACAAATGCCTTTTCAGCCGATATGCTGCAAATTTCTATCTGATAAGAAATGGCTGAGTTATGGCACCTTAAAATTCAAAATTTGCCTATTTTTTACATTTGTTTCAAAACTTTTCATTTCGTTTTTTTTCTACGTTATAGTAAAGATCTGGAATGTTTTATTTTTTTACCTAATAGTTTATTTAATTACCAACATTTTAAGTGTAATTTGAAAAAAAATAGGATGAAAAATAAAGTTTTTATTAAGGATTTTGTGGAACGACAATATTTTCATCTCAATAGCTCAGACACTATATTCGGCGTAAATTCAAAAAATTTAAATTAAAATGACGAGCGACTTGAACTGTTGCGTTTTTTTTCGGATGGATCTTTGCGAATGAGGAACCAACAATAGTCCGCTATCATTTGTTCGTCTCACCAGCCTTTGTAACGTCTCTCGATTTCTTCCATTTCTTGGTGAAATCTTTACCCTTATTCATCACTTTTGGAGCCCAAGTTCGTGGGGAAAATATCCAAATGACTGATTAAGAAGTGTGATTAAGGTGTCATATTTGAACCTAAAGGTTAAAAAGAATAAATTTTAAAATGATAACGGCCTTTTTGATATACATGTTTTCACTCAACGCTTACCAATGGCATTGAATTTTTGCAGTAATGTATCGATCTTCTCTGCGTAATCAGGACTTCTGTAGTTTTCCAAAAAGTTGTGAACGATGTCCTGAAATACTTCCCATGCCTCCAAATGAGCTGGAGCTAAACACTCTTTAAATGCGTGGTCACCGTACAGAGCCCGAATTTGAGGTCCATCAAATATACCAGCTTCAATTATGCTCGCTGTGGTTCTCGGAAATTTTTGTTCAAGGTAATTCATGCCAAGACTGTCTTTTGGCAACTTTTTTACAATATTTGTAAATAACCCAAGCATAATATGTAATGGAGGAAGTATTATCTTCTCCAGAGGAATGAGTGAGTCGTTTTTGATATTGTACACTCCTTGCGTACGTCCACTTCGCTCGGGCCAAACTTTTCGGGTGTAGTGATTCTGACGGTCACGGCTGTCCCATAGACATAGAAAACAGGGAAACTTCGTATTGCCCTCTTCCAATCCAGATAGTATGGCAACTAATTTAAAATCAGAGCAAACTTTTCATTGATGTTGGTCATAATGTATGAGATCGAGAAGTTATTTCATTGCTTCATATGTTTCCTTTATGTATTTTCCATATCCGATTGGAATTGATGGTTTCGTATTCCCTTTATGAAGTAAGACTGCCTTCAAACTATCCTTGCCTCCATCCATAAAAAGACGCCATTCCTCTGGGTCATAATTTTGTTGGAGGGCATTGAAAAGACCACATATGTTGGCACAAAAACAAAAGTTTGTCGTTTTTGCGAAGAAAAGTGCAAGTTGTTTGCTGCGATCACGGTAATATGTAACAAGTGTCTCAGGAGCACAATATCCCCACTCTCGTAATCGTGATGCAAGTAATTCAGATTTCGATTTCAGCAAATACAAATCTCGCCACAAATCATTGAGCTCGGCCTGAGTAAGTAAATGGGGTTTCTTATTTGATTGCATTTCTGCTTCACTGCACTCATCTGATGAATCATTTTTTATTGTTCTTTTTCGTATTTCTGTGGGGTCCGCTACAATCAGCTGCGGTTTGGGGTACGATACTGAGTGCGGCACTGGTATAAACTGGTTCAATTCTACGTCCAATAGCCTTTTCCGTTAAACAGAAATAACAATCTGTTGTATGGTTGATCTGGTTTCTCCATTGCATTGGCTTTCCAAATGTGAAGAAACACTCTTAACCCTTACCAATTTTATTTCATGTTCGGCAGTTGTTACGGTTTGTCGAGAGACGCAGGTCGAAAGCCGAAATACTTCTTATACGCTTCAGATAAAATTTTCGTATTCATTTTTCGCATCAAATGTTGTGATTTCTTTTTCACAAGAACACCACAAACATAACTAAATTCGTTGGGATCGATTGAACACATCTTTTTTTTTTTGCAAGTACAAAGCCAAACTGAAATGTTTTTACAAAATGTGTTTCTTTTATATGCCTGTAAGAATTCTTTAAAAAATGTATTTGCATGGAAAATTGTTTAAAAAAAACACATCATTATGATGGTGTTTCGCGCGTTTTGTTACCTGTAAGAAACACGCACACTTATTAGACAGTAATGGACAATACAATTTTGGAAAAACCTTAATTGCTTAAAAATCCGATGCACAAAAATATACCTGCCTGTTTTTTAAAATTAAAATGTTAATCGGGGAACTTGTATTGAAAAAAAAACCAATTTGATTTTTTTATTGTCGTTTCAATGTAAATTCCCAAACGTACAATATACAAACGAATATAGTGTGTGAGCAATGAAGATGAAAATATTGTCGTTCCACAAAATCCTTAATAAAAACTTTATTTTTCATCCGATTTTTTTTCAAATTACACTTAAAATGATCTTCCAGATCTTTACTATAACGTAAAAAAAACGAAATTAAAATGAAAATTTTTGAAACAAACGTAAAAAATAGGCAAATTTTGAATTTTGAGGTGCCATAACTGAGCCATTTCTTATCAGATAGAAATTTGCAGCATATCGGCTGGGCTCTACAAGGGTTTGAGTGAGACCATACATCGTTCATGCTTTGTTGTTGTTTTCGCCTTCTTAAGATGTCAACGAAGAGTTAACAAACAGCAAAGCATAAACGACACTAATCAGTTTTCAAGTAACCGCGATATAAACCAGTGCGCTCCCCCCCCCCAAGTGATCTTAGTAAAAAGAAAATAAAATAACAGAAAAGACTATACACAGTGAACCAAACACAAAAAGTTAAAACTTAAAGCTAATATTGTTATATATATAGTTAAAATTAAAACAATACACAAAACATTGAATTATACACAACACAAACATTGTAACATATTAAAAGTTATAAATTAACAGTTAAACTTAAACCTAGTTAAAACATAGTGTACAAACAAAAGTATTACAAAAACATTAAAATTGAACACAAAACAACATTGAATTAAAATAAAACATTAAAGGTGAACATTGAATTAAACGAAAACAACATTTGTTATAATTTAACAAAAAAGGCAAGCCCTACAACAAACATTATGGTCCATCGAACCGAATGGTGATAGACAAAAAGTGGAAAACAAAGACAGACAAACAACAACAAGAACATATTTGTGAAAAAGAAGAAGCCGCAAAATTATACAGTGGGTGCCAAAAGTGAACTACCGAACAAAGTGAAAAAACTCTAAAATAAATAAAATTTGTGCTACCTACTTAAAACTAACATTTTGATAAATAAAAGTGGAACTCTTAATAAATACAAATTCACAAATCAAAACTTTTGGAAAAAACAACCCACATCACACAAAACGGGACAATTTCAAAAAAAAAAAAAAAAAAGAACATTTACATAAAGTGGAAAACAACAACAAAATTTTTCGTGACAAATGAAAAATTCTTGGATAATTTTTTCGTCTCGCTGAAAACAAAACTTGAAAAAAAATTTTTTTTTTTACTTAATACAAATAAAATTTTCGACCTAGAACAAGAAAATTTTTGGAAAAATTTGTCGATCCGTTGTAAATGAAAAATTCTTGGATAATTTTTTTCGTCGCGCTGAAAACCAAAATTTTTTTTACTCAATCAAAATAAAATTTTCGACCTAGAACTAGAAAATTTTTGGAAAAATTTTTCGACGCGCTACAAATACAAAATTTTTGGATAAATTTTTCGTCGTGCTGAAGGCAAATATACTTGGAAAAATTTTTTCTACTCAATCAAATAAAATTTTCGACCTAGAATTAGAAAATTTTTGGAAAAATTTTTCGACTCGCTTCAAACAAAAAATTTTTGGATAATTTTTTCGTCGTGCCGAAGCAAATATACTTGGAAAAATTTTTTCTACTCAATCAAAATAAAATTTTCGACCTAGAATTAGAAAATTTTTGGAAAAATTTTTCGACTCGCTTCAAATAAAAAATTTTTTGGATAATTTTTTCGTCGTGCCGAAGGCAAATATACTTGGAAAAATTTTTTCTACTCAATCAAATAAAATTTTCGACCTAGAACTAGAAAATTTTTGGAAAAATTTTTCGACGCGCTACAAATAAAAAATTTTTGGATAATTTTTTCGTCGTGCCGAAGCAAATATACTTGGAAAAATTTTTTATACTCAATCAAAATAAAATTTTCGACCTAGAATTAGAAAATTTTTGGAAAATTTTTCGACTCGCTTCAAACAAAAAATTTTTGGATAATTTTTTCGTCGTGCCGAAGCAAATATACTTGGAAAAATTTTTTCTACTCAATCAAAATAAAATTTTCGACCTAGAATTAGAAAATTTTTGAAAAATTTTTCGACTCGCTTTAAATAAAAAATTTTTGGATAATTTTTTCGTCGTGCCAAAGGCAAATATACTTGGAAAAAATTTTTCTACTCAATCAAATAAAATTTTACGACCTAGAACTAGAAAATTTTTGGAAAAATTTTTCGACGCGCTACAAATAAAAAAAATTTTTTTGGATAATTTTTTCGTCGTGCCGAAGCAAATATACTTGGAAAAATTTTTTATACTCAATCAAAATAAAATTTTCGACCTAGAATTAGAAAATTTTTGGAAAATTTTTCGACTCGCTTCAAACAAAAAATTTTTGGATAATTTTTTCGTCGTGCCGAAGCAAATATACTTGGAAAAATTTTTTCTACTCAATCAAAATAAAATTTTCGACCTAGAATTAGAAAATTTTTGGAAACATTTTTCGACTCGCTTCAAATAAAAAATTTTTTGGATAATTTTTTCGTCGTGCCAAAGGCAAATATACTTGGAAAAAATTTTTCTACTTAATCAAATAAAATTTTCGACCTAGAATTAGAAAATTTTTGGAAAAATTTTTCGACTCGCTTCAAACAAAAAATTTTTGGATAATTTTTTCGTCGTGCCGAAGCAAATATACTTGGAAAAATTTTTTATACTCAATCAAAATAAAATTTTCGACCTAGAATTAGAAAATTTTTGGAAAATTTTTCGACTCGCTTTAAATAAAAAATTTTTGGATAATTTTTTCGTCGTGCAAAAGGCAAATATACTTGGAAAAAAATTTTTCTACTCAATCAAATAAAATTTTCGACCTAGAATTAGAAAATTTTTGGAAAAATTTTTCGACTCGCTTCAAACAAAAAATTTTTGGATAATTTTTTCGTCGTGCCGAAGCAAATATACTTGGAAAAATTTTTTCTACTCAATCAAAATAAAATTTTCGACCTAGAATTAGAAAATTTTTGGAAAAATTTTTCGACTCGCTTCAAACAAAAAATTTTTGGATAATTTTTTCGTCGTGCCGAAGCAAATATTCTTGGAAAAATTTTTTATACTCAATGAAATAAAATTTTCGACCTAGAATTAGAAAATTTTTGGAAAATTTTTCGACTCGCTTTAAATAAAAAATTTTTGGATAATTTTTTCGTCGTGCCGAAGCAAATATACTTGGAAAAATTTTTTCTACTCAATCAAAATAAAATTTTCGACCTAGAATTAGAAAATTTTTGGAAAAATTTTTCGACTCGCTTTAAATAAAAAATTTTTGGATAATTTTTTCGTTGTGCCGAAGCAAATATACTTGAAAAAATTTTTTTCTACTCAATCAAAATAAAATTTTCGACCGAGAATTAGAAAATTTTTGGAAAAATTTTTCGACTCGCTTTGAATAAAAAATTTTTTGGATAATTTTTTCGTCGTGCCGAAGCAAATATACTTGGAAAATTTTTTTCTACTCAATCAAAATAAAATTTTCGGCCTAGAATTAGAAAATTTTTGGAAAAATTTTTCGTCTCGCTTCAAATAAAAAATTTTTTGGATAATTTTTTCGTCGTGCTGAAGGCAAATATACTTAGAAAAATTTTTTCTGCTTAATCAAAATAAAATTTTCGACCTAGAATTAGAAAATTTTTGGAAAAATTTTTCGACTCGCTTCAAACAAAAAATTTTTGGATAATTTTTTCGTCGTGCTGAAGCAAATATACTTGGAACACTTTTTTCTACTCGATACAAATAAAATTTTCGACCTAGAATTAGAAAATTTTTGGAAAAATTTTTCGATTCGCTTCAAATAAAAAATTTTTGGATAATTTTTTCGTCGTGCTGAAGCAAATATACTTGGAACAATTTTTTCTACTCAATCAAAATAAAATTTTCGACCTAGAATTAGAAAATTTTTGGAAAAATTTTTCGACTCGCTTCAAATAAAAATTTTTTTTGGATAACTTTTGTCTTGCTGAAATCAAAAATTTTTTGGAAAATATTTTTTCTCGACTCGATACAAGCATACATTTTTTTTGTTGACCCTTATTGGAAAAAATCTTTGAAAAATTTGATCAAACTTGGGCATTTAAAAAAAATGGATAAAATATTGTCTGAAAAATACAAAAATTGCGTCAACGACCTTGAAGATTTCGAAAGTGTTTACAATGTTGGAAATTCCGATGACAACATTCACGCCTTGGAAGCAACTAGAGTGGAGCTGAATTCTTTATGGGACCAACTTAAGAGAAGCTATACTGATTGTCGTGACCGAATTCCCGAAGAAGGAGAAATCAAAATCGACAAAAACAAACTTCGAACCCATTATAAGGAAGCATTAGATACCTACAAACGGGTTCTTAGCTCTCTTAACGAAAAAATACAAAAAATGACGGACCGTCAAATGGAAGAAAAACTAGCCCGCGAATCTGAGATACAAACAAAACCGAATGAAGCAGACACACCAACCTTTTTAAGGCTTCCACCGTGTGACACAGACACTTTCCGCGGAGGATACCAAGCCTGGCCGAGCTTTAGAGACCTGTTTACGACCCTATACATCGAAAATAAAAAGTTAAGCAATGTTGAAAAGTTATTTCATCTCACGCAAAAAACTGCCGGAGAACCAAGGGAGATAATCAGTCAAGTCCCTTTGACCCATGATGGATTCGACATAGCATGGAAGAATTTGGTAGACCGGTACGAAAACAAAAGAATGCAAGTGAACGAACAGCTGAAATCCTTATTTAATTTGCCAGTTGTCTCGGTAGACTCGGGTGCCTCTATTCAAAAATTACAGCGAACAATAAAAAGTTGTACTCAAACTTTGGAAGCGCTAAAGGTTGACACAAAGGGGTGGGACCCAATTTTAACTTATCTTTGCTCAACAAAATTGCCCAGACCCTTTCTAGAGGAATTTGAAAATTCTCTTAAAGATTGCACTGTGATTCCAAGTTGGAAAGAATTTGACACATTCTTAACGCACAAGTTCAAGACTCTGGAATCAGTTGGCAATATAAAACCCAGTTCCTCAAAATATAATCAGCCTAGACCCGATTATAACAAAAAGGAAAAAAGAGTGAGCACATTCCAGACAAATGTTTCACAGAAAACTCATCCCACGATGGGACAAAATAACCAGAATACACAACAGTACAGAGGACTTCGTTCAAAAAAGGAACAAAATTGTCAACTTTGCAGGCAAAGTCACCTTTTACGAGTGTGCCCGAAATTTCTCGAAAAATCTGTCAATGATCGAATTCATTTGGTAAAACTTTCACATCTTTGTTATAACTGTCTTTTATCTAACCACGGGGTCAAGGAGTGCAAAAGTCGTTACAGTTGTCGAGAATGTAGGCAAAGGCACAATACTTTGCTGCATAAAGGTAATGAAAACCGATCTTCAACTCACGAACCAGCAAGAGATAACTCTCAACCTAGTACTAGCGCAGCGGCGTTAAACACAATAATACAGTCCACATCTCAAATAGAATCCCCTAATATCACGACCTTGACCCTACAACAAAGAAAACCACCTAAAGTTCAGACACAAGCTACATTGTTATTCACTGCCATCGTCCAAATACAACATGGAGGACAGCGTTACGATGCCAGGGCGATTATTGACTCTGGTTCCCAATCCACTTTCATCACTGAAAAACTGAGAAATATGCTTCGTCTTCCAACAAAGAAAAACCTAGTTCACGTTTCCGGAATAAATCAAAACGTATCGGAAACCAGCACCAAATCTTGTTTCTTTCATCTTTGTTCAAAAGTTGACACTAGCTTTGAGCTAGAAGTGTGGGCACCAATTTTGAGGACACTTCCTTCAAATTTACCACTACGAACACTTGATGAAGCGGAACTTAAATTCGCTGCCGAACTTGAGTTAGCAGACCCTAAATTCTACGCTAGTAGACCCGTTGATCTTCTGATTGGAATGGACATTGGACCCCTGATATACACAATGGGAGTTCCTATGAAGTCTATCGGAACCCTTTTAGCCCAAAAAACGGTTTTCGGGTGGATAGTTGGAGGACCCATTCATCAGGAGACCCGAAACGCTAATAACATCTCGTTACATAATACAACATCGATCGAAAAAGTCATCACACGTTTTTGGGAGGTGGAGGAAACCCCAAAAAAGATTTTGAGGTCTGAGGAAGATACATTTTGTGAGGAAAACTTCAAAGCCACGACAATAAGAGACTCATCTGGAAGATATATTGTGACCCTACCATTCAAAAATTGTGAAGGTTTAGGAAGTTCCAGAAATATTGCGTTGGCACAATTTTATAGAATGGAGAAGAAACTTCTAAAGACTCCTGACATTAAGGAACAGTATGACTCTGCCATCATGGAATATTTGGATTTGGGACACATGAGAAAAATATCAAACAGGGAAATAGATACGAGCCCAAATTATTATCTGCCACATCACGCTGTTATTAAGCCAGATAGAGTGACAACAAAGCTTAGAGTTGTCTTTAATGCCTCCAGTCCCACCTCCAATAAAAGGAGCCTCAATGACAATCTATATCCAGGACCCATACTACAACAAGATCTCGTCATACAAATATTGAAATGGAGGTTTTTTAAGTATGTATTTAATGCAGACGTTACCAAAATGTATCGGCAAATCTTCGTAGACCCTACTCAAACAAAATTTCAAAGAATTTTGTTTAGAAAGTCGCCAAACGAACCGGTGGAAGATTTTGAACTAATGACCGTAACCTTTGGCATAAATTGCGCACCTTTTTTGGCCATACGAACTCTATTACAACTTGCCGAAGACGTAAAAGTCACATATCCTTTAGCCTCACAAATAATTCAACAAAATTTGTACGTTGATGACGTTTTAGCTGGTGGACATACAGTAGGCCAGGCAATCGTCTCGAGAAAACAACTCGCTACTGCCTTGGCCTCAGCCGGTTTCGAATTGAGGAAATGGTGTTCAAATGACCCTAAAATTATTCATCAGATTCCATCAGACTTACTTTTACCAGTAAATTGGCTAGATTTGTCAGAGGATTCATCAACGAAGACTCTAGGAATCAGATGGAGTATATCAACCGACGCCTTTGGTTTTACTTCGCCACTTATCGAGAAAAACTTATCACCAACAAAAAGAGAAGTTTTGTCAACAATCGCCAAATTTTTCGACCCGTGCGGATGGCTAGCTCCTATCATCATTGTGGCAAAGCTGATAATGCAACAAGTCTGGCTAGATAAGGTAGAATGGGACGAAGTATTGAAGACCCCGACACAAATGAGCTGGCAACATTTTGTCAAAAACTGTCCGTCAATCGACTATATTACAGTCCCAAGATGGGTCCAGTTTAATCCATCAAGTACTGTGGAAATTCATGGTTTTTGCGACGCGTCTGAAAAAGCTTATGCTGCCGCCTTATATATTCGCATCGAAAACGACCACACAACTGATACCTTTTTGTTAGCTGCCAAAACTCGCGTTGCTCCAATAAAACAAATCTCTTTACCTAGACTTGAGCTGTGCGGAGCTGTGCTTTTATCGACCCTAGCAGCTTCGATTCTTCCAAAATTACAAATTTCCAACTTCTCAACACAATATTGGACCGACTCAACAATTGTTCTGGCCTGGCTAAAAAAGCCACCCTGCTCTTGGAGTACTTTTATGGGAAATCGGGTTTCAGAGATTTTGGACAATGTTGGAAATGAAAATTGGCGACACATTGACTCTGAATGTAACCCAGCTGACATTGCAAGCCGTGGGTGTTCGCCAGAGGAACTTAAATCTACGCAGCTATGGTGGCACGGCCCTCAATGGTTAAAAATGCCAAAAGATCGGTGGCCAATTCATGAAATTCAAGAAGATACTAACTTAGAAGCTAAAGCGATTAAAGTTTTCGCAACAACCACATTAGAAGACCCTTTGCTTCGATTTTCCTCCTTATCTCGCGCGTATGAGGTGTTAGCTTATTCATTAAGATACTGGAAAAACACGGGTATAAGAAAGTCCCAGTTTCATTTTGACTCTACATCTGTCACCACTGAGGAAATTCAAGATGTTAAAACTAGACTTATTATATTTACCCAAAAACAGCACTTTGGTCCTGAATACAAAGCTTTAAAGCTCAAGAATCAACTATCGCGAAGCAGCGGCCTTATATCTCTCAATCCTTTTCTAGACACAAAAGGCATTGTACGAGCCAATGGCCGTCTAGCTCAGTCACCAGCATTGACTTATAACGAGCGACACCCAATTATACTACCATATGAATCACGCTATACTCAATTACTTGTGGAATCGATTCATAAAATTACAGCACATGGAGGTAATCAATTAATGACACAAGTCGTGAGATCTGAATTCTGGATATTCAGACTCAAGCCCTTGGTAAAAAATGTGATTCGTAATTGTAAAACATGTTTATTGCAAAAAAAGGAGACCCAAAGTCAAATCATGGCAGCCCTACCACCAGAACGCACGACATTAACCAGACCTTTTACAAATACAGGCGTCGATTTTGCTGGACCCTTTTCAATCAAAAATTTCACCGGCAGAGCTTGTTTAATTACCAAAGGATACGTATGCGTATTTGTTTGTTTCGCAACAAAGGCCATATATTTAGAAGCCACAAGTGACCTGTCAACATTATCATTTTTAGCAGCATTTAATCGATTTATGGGAAGACGCGGCTGCCCAGCGAGAATATACTCGGACAATGGAACAAACTTTGTCGGCGCAGCCGAAATGATCAAAAAGGATCGCATTCAATTTATGAAGACACTGCAGACTAACACAATCAAAAATTCAATACATCAAGATCTAGAATGGAAATTCATACCTCCTGGTGCTCCTCACATGGGTGGCCTTTGGGAGGCCGGTGTCAAATCTTTCAAGACCCATTTACGCAAATTAATACCTAAAATGAATTTTACCTTTGAAGAATTTTCCACAATCTTAGCTCGCATAGAATCTTGTCTTAATTCTCGACCTTTAAGTCCTTCTAGCGACGATCCAAGCGATCTTACACCTTTGACCCCGGGTCATTTTCTTATTGGTACGTCTATGCTAACACCCGCAGAACCAGATATTTCAGAAGAAAACGTGACACTTGCCAATCGATGGAAGCGTCTTCGTATAATTTCGCAACATTTTTGCCAAAGATGGAAGTCTGAATATCTTAAAGAACTACATCGCAGAAATAAATGGAAATGTAAACAAAAAAACGTCCAAATTAATGACCTCGTTGTAATAAAAGACGAAAAGTTAGCCCCCAATGAGTGGAAAATGGGTCGTATTGTAAAAACATATCCTGGACCCGACCAAAATATTAGAGTAATCGATATACGGACCTCTAGTGGCATACTGACCCGACCTATTACAAAAATTGTACATCTTCTATCAGATTGACTAGGCCATTATAATTCAAAATTTACATTTCCACAAATTCACATCTTTTTTTATACTCCCTTAGTCATGGCGGCCTACTTACCACGTCTTGAAAGGTCCAATGAAAGGCGGAATCAGTCTCCAGGCCGGCGAAATGACCGACAAAATGAACGCCCACATCAGCGCTTGTCCCGACGCGATCGACCCGGTAATTGGCAGTACTCGTGCGGATTATGCCAAGAAGATCATGCAATCAAGACCTGTAATCGCTTTAGGGATATGACTCCATATCAACGGTACGTGGCCGTAGAGAGAAGGGAGTATTGTCGGAACTGTCTAGCGAGAAGTCACTTGGCGCCTGATTGCCCCACTGTAGCTGGGTGTCGCGAATGTGGCTTGCGGCACCATACTTTGCTTCACGGCGCGACCCAGCTAGAAAACAACTTACCCGGTACCCGACGTAACGAACCGCCATGTAGAAGTACGAATGTTTTTATCCCTACGGCCACGGTACGTGTTTCAGAGGACAACTATGAAACATGGGCGATGATGCGAGCCCTAATTTGTCCGTCCTCGGTAGTCTCTCGCATTGCATTGTCAACTTTCAGAAGGCTGGGACTACGCTCGTTTCTCGAACAGGACCGTAGGTTCACCGGATTTAAAATCAGGGCGAGGAACGAGCAAAACGATTGCGTAATACCGATAACTGCCATAATTACCGAGGACCTCCCAAGAAGACCCTACGCCGACCCGATAATTGAAGACCCGACGCAAGATTTGACCCAAACATCCCTAGCTGATGTAGACCCACAGGCCAACACACCGATTGACATCGAATTGGCAGCAGATGTGTACCCAATGCTCAGAAGAGATGGCGTTACCCGCACCGGGCTTGGGCGTGTCGAAGCCCACAAAACGGCCTTGGGCTATATCTTTATAGGACCCACGCACCGCTAAAATCCTCAGCATCAACATCAGCATTCCCAGCGTTATCATCAACATCAGCAGCATTATCATCAACATCAGCAGCATTATCATTTGTATAATTTTATTTATATAATTAATCATTTTTAAAATAATTATAAATGTATTTATTCACCTAGTCACGGGGGGGCGGAATGTTCATGAGCGCCTCAGGTTGGACCGCTCAGCATATACAAAACACGCATATATTCACACATACATTCATGCGTTAGCGGTCCACCTGCAGTTTTGTCGTTCATGCTTTGTTGTTGTTTTCGCCTTCTTAAGATGTCAACGAAGAGTTAACAAACAGCAAAGCATAAACGACACTAATCAGTTTTCAAGTAACCGCGATATAAACCAGTGCGCTCCCCCCCCCCCCCCCCCCCCCAAGTGATCTTAGTAAAAAGAAAATAAAATAACAGAAAAGACTATACACAGTGAACCAAACACAAAAAGTTAAAACTTAAAGCTAATATTGTTATATATATAGTTAAAATTAAAACAATACACAAAACATTGAATTATACACAACACAAACATTGTAACATATTAAAAGTTATAAATTAACAGTTAAACTTAAACCTAGTTAAAACATAGTGTACAAACAAAAGTATTACAAAAACATTAAAATTGAACACAAAACAACATTGAATTAAAATAAAACATTAAAGGTGAACATTGAATTAAACGAAAACAACATTTGTTATAATTTAACAAAAAAGGCAAGCCCTACAACAAACAATTATGTTTATACCAACAATTGTATTTTAAATTTTAATTAGATTCAACTAAACCGGGTTGTCCGACTCTTAAAAACCAAACAGCACTAATTATCCTATGTGTTCCCAGTAGGAAGTATCGTCATACACGACTTTGTCGTCAACGCTGTCCTCAAGACAAAATGTGAAAAATGTATGTACTTGTCGTCAAAACACTCGGTTGATTGGGAATGACCAGAATAGATTACTTTGAGGCACTGTGCAAGCAGCTAACTACTTCCGGTCTTAGACCAAGTATTCCCCGGGCAGCCCTATTACCAATCTAGGAGACGAGGGTTAGCAACCCACATCCGAAATCTAAATTGCTAACGAATCGTTTGACGCCCTATGCTCCAATGGGAGTTAGAGGAACAAATATATGTATATATATATAAATATATATATACACGCTCACATAATAATCAATTTATTGCATTTTGTCTTACCCAGCTCGAGATTATTGTTTTTTCATCATTTGGTTTTCCATATTTTGCATAGAACATAACACTCAACTCACATGAAATGGCATAAATGGAATAGCACGTGATTCGTTGGAATCTCATTTACGGCATCGCCTATTTATTTACAAAAAATTCTCGTGTTGGAAAGTGCTACTGTAGAAAATGTGAGCGTCCCTTATAACGAACACTGCCCACTAATGGGTTAACATATAAACTAGTTTCGCACTCCACCAACGACTAAATAGCTAAATCTAACGACGTACGCATATTCATTCCCTAACAACTACAACTCAATTCTCTTAACTACCGTTACTCATTAGTAGAGTGTTCAAATACCTCCTTTTTTAGAAACCCGGTTTCCGAGTTATTCGAAAAATTTATTTTTTAGAAAAATCGGATTTCGAATACAGCATTTGAAAGAAAACCGGTTTAAGCGGTTTTTTCCTAAAAAGTTAAAAATATTTATAAAAAAAAATTATTTGGTTAAAAAAAATGCGTTTATTTAGTATGTAATATCAATACACCCAAAGCGATCGTGCCCAAATCCTACATTTAGTAAAACTATAGCAGAACAACGTTTTGGACAAAAAACTGGAAGTCTAGCTACGCCCCATCTGGTACCTCCCATCCCCATCAGGTATCACCTACTTTAGAAATCTATTAATATTATTAATAGATCCAACGCGATCGTGACCACATTCTGTTTTTAGTAGGGCTCAAACAGGATAAAATTTTGGAGAACCAATTTGGAAGCCTAGCCACGTAGCTGCTGGAACCTCCCATACAAATGCACCATTCCGCCCACTTCAGAGATGGAGTAGAAATATCAATACACCCAACGTGATCGTGTCCAAATTCTGTATTTATTAAAGCTAAATCAGGATAAAGTTTTGAAGAAAAAAAACTTTAAATCTATCCACGCCCCTTCTGGTACCTTCCATACAAATGATATCTATATACTAGAAAATTGACTTTTGAGTCAATTCTTCTTTTTCGTTTTTTTAAAGCTTGATACAGAAAACACGCGCTCACTTATTGTGGAAGTAGTATTTATTGACAAAAGAGCGTTTAGAAGGAGCTTTTCTGTCCTTTTATTAAATCTATCGAAATAGTTGAAATCATCATATTGGCTTGTGTCATTGCAATTTGTTTTCACTGGTGGATTTCGGATGTTATTTATTGTCCTGTTTAAATCGTTGCAAAGACTGCCATTAGGAGCTTCCCCATCTCACAATCTGAACTGTTACTAGACTCTGCCGTAGTTGGGGAAATTGCAGCATAAAGTCTTTTAAAAAGCTCGTTAGCAAATTCCATCGTTTCCGCCTTTTTAGACTACTTTACACAGGATTAGCTTAAAGGATATTTTCCGTTCCTAATATATATAATTAGGGTATTCAATGTTTGTAAACGAGAATGTTTTTAGAAGATTTTTAAAGTTTTAAAATTTAATTTCAAATTAATTTAGAAAAATCTTTTTACATTTTATAAACGAGAATGCTTTTAGAAGCTTTTTTCAAACTAATTTAAAAACCAGTAAGAAAGTTTCAGTCGGGCGACCCGACTTACATATACCATCACCTTCAGTAAAATAAAAAAAATTGCTATTTATTGATATTATTACTCGATTTCTAAAGTGGGTGGAGTGGTAAATTGGTATGGGAGGTACTGGAAGGGGCGTGTCTAGACTTCTAGGTTTATCCTCCAAAACTTTATCCTGTTATAGCTTTACTAAATACTGAGTTTGGGCACGATAGCGTTGGATGTATCGATATTATTACTCCATCTCTGAAGTGGGCGGAAAGGTACATTTGTATGGGTCGTGCACGATCGTGTTGAGAATATTGATATTATTACAGAATTTGGGCAAGATCGTGTCAAGTGTATTGATATTATTATTCCATCTCTAAAGTGCGCGGAAAGGTACAATGGTATGGGAGGTACCAGAATCGACGTGTCTAGACTTCCATATTTTTTCTCCAAAACTTTATCCTGCTTGAACTTTACTAAATACAAAATTTGGTCACGATCGCGGTAGTTCTAATAATAATATTAATCGATTTCTAAAGTTGGCGGTACCAGATGTGTGTGGGAGGTACCAGATGGGGCGTTGGTAGACTTCAGTTTTTTTCTCTCAAAAACTGTATCCTGCCATAGCTTAACTAAATTAAGAATAAGGGTACGAGCGCGATGGATTTATTGATATTATTACTCCACATCTAAAGTGGGCGGAAAGGTGAATTTGTATGGGAGGTACCAGGAGGGGCGTGGCTAGACTTCCAATTTTTTTTCCAAAACTTTATCCTATAATAGCTTTAATAAGTAAAGAATTTGGGTACGATCCCGTTGGGTGTATTGATATTATAACTCGATTTCTAAAGTGGGCGGAATGATGTATTTGTATGGGAGGTACCAGAAGGGGCTTAGCCATGTAGCCCATTTGCAATACCGTAAGTAGTTTTGGGGAAATATTAACTCGTGCAAAATTTCAAAACATTTGGTTGCGTCTTTCGAAAGTTATCGTGCGAACCAGCCGGACAGCCACCAGACAGACAGACAGACGGACATGGCTCAAACAACTTAAAAAGTCATGAATCGAATTTGGTTCAAAGAAACCTAGGGTCTAAAGTGACTCCTTCTATGTGTTACACTTTTGGGTCGTATCAAATGATATATACCCTCATCCCTAAGGGTGATGGTATAAAAACTCGGTTAAATCGATTATTCGAAAATGGAATTTTGCAAAAACCGGTTTCGGTTTTGAACACCCTACTCATTAGTCATTTTCATCAGAATTATTTTTGTTTTTGATATCGACTTGTGTGTTTGAGAAGCCATTGTTGTTGCAGACTAAATCATTTTATGTGTAACTGTTTCATTTCATTTCATTTTTTTTTTCAATTCATAATCATGGATGAAATTTAAACACTGCGCATTACAAAAGATCACAATGAAGAAGTAGAAATGCCATCAAAGCTTGATCTAAACCAATAAGAAAGTTTCAGTCGGGCAACCCGACTTACATATACATTCACCCTCAGTAAAATAAAACATTTTCTAGTATATTGATATTATTACTCGATTTCTAAAGTGGGCGGAGTGGTACATTTATATGGGAGTTACCAGAAGGGGCGTGTCTAGACTTGCACATTTTTTCTCCAAAATTTTATCCTGTTATAGCTTTACTAAATACAGAATTTGGGCACGATCGCGTTGGGTATATTGATATTATTACTCCATCTCTAAAGTGGGCGGAAAATAGGCTTGCCAGATTTTAAATTGCAAAATTCTTGACATTCGCCAAAAAATATCTTGATTGTGAAAAAAAATCTTGACAAATAATAACACTCATACGTTAGATGTTGCAAATATTTCAGAATCACTTATTTTTTATAAAAAGTACTCACATGTTGTTACACCGTTTAAAGGGTTAAAGTGCAAAAAGTGTTAATGAATTTGCCAACAAATGTAGAAATTTTAATTCTATATTTCTGGCAATATTGTAGTTATGTATGGGTTTACCGAAAAAGTCTTTTACGCACAAATATCTCTAAAAAATTCATAATTTCTAATGGGTTGGATGAAACACTCAGTTCTTTAAGTTTCACCTATAAATGCAAAATATTAATAGTAAACTATTTTTAACATCTTGAGTTTATTTTAGAAACTGTTGAAAGTGCGGATGTTTATTTGCAGGATAACGTTGGATAAAATCTTACCTTGTACCTAAATTTAGTGTACTTAATATAAAGATATGCGTGTAGAACTATGTGGGTGTTTTCAGTCAATTTTATGGGCCATACTTCAGAGAGTGTGACAATCGTTTCAGTTTCCCAAGGGTTTTGATTTAAACTGACCAAATTTAAGTGTCCTCCAGTTGTCGGTTTGGATTTAATGGAAGAAATATTAATTTTTCAAAAATAGGTAATTTTCTTTAGGAGGAATCAGGGGTTGGCCGATATAGTCCATATTCATTTCGGGGTGAAATTTGTATTACATGTTTAAATTCAGTGTACTATGTTACCAAAATGATATGTACCTGTATTATGAGGGTAAATTCGCTCATTTGTATGGGAGGTGCCAAAAGGATTGTGGCAAAACGTTTCGATATTCTAAGGATTTGTCTACTATTACCTCATACCTAAGGTTGAGGGTATAAAAAAAATAATGGGAGCACTGATTTTGATTTTTATAATTTTACGACTTAGTGTTATTGGTAAATTTAACACTTCGAAGCTTAAAATGAGAAAAATTACGATTCAATAACACATTACGTCGCTGACCTGACATTGTCTCTCTACGGCTTTCTAAAACCATTAAGGGTTTTCTCAACAAGAACAAGACGGCGGCGATCTTTAGCCGATTAAGCTAAAATTAGGGTTTACACGAACAGAGCTTCTGCTAGAAATTGGCTGTTTAATGTTGTTAAATTACACTGTGCTACACACAAAATATACAGGGGTTCTCATGTAGCATTTCTGTTAGACTGGAGTCCATAGAGTACAGTGATACTCATAGCTTTCTCGGTCACTTCGTTAAGTAATGTTTTTATAGCAAATTAAGTGAAATGACGATATTCTTAAAATTACGAGTTCCAAAAATCATCATTTGTAAACCGATTTTCTGCTTATATCTGTTTTAAAGCTATGATTTAAAAAAAAATAAAAAAAAAACAAAAAATTGCGAATTCTGATTTTCTCACCGCTCTTAGTTGATGCAATGTATATTTTTTGTGCAATGCCATATTAAAGTAGCTTTATAAAACAGGTAAGTTTATAAGAATCGGTTGAAAAATGAATGAATAGCTTTAAAACAGAAGTAAGCTTTTGAAAATCGGTTTACCAAGAGGTCTTAAGATTTTTGGAACTTGTAATTTTAAGAATATCGTCATTTCACTTAATTTTCTATAAAAACATTACCTTACGAAGTGACCAAGAGAAACTATAAGTATCACTGTACTCTATGGTCTCCAGTCTAACAGAAATGCTACATGAGAACCCCTGTATATTTTTTTTCCTTCACATTTGTATCACTGTGTTATTAAAGTTCGAACAAATACACTAAAGAAAATTTTTCACAATAATATTTCAATGAATTGTTCAGTTGATTTTTTACAAAACTTTGTTCAAGGAAAAAACATTTTGAAAAAAAATATTTTCGTAATTTTTTGGTTGGTCTCTAAAATCCTTGACAAAACTTATTTTTTCTTGATTCTTGACAAGCACTAAAAATTTTTGTAAATCAAGAAAAATCAAGATCGTCTGGCAACCCTAGCGGAAAGGTACATTTGTATATGAGGTACTAGAAGGGGCGTGGCTAGACTTCTAATTTTTTTTTCAAAAACTTTATCCTGTTGTAGATATACCAAGTACGGAATTTGGGTACGATCCCGTTGAGTGTATTGATATTATTTCTTGATTTCTAAAGTGGTCGCAATGATGTATTTGTGTGGGAGGTACCAGAAGGGGCGGGGTCATGTAGCCCATTTGCAATACCGTAAGTAGTTTTGGGGAATTATTAACTCGTGCGAAATTTCAAAACATTTGGTAGCGTCTTTCGAAAGTTATCGTGCGCATCAGCCGGACAGCCAGACAGACGGACATACAGAACATAAAAAGTCATGAATCGAATTTAGTTCAAAGAAACCTAGGCACAGTGCGTCAAACAGATTTTTTAAAGAAAATTTAAACATACGTTTTTTAATGCATATACCACTTATTCCCTTAATTTAAATTTTCTAGGTCAACTATATATCATAACTCCAATAAAACTGATGTTATAAGCGGATCTGATGAAATAAGCAATCCATTCATGACATCTTCCATTGTGCTTCTTGTATTTTCTTTACGGGAATGGTTTTGAAGTAAATTCCTTAATATTTTATTCCTCGCTTCAAGGGCTTCTTCAGACATCATGTTAATAGGTATGATAGTGTATAGTATAGTATATTAGTGATTCGGAAACTCCTGTAATGCGGGCTCCCAAATCTGGTTGCATAAAAAACGTCTGGTTATTATGTATGAGAGGTACAAGAAGGGGTCGGCCGATATAGTACATATTCTTTCCTGAGTTAAATTTTAATAAGCGTACAAAATACGACCGAATTCAGTGTACAAATCAAATAAATGTATTTAAAACTATGAGGGTGTATTCGGCTATTTGTATGGGAGGTAACAGATGGGGTGTGGCTTATGCTATGGTTTCTCTGTATTTGTTTCCTATTGGTAGATAATTAATCAGGCCAAATTTCAATATCCTCCGGTTCCTCGTTTGGAAGTTATTGAACAAATGTTATTTTTTTTTTTTAAATTATAAATTTGTATGGGAGGTACCAAAGGTCTCCATATATCTCCAACAGTTAATCGTAGTTGGTATCATTTTGGATATTTTTACAACACAAGGACTCACACTTTACATAAATGCTAAACGCTTGAAAACGATTGAATCACGTTAGTTATAGTCCAAAAATATCAGTATGCGCTCTTAAACCATATATGCTACAACGAGTGATGGCATATTTGACGATTTATCGTCATTTTGACGATTTTTTGTCAAAAAAAAAAGAAATGACGATTTGACGATTTTTACCCCTTAAATGAATTTTTACAAATTACAACTTTCCTTTCCAAGTTTGCGCTTGGTAACCCTAACTTAATCGGCACACAATGAAAGTTATGCCAATAAAATGCTGTATGTATTAATAAATGGGCCAGAATAGTCTTTCTCTATTATTGTAAATGAGTATCAACATTTTATTGAATACGATGAACTGCAAAGTTCAGACTCCGAATTCCGCAAAGTATCCCAGTCAGATATATTTAATAGTAACAACGAAGAGTTGTTTAAATATTGGAAAACAGTCTATGAGCTTAGACTCTTAACTACTTTTACCAGTTTTAACAAAATTTACTAAAAAAATTCTACTACTACCATATTCGTTGCCAAGTGTAGAAAAAATAAATATAGAAACCGATTAGAAAGAGTTTCAATGGAAGGTACAGTACATCTGCTTAAAATGTAAAATTATTTTTATTAATGATTTTTTAAGACCGAGAAAACTAGAAAGGTAATAGCTTTCTAAAAGCACATGTAAGAATCTGTATCCTCGGGTGTACCACGTTATCCCCTAAATCAAAATCCCCAAAACCAAAATCCCTAAATCAAATTCGCCGCGATTTTAAACATAATTTGAATGGTTATCACACAGAAATTGATAATTTTATGTTTGAAATTATTTCTGAAACGAAAATTCAAAAAATTTAAATTATAAATTCACAAATGTAGGTATTGAAATTAAATTACTTTTTAAAATATTAATTGTTATCAGGCTTTCAAGCTCATTTTGATGTCAATGATTATTTTTAACATTTATGCATCCGATGATTTTTTATTAGATTTGGCAACCATAATTAAAAAACAGAAATTTTTTTATTATAATGAAAACTTATTTACAAAAACTGAAATATATACAAAATTCATTGAGGACACTTACATTACTAATAAATGAAAAATAACAATATTTACGGTTTAAACAAAAAACATTTACCACATTTCAAACAAAGATAGATTGCAACGTGAAATATTATGCAATATGGATGCGAAATAAGTTAATTTTTCCAAATCAGCTCGAGATTCAACAACTTTTTAATTTTCTTAAGACGGTCCACATTTTTTTATTTTTTCTTATACCTATGGCTGAGTATATTTTGGCTGTTTGTTTTTATTTCTTTGAGTTTGCGAAAAATTGTCGCTATAAGAAATCGAACCACACCAAAATGTAGGGTGGGGATTTTGTGACACTGTCGCCAAAAAAGTGTGGGGGATTTTGGGTTTGGGGATTTTTTGCTTAGGGATTTTGATTTTGGGGATTATGTGGCACTCCCGTATCCTATAACGTTTTTTTTTTGTTTGTTTTTTTAAGTTATTTTATTCAATGAATTATTTATTTTTTTAATTTATAAATAATATAAATTTATTTTATTGCTTTTTTTTGCATTAGTTTGTTACATACAGGATTAAATGAGTAAATTTTTGTGTAAAGATTTTTTGACGATTTTAAAATCAGGTTTTGACGATTTCAAAACCCAAAATGGACAATTTTTGTCCAATTTCGTATACCATCACTGGCTACAACAGCTAAATTCTATATTTTTGTTGCTACACATGAGAAGACTTGTCACAAACATATAATTTGTATTTACTACATACCTTCTCTAAATGAACAAAAAAGATATTGACTCAATAAAGTATAATATGTTTGTAATTTGGATCAACCAAGAGAAGTCCAAAAATGCTGAACATTTTTTCACTTTGAAGGCTCGAAGCAGATCAGAAATGCGACTAAATCCTCTTGCACAAGCTCTTATAAGCTTTTACACGTGTTGTTTATTAAAAGAAAACAAAGAAAATCGGCATTCGGATTGTCTGTTTGGGCCACTGTGTAACGCCGTGAAATGAATGTTCGACGGTCGTATGTTCAAGATACATACGACGGCCGAGTAATAATAAACTTATAGAATAGTAAATACTAATAACAATAATAATGATAATAAATGCAAATATGAAATTATAGAACTAATATAAAAATAGAACCCTAAAATTCCTTCCTACTTTGATGAAAACGATCACCGTATCGTTCAACCCAGCCTTACTGGACAGCCAGAATTGTACACGCTGGGGTTGTGTCTTTAGTGCCGTTAAGCCTTAGATGCCATTTCTGCCGACACATAAAGATAAATGGATGATGTCATGGGCCCCATGGCTCATGGTTCGATGAGGAAAAAGTTTGTCACTCTCGGTAGATCACTCGGCTCATGGATCGATGACGAACGCAGCACTGTGCGCCATCAGATGAACTGCAGGACACATGAATATCGACATTATGAACGCATATCGCAGTCCATGCTGAACTATAGCTGGAGATACTACACACACCCGGTGATGACCCCAGACCGCCCAATTTCACAACGTCTGAGTAGGGCAATGGTCCTTCGTTTAGGTGACTATTAAGCAAAACACCATGCTACTGACTCTTATCAACTGTTGTGATGGGGTGCACCAACAAATGAAAGGGCCTGCCTATTTGTTATGGCCGGCTCTTAGAAAAGCCACTGGTCTCTAAAGTTCGTCTTTGACTTGCCGGCTGCGTCAAGCGCGCCAAGCAAACTTAGCAATTTTAATTTTTAATAAAATTAACTTTTTAATTGTATTGTAAACAACTCGGCTAAGTTATAATTTATTAATGCTAATTTCTTTTCTACTTTCTACTCCTTATATTCTTAAACAACGGTATCCTTAAAATTACTTACATACACTCAAACTATCCTTTTGCATTTCAAACTTACTCACACATATTTCAGAGCTTTGCATGTTATTGTGTCTCTCATTTGTTTATGTTTTTATATACATACAAAAGTAAACAATTGAGTGAGTATTGAGTGTAATTGGAAATGCAAAAGGGATGGTAGATTTAACTAAATTAGGGATGGCATGTACCAAAATTGTGGTAACAGCACACCCTTACCCTCAAGAAAAAATTATCTTTCTTAAGTAATTTTTATATATTCACATAATTACATTTTGGTACATGGGTCTTATGATATAAACTTAATCTATATTTTATTCATTTTCGATCAAATTCCATTTCTTTAACATATTATAATGGTATTTCTTATTTCTACCACCTATATCTAGAATAGAATTTACACCCTCTTTTGCTATTATTTTATAGGGACCATGATAAGGTGCCTGATAGTTTCTTCTATTCATTGACTTAATAAGTACAAAATCTTCAATCTCAACTTTAAGTGGGTTAACATATGTATCTTATTTAATTCTTGTGTTTTTTGATTTTTCTAAGTAATCTTTTGCTTTTTGCAAGGAGAACTTCAATCTTTCACGCAATTCATTTGAATTACACAGGGGAACAAAATTGAACTTTTTGAGTGTTGTTTGGAATTCGATAGCTGTTTTTTACTAATTTGGGGTCGCTGATTTCAAATCTAATCTCCATTTTTCTCCATCAGCTCGAATTTTTAAGTTACAGGTACTAATCGTATTTTCGACTTTTTTCCAAAAAATTATAGTTCAAAAAATCATAATTTTTTTTTCATAAGCCGGATTTTAAAATTTTATTTTTTTATTAAAGATATCGTTGTTACCTTTGAAAAAAAATCAAATTTTTTAATATTACAAAAAAAAATGACTGAGTAAAGGCTGTTTTAGTCAAAAAAAAAAAAAAAAATTACACAAAAAATTACACATTTTAATTTTCTTCACGCTGAAAGTTAATCGGTTGGGGGCAAATTGTTATTTTTATTAGCTTTATTGAATATCATATTAAGATAGCTTTCTAAAACATGTATGTACATAATAATCGATTGAAAATTGAATGAGTTATGCTAAAATCGGTGATAACAGATTTTTCGCAATTTTTTGTTTTTACCCAAAAAAAATTAAAATTTTGTATTTTTAAAAATCATGACAAATTTGCAAATTTATTTATAGTTTAATTTTTAGTTTTGCCTCCTATTACAATATTAATTAACAGACCAAATTTAATTAATCGGCAGGTTTCAATTTGGAAGTTAAGGAAGAAATATTAATTTTCAAAAAATAGGTAATTTTGTATGGGAGGTACCAGAAGGGGTGATCCGATATAGTGCAAATTCATACCAGATTTATATTTTCATAACCGTAAAACTTCCGCATAGTTTGACTGAATTCAGTGTACTCACAAAAAAGATATGTATGTAAGACTATTGGGGTGAGTTCGGTCATTTGTATGGGAGGTACCAGAAGGGGTATGGCAACGGTTTCGGTTTTTCTAGGGTTTGTCTACTTTTGCAAGGTAAATAAACTGACCAAATTTCAATATCCTCCGGTAGTCTGTTTGGCAGCTATCGAAGATATATTAATTATCCAAAAATAGGTAATTTTGTATAGGAGGTACCAGAAGGGGTGGGGCTATTCCGCCCATTTACAATCCCATAAATTCGTTTCGAAAAATATTAATACTGATAAATTTTCATAACGATCCGTTAAGGTTTGCTCGAGTTACACTTTCACAAACATATTAATAAATCTTATTTTTGTATGGAAATCGTGATTTTTGTAAATTTAGTTATCTCAGTAAATTGTTGACAAAATCAAAAGTTGTGCAGATATTTCAATGAAATAAAGCTCATTTGATTCACACTATATTAAACTAAATGTTTTAAGACAAACACTGTTATTTTTGTTGCAATAATTTTTTTTATGAATTTTTAAAAAACAAATTTTTTTTTTTTTTTGTAAAATTTTTGTATTTTTTTTTAAAACTACAACGATATCTCTGAAACTACTGGGCCAAATTAAAAACAATGTAGGCACGGGTTAAAGATAATTTTGTTGACGAGTTTAAGTTTTTTTTTTAATTGAATATGGTGAACCGTTTTCAAGTTATTTAAATATTTGTAGTGGAAGTACCTTAGTTTTGAAAATAACGGTATATCGCGAAAAGTCGAGCTGATACGAAAAAACCAAGTGCAGATTTGGATTCAGCGTCCCAAATTACCTTAAAAGCAATATTCAGTTCTTTAACAACAAATACCTTGTTCCCTTGTGTTATCATCTATGTTATAAAATTTACTTTCATTTGACATTATATCATTTGGCAAATATGGCAATTTTCCGTAAATTAGCTCATAAGGAGTATAACCAGTATCTACATGCGGTTTAGTATTATATGCAAATGTGAAATATGTGAAATATCCCACTGATCATCTTTACAATAATTTAACAAAAATTCATTAAGTACTCTATGATTTCTCTCTATAGGACCCAACGTTTCATGATTGTATGGTGCACTAAAGATTTGCTTAATATCCAATTGCTAGCATATTTCAGACATCAGTTGGTTGGTAAACTCAGTGCCTTTATCAGACTTGAGTATTTTCAAATGTCCATATTTTAAAATAAATTGCTCTACTAACGTTTTTGCAACTGTTCTCGCATCTTTTGTCTCCATTGGGCACTCAACGACGTATTTAGTTAGTTCACATTGTATTGTGAGTATATATCGGTAATTATTTGACAATCTCATTGGACCAACTGTATCTATAGATATGATCTCGAAACTTGTTTTCGGAGTCTCTTGAATGGTGTGAAATAATTGCAACTGAAATGTAATGAAATCATGTTGTTATAAAAGTGTTTTCGTATTTGCAGCGCAAATAGTGCTTATTCAGCAAGGAGCACACACGTCAATTATACCTAAATGAATATTGTAAAAAAAGTCTGCTCATAATAAGAAAGCTTACATGATATTAGGTTAGTAAAACATGGAAGCAATCTTAAGTATCTAGCAATTAACTTAAAAAAAATAATAAACAGTTAATAAATTAATAAACAGTTATTTCTTAATATAACAAACTTGCGTGGATACACCCGCTCACTATTATGACTAAGAACAAACTGATTGGGTTTTTTGTATTACGCAACTCTTCGTCGTAAATAATACTTTCTAGTCGTGTAATATCGGTAAAGATCGTTGAAAAAAAAAAACAAAAACATTGCTGATATACATCATTGCAACTTAGTAAGCGAGATGGATTGCAGTAGAACAAAGCTCGCTTACGTGATTGCACCAAAACCAGCACTAATTACTGCATTCAAATATCGTTTCTGTTTCATTGTTGATAGAAAGCTTTTCATAACTGCCTTAAATATCTGCGTACATTTCAGCTATCAGGTAAGTGAGTATTCATTTATCTCCCTTACTTAGTTAAGGAAAAAATGCGCAATGTTCTGCGTTAAAAGGCAGCGCATAAAAGTAGTGCATCCGGTATGGAAGCAATATATCAACTGCTTCCAAATTGCAGAAAATTTTTTGCTGGGACCTAAGTGTCCTCCGTGTGTCGAATTATGGTATTCTTCTATGAGTCTTAACTGAGTGTCTTTGCAAATAATTCGCTTTCAGTCATTATATAATATTATTTTTAAATGGGTCTTCTTTCCGGTTTGTAGTTTATTAAATATCGATTTAAATTCTTCTGTGGCCACAGTTTTAAATATTTCATCATTATTTTTCAATGCTAACTCGAGTATCTTTAAATTTTGCATTTTCGATGACAGCTTTGTGTTAATTGGATTATCGCTGCAACTTGCAATAACTTCATCTCCTTCTACTTCAATAGTCGACTTTCTCATATTTTTATTCGTAATAAATTATAATTTTCTTATGTTTTTCAAGTCGGATAATGATGTACAGTAGACCGTATCACAAAAAAAAAGTTCTCCGTACACCAGCGAATATGAAACATTGTTCCAAGGACATTCCAAAAAAAATTTTTTTTATTTTTTTTGCCGAACGTAGGGGTCGCCTTTTTAGTTTTTTCGTTATATCTTCCATATTAACAGTCCGATCTTAAAGCTTGATATAGCGAATTTTTTGTCTCGGCGAGGCCAATATTTTTGCTCTTAGGTCCATTGACCTCAAGTGTACCGTTCTAGTACTTACCCCCCAAATCTAATTTCCTACCACCCTAATGTGACACCCTAATGTTAGAAAGTATCTCGATAAATACAGCACAACTATCTAAAAAATGCTTTTATAAATTCATTGTTGCCGATCGTAGGGGTCACCTTTTTAAATTTGTCATAGCTTCAGTATTTACATTCAGATATAAAAGTATGATATATCGATGTGTTTGTCTGTGGCAGACCAATTTTTTTTAATTCAAAAGTCCTTGATCTCAAATTACCTTTACTACTAACAAAATTTTTCCACCCTTAAAATGTTTTGTTATCGATGATAACGGATGCGATAGTGCGTTTAGATGGCTATATGGATGCAACTGGATGCATTCGTCAAATATTCGGCCCACAAGTTGTTAAGTTTAAAAAACTTCAAAAGTGACTCATACTTCGCCGAGGGTCACCGACGAGCAACGCATGGGCCACATTTTATCTAAACCCGAGAGCCGTCAAAAATATAGCCAACTTAAATCACGTCGAGGTATGATCGACTAAAATTTATATTATTTTACTTTGCTTTTTGTTGCAAATTCCTTGTTGTGTAATTTGAGGTATGATGTAAAGGTTACTTTAAAATCTGAATGTAAATACTGAAGCTATGACAAATTTAAAAAGGTGACCCCTACGATCGGCAACAATGAATTTATAAAAGCATTTTTTAGATAGTTGTGCTGTATTTATCGAGATACTTTCTTCGCAAAAGTTGTATGGTTTTTTGCGAGCTATAAATTTCTATCATTAGGGTGTCACATTAGGGTGGTAGGAAATTAGATTTGGGGGGTAGGTACTAGAACGATACACTTGAGGTCAATGGACCTAAGAGCAAAAATATTGGCCTCGCCGAGACAAAAAATTCGCTATATCAAGCTTTAATCGGACTGTTAATATGGAAGATATAACGAAAAAACTAAAAAGGCGACCCCTACGTTCGGCAAAAAAAATAAAAATTTTTTTTTTTGAAATGTCCTTGGAACAATGTTTCATATTCGCTGGTGTACGGAGAACTTTTTTTTGTGTGCCTGTTAGGTGATACGGTCTAATGTACAGTCCCAGATGAAAAGTTGATCAGGCTTTTCTTCATAGGCGTACCTTATGTTGTTGTTTGCATCAGTGCTTGCAAGTTTTTTATTCATGCCTCTCGTTATTGTTAAAATTTTCTCATCTGTTTCTTCCCTTGTCGGAATCATAGCCTTCAATATGTCGTTATTCAACGTTATTCTCGATAGGGCATCGGCATTAGTGTTCATTTTTCCTTTCGTGTAAATTATTTCAAAATTATAATCACATAGATCCAACCGAATGCGAGTCATCTTTGATGATGGATTCTTATGTGAAAATAGTGAAACCAATGGTCTGTGGTCGGTGATTACGATAAATTTCCTTCCATATAAATAGGGTCTAAAAAATTTATTCCCCAATGTATTGCCAAAAGTTCTTTCTCAATTATGGGTTTGTTTAAATCATGTTTAGCTAATGATTTGCTTGCATAGGATACAGGTATATCAAAACCAACTTAACCTTGCGATAGGACTGCTCCTAGGGCGAAATTGGAAGCATCCGTAGTTAGTATAAATGTCTTGTCGAAATCCGGGTATTGTAAAAGCGGAGAGTTGAGTAACTTCCCCTTTAATGTGTTGAATGAATGTTGACATTTTTCATTCCATTCAAATGGTATATTCTTTTTCAATAGTGGATCAAGATTTTTCGCTATATCAGCAACATTTGGTATAAAACGCCTATAATAATTGCAGAAAGCAACGAATCTTCTGGATAAGTACTGGATAATTCTCAACAGCTTTATTTTTATGCTGGGTCGGTCTTTATTCCTTTATCGGTTATCAAGTGTCTAAGATAAACTTCTTCAGCTTTTAGGAAATGATACTTGCTGGCATTTAACTTTAAATTGCAATTTCTCATCTGTTATTTTTTTGGTACTACCAATAATGGTGAATTATAAGGGTTCGTTGAATGTTCGATTATGTTGTCCGCCAGTAGTTGATCAACCTGTTTGTTGATTTCCTCTGCTTGGATCTGTGTTAATCTGTAATTCTTTATGTAGACTGGTGTAGGGTCAGTAGTTTGGATTTCTTGTAAATGAAATATATCTTGGTATTCTTTAAAAATGTTGATTACTGATTTCTCAGCATCACTGTCTGCACCACCAATATCTAAAGTATTTAATATAACTCCAAATCTGTCTGTGTTTTTTGAAACCATTATGTTATTTCTATATACGTGGTAATCTCTCAACGGATCCACCTTACAATCCAAATATTCCAAATTGACTTATTCATCTCTTGTGTTAAGCACTTTAACATGTGCTACACCCTTTGCTGGTATTATAGTATTTCCCAGGTATACACCTTTTTGTATCTCCATATTTAGAACGATACTATCTTCATTAACTTTTAAATTCAACGGCACAATCGACTCTGTTCTTGCAGGTAATAATATATTTGTTTAGTGAATGGGTCTAGAATTCATTGGTATTATGACATCTTTTTGATTTACATTGAAATGTATTGTAAATGTTTCAAAATCAATCTTACACATGTATTTTGCCAGTATATTATGCTATCAGCTGCTATAGGAAACTCGTTTTTCTTTCGTTATACCAGTTAAAGTTGCCGTTTCCTGTGTGTGTATATTATTCAATGTTTTCAATTTACACACCAGTGATCTGCGGCGATATGAGTTTTCGCCACTACTGGTGTACTCGCTGTTTATGCGGCTGTGGTAACAAACTGCTTGGATATTTTTGTGCCTTTTGTTTTTTGTTTTCTTTTACCGGGATAGTTTGCCACCGCATCAAACAAAGATGGACAAAAAATTACTTTTTGTTGTGTGAGCTTTTTCTATGGTGGTGGTTTAGCACAACAACAACAAAAATACGAAGAAGAATACGACGACAGTGCGATCGCCACCAACACACATACTAATCGTCTCGCTGTCGATGTGTAACGTTTTTTTTTTTTGCTTTTGTTTTGGCGACATATGTTAGAACAAGTTCATTATGCCGACAGATTTCCAACAGAAACAACTGAATTTTAAAATGTCAGATCATACATTTGTTTTGGACAAAATTTTGAGTGGTGCTTATTCGTTGTCACCTCGACGAAAGGGAAAGAGTTTTGTGTGGAATATTTTGTCTGAAATATTAAAGGAAGATGGGTCAGCAGTTGAAGATTTGGTCTACTGCCGTTCATGCAGAAAAGTTTTAAAATGCGTCGAAAATCAAACCTCCAACTTAAATCGTCATAAATGTTGTCAAACATTAAAGCAACCAAACACTTTAAAACCCGTGTCTACTCCAGATAAAACAGAGGCAATCAATGTACTGCCCAAATGGGTTGTTGAGGATTGTCGTCCGTTTTCATCCGTTAGTGGATCTGGATTTAATGAAATTGTAAAATTTTTTATAAAAATTGGCGCCACGTACGGAGAATTTGTTGACGTAGATGACATGCTTTCAGATGCTACAATTATTGCTCGCAAATGCCAAAAAGAAGCTGATGAAAGAAGAGTGGAGATTAGCAATGAATTAAAGGAATTGGAGTTGCGGTGGAGTGTCAATTACATTGGATTTGTGGACCGACAACTATGTGAAACGCACATTCTTAGGAGTCACTTTGCATTTCCAAAAGGAGTATCAGATAGTCGATATTATATTGGGCCTAAAATCGATGGACTTTCAGCGATCAACCTACACTAATGTTCTTCAGAAATTAAAGTCCCTTTTAAGCGAATATGAGATTCGCAATATGGAGAGCATAACATTTGTTACTGACCGGGGAAAAAACATAGTTAAAGCATTAGAAAACAATACACGGATAAACTGTAGTTGCCACTTATTTGCAAATGTACTGGACAAATCGTTCGAAGAATCAACAGAGTTAACTGATCTGATAACTGCCTGTAAAAAAGTTGTAAAGTATTTCAAAAAGGCAAATCTGCAGCACGAGTTAAAGACATCATTAAAAAATCCATGTCAAACACGCTGGAACTCAAACTATACAATGTGCAAATCTGTTCTGGACAACTGGAGTGAACTAAATAGCATTCTAAATGAGGCAAATGAACACCATCGATTGCAACATATCAATATTAATACATTAAATGTTATTGTTGATCTATGTAAAAACTTCGAAATAATTTTTAAAGAATAACAAACTTGCAGTTCCGCCTCATTATGCTTTGTCCTCCCATCAATTCACAAGGTAAAAACTTTATGCGAACACAACTCCACTGATATTCCATCCATTTTGATATTAAATGAAAATATAATCGCAATGTCAGAGAAATTTGGGAACACAATTTATCCATATGGCATAAGGTTGCATTTTTCTTGTATCCACCAGCTATAAATTTGCAATCAGATGATTTTAACGAAATTAAAGAATTTTGCAAATTAGAAATAGAAAAACTCTCTAATAATTCTGCGGCTCTCATATCTTTACCATATAATTCGGACAGTCCCGCGACATCATCGTCTACATTATCAAACATTGACGCACCTGTATACAAAAATATGTTTTTCTTTTCAAATTTGTTGGAAAAATCCACAATTGTTCAACAAAGCCCTTTTAACGAAGTAGAGAAGTATTGTACAGAAAATGTTATTATTACCAAAGATTACGATGTAATTAGATGGTGGCAAAGTAATGAGAAATTTTATCCGCTGCTCTCTAAATTTGCATTGCAAGTACATTTAATTCCTGCAAGCAGTGCAGCTGCCGAACGAGCGTTTTCTCTTGCTGGTAATATAATCACTGAAAAGCGAAACAGATTAGCGCCTAATGCCCTAGACATTATAATCTTCTTACATTCACTATACAAAAATAAACATTTAAATAAATAAATGTTATACCTTATTTATAATTATAAAGGCAAATTAATGAATTGTTATTTTTAGTTTATTATATTGAAATGAATTATATTTTTAACTTTTCCTATATTTAAGTTTTATATGTAAAATGTTTTTAAATAAAACAAAAAAATTATATTCATTATACAAAAATAAACATATAAATAAATTAACTTTATAATTTACCTATAATTATAAAGAAAAATTAACAATTTGTGTTTTGTTTTAGTTTATCATATTGAAATGAATTATTTTTGTTATGTTTCCATATATTTCAATTTATATGTAAAATGTGAAATAAAATCTAAAAAACATAAGAATTCACTATATAAAAATAAACATATAAATAAATAAACATTTTAATACATCTATAATTATTAAGACAAAATAATGAAATGTGTTTTTTTTTTGGTTTATCATATTGAAATGAATTATTTTTGTTAAGTGTCCTTATATTTAAATTTATATATGTAAAAAGTTTTCAATAAAATTCCAAAAAATTAGAATTCACAAGTGTGTTGGATTTTTGTCGGTGCCACCCAGAGCTGTAAACTAATCATTACAATTTGTACTCATTACTGCTCAATTACAAATACAAGTACATCTAAAAAGGATTTGAAAGTTAACTACAATTCTAATTACATGAGGAATTGGAATTGAAACTAAAAGTCTCAACTACATAGGTAATTGTACTTGAAAGTAATGATTCCTAATTACTTTTCAATTAGCTCAATTACTTTTTAATTACAAGGAATTGAAAGGAATTGACGGAATTGGGTGGAATTGGAAGAAATTTAGAGGAATTGCTGAAATGTGGAAAGGTCCGTTATGTTAAAATATATTGCTCCCACTCTCCTTTTCTCTTTGTGACGTCACACTGCTATGTTTACATACACTTCACATGTTATTTGATGACAGCTGATAGCAGCAATTCCTCTTAATTCCTTCCCATTCCTCCCAATTCCGTCAATTCCTTTCAATTCCTTGTAATTAAAAAGTAATTGAGCTAATTGAAAAGTAATTAGGAATCATTACTTTCAAGTACAATTACCTGTGTAGTTGAGACTTTTAGTTTCAATTCCAATTCCTCATGTAATTAGAATTGTAGTTAATTTTTAAATACTTTCGAACATGGTAGGTAATGATTACTTGTACTTGAGTTTACAGCTCTGGTGCCACCCCCCAAAAATGATAAGGCTTTGGGCTAAAAGTTGTTAAGCTCCTACAGCCAAATTTCGGGGGCATAACTCATAAACCACTAGTCATATTTTAATGAAACAAAAATTAAGGAATTTAATTAAGGAATTAAAATCTGATCTTATATCATTAATAAAGGTTTCGTAGTTATAAATAAATTTATGAATCGTGCTCAAAAAAAAATGAATCCTACAGCCAAATTTGGGGGGCATAACTCATAAACCACTAGTCCTATTTTAATGAAACAAAAATTAAGGAATTAAAATCTGATCTTATATCATTAATAAAGGTTTCGTAGTTATAAATAAATTTATGAATCGTGCTCAAATTTGCCTAAAAATAAAAATTTTCATATTTTAAAATTTTATTTATTTTTTTTTTTAAATGGATTTTTTCCTAAATTTATTTATAACTGCAAAACTGTTGATTAGGCAGAGAAATCGTATAGGGAAAGATTAAAGTAATTTTAATTCAAAATTTTCGGATTTTTGTGTTATCAAAATTGGATTAGTCTTTCTTGAGTTATGCCCCCTAAACGTGGCTGTAGTAGCTTAAAAACCTTAAGCCCCCTGTCGCTTTGGGCTGAAATCTGTAAAGACTTATCATTTCTGGGAGGTGGCACCGACAAAATTCTAAATTTTTTTCCCATATAACTTCCGACCACCCTAGGTTCCATTGATTACAAAAATTTTGTTCTCCTGTAAAATATTCAAAGATTTGTTAGGGCCGTTTACATTTGAGCTGACGATATACCATCATCCTTAAGGGTATAAAAAACTAATAAACTTTTTCATTGCATTTCACTGGCCTTTAAAGAATGTCTCCACAAAATAAGCAAAAAAGAAAACGGTACAAATCCACAGCGAGTCAATCACCTGATGAATGGTGGTGCCGATCGCCACCACCACACATCGCTTCGCGCAGTTGCCATGTTCTGCTTTGTCTTATTTTTGTTTGTGTTTTTTCGTTGCCGTGCCAAACCACCACCATAAAAAAAAGCGCACACACAAACAGTAATATTTTTGTGTTTGTTTCTTTTTGATACGATGCTGAACTATTGCAACAAAAAAAGTAAACACAAGAAAGAGCTTTACTTCACCGCATCAGTTTTCGTTCGACATTTCAAACACTTGCGTATAAAAAATACTAAGTTCGGATGCGCTTTACCGGCGGTTGCGGTCGATCGGTGCTGATCACTGTTACACACTGATAAATCAGCTCGTTTTTGCTTTATATTATTGCACCTTAGGGTAACATAAGAGTTTATGTTTTTTGATATATTGTAAATCTTTAATTTTGGGCGCTCTAGGTAACATCCTCTGTCACCCGGCCTTCGGAGTTTTCCTGTTCTTCTGTAAAATGGTAAGATCTGTAAGACCTGTTATCATTGTTGTTATTTCGCATATTTTTGTTATTATAATTATTATTATTGTAACCATTGTTGTCGTTTCTGTTACCATTGTGATTATCTCGCATTTCACCGTTGTTGTTTCGGTTGTTATTTCCTGTGTTATTAGTGTTGTTATTTCTGTAATTGTTGTATCCGTTTCTGTAACCATTTCCTGAGTTATTAGAATTGTTGCCAGAGTTGTATTTATTATTATTACCGTTTTGATTGTTATAATTTCTGTAACTGTCATTTTTATTATTGTTGTTTCTATAATTATTATTATTTCTGTTGTAATTTTTATTGTTTTTATTATTAATGTGAAAAACTGATTTTTCATCCGAGCCAAAACTCCTTTCTGCTGTTACACACCTCTCTACCGCCTCGTTAAATGTTTTTAGGATATTGCTCAACAAAATTTGCTGATATTCACTATTTACGCCTTTCATAAATGTATTCAGCGCTACACTGTCGCTTACTTTGTATACAACGTCTCTTGCTTCTTCCGTTGGATTTGTATAGTTTGAAATTTCAAACGCGCTTAATTGAACAGCCTGTTCAGCAATCTTCTCTCTGAAGTCTGTAATACTGCTGCCTTGTTGCTTTGTTGCTCCTAACTCTGATAGCACTTGTTGTAAGGTTCTTGGGTTGGGATATATAGTTTTTGTTACCATTGTGATTATCTCGAGTTTCACCGTTGTCGTTTCGGTTGTTATTTCCAGTGTAATTTGTGTTGCTATTTCTGTAATTGTTGTATCCGGTTCTGTAACCATTCCCACTTTTTGTAAGGCCTTCTTTAAATCTTCGAAAGTTGTTGGTTTATTTGACCTACCTAATACACTTCTCACTTCTGTCGAAAGTTTGAAATTATAGACATACTTAATAAATAACGGTCGATCTTCTACTATTGTTAGCTCATGTAATAATTGAGTCTGGGTCAAAAAATCATCTAAATATTTAAAAGTTCCTTTGAACGTTTGCAAATTTGTGCCAACTGGCGAAATATCAAAAGCCATTTTTGTTATTTTAAATTCTTCTTCAGTTTGTTCCTTCACTGGTAAAACATCTACTATTATTGTAAGTTCTTCTAGTAAAGAGTAAAACTTTGATTTTAAGTATACAAATTATTTATTTTCTAAAGATTGTGAGATTTCTTCAACATTAATTTCTATTGCCTTCAGCCTTTCTAACTTTTTATCCACATATTTTTGCTCATAGACTCTATTTTTACTTTTTTTTTAAATTTGATTTCAGTTTTTCTAACTCTTCTATAAATTCTAAAATTTTCTCCATTTATTATGCTTATAATTGTATAAAATTTTTTTTATATAATATATATATACTTGTGTACCATCAAAAAATTTTTTTTTATAGTTTTATATGTACACAAATATTTTTCTTTCAGTGCTGCTTATTTTATTTTTTTCGCTAATTCAATTTTTTTCTAGTGTTTTTCAAATTATTATTTTTCTTCAAATTACAACAAATTTTCTCTCCGTGTACGCATATGATAACACTGTGCTACACACAAAATATACAGGGGTTCTCATGTAGCATTTCTGTTAGACTGGAGTCCATAGAGTAAAGTGGTACTTTTAGTTTTTCTCGGTCACTTCGTTAAGTAATGTTTTTATAGCAAATTAAGTGAAATGACGATATTCCTAAAACTACAAGTTCCAAAATTCATAAGTCTTCTCTTTGTAAACCGATCTTCAAAAGCTTACATCTTTTGTAAAGCTATGACTTTCACCTTTTATTAAAAAAAAGAATTTTGAAAATCGGTTAAAAAATAGTGAAACGGCGGCTGTTTAAGCAAAACAACCTCGAAAAAAAATTGCGAATTCTCATTTTCTCAACGCTCTCAGTTGATCATGAAGCAGCGCAATATATATTTTTTATTTTTGTATTATGCTATATTGAAGTAGCTTTCTAAAATAGGTAAGTTTATAAGAATCGGTGGAAAAATGAATGAGTTATGCTAATTTTTGTAATATATTTTTCGACATTCTTTGGAGTATGTAGTACGAATTACTTGTTGTGATACGTATACGTCACATGTATTTGTACAAAGTGACACACACACTCTAAGGAAAAACCACAAAATAACGCGAACATGTTATTGCAAAATTTAGCATAACTCATTGATTTTTCAACCGATTCTTATAAACTTACCTATTTTAGAAAGCTACTTTAATATAGCATAATACAAAAATAAAAAATATATATTGCGCTGCTTCATGATCAACTGAGAGCGTTGAGAAAATGAGAATTCGCAATTTTTTTTCGAGGTTGTTTTGCTTAAACAGCCGCCGTTTTACTATTTCTTAACCGATTTTCAAAATCCTTTTTTTTAATAAAAGGTGAAAGTCATAGCTTTACAACAGATGTGAGCTTTTGAAGATCGGTTTACAAAGAGAAGACTTATGAATTTTGGAACTTGTAATTTTAGGAATATCGTCATTTCACTTAATTTGCTATAAAAACATTACTTAACGAAGTGACCGAGAAAAACTAAAAGTACCACTTTACTCTATGGACTCCAGTCTAACAGAAATGTTACATGAGAACCCCAGTATATTTTTTTTCTTCACATTTGTATCACTGTGTAATTAATGCGAATCCGAAACACCCTGTTTCATACATATGTTACCTGACACATGATTAACTACTTGTAAACATAATTTATTTACATTTTCGTGTGTCGGTCATAATTTTCAATAGATTTAAGATTTTCGCGTGTTGTTCAAAAATAAGAAAACAGTTGCATGTGTGTCAGCAGTGTGGCCGGTGAATATTCATTTTATTTGTTATTTTTCATTAATTTTTGTTGCGCATTGTTCTTTCGGTCGGCCAACTGCCTCTCCAGCTCGTTAATTTGCAGCCACAAACTGGATGAGATGTCACACGGCGGAGGATAGTCGGAATTGACGATGCGCCTCAGTTCCGCTAACTTCTTACACAAGTTTTCCACGGTGTTTGGGTTTTTTCGTAATTGGAACCAACAAATTGAAAGGGCCTGCCTATTTGTTATGGCCGGCTCTTAGAAAAACCACTGGCCTCTAAAGTTCGTCTTTGACTTGCTGGATGCGTCAAGCGCGCCAAGCAAACTTAGCAATTTTAATTTTAAATAAAATAACTTTTTATTGTTATTTCCTAGCCAAACAACTTAATTTTTTTTTATAATTTATTAATGCTAATTTCTTTTCTACTTTCAACTCCTTATATTCTAAAAAACGGTATCCCTAAAATTACTTACATACACTTAAACTATCCTTTTGCATTTCAAACTTAATCACACATATTTCAGTGCTTTGCATGTGATTGTGTCTCTCATTTGTTTATGTTTTTGTTTACATACAAAAGTAAACAATTGCGTATAAATTGAGTGTAATTGGAAATGCAATAGGGATGGTACATTTAACTAAATTAGGGATGGCATGTACCAAAATTGTGGTAACAGCACACTATCCATATAATACTTTTGTATTTTCTATACATAAAACGATATCAATCATATAAACGCAATATATACAAATAACTTCTATATTTTTCCAAAAAAATTCTTCTCTTTACTTTTCTATTTATTTTCTTAAATATCTATAAATATATATTTATTTTTTGCTTGTTTTATTTTTTTCTCTAATTATTCTATTTTTCATTAACTTAATTTTTTTTTATTTAATATTATAACCACTATTATAATTCTCTTTCTAATTTTTTTGGTATTATTATTGCTATTAAATAAATTAATATGTTTTTTCCCTTGAAATTGAGCAAAGCTTACCTTAGTTGCCATTGCTAAGTTTCTTCCGTTATAATCTATGATAATGATCCATTTTTTCCCTTTTTTTACTGTTATGATTTATGTTAAAGACCAAATTTTCCTCTTTTTCCCCGAAATTGTGCAGTGATTACCTCAGTGACCATTGCTAGTACGCCCGCCATACCTTATTCTGCTCGGTACCTGTCCCTGTCGAGGTAGACACTGTTAACGGAACCGCCATCGCAACCGTCTCCATGACTACCGGCTTTTCCCGCCTCTTAGTATACAAACCAAACTCCGCGAAGGCAATCACCACGACGATTGACAGAGTACCGCCGCCAATCGAGTAACCCACCGTTGCTAAAATGATCTGCCTGCGCCTCACAGTGGGGAAAGTTTTGTTGTTATAATGTTAAATACATTTTTCTTTTTTGTCAATAAAAACATTTTAAATTTTAACATTTTTTTTAAGTTTTATTTTTCAGTTAACAGCATTTTTTTTATTTTGCTCTATTTAATCTGAGTTTTATTTCCACGGAATAAAACAAAAATTGAGTCACTTTCGAATTGGTTTTTGGAAAAGTGCCACATGTGAAAATCGTATAGAACCACTATACAACATTGACTCATACCAAACGGAAGTACAATTAAGACTTGCAGCTCTTCGCTGAGCTACCTAGTCTACTAGAAAACTCAAAATTAATAAGAAAGAAAAAAATCGGAGGGTGAATCTAACCATACGAAAATACGCATTGGTGATATTGTTTTAGTTCGCGCACAACTGTTCCTCCTACTCCGACCAAAGCTAACAAACCCGTCAGATCCGTGAGCCGGAACTCAGTGATCATCGTCTATTCCTCCTAGAATAGCCGAACGCGTGCAAACGGTTCAAACATCATCGGTGTCTCCTCCATTGTGGTCACCCGGAGAGTCTCCCCTTGGGAGAGACTATCGCTATCGGTATCGCTCGCGTTCTCTCTTCCCTTTTATTTATCATAATACTTCCGCAGGTTATTATTGTGTCACTTCCGGTTCCTACCAAGGACTCGAATTGTCGTGGTCACCGGACTATCTACCGACACTACCCGATACGGACCAATCCAGATCGGCGAAAATTTATTTTTCCTCGTCGGGTTTCTCAGCAGTACCTTTTCGTCAACGGTGAAGATTATTATGTTAAATTTTCGGTCATAATTTCTCTTCGAATCCCGTTTCACCCGTGATTGATTCCTGCGCACCAACTCATGTGATCGTTGCAGTTGAAACTTAACGTATACTGCCTCTGATTTATCGGAGGCTGGCCTGGCTGAACAGGAATGGTATGTTTCACCCCTTCGGTGCATGACAATTTATCGCCTTTCAACCAAAATACATCATGATAATTTGCACATATATTCCTTATCGATTCTTTTTCCTCTTTGTTCAGTTCGGAGTCCGCCTCTATTTCTCTCAGAATCTTTGAAACCCTCTCATTCACATCCACGTCCTGATCATGAGAGATTTTAGCTGATCTTGCTTCCTCGAAGTTCGTAATGGCCGTAAAGGTAGGCCGAAATTGTACCGGTACCGGTACCGAAGTCCGTCTCTGTTGCATTCAATATCGAGGCCAATGCGAATCCATCCTCCACATTCGGCAATGAATCGCCTAGATAAACAACAAGAGATACAATTTTTTATCCAGAACTACTGTTGCTCGCTTGGAATCTACTCTGACTTTAGCTCCAGCTACCGATCTAGCTGGTACCAACGTAAAACCTTCCCTTGTTTGCAACACCCGTACTCTTCCCGCTCCATTTAATGAAATAAGGGGAAAATTATTTTCCTCTCCTTTAGCAAATACTGCCAACAATCTTTTCTTGGCATCTGTTATAGAGCCACAAATTATCCCTGCCCAGTACTCCGTCCCCGGGCAGACTATCCACCTGCTCATGCAATGCATTTCAAAACATAAATCTGAATCATTGTGCATGATTTTCACCACCCCTTTTGTAAATAATAAACCCCCGAACGATCCAAGCAAATCCTTTTTTACTGCCTTGTTCAATCCAAAGTCGTTATTAAGAATGCCCTCCTTGATCAAACTTGTATCCGCACCTGTATCTACCAAAAGTAGGATGCTTCCACCTTTTGCCTGTCGGCAGGGAAATCTTACAAACACTGAAGTCGTCAACTCGGGTTGTAATGTAATACCTCCAATATTCACATACGCATTCGACTTCAGGTTTATTGTATCAAAGACATCAGTTAGTGTTGCGTTGGAAAGTGTCGAGGCCCTGCCCGTGTCCCGACTGTGTTCCCTCAGCAGTTCACCTTTCCCTTATATGACTAAGCTCACCGCATCCAAAAGATCTCAAGGGGGGTCAGCGCCTTTGCCCGTCGCCTCATTATTGACTGCGATTGTTTTGTGGTCGCAGCCCCGAACTTCTTCGTGTCCGTACTTCTGACACACAGTACAATATGGGGTATTTCGCCTCGTCCAACACTCATCTCTAGTGCGGCCCGGTTATCCACAAAACGAACAAGGTGGACGGGAGCCGGATAGTCCTCCAAACGTTCCCTGAGTGTGAGGAGGTGCTGCTGACTGATGTGCATTCACTGTGCCATTTTCCGATTTCTTCAATAATTGTTGAAACGCTGCCACCAGGCTCGTTACCGTCGGAACTATTATTGAACTGCTCTGTGAATCTTACTCTTCCGACAGGAGGGCCATCTCCTCTCCATAAGGTTGACTGTGCTGACAACGCCTCTTCCATGAGCTTATCTAGATTTGTTTCAGCGCTTGCCAACATTCTGCCCCTAAGCATCTCTAAGACCCGAAGTAAACGAAGCCTTTAACCTCTTGTTTATCTCATTCGACATACCCCTATAAGCCTCGGATATAATAGTTCTGGCCGGCGAGTGTAAAGTTTGTAGGCGTCTCGTAAATTGCCGGATGTCCTCATCTCCCCTCTGATGGGCCTCATGAATCTTTCTTAAAACGGAGTCTAGGGATCGTGTCTTTATATATGTGGCCTTTATTAGTGTCAACAATTCTTCTACTAACACAAAAGTCCTTAAACGGGCCAACTGGTAGGCATCCCCGTATAATTTTTGTTTCACGACCTCCATGAAGTCTTGGATTTTCTCCGCTGGTACTCCCCTTGCTTCCAATCTGCAACCATTCACGAATTTGTGGACATTCATTTGCAAATTTGGTGATTGTTCCCCACCAAATGTGGTTACCAAAGCCTGCACCGACTTTAAAATTTCCGACGAGTTCATCTTGTTGAATTCGCGAGGTCCCACCTCATTCTCTTCCGTACCCAAATTAGTTTCCAACGTTGCTCGCGGTTGTTTCCGAACTAGATCCTCCTGGGCGGAAGCAAGACACTTCTGTTGTGCGAACCGGAGTTTTTAAATTTTACCCAATAAACTTATTATAAATTTACTATAAGCTTACATTAGTAAACATGATGTATGGAAAATTTTCATCGCAGTCATTGTAACTTGTTAAGTTCCCAGGAAAAATTTTCAGAACTTGTTGCGAATGGTAGTGATACTAGAATCGTTTCTTTTTTAATCGACCTTCTATTCTGTTTCTGGTTCCATATAACCGGTTAGGTACAACATGTTGCACCACAGATTCCGTAGAACAGAAAATGAATAAAACTGGCTGTGACTAGCCCTGACCATTATAATTTGTGTATAGATTACATAAGAACAAGATCCAATTTGTACGTTAATGAAACTTTACATCCATCGGATCATTGTTTAAGCTTATTAAACCGATGGTATTCGAAATAAGTATGTTTTAGATGGTATTAATTAACAAAAACTCAAAAATCGGAGCTGAAATATATTTTGAGTAAGGACCCAATTGAGAACCAATTAAATTTAAAAAAACATCTTATGAAATTCAGTTATAAAGCAATTCATTTCATAACAGATTCCAAAGAACCTGTTGGTATTTGGACAATTTCAAACAAAAATAATATATTGTGCAACCGAAAGTGGAACTTTTTCCTTATCAGTAAAAGCTATTCTGCAATTGTTTCTTTGCAATAACATATTTTGCTGGGTTACAATTATTGGATAAGCGAAAGGTATCACATATTAAACAATTGTATTCTAAAACAGCTTCTCGCGCTGTTGTGAATTAACACGCTTTCTATTTTTAGATTCACAACTAACGGCAGCTACTTGTTTATCGGCGAATTCGAACGTCACTGTTTGAGAAGCTCTTACTAGACATGTCGATTGACTCGACAAAAATACTGCGAAGTTGCTGTCGACAACATTCGAGGGGAGCCGACAATGAAATAATTTTTTTTTAAGACGACTGGGGCCAGTATTTGAGCCTGTGATCTCCCGCATGGTAGTCGCGTGTTCTAACCACTATGCCACGGCCGGTCCAATTGTATTCATGTTTGGCAAATATTTGGGAATAAACTTGATATGCAATACATAATAAAATGTTAGAAAGCTTGAGGTAAATCGAGGTCAATTTCTATTTATATTTATATCCAAATTAGATATTACTACATTTCCAAAGCAAATATGAAAATTTTCTCAATTTAATTCCAATTAAATTGATTTCTTTTGATAAACTCTATAATTTCTGTTAGTTTTATTATTTCTGGTCTTCTTTTCCGCACACTTTATATAATGTGATACAAACTAATTTAGAAAAGGATAACTAAAACCTTTGCAAAACATATATTTATTAGCCAGCTTACATCTATGTTTATTGGGCAATTGTTTGTTTCTTTTTGTTAATTTGCTGAAGGTTTGGAAAACATAAACTTCGCAAATTAATTTGGAAAAATTAACTTAAATCTTTGGAAAACATTAACTTATTAGCCAGCTTACATCTATGTTTATTGGGTAATTGTTTGTTTCTTTTTGTTACAAATCTGTAAAAATGTTTGTAAATAATTTACTGAAGATTTGGAAAACGTAAACTACGAAAATTAATTTGGAAAAATTAACTAAAATCTGGAAAACATTTACTTATTAGCCGGCTTTCATCAATGTTTATTGGGTATTTACTGATGATACATTATAATTATCCCCAATATGCCCAAAAGTAACATATTTGGTTAACGTAGAGCTTGTAGGAAGCGTTTGTCTAAAGGTCTAATACCGGCTGCGCCAAATGTTATATACTCTTTTAGAGTATACTGTTTTTCCCGTTTAGGGTGCGGGCGGCACCTTTATAGTCTTTGCCGACAGGCAACTACTTCATCACTAGGTAGAACTACTTCCCAGTCAGATTCTACTCACCTCTTATCACTCTTAAATAAAACACCCTGTGTTTTATTTCTGCAACCGGCGGCTGGTTCCGTTACGTGGTTGTCATCTGACCCAAATAGCCGCCGACCCACTTTATTTATACCATTTTCAGATTCCTAACCTACATTAACAATTTGCTTATAACAAAACTTAAAAATACTACAATAACAAAATACATATAAATGTGTTAATCATTCCACGGCCAGCAATGCCCATGAGCCACAATACCGAAAATTTGCTGTTGCAGCAATAAGAATCAGCGGAAATAAGAATCACACCTGAAAGTTGCTAACGCCGCGAAATGAATGTGGCCGGGTAATAATTAACTTATAGAATAGAAAATGCTAATAACAATAATAATAATAATTAACTTAAAGAATAGTAAATACTAATAATAATAACAATACAGTCGAAACTCTCTATAACGAACTCCTATATAACGAAGTTTTCTTTATTGCGAAGCAATTATAAGAACACTGTGTTTTGGGTAACGAATTTCCCTATAGCGAATATTTTCTTATACCGAAGCATTTTTGCGGCCTTAACTTCAAAATTGAAGCGTTTTCATTCTCCATATAACGAATTTAGGCAAAACCGAACGCACACACACAAAATAGAAATCGACGTCGCTTTTTGTACGTTATTGGTGTTGTTATTGTTGCTTTCACAACGCACAAGCAGATACTGATGCTTTGAGTGCAAGTGACAACTAGAATCATTACCATTCCTCACATTTCTCGCAGTCGCTATCAGTTTGCCTTTGCACATCGCGATATGTATTGTGTTAACGGCTGAAGTGCAGAAAATGGGGAGGGAGCCCGATTAAAAAAAAAATATGGCATTGTCTTCGTCTTGTTCCCCAAACATCGGAATGGTAGGACAAAGTTGGCGCTCAGGCCCATGGGGCCCGGAGGTGTCAAAAAAGAGGCCCCTTTCGGTTCTATGATGACCCCCCAGATGCGGGTACAAAAATGAAAGATATTTTCGAAACGAATCCAACGATGTTATTTTCCTACGGGTCTCCTGGACCGAGTTAGAGCCATTTAAATCTCCGGGATATACCAAAAAAAAAAACAAATTTTCTACTATATTGATATTATTATTTGATTTCTAAAGTGGGCGGAGTGGTACATTTGTATGGGAGGTACCAGAAGGGGCGTGTCTAGACTTCCAGATTTTTTTTCCAAAACTTTATCCTTCTCGAACTTTACAAAATACAGGATTTGGGCACGATCGCGTTAGGTCTATTAACAATATTAATCGATTTCTAAAGTGGGCGATACCAGATGGGTATGGGAGGTACCAGATGGGGCGTGGCTAGACTTCCAGTTTTTTCTCGAAAACTGTATCCTGCTATAGCTTTACTAAATAAAGAATTTGGGTACGATTGCGTTGGATTTATTGATATTATTACTCCACCTCTAAAGTGGGCGGAAAGGTACATTTGTACGGGAGGTACCAGAAGGGGCGTGGCTAGACTTCCAATTTTTTTCCAAAACTTTATCCTGTTATAGCTTTACCAAGTACAGAATTTGGGTACGATCCCGTTGGGTGTATTGATATTATTACTCGATTTCTAAAGTTGACGGAATAATGTATTTGTATGGGAGGTACCAGAAAGGGGCGGGGCCAGGTAGCCCATTTGCAATGCCGTATGTAGTTTTGGGGAAATATTAACTCATGCAAAATTTCAAAACATTTGGTTGCGTCTTTCGAAAGTTATCGTGCGCACCAGCCGGACAGCCAGACAGACAGACGGAAATGGCTCAAACGACCTAAAAGTCAAAAGTGTGTTACATGTCCCTAAATGCGCGCTGAGGCACAGAGCCCACCCTACCATGGCCATAGTCGTTTTCTTTTCACGGTGATTTTTCTATGGCCCCGTATACACACACTATCACCCACACTTACCACGCCATCTTGACCTGCTCTTTAACTGAAGTCTTAGACACACATATTTAAGATTTCTTAAGACTAATTCACATTATTTATTCAGCCCTATTCTGCGTTTCGATTACGCACGGATTTTCTCCGTTTTGGCAACTTTGGTATTCTGCGTTCCGTTCCGTTCCGCTTTTCTTTCGATTGTAGCTATTCTACATTACGAAAGTAGTTACGTTTTTGTAAGTTGTAATTTAGCTGGCGGAGTTTGCGTAAAAAAATACGAAATATAAAAAAGTATTTAGAAAAATTTAAGTATCAAATAGATAAATGTTTTTTATTTCTTTTTACTTATTTCTGATGTTTATTTCATTTATTACAGGTCAAAAACAACAACGCCCGCGCAATACGAAAAGCTGCTAGCTTTCATGGCCAAAAATACCGATATTGCTGGAGGCTTCCAATCCAGACCAAAGGAGGCTTTACAGGCTTTTTGGGAAGAAGTGCGATGTGAGCTAAATGCAATAGGGCCACCAAGTAAAGATGTGAATGCATGGAAGAAGGTATGTATGACATTTTAGTTTGTATTTCATGTATAAAATACTTTTTTTTTTAGGTTTGGACGGACTGGAAATGCTATATCAAGCGGAAGCTCTCCCACAACAGGCAGGAGAGAATGAGCACCGGAGGAGGCGAATGTCGTTTGCAGCGCATTACTCCCCTTGAAGAGAGGGTTATCCAGTTGACGGGACTGTGCATACTGATCCGCGTTGTCATCCTTTTCCAACAAAAACGCCGCTGCTATCAATTCCATTTCTCTAAAAAAATAAACAAAATTTAATTGTTCAGCTGCAATCTTGCAAACTTAATGCTTTTGGTTTTTGCTTTGTTTGCAGTTTACTTAACAATTTTTACACAATTGCTTATGTTTTGTTTCGTTTTTTTTCATTCCACTGACAAAACAGCTTATTGTGAATACACACTTGCTTCCTCATTTTCTTTCGATTCAGTTTTTTGCTGGAATACCAATTTACGATCCGTGCGTAGCGGAATGCGGGAGCGTAATCGAAACGCAGAATAGCCCTGATTAAGTAAAATTTTTAAACCTAACCTTAATCTAACATTAAAACTGATTTTATTTAAACTTGAATTTGAATCTTGACCGTTACAAACAAAAAAAAAACAAAGCAAAACAATAATTAGGTCCTACCAAAGTTGAAAGAGACATGCTCTTAATCGAGCGTTATAAAATGCCGCGAATTTCCTACCTAAATTAACTCTTTTAGATGGAATATTTATAGGACCACTTTGTCTCCGCAAAACACAAAAAAACTACTCCTTTTCAAACTTTGAACTAAGCCCTATTACACTGAAACAAAAAAATAATGAAAAAATAATAAATGATATAAAGCACAAAAAAACTACATAAAACACAAAAAAAAACTTAAAGATACCTTAAAACTACTTAAATTAACTCCTTGATTTAATTTTATATTTTATTTTCTTCCCTTTTCAGGCCTCAAATTTTGGACGGACGCCCAATTTCGCAATGGGGTTTGGGGAAGGCTTTTCACCCCTGGGCTTGATGACGATGCCCACTTAACTTTAGCTTTTTGCCAACAATAACACACCCCAACTGTAGTAGAGGGGCGATAGCTACTTTAGACGGTTACCTGTGTTTCCGGTGAGGTTTTTAATAAATTTTTGGCGAACCAGAGTTTAATCGTTTCTCTTGGCCTCGGCGCGGTTTCGGTCGGAATAACTATGGAGCTGGACTTCGCTTGCAGTATATGACCATGCTCTTCGTCTTCCAGCATTCAATTTCTTCAGCCACAGACAGATTCGCTCAGGTAAGTGTTGTATATACCTTTATTTTCTGTTCACCATAAAAATACTCGAAATAAATTAACAGGCGCAAGCCTTACAACTGGTAAATGACTATTTTTCAATATCTTTAAATAACCGCTTATTTTATTTCGCCAATTTCCCCTCATTTAAATCTCATTCCAATAACCTCCATTTTGCTTACAAAAATGTAATGCAGTAAAAAGCGCGATTTTTAGTTGTCAAAGCGCTTTATTGCGCTCACTGTATTAATGAATGAATTCTCCACTTGAGAAAATACATCCCTGATGTGTCGCTTATGTATGGCAACACCCTACAACTCGCTACTACCTTACTACAACTACATTGTCTAATCATCATTATCTCTCCACTCATTGAACAAGCCACACGCACAGATTTTTCGCCGGCAAGACAAAAAAAGGAAAATTAACAAAAAAAAGAAAAACTTAACAAAACTAAAAAGAAATCCAAAGAAAACCATAATTTGTAACTAAAATACCAGAAATGAAAAGGACTAAATAAAAGTTATAATCTGGTGTCTGTTCCCCCCTGTTTTTCGACTCCATGGACATTGGTGGACCTTCTGGTGGTTGGAATGGCCACCCACTCGCTATACACATGTTTTCGCAGGAGAAAAAAAAAACTGAATATGATCGACACGATTTTGTACGTCATTTGACAGTTAGGACTTTTTTTTATGTTTATCAATTTATTATTTGCTGTCATAAAAAGAAATTTGTACAAAACGTGTATTAGTATTTAGTGATTTGGTAAAAAAAAGATATGCCCTTTTCATATTCGGCCACTGATACATGCATTAAAACCCTCAAAATTGTCTAAGCCCACTTCACACTGGCAGACAAATCAGTGAGCCAACATGTCCGCGAAGACTTATCCCCCAGTTTTGGACTATGTATTTGGTGTGCGCAGTCTTGTCCATAAATAAAATCCAACCTATTTGGATTTTTATAAATCTGGGTAGACATGTGTGATAGCGTAGGGAAAGGTTGTATGTTTCATTAAATGTCCGAGAAAAACTCTAAAATGAAAATAAGAAAACAAAATTTACTATAAATCAATAAATTTTACGAATACAAGTCAAATAAAGAAAAAAAAAATTGAGAAATTTGCATTCATAGTTGTGCTATGTTGAAAAATGAAAGTTCGACAGATGTGTGTTGAAAGTAATGGAGAAGAGAAATCTTTACATGAATTTTTTTTTCCTTGGAAAAGCCTGCTGGTGGATAAAGGGCATTTACTGTGCTAGAAAAAGTTAAGTACACATGACGCAAACCAAAAGACAAATCAAATTAAAAAAATTATTTTCTTATAGCCGTATTACAAATCTATTCTAATTAGACTCTCCCCTACTAATATCATTGTCTTCGGCAATATGATGCAAGTATTGACGCAGTAGTCGTGAGACCGTTGACATGCTCTACTGCCTTTATGTTTGGAAATATGTAGGCTTCTATGTGGCCTGGTTACAGAAGGCATTTTATAACCTTCCAAATGCATTGGTACATACAAACGTACAAACTGTAAAAGCAGCGTTGAAAAAGAATTTTGTTACTTCAGTTAACCTCATATCTTGGCTTCAAAAGAAACAAATGTCGCGTTCGTTATCGTTTTTTCTGAAAAACAAATGTTCTTAAATAGAAATCTGTAAAGTTTGCCACGCGAAGAATATTTTATGTAAAAGAAAAACAGAAACTGCTTTAAGCAAATTAAACACAAAAAAATATTTGTTACGATTCAGTCTTTTGTGTCTGCCACTATACCGTGATCCATTCTTCGTTCAATGTGGGCGGGCTAGCTGTAAGGTTCGGTATCCGGTATTCGACCTTTGTGCCAGTGTTAATGATTCAGTAAGCTATGGCACAGTTCCGACATGCTACATATGAATCACCACCTTTGGTTACAAAGAGTCAAGAATGCAAGCACATTTGTCCGGAAGACGGTAGCCCTCAGTTCGCCCACAGAATGACCGTTCCACAAAAGGTAGTTTTGAATGGTTTAATATGGAGGGAACTTTTGTGCCATTCACATCGTACCATCAACAGGTTTCTGCGCTTCGAATGCTTTGTCATTCTAACATATTTTAGATATTGCACCAGTTTTTCGACTATGACATACAAAATATAAGACGCGGACATACATTGAACACAATTTATTACACTTGGTCTTATTGCACTAAGTTTTAATGTCTTTGGCATGATAGTTTCCGATATTTTTCCCTTGTAAATTTTCGAGTTCGTACATGTTATTTCCAATTGGCTTTACTATGCGGCATTTCAAATATTTCCGACAGAACTTAGCGTTTATATTGTTTTTAAAATCGCTAAGAACCTGATTTATTCTATATACCTCTTGGCCTGGTACAAAGTTGACTTTGCGTGCTCTTTCATTGTACCTTTTTGCACTCCCCTCGTATGACTTATGGATATTTTCTTTTATCTTATCTCTGATAAGTTTTAGGCGGTCTTCACTTGGGAGGAATTGTATCTCATGATCCACTAGAGATTTTAATTTTCTGGCTAACTTGTAGTCTGCGCCGTTCGAAAACATATTATATCAAAAAAGGGCAAAGAACGGCGTGACCCCTGTGGCAGAATGAACCGATGTTCTCAACGCGCATTCGATTTCCGATAAATATAAATCCCAATCTATGTGGTCATTTTTGAGATATGCCCGAATGGCTGCTAATACAGATTGGTTTACTCTCTCCGAAGCGTTCGATTGCGGCGAATAGAAGGCTGTCTTAATATTATACGAAGTAAACATAGCTTGGAAATCTTTTGGATACGAATTGGTGTCCATTGTCGCTGTGTATAATTTCTGGTACCCCGAATTTATGGAAAATTTCTTGGACTAGAAATTGTACAACATTCTTTGAGGTTGCTTCTTTCATTGCTTTCAAAAAAATAAACTTTGAGAAATGGTCGCTCACTATGAAAATATACGCATTGCCACTTATGGAGCGCGGATACTTTCCAAAAAAGTCTTTGTATAATTTTTGAAAGGGCCTATCCGTTACAACCTCATCGCCTATCGCTGGCATCATATACTGATTAGACGCTTTCGTTTCTTTGCATACCCGACAGTTCGCGACATATTGCCTAATCTGACTCACCATTTTTGGCCAATAGTATCTTTCTCTAATCCTATTTATTGTCTTTATAATTCCTCCGTGAGCTGTTGTTGGAGAATCGTGGGCATTTTGAATAAGGGCTTGTGTTATTTCCTCTGGTATCCAGAGTTTCCATGGAAATTCTTCTAGCTCGCAATACTTCGGGAGAGACTTTTTATATATTTTGCCATCGATAATTTGTAGGTCATCGCTTTCAAAAGCCGTGGTTTCGAAGTCTAAAAGAGATCCATTTTCTTCTACCTCTTCGACGATAACATCCTCTGTCATTCTAGATTACATATCTTCTACCACATTTTCAGAACCTTTTCTATGTTGAATCGTAAAATCGAAAGCTTGAAGTTGTAGAGACCACCTTGCTATACGTCCGCTAAGGTCTTTAAGCGACATTAGCCATTTTAGGCTGGCGTGGTCGGTTATGACCGTAAAGTTCATCAACTCTACATATGGCCTAAAACGTTTAACTGCAAGAACAGCCGCTAAGCACTCTTTCTCAGTAACGGAATAATTCTTCTGGCATGAATTCAGTTTTTGGGAGTAGAAGGCGACGGGTGTCTCTTCCTTATTGTCATTCTTTTGAAAAAGAACTGCTTCAATACCAAACTCAGATGCATCGCACTGAATATAAAATGGTCTTGAGAAATCTGGATGACCCAGTACTGGAGCAGTGGTTAATGCATGTTTTAAAGTCTTAAATGCGGCAATAGCTTGATCAGTCATGGCAAATTTCTTTATCTTCTTCAGAGTGTCGGTTAAAGGTGCTAATTTTCTGAATGGCTGACACCTTTCTGGATCAGTTTTTAAGGCTTCGCCTCCGATACTTACTTACTTAGCTGGTACTTCTATGCAATCCCAGTGGATTATATACCGCACGTAGAAAAATATTATAAGCGCCTCGATCTTCTGCGCTTCTTCTCCAGTTAGTCACACCGAGTTCTGTAAGGTTCTCAGTAACCTGGTCTTCCCAACGGAGTTTAGGTCGCCCTCTTCTGCGCCGTCCATCGAGTTCATTGTCGAAGACTTTTCGAGCTGGAGCATTTTCGTCCATGCGTACAACATGACCTAGCCAACGCAACCGTTGCACCTTAATGCGTTTGACCACGTCAATGTCAGTGTACAGCTCATGATTCTTACGACGCCGATACTCTCCGTTAACGATGATGGGCCAATATATTTTACGGAGTATTTTTCTCTCGAATACCGCCAGAACCGATTCATCTGCTTGTGTCATAACCCAGGATTCTGAGCCATACATTAAGACAGGTAGAATTAGTGTCTGGTATAGCTTGAGTTTTGTTCGTCGAGAGAGGGCTCTGTCATTGAATCGCTTGCTTAGTCCGTAGTAGCATTTATTTGCAAGCAGGATTCTTCTCCGGATTTCTAGGCTGACATTATTTGCTTTGTTGATGGCGGAGCCTAGGTAGACAAAATTATCTACCACCTCGAAATTATAGTTGTCAACGTTCACGCAGTTTCCCAAACGAGTAGATTCTTTGTTCGTTGAAACTAATAACTTCCTTTATGTCCTCGTTCACCGTTAGGCCCATTTTCGCTGATTCCTTCTGAATACCTGAGAAGGCTGCAGTCACATCCCGCAGTTTTCGACCGATGATGTCTACGTCATCAGCGTACGCGAGTAGCATGTGGCTTTTGTTGAATATAGTGCCATTCGTGTTTACTGCAGCTTTTCTCATTATCATCTCCATCACAATGTTGAAGAGATCGCACGATAGGCCGTCGCCTTGTTTTAGGCCTCGTCTGGTATGGAATGGCTCCGTAAGGTCCTTGCCAATCTTCACTGAAGACTTCGTGTCAGTCAGCGTCATTCCGCAAAGACGTATCAGCTTCGCTGGAATACCAAACTGAGCCATGGCTTCAAGTAATTTCTGCCGTATCGGGCTGTCGAAGGCAGCTTTATAGTCGACAAAAAGATGGTACGTGTCGATCTGTTTCTCTTGGGTATTTTCCAGGATTTGCCGAAGTGTGAAAATCTGGTCAGTTGTTGATTTTCCAGGTCTAAAGCCACACTGATAAGGCCCGATCAGGTTGGATAACACTGGCTTTAGTCTTTCACATAGCACACTCGACAGGACCTTATATGCAATGTGTAAAAGGCTGATCCCGCGGTAGTTGGAGCACACACTTGGATCACCTTTTTCAGCACAGGACATAATACGCTTACATTCCAATCGTCGGGCATGCACTCTTTAAGCCAAACCGTGCGCAGGAGCTGGTGCATGCTCGTTATCAACTCCTCGCCACCGGACTTGAAGAGCTCTGCGGGCAGCTTCGCGATGTCCAGCTTTCTTTGTGTTTGGTTACGTGCGTTTTTCGCTCTGCTCAATCTTGTGCGAACCTTGGCTGCAACCAGGTAATGATCCGAGCCAATATTAGCACCACGGATCACACGCACGTCCATGACTCTAGATGCATGCCTGCCATCAATTACTACATGATCAATTTGATTTTTGGAGTTTTGATCGGGGGATAGCCAAGTTGCCTTGTGGATATCTTTGTGCTGGAATCTGGTTTCACTAACTACCATGTTCCTTCCCGCTGCGAAGCTAACCAGCCTAAACCCGTTGTCTGACATGTCGGTATGCAGGCTGAATTTACCGATCGATGGACCAAGAACATCTTCCCTTCCTATTTTTGCATTAAAGTCTCCCAGAACAATTTTAATGTCGTGGCCAGGGCAGCGGTCGTATGTTTCCTCTAGGCGCTCGTAAAATGCATCTTTAATCTCATCGTCTTTATCTTCCGTCTGGGCGTGTACACAAATCAGCGTGATGTAAAAATATTTCGCCCGGATGCGAATGGTGGCTATTCGGTCACTTACAGGGTTAAACCGCGAGACCAGGTGTCGAAGTCTCTTGGCGACTATGAAACCACATCCAAATTCGTGTCTTTCTGCATGCTGCATGTAAAAGATGTCACAGTTCTTTCGTCGTGTGCATCCCTGTCCCGTCCATCTCATTTCCTGTATGGCGGTGATGTCAGCCTTGTATTTGTCGAGGACACCCGCCAGTTGGATAGAGGCACCATCTCTGTAAAGAGTTCGGACATTCCTGGTGCATATCCTTAAATCATGGTCCTTATATCGTTTGCGGGGGTCGTCAACATTTGGGGGGGCTCTTGTTATATTTATTCTCCGTGTTTTCATAATAAATTTTGTTTAAGGAGAGTGGCTTATTAGGCCACCGCTCCCGATCCTAGTTTCTTGGGGCTGCCAAAGCCACTAGGAGAGCCTGTGTTGAGCTTCAGTAACTTCTGTTACCTACTTCCTAAGACGCATCGGTGGTAGCATGTCGATTAGGTTACTCAACATTTCGCCTTCTAACTCTAGCTAAATTCTAAGCGGTTGCTTTAAAGTCATTGCCCAGGGAATACTTGGTCTAAGACCGGAAGTAGTTAGCTGCTTGGACAGTGCCGCAAAGAAATCGGTTCTGGTCACTCCCAAGTGAGTGACAATCAGTAACTTTCAGCCTCTGGGCAAAGTCCCATTCCCCGCCTCCGATAATGAAACCTAAATACCTCAATTCTTTGAAACAAAACATGGACTTTTTAAGGCTAATTGTTAAATTTGCATTTTTAAGACAGTCTGCAGCTCTAATATTTCCAAATGAGTGTCAAACTCGTCTGCAATTATCAAAAGGTCATCTAGAGGCACGAAAACATTTGATTTTAGTCGACCAGGTATCACCTTATCCATTAATCTACAAAGACGCTGAGTCGCATTGCAAAGACCAAAAGGCATTACCCTGAACTAGGCTTGCCAGATGGTCGGGATTAGGCGGGATTTTCCCGACTTCTCGCGAAAATCCCGATTCCCGAGTATGAAAGTAATTCAGGGGAAAATCCCGACTTTCAAGAAATGTAAATTTTTGGATACTATTTACTTGGAAGAAATTCTCAAAGTTCTACAAATATCACTTTGTTTAAATTGATCTCATTAAACGGGGCCGCCATCTAACGTTTTGTTTCAACTAGTGCTTATTTCGTGAATGGTAACACTTAGCTCATGTCTGCTTTGACAGATAATTAGTTTTATCCTTCCACTGAACGAATATGGTTGTGTATACGCTTTAACAACGCTGGGAAATATTGCGACATTACTTTGAAAATCATGGCAATGTTGCAGAATGTGTGCGAAAATTGCGTACGGATTTTGGAAGAAGAGAAGCTCCGTCAGCTCCCTATGTTCGTTATCTTGTGAAAAAAGTGAAAGAAACTGGCATCCTCATCGGTAAACCAAAGCATGAAAAGCCAAAAACAGTGCATATACCCGAGAATATTGCTGCTATGGCAGAAAGTGTGCGTGAAGCGCCATCAACATCAATTCACCGTCGTTCTCAACAATTGAACATTTCGGAGACATCATTGAGACGAATTTTGCATAAAGATGCCATACAAAGTCCTATTAGTTCAGGAGTTGAAGCCAACTGACCATCTAATGCGTTTTCGCTTCGCTAAGTGGGCCTGCGATCGACTTACAGAAGATGCAGATTTTGCCAAAAAAATCATCTTTTCAGATGAAGGTCATTTTGATCTTGGCGGGTATGTAAACTAGCAAAATTGTCGCATTTGGGGCACAGAAAACCCGCACGCATACATTGAAAAGCCGATGCACCCAAAACGAGTCACTGTTTGGTGCGCATTTTGGTCCAGAGGAATAATTGGCCATTTTATAATTGGCCAATTAGCAAGGAGTGGCCGTTACAGTCAATGGCGATCGTTATCGGGCCATGTTAAACGAATTTTTGATCACAAAAATTGAAGAGGAGGATATTGGCAACATTTGGTTTCAACTGGACGGCGCTACGTGCCACACAGCTGAAGCTACACTCTATGTTTTGCGCCTTGTTTTTGAAGATCGCATTATCATCCGCAGAGCTGATGTCGTTTGGCCACCTCGGAGCTGCGATTTGACACCGTTGGACTATTATTTGTGGGGTGCCCTCAAAGATAAGTGTTACGCCGACAAGCCAGAGACAATTGACGCTTCAAAGGACAATATTCGTGAACCCATTGGTGAAAGACAGCTGCACACAATCGATAATGTGCTTAACAATTTGACCGATCGTGTAGATCGTGAAATTATTTTCCATTATTAACCGGAAGGATAGTACTTTCAAATAAAAAAAGAAATTTGAGAAAATATTCAGTAGTTTTTTTAGAGCATTTTCAAAAAAAAAGTTATTTGGCGGACCCTTTATATTTTCTTTACAAATAAGTAACGTTCATTGTGAAAAAGTATTTAGTATTTTAAACAATTTATACACGAAAAATGGAAACCGAATGTCTTTTGATCTTATAAAGGCTGAACTAATCATAAGACTGACTATTTATAAAAGCTGTCAGGAATTCCAGTAATTTTTAACAACTTACGAGGGAGTAAAACTTTCCTCGATTACATTTAGTGCTAACATATTATCAATTTCTTTATAAACTATCTCCTGATCTTTTTATTTCTCCCGACAAATCCCGCTTTTTAGTCTCGGTTTTCCCGACTTTTCGAATTCGGTGCCTGGCAACCCTACCCTGAACTGGTAAAGAGGACGCCCTGGAACAGTAAAAGCAGTATAGGGCTTTGCCTCCTCTTCCAGTTCAATTTGTCAAAACGCATACTTTAGATCTACGCTACTTATGTAATGCGTTTGGTCAATGCGGCTCAGGATACCATCGATGTTTTGCAGTGGATATGCATCTTTTACAGTTAAGGCATTTAGCTTCCGTGCATCAAGGCAAAATCTGTTCTTCCCCGGTTTCCTTACGATAGTAGTGCGATTGCTCCATGGGCTATCGCTTTCCTCGATTACATTTAGTGCTAACATATTATCAATTTCTTTATAAACTATCTCCTGGACTGCCGGTGAAATTGGATAATGTTTATCCTTAACTGGAATAGCATTATCTACCAATTTTATCGCATGTTTTTCTATCTTTGTGCAACGTAAACCTCTTTCCTCAAAAGTCGCAAACTTTTTTATAACTTTCTGTAGCTTGGCTGCTCACTATCTAAATCGTGCATTTTCATTTTGTGACATTCAATATTTTCTTCTACTGGACTGAATATGTTACTTCTGATTTCATTTATTTCAAAAATTTCTGGTGCTATATTAAAAGCTTGCCAGAAATCTATGCCAAGATATATGGTTTGTTCTGTATCGGGACATAAAAAAATGTAATTGGGAGTGTTCGGTCTTTGTATGTTACGGTTAAAATTACCTTGCCTAATATTCTGTGTGGTTGGCCAGAGGCTGTTCGAACGCTGGTGTAAAACTTTTGAATTTCGGCATTACTTTTTTCTACCATTTCCCTACAACCTCTTCCTAGCAATGAAACGGATGCGCCAGAATCCAGAAGATCCTCATATGGGTTTCCATCGATATGTATTGTGGCATAAGGTCGCCCACAGATTTTTCTAAGCGACTCGCATATCATATTCTTTTCTTTTTTTCTGTTCGCTTTCATCTTTCTAACCTTTTCAATTCTTTTAGAAATTTTCTTTTGTAGTACTGGTTGGGACGTTTCTTCAGCATTTTTGTTTTCATATTGATCGGAGGTATTTGACATAATTCTTTGACGTATTTCTGCATTGTTCTTCTCTCTAACTTCCAGAGGCAAATAGTGACGAATTTGTTTATAAATATCTTTTGACGCATTAGTGTTTGATACTTCTAATTGACGGGTTTTGTTGGCGAACGTGATTCCCCCGTCTGAACCGCGTTCCGTTTGTAATTTCCCTGCTTACATTTAGGACACTTTGGCGAGATGACATTAGGACGTCCACACTTGTAGCAGAATAATGCTCTTTCTGAGGATGGACCTTCTGAGGTCTTGACCTGAGCAAGTTCAAGTGGTGAAAATAGGAATCAATACTCTCCCCCTGCATTTGCCGTCTTTCTACCAGGTCGTGCATGATGTCGAAATTTGACAAGAGCATTTTGTATTGGCTCAATAGTGCAAATCGAAGTGCTGGCCAATCTGGGAAGCTGTTGGTTGTTAAGTATAACCAATACCACTGATCTGCGTTGCCTCCTAACAAAAGACGAAAATCTCTTATTACTTCTGTCCACGGTATTCTGTAGACAGCTTGAAGGTGCTCTAATCTGAATATAAAATCTTCAACTGACAAATTTTTAGCATTACCGTCAAATTTTAACCCGAATTTATCTATTCTTATTTTTTCAGATTCCTGAAATTGTGGTGGCTGTTGTTGGAGATTTGATATTGCTGGTCGATAACCTGTGGAGGGTGGATTTCCTGAAGAATTTGAATTTGGTACTAAAGGCGGTGGAAAATTAAACTGTGGCAAAGGATTGGATGTCATATTCCCGCCCTATGGCTGTGTGTTTGCGAGACCATTGTATGTAGGCGGTGGAGTTTTTAACTGTTCGCGAGTTGAAGGTACGTTTAAATTCCTTGTAGCATTTATAGTAAGAGATTTAACAGCGTTGGCCAAGTCACTTATGTCTTGCCGAATTGCTGCTAAATCCAAGTTTATATTGTGTTGCACATTCCTAAACGACCCATCTATCGCAGTTTTCATATCGCCCATACTTTTATCTACATATGCCTTGAGCGCTGGTCCCATTTCTTCAGGCTTCTTCTGTGGCTGTTTTGGAGTAGCTCCTTGATTTTTCTTTGGGGTGTTGATAGAATCGGACATATCAACCATAGATGGTTCTAATTGCCCTTGAGCCTGTGCCATCCTTTTGCCCTCTTCGGCCTTTGTATATTTTTCTTTTACGTATGGAGTTGACCTATTAAGACCGAATTCTTTTTCCCTTACCCTCTTTTAAGTCCCTTTCTTCTGTCGCTATTCATTAACTCCAGATTGGGATATTTTCATCCAAAAAGAACGATAATAAATATAGAAAAGATTTTTGCTTATATACCTTTAGACACAGTTACAAAAATTTGATGACGAAACCAAAATTTCCGATAATCTTTAACATATCCCATATATCTTCATAAAGATTACAAAAACTCACAAAAACAAGATTAATTTTATCAACGAAAACGATTATAAATTAGTAATAATTGTGTATTTGCTGGACTATTTTAAATACTCCAGAAAATTAGTTCAAACAAAACGCAAAATATACAGGGCTATTCTGCGTTTCGATTACGCCTCCGCATTCCGCTACGCACGGATCGTAAATTGGTATTCCAGCAAAAAACTGAATCAAAAGAAAATGAGGAAGCAAGTGTGTATTCACAATAAGCTGTTTTGTCAGTGGAACGGAAAGAAACGAAACAAAACATATAAGCAATTGTGTAAAAATTGTTAGGTAAACTGCAAACAAAGCAAAAACCTAAAGTATAAAGTTTGCAAGATTGCAGCTGAACAATTAAATTTTGTTTATTTTTTTTAGAGAAATGGAATTGATAGCAGCGGCGTTTTTGTTGGAAGGGGATGACAACGCGGATCAGTATGCACAGTCCCGTCAACTGGATAACCCTCTCTTCAAGGGGAGTAATGCGCTGCAAACGACATTCGCCTCCTCCTGTGCTCATTCTCTCCTGCCTGTTGTGGGAGAGCTTCCGCTTGATATAGCATTTCCAGTCCGTCCAAACCTAATTTTTGGCCATGAAAGCTAGCAGCTTTTCGTATTGCGCGGGCGTTGTTGTTTTTGACCTGTAATAAATGAAATAAACATCAGAAATAAGTAAAAAGAAATAAAAAACATTTATCTATTTGATACTTAAATTTTTCTAAATACTTTTTTATATTTTGTATTTTTTTACGCAAACTCCGCCAGCTAAATTACAACTTACAAAAACGTAACTACGTTCGTAATGTAGAATAGCTACAATCGAAAGAAAAGCGGAACGGAACGCAGAATACCAAAGTTGCCAAAACGGAGAAAATCCGTGCGTAATCGAAACGCAGAATAGGGCTGATAAAAAATTGATTATATTAAGAGCGGTCAAGTCTGACATGGATGAGTGTGTGTGTGATTTTTTTCTTTTTTTTTAAATACTTTCTGTACCACTTTTCTATACGAAAAAAAGTGGCCTCTTACATGTGTTGAAAGTCAAATTTACAAAATGGAGATTGGGTGAATTTGAGTCATCTAATTTATTTCCGCACAATATACATAAATTCAGATTGGACAATGTATAGATTGTAAAAATGTATCAAGAATTTAATACGATATACTGGCCTCTAATTTTCTATAAGAGCGGCTACCGTTTTAAATCACCTATATCAGAACCGACTTAAAATTAAAACATTTAATCAAACTGAGACTACATAACATTTAAAAAACATAGAGACATTGCTAACACTAAAGGCTTTTTCACATTTGAAGTACCTTGCTATTGGCATATCACTTAGGTGGATTACGAGGGAACATAAAACAGTTGGAACAAACATACGTACATACACAAAGCAGCGTCCTTGTCTGTTTTGCTTGTAATATTAGTTTTCGAATTATCCTTTCTATTTTCTTACCCTATGGGCTATTTCCTAATTTAATGGGCTGTGGACGGTATATTTAGATTTTCTATACACCAGAAACAGAACAATTTTGTATGGACACTACGTACATACAGTTCTTAACATTTGTTTGGGCGCCATATTGTTACATGTCCCTAAATGCGCGCTAGCTTTCGCGCTCTCGGGGTTAGGTCCCAACCCACGCCTCAGAACAGAGACACAAAACACTAAAAAAAACACATTTACAAAACAAAACTTACACTCACAACTGGGCAACACACGTAAGAGGGAGAACCGGTGGATCTTTCCCCACAGAGCCCACCCTACCATGGCCATAGTCGTTTCCTTTTCACGGTGATTTTTCTATGGCCCCGTATACACACACTATCACCCACACTTACCACGCCATCTTGACCTGCTTTTTAACTAGTCTTAGACACACATATTTAAGATTTCTTAAGACTAATTCACATTATTTATAAAGTGAAATTCTAACATAAAAACTGATTTTATTTAAACTTGAATTTGAATCTTGACCGTTACAAACAAAAAAACAAAGCAAAACTAAAATTAGGACCTACCAAAGTTGAAAGAGATATGCTCTTAATCGAGCGTTATTATTTTTTAAAAACCCGCGAATTTCCTACCTAAATGTTTATGAATGAATTCTCCACTTGAGAAAATACATCCCTGATGTGTTGCTTATGTATGGCAACACCCTACAACTCGCTACTACCTTACTACAACTACATTGGCTAATCATCATTATCTCTCCACTCATTGAACAAGCCACACGCACAGATTTTTCGCCGGCGACAAAAAATGGAAAATTAACAAAAAAAAAAGAAAAACTTAACAAAACTAAAAAGAAAACCATAATTTGTAACAAAAATACCAGAAATGAAAAGGACTTAATAAAAGTTATAATCTGGTGTCTGTTTCCCCCTGTTTTTCGACTCCGTGGACATTGGTGGTGAGTGAGCCAAATGTGGACGAGGTGGACCTTCTGGTGGTTAGAATGGCCACCCACTCGCTATACACGTGTTCTCGCAGCTACCATATGCTGAACCACCGGCCTTGAGGCAAAGTGCATCCGACAATACTCGGCGCCTCCATGTGCAGAAAGTTACACATGGTCGTGCGTATGTACAAGTGTGCATATGTATGTGTGTTTGTGGCCACATATGGGCCAATCTACTGAATTTGGCCGGCGCATTTGCGACTTGTTTTTTTATAATTTTATATGGGAAGTTCCATTTTAATTTTCTGTGAGAAAAAATAAATACATGGCCTAGCCTCCAGGTGCAGAAAGTTGCACATGGTCGTGCGTATGTACAAGTGTGCATATGTATGTGTGTTTGTGGCCACATATGGGCCAATCTACTGAATTTGGCCGGCGCATTTTCGACTTGTTTTTTTTATAATTTTATATGGGAAGTACCATTTCAATTTTCTGTGAGAAAAAATAACAAGTGACTCTTTATTGTGTTACTCTTTTGGGTTGTATCAAATGATATATACCCTCATCCCTTAGGGTGATGGTATAATTAATAGATACTAAATACTACAATAAGTAAGTGGCAGTGAAACTTACATTCAACAAATAAATAAAACTAAAACTAAAACTAGGGTAAAGGGGCCCCTTGGGTTCTATGATGACCCCCCACGTGTGGGTACTCTAATGAAAGATATTTTCGAGACGAATCCAACGATTTTTAGGTTCCTACGGGTCTCATGGACCGAGTTAGATGCATTTAAATTTCCGGGATATACCAAAAAAAATTTTAAAAATGTGAAAAAATCATGGAAAAAGTTTGAAAAATTTTACGAAATAAATTGAAAAATTCTAAAAAAAATAGAAAATCGGGAAAAAAAAATGGGGAAAAATCCTGGAAAATTATAATAATTTAAGGAAATGAATTGAAAAATTCCATAGAAAAATGAATATTTGACTTTAATGTCAAAAATTATGTTTGCATCGACTTTGATGAATTTTAAAAAACTAACGGTAAGGGATTCAGAATTAAAAAAAGGTACATTCTGTGCAGAATTTTGTTTCCAAGAATACAAAAAAAGAATTTTGAAAATCGGTCAAGAATTGCGGCCAAAAATTTCAAATGTCCAAAAAAACTTTTTTTTTCCCCACTGTGCGGCATTGCAAATGGGCTACATGGCCCCGCCCCTTTCTGGTACCTCCCATACAAATACATCATTCCGCCAACTTTAGAAATCGAGTAATTATATCAATACACCCAACGGGATCGTACCCAAATTCTGTACTTGGTAAAGCTATAACAGGATAAAGTTTTGGAAAAAAATGGAAGTGTAGCCACGCCCCTGCTGGTACCTCCCATACAAATGTACCTTTCCGCCCACTTTAGAGGTGGAGTAATAATATCAATAAATCCAACGCAATCGTACCCAAATTCTTTATTTCGTAAAGCTATAGCAGGATACAGTTTTCGAGAAAAAAAAACTGGAAGTCTAGCCACGCCCCATCTGCTACCTCCCATACCCATCTGGTATCGCCCACTTTAGAAATCGATTAATATTGTTAATAGACCTAACGCTATCGTGCCCAAATCCTGTATTTTGTAAAGTTCAAGAAGGATAAAGTTTTGGAAAAAAAATTTGGAAGTCTAGACACGCCCCTTCTGGTACCTCCCATATAAATGTACCACTCCGCCCACTTTAGAAATCAAATAATAATATCAATATAGTAGAAAATGTTATGTTTTATTGAGGGTAAGGGTATATGTAAGTCGGGTTGCCCGCCTGAAACTTCCTTACTGGTTTATTTTTTTCTAATTTGCGTATGAAAATGATTCCTTTTTGTTGTTTTTTTGTTTGCTTTCTTTTTGCTTTTTAATATATAATTTCTCGTTGCTTTTTAATCAATTTTGGGAGAAGATCAACGATGCTCATCCATAATGGCTTTTGCTGATCCTTGCGTCCAGTTCTCGCACATTTACTAATGCGTGAATAAATATTCCTTGTGAAATAGAGTGCCTTTTTTCATTTTTATTATTTGTGGCGAAAAAAATCAACAACGCTTATCCATAAAGACCATTGCTGATCCTTGCGTCCACATCCCGAGCATTTACGTATGCGTTAATGCGTTTTTCATTGATACTCTTTTATTATTTGCGGAAAAAAATCCACAATGCTCATCCATAATGGCCATTGCTGATCCTGGCGTCCTTGGACAATGTCCCCTAGAATGCAACCATACTGAATCAAATGTAGCTAATATAACATCCAAATAATGACATATCTCAGAAACGAACAGATTTCTTCTCCAACACAGGTTCCAATTGAACCTGCAACAGTAACCAATTATAACCAAAACAAAAATACCAAGAAGTTATTATAAATTAGATATAGCAATTATAATATAATTATAATATTTCCACTCAGTCCATTTTTTTGACGTGTCTCTAAATATTCTTAAGTGATTGTTATGCCACTTGCAATTTTTACCTTTGACCCGGATCGTAGAGGTCGTCGGGCCGTTTACACAGGTAACCTCGTAGGGACCTTTCCATACTTGTTCTTTCGATTGTGATTCCTTAGGAGCACCTTATCATCGACAACAAACGATATAGTTCTGACATTCTTGTCATATGCGTGTATTGACATAATCTTTGATCGCTCCAGATTCTTTTGCACTAGCTCATGGCATCGCTGCAGCTGGAATTTAAGTACTTTACTTGGGTCATCCAGGTTGTAGAGAGGTGCACATTCACTTTTCAGATTAGTTGTCAAATCTATATCAAACCCATACAGAGTTTTGACAGGAGTCTGTCCTTTAGATGAGTTCAAGGTGATGTTGTGTACATGCATCGCTGGACCTAACCACTGGTCCCAGTTACTACCATCCGTAGATATTCCGCAAGAGGGCGGTGACTTCTCTCCAGAGATCCATTGTTCTGTGGATGGTACGGAGCTGTAGTCAACCTTTTAATTCCCAGCATTTTGCAAGTATCCGCGAACACTCTGGATACAAAATTCGTCCCATTGTCAGTCACAAGTATCTCCCGTACACCATACTTGGCTACAATCTTACTTAAGAATATCCTGGAAACAGTACTAGCATTCCGCTTTCCTGTGGCCGGGTTTCCCACAGTTGAAACAATTCAACACGCGTCGAGGCCTCCCCCCTGCAACTGTGCTTACCTGACCACAACTCAGGTTCTGCTCGTGCCCGTAAGCTTGGCACATCACACAGTATGGCGTGTTCTTCCTTGTTCATCATACGTCCCTTGTATGGCCATGCTTGTGGCAAAATGAGAATGGCGGCCTTTCCTCCATGCCATCCCGGCTAATTCTATTATACTATTCTATTCTATTATACTATACTATTCTGCCAGAATGGCCTGAGCCATGAACGATAAAGTTTGCAGTCGTCTCGCAAACTGTCAGGCATTCTCATCGCTCCCTTGGCGGGCCTCGTGTATTTCCCATACGAGACTGTCTACAAACTTCAAGGTATTTACGTTACAGAACCCGCGAGTAATGACATGAAAAAGAGCAACCGAATGATGCCTATATTAGATTAGGTAACTTTTCTTAACAACCCATGCAATATAAACAAGTCTATGGATATTCAATAGCTCTCCTACTTTAACAAATCAGTTTTTTAGGAGTTTTGGACCAGTGTGCATTGTTTTTACTTGCTGCCTTCACCAAAAGCGTACTTATTTCATATCAGCACATCTTCTGCAAAAAGCCAATATGAACGGGATACTCCAACCCTTTTATTGTTCTCAAAGAGCAATAGAGTGCTCCTTATATTGTTTTTTCAATTTCGTTAAAATTTGTAATACTAGCGATGTTGGTCCTTTAGCTTCACCTTATGTTTGTTCTTTTCAAAATAACGAATATATTTTGTGAAATTCCGTCAAAAACTTGTAATACTTACCCAGCCTTTTACTGATAAGTAACAAGTTCCACTTTCGGTTGCACCATATATAGGGTGCACACTTAATTTTTTTTAATTCGGTAGAATCGAGAACAAATATCGGTAGAATTGAATAAAAGTCGGTAGAAAGTGAATCTTATTTAATGAAACTTACAAAATAACAAAATATACACATTGAATAAAGTGATGTTGGGTTGATTGATTGCTGGTTAGGCAAATTGTGAGTATTTGTTGTTGCCTTAATCAATTTGCCTGAGAACCAGTAGTGGACCCAATAGGAATTATAGATGTGGACTGTATTTCGCTGTTTTGCCCTTGTAGGCCGATGTGAAGGCTAGCACCTGCGAAAGCTGAGAATAGGGTTAAGTCCAAATAAAAACTCAGGAAGTTCGAGATATTATTTGGATAGAGAATAAATAAAAAGAGTTCGAGAATGATTAGGTTTAATTCAAGTATAATTTTATTGTGGAAGCATGTGTGCTTACCGTGTGAGTTGAGCTGAGGAACTAACTTTTTACATTTCATTTAACAATTCATTATGTCGGTTTACTAAACGGTTCATTAAAGTTTCGTTAATTTTAGATTTAAAAAACAATTCACAATAAACGAAGTGTACTTTTAGTACCACTTAAAGGTTTTAAAAAGTACAATTTTAATTCAGGTTTGGTACTTTCGATCGTTACATTAATTCATTTCAAGTAATAGTTATAAGTAGAAACGTAGTTTATACACACATATAAATGAACTTATTGCATATATAAAAAAATATAAATAACATGAACTCCGTTTTTGTACATATGTAGGTTTTATAAAGTTACTAACATAAATTTTAATTGACTAGCAAACATTTGTAATTAATAAGATTATATGTATGATCCATTTGTAAAGTTAAACTTTTGTGCAAAGTTATTAAGTCATTGTGAGAAATATATAATTCATATTCATCGCTCATTTTTTTGGCAAACATTAGGATGCTTATAGGTTCAGTTTTTAACCGATTTCTTTATAAGGTTTTTATTATTTTCATCACAGAAAATGTTACACCTCTGCGGCTGCACTGCTATGTGGCAAAATAGCCAATTTCACACATATCGACTTAAATAACTAAATAACAATTCTTCAAACATATTCTTTTTTCCGCGCAAGGTTTTCCGAACTCGGACTATATTTCCTGCAAATATTTCTTTAACCTTTACTTTGTTTAACAAAATAAACGATCGCTACACACTATTTAATGTATCTTCATAATCTCCAACTGGTGGAAATGCTTTTAACAATGGTAATACTATTGGCAAATCCCAAGACAAAATTTTTTCTGGGTTTTAATATTCTAACAGTTTTAATTTATTATTACTGAAGTCAAAAATTTTTTAGTTCATCACATAGACATAATAATTAAGTAAATCTTTTTAATAATATAATATCATTTAGAGATCATGCGTTTCTAAAAAGACATTACATTTAATCCAAAATACATTGAAGAAAATGACAAGAAATAAGAGTGATGCCAGACATCGTTTGAAAAAATTGAAGTATTAAGAGTTGCTACAAGAATACTCACTGCAAATAAAAGTTGCCACAGAAAAAAATCGGTAGATTTCAGGCCCTGTGCGGTAGAACCGGTTAATTTTAAAATTTACCAAAATAATAGGTAGAATCTACCGAATATCAGTAGAAGTGTGCACACTAGCTGGTCGCAATTTGTATGGGATTTTTTTTTTTTAAATTTAATTGTTTTTTGAGAACGCATGGACCGATTGGACCAATTTTTTGTCACAATGTTCGTAATAGGCCTAGAATGTTTTTTATATAAAAAAATTTTGCCACGCCCATTTTTACGCCCACTTTTTTAATATATATAAAATTTTAATAAAACGCTGTAAAATTTAATTTATTTACAGATTTAGATCTACAATGCTCTATATTGGAAATATAATAGGTTATATATTTTGTAAATTTTTGATTAAATGGGCGAGGTGGGCGTGTCAAAACATTTTTTTAAGCTAGAATGATAAAATTTGGTACACAGATAGTACACGACACTTCAGGTTTAAATTTGCAGACGAAATTTTTATTTTCAATAAGTGGGCGGTGGGCTCGGGGTAAACCTATATTTAAGTCCTAGAGAGATAAAATTTGATATCACGATAGTACTTTCCAATACAATTTAAATATGCAGACGAAATTTTTTGATTAATTTTCGATCAGTGGGCAAAACTGAAATTAAAATTTAAAATATTTTCAATCAGTGGACGGATATTTCTATTTCGCGAACAGTTCAAATTGATAGCAGCGGAATTGAAAAGTCTTCGGAGCGTATCAAAACCACACTTTTGTATCCAATAACAACAAAACTTTATTTAGTTAAGTTATTGTTTTTGGCATTTCTTTACATTCTTATTATGAAATTAAACTCAGTGGATTTTAATTACGAAATAAAACTTTTTTATTAAAACAAAAAGCAAATTTAAAATAAAAATAAAAAACACTTTGTAATAATGCGTATGATCTCTCTTATTTTGAATAGATTCAAAAATGTTATTCGGTCATACTATTATCAGGGTTTTTTGGGGTTGAACTTTCTAAGAAGACCCAAGCCGATATTAATGCCGATTTTAGCTGTACAATTGTATTGCCTGTTGTTGGAGTACATTTTATGAACAAGTATACCACACACATTTTCAATAGGGTTAATGGCATGGAAACACGCTGGCCCCTCTAAGACTTCAACGTTTTCGACCGAACCCAACGTTTAGTTTCCTTATTGGACTGAGTAGACGCAATATTATGCTGAGAAATGTAATTTATCTCCCCGGTTCGCTTTAAGGAGAGCAATAAATTGATTTACAGTTTGTCTCTCTTTAGTTCATACTCTTCGGGGTAATGCGACAGCTTGGAAAGGCCAGCCCAAATATTTATTTTATCTATTTTCGCGAAATAGAAATATCCGTCCACTGATTGTAAATATTTCAAATTTCAATTTCAGTTTTGCCTACTGATCGAAAATTAAAATTTCGTTTAGTTTCCTTATTGGACTGAGTAGACGCAATATTATGCTGAGAAATGTAAATTATCTCCCCGGTTCGCTTTAAGGAGCGCAATAAATTGATTTACAGTTTGTCTCTCTATAGTTCATACTCTTCGGGGTAATGCGACAGCTTGGAAAGGCCAGCCCAAACATTTATTTTATCTATTTTCGCGAAATAGAAATATCCGTCCACTGATTGTAAATATTTCAAATTTCAATTTCAGTTTTGCCTACTGATCGAAAATTAAAATTTCTTCTGAGTGAGTGTGTTGGGGGTGCGATTAATAGGAAATGTTTATTATGAAAGAGAGAGGAAGACAGTAATTCTAGATCTTCATCCTTGAGGTAACATTTCGTCTGCATAAACATAATTGTATTGGAGAGTACTATCGTGATATCAAATTTTATCCCTCTAGGACTTATGTATATATAGGTTTGCAACGAGCCCACCGCCCACTTATCGAAAATAAAAATTTCGTCTTCAAATTTGAACCTGAAGTGTCGTGTACTATATGTGTACCAAATTTTATCACTCACTTTGTCACATTGTGACAAAAAATTAGTCGAATCGGTCCATGCGTTCTCAAGTGATGGCCTTACCAACGAACAACAATTCATTTTTATATATAAGATAATTTCTTAGTATGTCCGGATATTTGTATGAATGTCCTATTCTTTCCGCAAATTTCTGAAGCCATTTGATGACATAGGAAGCTGAAATTTGTCGTACTTAAAGTACTTTCTCTGCGGAAGATCGTAACCGTATCGTATGGGACCGACTTTTTAACTAGTATAACTAAAAAGATCTGGTTAAATAGGGGAATGGGGAACTTTGGGCCCCCAAGGCACGACTAGGCACCGTCGGATTGAGCTGAAAAATTAGGACATAATTTTTTACACCAAACCTCATATTTTAAGCAGCGCACAAAATTAAATTAAAAAAAAAAAAATTGCGACCAGTCTAGTGCACACTGACCATATATTATTTTTGTTTGAAACTGTCCCACAACTAACATGTTCTTCGGAACCTGTTATGAAATGAATTACTTCATAACTGAATTACATGTGCCGTTTTCTGAAATGTAATTTGGTTTTTAGGGACCGGCCGTGGCATAGTGGTTTAACACTCGACTACCATGCCGAAGATCACAGGTTCAACTCCTGGCTGCAGTCATTAAAAAAAAAATTCTTTCATTGTCGGCTTCCCTCGAATGTTGTCGACAGCAACTTCGCAGTATAAGTGTCGAGTCAATCATGTCTAGTAAGAGCTTCTCAAACAGTGACGTTCGCATTCGTCGATAAACATGTAGGTGCCGTTAGTTGTGAATCTAAAAATAGAAAGCGTGTTAATTCACAACAACGCGAGAAGCTATCCAATACCTCATACATGGGGTGTAAAGGGAAATTGAGTTATGTTTAATTTTGTTTCCAATTGGGTACCAACTCGAAATATATTTAACATCTGGTTTGTGAGTTTTTCTTAATAAATACCTTCCAAAAAATACTTATTTCAAGTACCATCGGTTTGACAATCTTTTACAATGCTCCGATGTATGTAAAGCGTCATTAATAGAACCTCATTTTTATGTACAGTAAAATTCGCTTAGCTGCTCCTTCGCTTAGCAACACATTCCGGATAAGAAAAATTAAACTCGTTATGGCTGCATGTTATTGCAGCATTTGTATGAAATTATCTCATTTAACTGAATTTTGCTTAGCTGCACTTTCGTCCTAGCAGCCTCGATGATTGTGTTTTACAATTCAATTTCCTATAGAAAAAATTTCGTTTACCAACACTTTCAAAATCAGTATCTTATAGTATCACAATTATATATCACAATTTATATATTTTTTCTTGATTTAATAAGTGTAATTTTTGAATCTATATATATAAAAATAGTGGCAAAAATGTATAGTAATTCATCAATTGAGAACGGCTGGGCGAATTTCGCTTAAACCTTTTTTTAAGTTGTTCGTTAGTGCCAGGATCAGGTTTATGTGAAAGAAAATTTTGGGAAAATCTCCCGGAAAAGTCGGAAAATTGGAAAAATCGAAAATGCCTTTTTGTATGGAATTTTGAGTGCAATTGTTACAGAATGGCTTTTCGAATAGAAAAATGGAAAATTTTTGTTGAAAAATGCGGAAAATTCCGGAAAAATTCAAAAAGTTTGAATTTGTATTTTCGACGAAATTTTGCACATAATCGTATGATTTGATAATTTTGGACGATGTAACAGTAAAAAAATTTTGGATAATTATTTCAAAATGACTTTCCGAATGGAAACATAAAAAAATTTCAATTTTTCGGAAACATTTTGTATCGCAAATTGAATTTTTGTATAACATTTTGTGTGCAACTGTTCCGTAGTGGCATTTCGGTTGAAAAAATAGAACATTTTGGTTGGAAAATTATGGAAAAATTCCAAAAATTTGAATTTTTTTTCGAAGAAATTTTACTTTTTATTATGTTTTGATAATTTTGAATGATGTAAATGTGAAAATTTCGGATAATCATTCCGGTGACTTTTCGAATGGAAAAATAGAAAAATTCTTGGTGGAAAACTCGGAAAATCCTGGAAACAACTCGAAAATGTTGGATTTTTTTGACGAAATTTTTCACTGTATCGCTTGATTTGATGATTTTAGACGACTTAAAAGTGGAAAATTCGTTGTGATGCTTGGAAAAATTCGGTTTATTGTGAAATCCATATGTATGAAAACGGTGTGAACAGTGTGTAGTAATTGATCAATAGAGAACGGCTGACCCATTTTGCTCAATTTTTATTTAATTGTTCGTAATTGGTATGAGGGTTTTATGCAAGATAATTTTGGGAAAATCCTTCGAAAAAGTCGGGAAATTGGAAAATTCGAAATTTTGGGTGCAGTTGTTACGAAATGGCTTTTCGAGTGGAAAAATAGAAAATTCTTAGGGAAAAACTCGAAAAAGTGCAAAAAGTTTTTTTATCGACAAAATTTTGCAATTTTCGCATGATTTGATGGTTTTGAATGACGTTTAGGTGGACAATTTCGGTTAAATGTTGATTGGTAACGAAATAAATAATATTTAGATAAATAATCCGTCGAACCCGACGGGATGTGCGGCAATCTGCTGTCGATATTTGGAATGCCAGCGCCAAATCGTTCGATGCAAGATGCATTCGATTGCGAATTTTAACGGCTGCAAGACTGACCGTAAGAGTTCGAACAAATGTGCCGCTGTTAATACCGAGTACAAGAACGTGTACGATTCACGATGAAACTGGAGGCATTTACTTTCTCGATGCTCCGAGTGGGACAGCCAACACATTTTTTTGTTAATTCCGGCAACAATTTGGTAAAGATCTCAAATAACGTTAGCCGCTGCATCCTCTAGCATACCTGTCACATTGTTGGAAGGCATTCGAACTGCAAATTCCTCTTTAAAACTGTCGATGAATCTTCTCACGGTTGAAAAGCAAAAGTACACAATGACCAAGAATTTCGCAAAGGCGAAGTAGATGAGGGAATGCCAAATAAACATTTCGGATGAATGCGCGATAATGAATAAACGAGCTTTGGAAGTAGTTGACCGAACGATAAAGGATTATCGAGGGGATTTAAAACGATTTGGTGGGGCAATGATTTTTTCTCAAAATGCCTAATGCTGCTGTTTTACTAAAACATGCTTGAAAACGTCGTCAATGTCAAGAAGTTGTAATTGACCAAAAAATTAGGGGCTCATTCCAGAACATTCCATCTTCTGCTGAATTTCCGAAACAACTGCTAGCGCTTGGCAATGGCCAAATTCGGGTTAATGTTTCGACTGAATTGATATCGTTCCCTGCAAATTTTTGCCAGTCGACATCGTTGAAAAAGTAACTCATGACATTGCACAAAATTATAAAAATCTTGATTGGATACATTTACGGGCAGTATGTTACTAGCGGCGAAGAATAAAGATATCAATAGCTAGAATTTCAAATTAGAAAGTTAAATCGCTTGAGAACTGCAATCGTACAAATCTGTTTACAGCGTGACTGTAGAGGATGAAGCGACCAACAATCCGACCGAATTTTTCACTCGCTAATGTGCCGCATAATTTACAGATAAAGGTGGGATCGATCATAATCATATCGCCGAATCTGAATCAACTGAAATTGTGCAACGTTACGCGGTTGTCCGTCAAGAATCTGATAAAAAATGTGATTTCAGACGATCTCCAAGAACAAATTCAAAGAAGAGGAAGTCCTTATCTTACGAATCAGACAATTCCAACTGATCATCCATTCCAATTCCCCGACGACAATCAATAAATCTCGTCCAATCGTTGGAAGTATGTGAGATTAATCTCGAATTTCAGCTGAACGTTGCCTTTTCGAGTTTTGGAGAACCGCCTTCGTTGTTTGTTTTTGCGGTGGAAAACTAATCGAAAAACTTTGTTTATCAAACATTCTCTACTGAGTTTATCTGAAGGCACAAAATTGGGGCGAGACAAAGTTCGCCGGGTCCGCTAGTTTTTAAATAAAACTAACGATTAATAATTAATCTTGAGGGCAATTCTGCAAAAAACGGTAACAAATTGGGGTAACTGCATCATATATAAAGGTAAAAAGAATCCTTATGCCTTATGCCTTATGTGTGCAGGTAAAAAAATCCGGATAACTGCCTCTTGTGTGCAGGTAAAAGACTTGAGATAAGTGCACATTTCGCTTAAGTGCACAAAAATGTGTGCACCGAAATTCAGTGCAGCTAAGCTAATTATACTGTAATCTCTACACAAATTATAATTGTCAGGTCCAGTCACAACAAAACAAAAAATAAGTTTTATTCATTTTCTGTTCCACGGAATCCGTGGTGCAACATGTTGTACGTAATCGGTTATAAGGAACCAGAAACAGAATAGAAGATCGATAAAAAAAAACGATTCCAATTTCAATACCATTCGCAACAAGTTCTGAAAAATTTTCCTGGGTAGGAGTTCGAATTTGTTCTCAAATCAATTTATTGCCGCTGAGTATTTTCTTCTGTATACCGAACGCTATTTTGGTCCGAAGACAGGCTGCGCCATAAATCTTGGGCACCCATGGAAAGAAAAGAAAACAAGGAAGGAGAGGGAAAAGGATGTACCCTAATGCAAGGACGGCCTCTGAGGCCGGGGGAGAGGATTTTTTGTCGGTTGTGTCTATTTACGTTTTTCCTTTTGTGTTTACTGAAAGGAAAGATGCTTATCCATTGATTTTCCGGATTCAACTCCTCCAAAATCATCGCTGAACCGTCTTTTATTTACTTTTTGTCCTTCAATATTTTCCTTAACCTACTTACACGTTACTGCCCCGTTGTACAAAAACCCAAAAAAAAATTATTTCAGCAAAAAAATCATAAAACAAAAACTTTTTCTCCATATACCGAAATTTTTACATTTCATTAATTTTTGCCAGCTATATTAACGAAGTAGCAATATTAACGAAGTAGATATGAACGACAGTAGATATATGTAATGGGAACAATTCTACAATTGCCATCAAAACTAATCCTACAGAGTGGACACATTTAAAGGAACTTGGGAAGTGACCTAGTGCATGTTATAGGTCTGGTCAAGTACAACATGAATATATATACCAAATTTCCCTTACATCCTCAATATCTTCACTTGCGGTTTTTCGTTACTTACTCACTTGAGGGGTTATGACTCATTCAATTCTTAACCGAGTTCTGATTCTTAACGGGTTTGAAACGAACAATAACTTTTAAGCCGAGATTGACAGGTAATTTAATGGGAGTTGTTTCCGTTACTTATATCTACTTTTGGTAAAATTTTCGTTAGTGCTCCTCTTGGAGTTTGGATGATATGGCCAAAATTGATAAAATGTAAAAATGTCGGTATATGGATATAACGATCATTTTCCTAAAATAAATTTCCAATAAAGTTTTGATGGAGAATTGTTCTCATTACGTATATGTATACGGCCATATTCATAAAAAATTTCTAAAGTAGGTATGAAGCGTTCTCTAGCTAAAGTATTCTTTAGCTCTAAAAAACCTTTAATAAGAAATTGTATTCATAAACGTTTTTTATCAGCACTTTAGCTTTATGTGTTTAGGTGGCAACGCCGACTGTTATTGGTCGTTACTGATGTAAAAAAACAGCTTTATAATCGGATACAAAAGCTTTATAATCGGATACCAAATATGTATTAGCACTTATAATAACTATGACCATTATTATACCTCAATTTTTCATTGACTACGATTCTCATGATGATAAGAAAGACGTTTAAGTAAAAATTATATCAAAAAATTTGATTTTCTTTTCCTCATTTTGAAATTATAATCAGATACCGATTACATTGTTTCCTTGTTTTGATTGTTTATACATCACGAATATTATTTTATTATTTACAAATTATTTTTGAAGAATTTTGGAGAAATATTTTTCAAAATGGTATTCATGAATGAAAAGTGTCTATTTAGATACTTTTCTATGTGCGCAATGATTTTGAAGAAAATTTCCTACACAATGAATGCATGCAACAACTCTTTTCAATAGGAAAAAATGCCGAAAAACTCAAAATAAAGATCTCAAATTCATAAATATTCAATAAATTGTACACACGTCAAGTTATAGCATGCTTAAAGTAGAGACAACCCTACTTTAACTTATTGAAGATGTGAATCGTTTATGAATATTCTTTTCTCGAAAATTGCTTAAAAATGGTTTATAATCCTCTTATAAGTTTTTATGAATAAGGCCGATATTCTGTAGAATATTCGTAAGAGCACCTCTTGAAGTTTGGATGATATGGCCAAAATAGTCCTGTCCAAAATTGACAAAAGAACAAAATTTTTCATATGATGTAGAAGACAGATTTTGTAATACCACAGAAAGTAACGAAAATATAAAGGCAAATTTTACAAATATTTTAATAATTTATTTATCTTTTTATTAACATATAAATAAATATTAAATGCTATTTGTTCAGAGACAACACGATAATTAAGTTAATTTTAATGTTTAGTATAATATGGTCATTCATTTTGTTAAAATATGATTTGTAAGCAACTATGTCTATGAGGAGCACACATAAATAAAGAATTTGTTTCACACGAATGTTCTCATCATATTCATACGTTGTATTGTAGCTAGTTCATATGACCAACTTACCTCAATATTTAAACATATGGAATATACATACATACATACAGGCACACAGGTGCACATGAATTCATTTGACTCAGCCAGTCCCACGACGATAGACTGAGACTCATGTTACCATCTCACCGTGAAATGGTACCAGGCAATTCAAGGCCAAGTAGAGTATTATGTGACAATGCCGCGATAGTCGGGACAGCAATCTAGCTGCAAACAGGAAATGCTTACCTAGACATTTCTACACAGTTTGCTAGTATGTATGTATGTATGATCCTATAGTTAATTTAGTTTATAAGCAGACAATTCGTAATTATTAAGAACATTAATAAATTGTTTATCAAGGAAGCCAGATCGAAGGTTTTTCATTTTCTTCACGGATACACGGTTCAAGTACCCTGTACCGATTCAACAAGGCTTTTGGTTTTGTACCTAAAGCACAAATTCAATTAAACATTTGGTGACCCCGACGTGATCCTTCCAAGTAAGGACAGTCTCAACAGTCAAACCGACTTACCATTGAATTTGAAGTTTCCCCCCACCAGTGGTAAGGAACTTGGAACACTCTTTGGTAATCATCATTAGCGATTCGATCACGAATTGGCAAACGTTGAAGGAAACCATCCTTGTCATCATCAAGGAGGACAACATGCCAGTCATGCAATGGCCTCTTGGGCGAATCATAAGGACTTACAAGGGAACAGATGACCTGATACGTGTGGTTGATGTTAAAACGTCGTCCGGCATTATCAAAAGACCCATTCACCGTTTGGCACCGTTACTCGATGACGACGCAGATAAGGAAACTACCAGTAAGCTACTAAAGCGTCCACCCGAACCTGAACCTCACTCAACAAAACGACCAAGACTCGTAAATTTTAACCTTCTATGCGCAACAATTCTCTCTCTTCTACTCATACCAGCTGTTTTTTGCGACACCATACAACCACAAGTATTTGGCAATGATCCTGGATTGTACTTTGAGGGAATTGGCAGTGCCAGGATAATAACAGCGGAATGGAAGTTAATGGTATATTACAACCTCATACCATTTCGGTCGGAAATTGAAACATTTTCATCTGGGGTAAACACGCTCCATAGTTTGTGCAAGGCGTCTCCGCAAATGATTATGTGCGTCGAGTTCGTGGATAACCTAAGACGAATTCAAATTGACTTAATCCAGGAAAGGGATGTCATAATGTCAGGTCGCTCCCGTAGAGGTGCCTTTAACATTATCGGTAACGTCGCAAGATCCTTGTTCGGTGTCTTGGACTCTGACTATGCAGCAGAAATGGAAACCACGATACGTGAGGCGGAAAATGACAGAGAACATCTATCATCATTGTTACGAAACCAAACTTCCATAATTGACTCAACCATCAATATTATTAAGGAGAACGAACTGTCATTAAAGTCAAGACTCAATGAAATTCAAAACGATATCGAAACCCTACACAACGGCATAGTAGAGAATCAAAACCAACTCAAAGGCGCACATTTGGTGGCACTACTCTCCAGTGAACTGATCTTAGCAGCAACTCGACTACGCCAAATGGAGGCTGAAACAGTCAATGTTTTGACTGATTCGCATCATGGTCGGATCAGCCCTTCGCTACTAGCACCGGATCAACTGCAGAGGGAATTAAGCTTAATCAAGGCTCACCTACCAGCATCACGAGTTCTACCTATAGACGAAGGAGATCTAATACAATTTTATAAAGTCATGCAGACTAAAGCAGCAGTCACCAATGACAAGGTCATATTTGAGATTAAGTTACCGCTAATTGACCAACAACCATTGGAGTTAGTGAAAATATTCGGGGTGCCTGTTAACAAGAACGGCACACTTTGGGCTCTATCCCCCGAAACGCCATACTTAGCCATCAACTTCCACAGGGATGAATACGTACCACTATCAGATGAGGACATACGTAATTGCAACAAACTCGACAACAACATATTTATTTGTGATAATAAGCAAGCTACATTTGCAAAGGGATCTATAACCAGTTCATGTGAGGTAAACCTGTTCAGCCACAGATCAACCGATAGTTGCCGATTCATGGCATACAGAGAACACACAATTTGGTTGCAAATGCATCACAAAAATCAATGGATTTATGCCACGACAAAAACCATTGAGGTATCCGCAGTTTGTGGAAATGAAATAATACAAATCACTTTGAACGATTCCGGAATTATTCAAGTTGAGCCAAATTGCACCTTCAAAACGTCTGAGATTACGATCCGAGGCCACTATGACAAATCCAGTTATATCCAAACATCAAATCTACGTTTTTGGAGTTTCAACAAGCTTACGAACATCAGTGAGCCTGCATACACATTCAACTCAACTAGGCAAATTCTACAAACTCACACCGACCAACTTAACTTAACAACTTCCAGAACCAGCTACATGAGGCCAATATCACCCACCTGCATGCAATCGTACGGCATAATAACTACCATCATCAGGAAATAAGTTACACGGCTATCATCTTATCAATCACTTTGCCCATCATGTATCTTATTTGGAGATTCCGAAAGCGAATATGCAACACCAAACGAGACAGGAACAACCCAAGACCTACCCCAACATCTCGGCAGAACCCACCGTCTAAGTACGTGATCGAATTGCAAGAACCTTGAAGCCAACTACTTCAACGCCGGGGAGGATGTTCAGAGACAACACGATAATTAAGTTAATTTTAATGTTTAGTATAATATGGTCATTCATATTGTTAAAATATGATTTGTATGCAACTATGTCTATGAGGAGCACACATAAATAAAGAATTTGTTTCACACGAATGTTCTCATCATATTCATACGTTGTATTGTAGCTAGTTCATATGACCAACTTACCTCAATATTTAAACATATGGAATATACATACATACATACAGGCACACAGGTGCACATGAATTCATTTGACTCTCCAGTCCCACGACGATAGACTGAGACTCATGTTACCATCTCACCGTGAAATGGTACCAGGCAATTCAAGGCCAAGTAGAGTATTATGTGACAATGCCGCGATAGTCGGGACAGCAATCTAGCTGCAATCAGGAAATGCTTACCTAGACATTTCTACACAGTTTTCAAATTCATTCCACCAAGGGCTCCTCATTTCGGAGGCCTGTGGGAAGCAGCTGTCAAATCAGCAAAGCATTTGCTTCTCCGCACAGTTTCCACAGCATCACTCACTCATGAAGAATTGGAAACAGTGGTAATAGAGGTAGAAGCCATTCTCAACTCAAGACCTCTGACTCCAATTCTTCATGAGTGAGTGATGCTGTGGAAACTGTGCGGAGAAGCAAATGCTTTGCTGATTTGACAGCTGCTTCCCACAGGCCTCCGAAATGAGGAGCCCTTGGTGGAATGAATTTGAATTCAATTCCCTTCTTGGTACATTCCCTGCTAATCCTTTCTTGTGCTTCTTTAGCGAATATTGTATTTTCGAGTTCTTGTAGTTGGTTTCTAGCGCCGACGAAGTTCGTTGCATTGTCGGAATACATGGTTTGGCATCTTCCGCGGCGAGATATAAATCTTTTCAAAGCTCCGATGAACGCATCTGTGGTCAGATCAGTCACAACTTCCATGTGAACTGCCTTGGTGGCAAAACAGCAGAAGACGGCGATATAGACCTTGTGAGGGCGTTTTCCTCTGCGTTCGTATGTGATGTACGATTGGGGAAAAAGTCAAACATCGATAACTCGGTGGGATTTCAACAAATCTACTGTATAACTTGTCTATACAAATATAACTTGACAAAGTCTAAGAGTATTGACACGACGACACCACCACCACCACCACGACTGCAATATCAACAGCAGCCAAAATACTTGGAAACATACACCATTAATTGAAGAGCCAACGAGCGCGAGCGAATCGAGTGATTTGAGCATTAATCTATTCGAAGGTTTACTACTCAATCTCGTTGTTTATATGCCGGTTCTGAAAATATTCGTGCAATTAACACAAATACGAAATACAAAACAATAGAAACTTGTTGCTTCTGCTGCTTGTTCTTGGTGCTGCTTAACTGACTGTTGACTGACTGACTGACCGGATCGTCCGTCTGTCAGTGGTGCTGCATCAAGATTTGTATTCTTTGTATACACATTTCGTCTACATCTGACGTCTGCTGTCTGTGTGTCGGCTGCGCCAGACGTTGCTAAATTGAAATCAATTTAAACTCTCCCCTAAAAAAGGAGAGTTTAAAACGGCAAATAAACAAAGAGTGTTAACAACTATTTTATATAGTTGTTGAACAAAACCTTTCTTCTTGAGCGGGTTTTAAAAACTTTAAAAATTAACAAACTAACAACAACGGCACCTGTGAGGGGAGATGGTATGCGTGGTCTGGCGGTTTTTATATCAGATATAAGAAACTGTAAAAGTAAAGAAGCGGAAGTTAAACGTATCAATAAAGAACTGGCCAATATACGTAGCAAATTTAAAGGTGACAAAACGCTAGATGGCTATCAGAAAAAGAAATATGTGTGTAAGCTGCTATTCATATTTTTACTGGGTCATGATATTGATTTTGGTCATATGGAAGCTGTAAATTTATTGTCATCGAATAAATACTCGGAAAAGCAAATAGGCTATTTATTTATTTCGGTATTGGTTAATACCAACAGCGATTTGATACGTTTGATTATACAATCCATTAAAAATGATTTACAATCACGTAATCCGGTTCATGTCAATTTGGCTTTACAGTGTATTGCCAATATTGGTAGCCGCGACATGGCAGAGTCGTTCTCCAATGAAATACCAAAATTATTGGTATCAGGTGATACTATGGATGTCGTTAAGCAATCTGCCGCTCTTTGTCTCTTACGTTTGTTTCGATCCAGTCCCGATATCATACCCGGCGGAGAGTGGACTTCACGCATTATACAAAATGAATGACCATATTATACTAAACATTAAAATTAACTTAATTATCGTGTTGTCTCTGAACACTATTAACTTCCAATTGTTGTCATTGTTAATAGTTAGGTTGATGGTTTGTTGTACACAAAAAAAGACCTCAGCGATGTAAAAACTTCATTATTTCTTTTATTTTCCCGTAGAGATTTTTTTCTCTCTCTCTCTCTCTCTCTCTCTTGCAATTTAGGTTAATGAAATTGGTTTGTTATTTTCACACGCGTCAGAAAAGATGTTGCGCAAGTAGGTAGGCGCCCACTTTCATTTTGGATTTGAATGCATCAAGTTGACTCATACTAATATGATGGCAGAAATGACAATCTTTTTGGCACTTCTCTTGACCTGAGCGAAGACCTTAATGTTGTTGGTGAAAACAATGTTAACTCCACAACACACTCGTTTCCAGCTTTGATTTAGCTGAAGTTGGGTTGGAAGAAACTGATAGTGATCTAGCTGTTGACAACTAGAGTTTCTCTTTTTCCCGGACTTTTCATTTCCCCGGAAAACCGGGAAAAATTTTTGCCTTTCCCGGGAATTTTCGCGCAGTACAAAAAAAAGACAAACTATGTTAATTTTTTTCAATTTTGCAGTATGAACTCCCATTACTTTTGTTTCGAAATTGCAAAACAGTTTCCGCACAAAACGCAATTACTTTTTTTCAGATCATACAGCCATTCAAGGTTTTCCTCAAAATGTTACGTCATCCCATCAGCTGTTTTTGACCTTTTGCTTTGTTGTTTTATTTCTTCATAAATCTGTCAAAGTGATTTCAATTAGAGGGTTGCCAACTCGCTGCAATATATACATTTGCCACTAGAAATCCTAACTATATTAACTAATAGTAGGCAAATATAGAGGTGGCAGCCCAGTTCTTTCTGACGTTTGTCACGCTTGGAGCGACGTCGGGTTTTCTGATGATACATTTAACAAAAATAATTTCGCCACCATACAAAAGTCATTGTCCGGCTTTACAAAAGCAAATTAATGTTTTCTCAGTCAAAAACCATCAGATATTCAAGAAGTTTAGCAGAGCAACATCGGCGAAGACCGTGCAATTAAAATTTTGCAACACATTTTGGCATTTTGTAAATCATCACATACTTTAAACTTAAAATTTATTTAATATAACAATTGAAAACATTTGTTTTTTAAAACAAAAACATGAAAAAAAATATCTGACTTATTTTAGAAATCGCGTTTGGTGCGGAACATTTTTGAACCCAAATCACCTAAATTTATTATTTGTACAATGTTTGCCACCACGTAGTGGTATGCCAAAATTTTTGTAAAAATTAGTTATATGCCTAATGTACATTAGGCTGGTCGCATTTTGTATGGGATTTTTTTGTTGTTTTGAAATTTAATTGTGTGCGCTTCTTAAAATATGATGTTTGGTGTAAGAAATCATGTCCTAATTTTTCAGCTTAATCCGACGGTGCCTAGTCGTGCCTAGTGGGGCCCAAAGTTCCCCATATTATTAAAACATTTATTTAATCAGATCTTTTTTGTTATACTAGTTGAAAAACCGGTCCCATAGACCGAAAAACAAAAATCGGCTTCAGAAAGTTGCGGAAAGTATAGAACATTCATACAAATATCCGGACATGCTAAGAAATTATCTTATATATGAAACTGAATTGTTGTTCGTTGGTAAGGCCATCACTTGAGAACGCATGGACCGATTCGACTAATTTTTTGTCACAATGTTCGTAATAGGCCGAGAATGCTTTTATATTTTTTTTTTTAAAAAAATTGGCCACGCCCACTTTTTAAATATATCTAAAATTCCAATAAAACGCTCTAAAAATTTTATTTCTTTACAGATTTAGCTCTATAATGTTCTATATTGAAAATATAATTGGTTATATATTTTGCAAATTTTTGATTAAATGGGCGGAGTGGGCGTGTCAAAAAATTGTTTGAGCTAGAGAGATACAATTTGTTACACAGATAGCACTTCAGGTTCAAATTTGCAGACCAAATTTATATTTTCGATAAGTGGGCGGTGGGCTCGTAGCGAACCTGCATTTAAGTCCTAGAAAGATAAAACTTGATATCACGATAGTACTCTCCAATACAATTATGAATATGCAGACGAAATTTTAATTTTTGATCAGTGGGCAAAATTGAAATATTTTCAATCAGTGGACGGGTATTTCTATTTCGCGAACAGTTCAAATTCACAGCAGCGGAATTGAAAAGTCTTCGGAGCATTTGTTTATTTTTGACTGTCATATATGTTCCTTATTGGTTCCGATGTGTGAATGCTCCACTGTATTTCGATGCAGATGTACTTAAGGGGTCACAATCCAAGAACCGAATATGAGGAATGAAGGAGAATCAAAAACAACATTTTTATATTCAATAACAACAAAACTGTATTTAGTTAAGTTTTTGTTTTTGACATTTCTTTACATTTTGGGGTGATTATGAAATTAAACGCAGTGATTTTAATTACGAAATAAATCTTTTTTACTAAAACAAAAAGCAAATTTAAAATAAAAAACACTGTAATAATGCGTATGATCTTTCTTATTTTGAATAAATTAAAAAATTTTATTCGGTCATACTATTTATCAGGGTTTTTTTGGGGTTGAACTTTCTAAGCAGACCCAAGCCGCTATTACTGTCGATTTTAGCTGTACAATACTATTGTATTGCCTGTTGTTGGAGTACATTTTATGAACAAGTATACCACACACATTTTCAATAGGGTTAATGGCATGGAAACACGCTGGCCCCTGTAAGACTTCAACGATTTCTAACCGAACCCAACCTTTAGTTTCCTTATTGGAGTGAGTAGACGCAATCTTATGCTGAGAAATGTAATTTATCTCCCCGTTTCGCTTTAAGAAGTGAAATAAATTGATTTTAAGTTTGTCTCTCTGGAGTTCATACTCTTCGGGGTAATGCGACAGCTTTATTTTATCTATTTTCGCGAAAGAGAAATTTCACTTTTGCCCACTGATTGAAAATTAAAATTTCGTTTAGTTTCCTTATTGGACTGAGTAGACGCAATATTATGCTGAGAAATGTAATTTATCTCCCCGGTTCGCTTTAAGGAGCGCAATAAATTGATTTACAGTTTGTCTCTCTATAGTTCATACTCTTCGGGGTAATGCGACAGCTTGGAAAGGCCAGCCCAAACATTTATTTTATCTATTTTCGCGAAATAGAAATATCCGTCCACTGATTGTAAATATTTCAAATTTCAATTTCAGTTTTGCCTACTGATCGAAAATTGAAATTTCTTCTGAGTGAGTGTGTTGGGGGTACGATTAATGGGAAATGTTTATTTGAAAGAGAGAGGAAGACAGTGATTCTAGATCTTCATCTTTGACCTAACATTTCATATTCATAATTGTATTGGAGAGTACTATCGTGATAACAAACTTTATCTCTCTAGAACTTAAACATAGGTTTGCTACGAGCACACCGCCCACTTATCGAAAATAAAAATTTCGTCTGCATATTGGAACCTGAAGTGTCGTGTACTATCTGTGTACCAAATTTTATCACTCTAGATCAAAAAAATGTTTTGACACGCCCATTTAATCAAAAATTTGCAAAATATATAACCTATTATAATTTCAATTTAGAACATTATAGAGCTAAATCTGTAAAGAAATTAAATTTTTAGAGCGTTTTATTGGAATTTTAGATATATTAAAAAAGTGGGGTAGAAATGGGCGTGGCCAAATTTTTTATATAAAAAGGATGCTCGGCCTATTACGAACATTGTGACAAAAAATTAATCGAATCGGTCCATGTGTTCTTAAGTGAAGCCCTTACCTACGAACAACAATTAGTTTTTATATATAAGATAATTTCTTTTCTGAATGGTCGAAGAGACGTCTCAAGAAAGTAGGATTAAACCGCTGAAGCATGGTTGCATTGTGGGATTGGACGTGCAGATAGCAGCCGTATTACCAATCTAGGAGACGAGGGTTAGCAACCCACATCTTCAGAAAACTAAATTGCGAAAATCCATAGCGTCTGTTCCATATTGGGCGGCTTCCTGGTCAGCGTCTGTCTCAGAAAGAGCGGCTGAAATGTTTCCTGGCAGTAGAAATAAAATGCAGAACCTGGTGGGCTGGGCTTGCCACCCGCCACCAGTATAATGACAGTGAATTAAATAAGAGAAAAAGCACCCCCCAAAATGTTGACGATTATGATTTGAGAGAATATGCACTTGGAATGTTAGAACTCTTTACCGACCAGGTGCCTCTATTCAAATGGCGGATGTCCTCGAAGAGTATAAGGCTGACATTACTGCTATACAGGAAATTCGGTGGACTGAATATGGATGCTCGCGGATGAGGATGTGTGACGTGTACTACAGCTGCCACGTGGATAAGCATGAGTTTGGTTGTGGATTTGTGGTCGGCAAGAGACTACGACACCTGGTCTCTAGGTTTACTCCTGTCAGTAAACGAATCGCCACCATAAGAGTTAAGGCAAAATTTTTCGATATCACGCTGATATGTGCTCATGCTCCGACGGAGGAGAAAAGTGATGAGGTCAAAGACGAATTCTACGCCCAACTTTAAGAAACATATGACCGTAGCCCGGGCCATGGTGTTAAAATCGTACTGGGAGATTTTAATGACAAAATAGACTGGGAGAATGTCTTTAGCCCAACAGTCGGAAAATTTAGTCTGCATGCCGACACATCGCCGAACGGAATCAGACTGATTGATTTCTCTGCAGCAAGATTTGACCACAAAAACATTCACAAAGCAACGTGGATATCTCGCGATCAAGTTACGAGAAACCAAATTGATCATGTGGTAATCGATGGAAGGCACGCGTCAAGTGTAGCCAATGCCTATTCTGACCAACCCACTCAACTACTTATTGATGCTCCAACTCCCGAAAATACTAGCGCGCAATGGCAATATAATGCCCACTCGATGGAAAGGACTGCGCGGTCCGTACTGGGGTATGTGAAGCCCTTTAACGATAATGCCCGGTACGATGACGAATGCCGCGATGCCACCCGGGAACAAGATGCTGCATACAGGGCCAAACTGCAGCCAATGGCAACGCGATCTGTTCATGAAAAGTACAGAGTGAAGAGGCGGGAGGCGACTCGACTCTTTAGGTGAATAACGAGAGTTTAAGGAGCGGAATAATGTGCGTATTGAAAATTACAGGAACAGAGGTGAAGCCCGAAAATTCTATCAGAAGGTAAATGGTAAGGTACATTGAACAGGTCTTCCCTCCTGCAAAGACAAGGATGGTCATCTCGTTACTGACTCCGAGAGCATACTGAGAATATATAAAGATCACTTCTGCAGCCTATTGATGTCTGAAAACTCGGCTGATGAAGACTGTGTACCAATCCGAGATGATAACATCGATTGTCCACCTCCGAGCCAAGCTGAGATAACAACTTCCATATCCCGCCTAAAGAACAACAAGGCCGCTGGGGCTGATGGTCTTCCAGCTAAGTTGCTTAAGGTGGGTGGATACGAGCTTGTTTAAAGCATGCTACAGGTCATAGAGAATATTTGGCTTTAGGAGAGCATGCCAGAGGATTGGAATCTCAGTGTGCTATGTCCAATCTACAAAAAAGGTGACCGTAGTGAGTGTAAAAACTACCGTGGAATAGCCTATTACCAATTGCGTATAAGGTCCTGTCTAGCATACTGTGTGAACGTCTAAAGCCAATTGTGAAAAACCTGATTGGACCATATCAGTGCGGCTTTAGACCAGGCAAATCCACGACGGATCAGATATTTACATTACGGCAGATTCTGGAGAAAACCCATGAGAAGCAAATCGACACTTACACCTCTTTGTCGATTACAAAGCTGCCTTCGATAGTTCCATCAGTCATCGACTATACGAAGCCATGTCTGAGTTCGGTATTCCTGCGAAGACAATTCGTCTCTGCCGGTGTACCCTTACGAATACCAAATCCTCTGTTCGGATTGGCAAGGATCTATCTGCACCATTCGATACGACGAGAGATCTTAGACAGGGTGACGGTTTGTCATGTATGCTGTTCAACATAGTGATAGAGAAGGTGTTAAGGAAAGCAGCGGTTAACATGTCTGGCACCATATTTAATAAGAGCCACATGCTGCTCGCATATGCCGATGATATCGACATTATCGGTCGAACGATACGAGAGGTAACAGCTGTTTTCTCATCAGTTGAAAGGGAGTCAGCGAAAATGGGTTTGGCAGTGAATGATTACAAGACGAAGGTAATGGTATCATCGAACAAAGTGTCCACCCGTTGGGGACGCAGCGTTGAATACTATTGCTTTGAGGTAGTGGATGAATTTGTCTACCACGGATCCGACATGAACAAAAACAACAGTGTCAGCCTCGAAATAAAACGGAGAATAGTGCTTGTCAACAGGTGTTTCTTTGGACTACGCGAGCACTTCATAAACACCACCCTATCTCGCACCACCAAAGTCCAGCTGTACCAGGTACTAATTTTACCGGTCTTGTTGTACGCCTCCGAATCTTGGGTGCTTACACAGGCAGATGCAGATGCTCATCTGGCGGTGTTTGAGAGAAAAATACTCCTCAAAATATATGGACCAATTTGCGTAAACGACGAGTTTAGGATTCGGATGAACCATGAGCTGTACGAGTTATACCACGACATTGATGTCGTCAAGCGAATCAAAGTGCAACGATTACGCTGGCTAGGTCATGTCGTGAGAATGGATGAGGAAACTCCAGCGCGAAAGGTATTCTATCAAGACCTCGAAGGACTGCGCAAAAGAGGTAGACCGCGACTACGTTGGAGGGACCAGGTGGAGGAATCACTGATGCTGCTTGGTAGAATTGACTGGAGACGGTGCGCACAAGGTCGAAGCGAATGGAAATCTCTAATCATTTCGGCCTCTGACTTAGACACTTATAGCCTAAGCCACTATCTCAAATGTTGACGTTCGCATGGCTTCTACACAACAAACAGCTGATTTCGAAGCCACTCACTCATATTAGAACGACAACAAGAACGAAAATCTAGCCACTAATTATTTTTGATGTCACCTGTGCGAACACAAATGTCAAAAACACTCACTTGTGTTTCTGCTTTCGTGTAGAGACAAAAAAGCACAATTGAAACGGTTTATATGTTATTCGATAGTAGTTACAGTTTATAGTTTTTTAAATCATTTTCAGTACCCCGCTGCACATTTTTTGTCCTAGTTTTCGATTTAGTTAACTATTTCTTTAACGGATAGGGTTGCAAATATTATTATCTTTTTAGCAAACGTGCATATTTGCCGAATGAGTAGCAATTATAATTGAATATGCTGGAAATAACATTTTTATACTAATGAATTGTCGTTGAATGTCGTTGTTTAATAAATATCTGATGTTTTTTGTTTTTTGTTGTCATTTATTTCCAGCTGACTTGTATTTTGTATGTAATTTATTAATAATTTTAGTGCTTATACACGATTATAGCGATTTATTGTAGCATTAAGCGTTTTTTAATTGGAATTTTTGATATGGCAACTTTGTTGTTTGACAATTGTTAAATGGCTTTGTTTGCAACACGTAAGGCCATGCGAACGACAACTCGCAAATTAGTGGCTACCGATTTAAAGAGAAAGTGAGTGCATGATTTTCGCTCGATTAGGATTTCTTTCGACATCGTGGCTTAGGCTGTAAGATATAAATATGTATATATGTTGCCAAGTTGTTTTAAAGGCTAATAATAATAATAATTATTTAGTATGTCCTGATGTTTGTATGTATGTCCTATTCTTTTTCTGTCCTATGACTTTCTGAAGTCATCTGACGACATAGGAAGCTGAAATTCGTCATACTTAAAGTACTTTCTCTGCGCAAGATCGTAACGGAGCCAGATTTTTGATTTTCGGTCTATGGGACCGGCTTTTCAATTAGTATAACTAAAAAGATCTGATTAAATAGGTGTTTTTATAACATAGGGAACTTTGGGCCCCACTAGGCACCGTCGGATTGAGCTGAAAAATTAGGACATGATTTCTTACACCAAACCTCATATTTTAAGCACCGCACACAATTACATTTCAAAAAGAAATTGTGACCAGTAAAAGATAATTTGTCATATTGAAAACCGTTTTTAAAACGGAAAGACCGTTTATAGTTTCATCAGACAATCTGTTTCTAATTCTATTTACAAATTGCCCTGTTGTTGAAAATATTCCCTCGCTTTCAACTGATGTTGGCCTTATTGTCAGAAGAACATTCATGAAATGGTGACATTTTCCGTTGATTTTTCACTTGCTTCGTAAAATTGTAAATCGTTTTTTATCGAGTTATTAATTAGTCTATTACTTGATGCAACATTTGCATTTGTTATGGCATCGGTTAAAATATCCTCAAATTGTCTTTCAGTGCTAATGACACAAATAGGAATATCGTCCGATTCTAGAACTTCGTCGATAACGTCTTCTTTAAGAAGTCGAGTATAAATTTGTTCAGCGTACGCTATCACATTTTGTTTTGAAGCAGTTTGAAATAAGTTATTAGCATTCTTATCAAATACTGTTGGATCTTTAAGATACTTCACTAAAACATAAAGTCGCGTGTCCCTTCTTTCTTCAATTCGCTTCTTTAAAGCTTCTAAAATTTGCTCTGCCAAAGGTGTTTCAATTTCTCGGGAGTCCCGGACGAATTTCCGGGAATAAAAAATGACCGGGAATGCCGGGAGTGAAACTCTATTGGCAACAGCATCGGTTTCTTTTGAAACGTCTACAAACTGCAACATCGTAGCCACATTCTTAGAATGCGGTATGCAAAACCATTGGGACCAAAAAGAAGAGAACAAATATCGGAATCTGATTTGTTTATAGGTTTTTATTCTCAAATTAACTGTTTTTCGCATCAAATTAAATTATTTTAAAATCAAACACAATTTTTTTCGAAATAAATTAAACTTTATTTAAAACAAATTAAACTATTTACAATGTAAATTCAATATATTTCATGGCAAGTACAATTTCTTTAATTACGTATTCATTCTTTTTTATTTCAAATTAATTTTTTTTTAGTATCAAATTAATTTTTTTTAACTAAGCTTAATTTTTCTAAAGAACTTAATATTTTTTTATATTTTATTATTTCTAAAATTTTTTTAATTTTTATAAAAATATTTTATTCAGATAATATTAAAACAGCGAAATTTTTATACATATGACAATTATTTTTAATGCAAATGCTCTCCAAAATCAGCTCGTGACAGATTCAGTGTATGTAAACATAATAATTGTTGCAATCTGATGGTGTTACTGATTCTATGGAACGTTTAATAATTGTAACTAAGTCAGTATTATTTTCTGGATCCAAAAGCAAATTCCAAGCACAGATAGTTTATATTAGTATATAGTTTTTAAAAAAAACTTTTATTCATTGACGAGTCCGGTTTCAATAACAATTCCGAAGAAAAAAGGCGAGATCTACAAGAAATACTGTACCACATGTCATTGTTTCCACTTTTAGATGCCGAAATGTTTCTCTCATCGCAGCTGTGAACATACATGAAAAGTTATTGTAAATACCTGAGTTAATACTAATATTTTTGTATCTTTGCTTGATTAACTTTTGGACAAATTAGTTGAATCCAATATCACAGGTGCGTGGCTTGAACTAGATAATGCTCAGATACACAAAACGTAGGCAGTGAAGAACAAAATTACGGAGTCTGGTCATATTTTAGTTTTTCTTCCTCCTTACTCTCCTATGAAACATCCCATTGAAAAAGTTTTTCAAAACTATGCTCCGTGCTTGGAATTTGTTTTTGGATCCAGAAAATAATACGGACTTAGTTAGAATTATTAAATGTTCCATAGAATCAGTAACACCATCAGATTGCAACAATTATTATGTTGACATGACAGTGAATCTGCCACAAGCTTCTGGAGAGCATTTGTATTAAAAAAAATTATCATACATATAAAAAATTTCTCTGTTTTAATATCATTTGAATAAAATATTATGTGAATTTTATAAATAATAAAATATAAAAAAAATATTAAGTTCTTAAGAAAAATTAAGCTTAGTTAAAAAAGAATTTAATTTGATATTAAAAAATATAAATTTAAAATTAAAATGATTGAATACGTAATGAAAGAAGTTGTATTAGACATGAAATATATTGAATTTACATTGTAAATAGTTTAATTTGTTTTAATTAAAGTTTAATTTATTTCGAAAAAAATTGTGTTTGATTTTAAAATAATTTAATTTGATCCGAAGAACAGTTAATTTGAGAATAAAAACCTATATATCCCCTTAAAGAAAACGGAAAATTTGTGCACTTCACAAGAATTAAGGGTGTTAAGATTCTGTTAAATACATTTCTCTATTTATCAACATATGTCTTACTTCTGTTAACGCACCATCTCAATTTCCACCCTTAATCCAATATTGAGATGGTATCACAGAAAGAAGAAAAAGAAATTTAAAATACTACAAAAATAAAATGAATAATATTTCTAAGTCTAAAAAGTTTGGTTACAAAGCACAATTTCTTCCGTTCCCATTATATGGAATTCTTTTAAATCACAATCTATTTGGAGATATGTCGCACTTTATGTCTTTAGAAATAATCAAAAAAATTTTTTTTTTTTTTTTGTTTTTGGATACCTTTCCTTATTTGTCATTTTTCACTGATTACTTTTATGGAATTTTTTTTTGAAATTTAATTGTATGTCCTATTCTTTCCGCAACTTTTTTAAGCCATCTGATGACACAGGATGCTGATATTTGTCATACTTAAAGTACTTTCTCTGCGGAAGATCGTAACGAAGCCAGATTTTTGATTTTCGGTCTATTGGACTGGCTTTTCAACTAGTATAACTAAAAAGATCTGATTAAATAGATGTTTTACTAATATGGGGAACTTTGGGCCCCACTAGGCACGACTAGGCACCGTCGGATTGAGCTGAAAAATTAGGACATGATTTCTTACACCAAACCTCATATTTTAAGCAACGCAAACAATTAAATCTAAATCTAAGATTCTACTTTCCATGAGATGGGGTGCTCAACGAATTTAAAAAGGACCTGCTTACTTGTTGTGGTCGGCTTTAAGGAAAGCCACTGGCCTAAAATTATGTTTTTAATTTGCTGGCTTCATCGAGCGCGATAAGCAAACTTTATATTTTTGTAAAGTAAAAGAACTTCATAGATTTTTTAGTTCTAAGCCAAACAACTCCGCTAAGCTTTAAATTTTTGTTGATGACTCCTTTTCAATTTTGATTGTATTTATATTCTTAAACAACGGAATCCTTAAAAATGTTTCTTTACATATCGGATCCGAAACTGATCCGGATGGCACGCTGGGAAGTCAACAATAGCACGCACATTCATTTCGATTGTTTGGGTATTTTCGTAACTCTGCTTGTCAGTAGGCAACCCTGCCCTATTATTATTCATTCAATCATTATATCTATATCACTACTCTCACCAACCATGTATCATGAATATCATTTATTTACAATAAAGTTTGTTCATACTCGACAACAGTCTCGTTCACTACATGGTGTCAGAAGTGCGTTTAAAGCATGACAACTGAAGGTGAAGAACGGCCAACTATTTCAGCGGCATCATTTGTAAGACCTCCCAAACCGTTACAAATTACAGGCAACAACGTGCCTAAACTTGGAAAGGTTGGATACAACAATATAAATGGTTTTCAACAGCTGCACAGCTAGACAAAAAGTCTGCAGAAATTCAAGTGGCGACATTGATGTCATCTATTGGAGCGGATGCTATAAACATCTACAATTCATTTTCATTGACGGAGGCAGAAAAGCTTAATGTTAAAAAAATAATTGCAAAGTTTGAGGAATACTTTGCGTCAAAAATGAGTGTCACTTTCGAGAGGTACACATTTAACACAATGTTTCAATGTGAAGGTGAAGCATTTGAAGAATATATCACGAAAATAAAGAATCAAGCAAAAAAAATGCGATTTCGGCAGTATTGAGGAAGAACTGCATAAAAAAGACGAATTTAAGGTTGAAGCAATTCGCAAATATGCTAAACCTAAAACAGTTAGAACTGAAAACAAAGGGAACGAGAGAAATGAAATAACCTTCTACTGCAAACGTTGTGGTCAACAGCACGAGATTTGTAATTGGCCAGCTTTTAACAGACAATGCAAAATATGTCAACGCAAAGGGCACTTCGCTAAGCGCTGCTTTCAGCGTCAGCGCAGCGAACATAAACATGTTAATTCTCTGCAGCAAAATGAGAACGTCGATTCTGACTCTGACAGTGATCTGTTTTTTTTTTGACTGTTAACATAGCTGAAACAAACAAAGATGAAAAGGAAAACTGGTATGAAGAGATAACAGTCGACAACAACAGAACAAAATTCAAGCTAGACACAGCTGCTCAGTGTAACGTCATACCCTTAAGTTTGCTGGACAAGAAAAAATCAAATAAAATGCAAGCTGTTAACAATAAATTTATTGCCTTCGGTGGTGGGAAAATCGACGTTCGTGGTGAAATTTTCCTAAATTGTATTGTGCGAAATAGAGAATACAAAGCAAAGTTCTTAGTGGTAGACGATTTTCCTCAATTTGAGCCTATTCTAGGCAAACGAGACTGCGAAGGATTCTCTCTAATACTAAGAGTGAATGAGATAAAGTTTGATTCCAAAATATTCGATGGATTAGGAAAAGTAAAAAATTTTGTTTATGATATTGATTTAGTTGAAAATCCGACATTTGAGCAATACGCTCCAAGAAAAATACCTCATGCTTTAAAAGAATCAGTCAAGAAGGAAATTGATAACATGGTTAAACTTGGCGTATTAATAAAAACAGATGGTATTGCACCGGCAGCATCACCGATGGTCGTCGTTAAGCAAAAAGGTAGGATTCGAGTTTGCATTGACCCAACTGACATAAACAAGAACAGACACAGACGATACCATCCTCTGAAAACTATTGACGAGATAACAGCAAATATTGAAAAGTCTAAATGGTTTACCCTTCTAGATTGTAAAAAGCGATTTTGGCAGATTGAGGTCACGGATCGCACACGAAAATACCTAACAATGTTAATGTCACAACTATTAGAGAACGCGAAAAACACAGAAGTCTCAATGGACGACATTTTAATATACGCTGAAACAAAAGAACAGCTCCAAAGCAGACTGAAGTAGTAATGAAAATATAAAATGACGCAGGTTTGAAGCTAAACGAAGATAAATGTGTTTTTAATGCTAACAAAGTTAAATTTTTAGGTCATATATAAACCTCATATAGCATTGAAGCCGATCCTGTTAAAATAACAGCTATCAATCAACTTAAACGACCAGAAAACAAAACGCAGCTTCAACGAATAATAGGTATGGCAACATATTTATGCAAAGTTATATCAAACTATTCGGAAATAATAGCCCCACTTCGCACTCTTTTAAAGAAAGATGTTGATTGGACCTGATCGCCTAATCACGAAACATCATTTAGGAACCTTAAAAATTCATTCTCTTCAACACTTGTGCTGCTTTATTACGACCCGAATCTCGATGTCAAGCTGCAAGTAGACGCCAGTAAATCAAGCATAGGCGCTGCACTTCTTCAAAATGAACAGCCTGTGGCGTATGCTTCAAAATCCCTCTCAAAATCAAAACAAAATTATGCGCAAATCGAGAAAGAGGCAACAGCAATTAGATTCGCTTGTGAGAAGTTTCATGAATATGTATATGGAAAGAAACTGATTATTGAAACTGACCACAAACCCCTAGAATCGATTTTCAAAAAACCTCTTCATTCAGCTTCTCAAAGATTGCAAACAATTTTACTTCGCGTCATACCGTAGTCTCCACAAGTATTTTACAGAAAAGGGACAGAAATCAAATTGGCTGATACCTTAAGCAGAGACTGTGAAAATAAACAAAATGCGGATACCGAGGAACTTATCGAAATTCACTTAGTCTCTAGATTCACCACAACTACGATAGACAAAATAAATTCTGAGACAGCCAAAGATTGCAAACTACAAAAACTTATCAAGTGCATACTCGATGGATGGCCATCCTCAATAGAAGAGTTACCAATAGAAATTCGTCAATTTTGGAATTTTCGTGATGAGCTCACGTACTTGGACGGAATAATTTATAAATCTATCAAAATACTGATACCAAAATCACTACAGGATGAGATCTTATCAAAAATCCATTCAGGTCATCAAGGAATTCAAAGATGCATAAGCAGAGCACGATCAGTTGTATTTTGGATCGGCATGCACAAAGATATTAGAAACTTCGTCGAAAAATGTTCTATCTGTGAATCATACCAACCATCAAAACCAAAAGTATTATTAATTATAAAGCCTATACCTTCATTACCGTTAGAAATCGTGGCAACGGACATATTTCAATTTCGAAACAATAATTTTTTGCTAATAGCTGATAGCTATTCTGGTTTTATGGACTTTGCAGTTCTTGAGCATTCAACGTCATTTGAAGTTATAAAACGTTTAAAAACCTGGTTTTCCACGCACGGAATTCCACAAATATTAGAGTCTGACAATGGACCACAGTTTGCTTCGAAAGAATTTTCAGAGTTTAGAAAATCTTGGGACATAAAACATCAAACATCAACTCCTTATTACCCGAGGTCAAACGGGTTAGCCGAAAGGTACGTGCAAACAGCAAAGTCCATTTTGAAAAAATGCTCGAAGAACATTTTCCTTGCCTTACTCAACTACAGAAATACGCCCAGAAATGATGAATTAGAATCGCCGAATCAACGTTTAATGAGCCGAATCACGGGAAGCACAATACCGACATCAAATGAAGTATTGAAACCCATAATAGTAGCAAATGTACAAGAAAATATAAATAAAATTAGAAACACATACAAAGAAAACTACGACGTAAGCGCTAAACGCTCTCAACCGATTCTACTTGGTGATCGTATTAGAGTACAACGGGGACATCGAAACTGGGTATCCGGAACCATTGAAATGTGCACTCTTCGCTGCCTCAGTGACGACTAAATGAAAGAGCATAATATTATGTGTGAAGCAGTCGTAGCACAATTGTGCTATGAAATGCGCACCCCTGGTTTACATGTTAACATGCTCCACCGTACAGAGTGTGTGTCACATTTGTCTCTCAAACACTCTCATAAAAAGAGTTTTGCATACATTTTGTGCACATTTTTGAGTTTTTTTCAAACGCTGATCCTATTGCATTCCAAATGAGCTTACACATATCTTTGAGCGTGAGTTCAAATTTAGTGCAATTGAAAATGCATTAGGAATGGTACAGTGTGCGTTTAACTCTCACTGCGTGCACATCAATTTTTGCGCAAGAGCTTTATCACTTTAAAAACCAAAAACAATAACAAAACAAAAAAAGCCAATTTTTTCTCAAATCTGTTCATTACTTTAATCGCCTGTGATTGGAGTGGACAATAACAATTTCTCCCCCAAAATGGGAGGCCTACTCTTCGATAGGGATAAGGCGGTCCTCAATCCGTAGTCGTTGGAACCTGAGCTGGAATACATGCCGATAAAAGATTTTCAAATGTTTCGCTGTTCGTTATACAGAAGGCAATAGATACTGTTGAAGGTACAATTATGGACTGCAAAAAACTTAGAAACGGCCAGCTTTTAATACAATGCGTTAATGGTAAACATGCCAATAAAATAATTAAAATGCTCTCGCTGTCGTCTGAAATTTTTATTAACGTTGAGGAACACAAATCACAACATGTCTAAAGGCATATTTTACACCAACGAATTGCGTGAATTGGATGACAAAGAAGTGAACGAAGAGATGATCAAGGACAGAAACATTGTGAAAATAAAACGACTAAAAAAGCGAGATCCAGAGACTAAGAAACTAAAAAATGTGGACTTAGGTTTGTACATTGTGACATCTAATGCCAGAGAAACCCGGATAAAGTTTTTGTTGGACAGAAACATTGTGAAAATAAAACGACTAAAAAAGCGAGATCCAGAGACTAAGAAACTAAAAAATGTGGACTTAGGTTTGTACATTGTGACATCTAATGTCAGAGAAACCCGGATAAAGTTTTTGTTGGATATTTTAGTGCCAAGGTAAAGCCCTACATTCCGAATCTATACGTTGTTATAATTGTTTCAATTTTGGTCATCTATCCGATAAGTGTTGTTCCCAAGTGAAGATCTGCACTCACTATAGTAACACTGAACACAAAGAGATAAAGAGTATGTATGCAGCAAGAAAAGACTATGATAAACGAAACCCTCTACCAATAACATATGCCAATGCAACCACAACAATGTCAACAACATCCAACCCAACAACAAACAAAATTTCCACATGCCCTTGCAAATGTCAACAGAGTGGTGAAGAGCGAAATCGCACCACCGCACAGTGGTCCAAATGCTCAATCTAGCCGGAAGAAAGTCAAAACTCGCTTTTGAAAAGATGCATTGACATGAAACTTTTCTCGTGAAAAAATGGGCGCAATCTGTAAAATGGGCGTGACAGATTTTTTGTTAAATAAATAAAAACAAATAATTTAGCTAAAATAACGTAATAACACACAAATAATATTGAAGTACCTCGACATAATTTGTGTAAATAATAAACAAAATAAATGAAAACAAATATATATAATAAAGTAATAATAAATAAATATAAAAAATACAGTAACTAGTACAGAAATTTCAGTCAGGTAAACTGAGTGATAAATACCATCTCACCAGTGAAATATGGGAGGTACCAGAAGGGGTGTGTCAAATAGTTATGTTTTATGAGTTTTTGCCTCCTATCACAGTATAAATTAATCAACCAATTTTCATTACCCTCCAAGTGTCCGTTTGGAAGTTATGGGAAAATATAAATTTTGCAAAAATAGGTCATTTTGTATTGGAGGTACCAGAAAGCATGAACCGATTCCTTAGTTCAATTTTCATAAGCAAACATCATTCGCAAAATTTGAGTGAATTCAGTTTACTTACAAAAAAGATATGTATGTAAAGCTATGACGGTCAACTAGGTCATTTGTATGGCAGGTACCAGAAGGGGTGTGGCAAAGGTTTCAGTTTTCTTAGGGTTTGTATACTATTACAAAATAATAAAACTGACCAAATTCAAATATCTCCCAGTTGTTCGTTTGGAAATTATTGAAGAAATAGTAATTATCCAAAAACAGGAAATTTTGTATGGGAGGTACCAGAATGGGTGGGGCTATTCTGCCCATTAACAAACCCATTACTTCGTTTTAAAGAATATTAATACTGGTAAATTTTCATACCGATCCGTTAAGGTTTACTCAAGTTATCCTGCTCACCAGCAAGCCAGCCAGCGAGACAGACTGGCAGACGGACGAAGCTTAATCGTCTTAAAAAGTCCTGAAACGAATTTGGTCTTAAGAAAATTGGGGTCAAAATTCGTCTTCTTTAATGCGTTACACTTCAAAATTATAAACACCGTCATTACTAAGGGATGTGGTATAATAATATCTAATCAAATTAAAATATATGTGTTTTATATAAAAATTTCCAACACAAATAAAAAGCATTTAGGCAAAAACTGGCAGCTAATTTTGAAAACATTGATAAGCTACAATCATACAGATTACAAAACACAAATAATAGAATTAAAGTTTGATAATTTCACATTTAAAACTCTAATTGAATTTGGACATTGGACAAAATTTTGACGTATAAGACACACTCGTACAAAACTCAATTTATTTTGTAAACAAACATTTTATTTGAAATATAAAAATAGTAATATTTGTTCCTACTATTGTTAAATTAATTTCAGAAAACAAATATTTTAAAAACCTTTTTCTTATTTTTTCACGACAACTTTAATTGCGGTACTAAATATCAACCGAGCTATTAATAGAAAAACAAAACAGCAATTACTTGTGTTTAAAGCAAGATAGCAAGCCTGAAACAGAAGTTAGGTAATAAAAAAATATACCGTTATACTCTGTGGGAACTTGTCAACTTATTTTAAAACAAAATATTTAGTTTCGAAATAAAAAACAAAATGACTTTCTTCCGGCTAGGTTGAGCATATGGACCACTGTGCACCGCTGAGAAAGCAAGTCCCGTAAAAACAATGAAAGAAGCTCTTTCTTCTGTCTCTTCTATTCGCGAGATAAAACGGCCAGACGGATCAAAAATAAACCTTATACCGAATAGTATATCAAATAGAAGAAAACGAGAGATCGCGAATGCTGAAAAAACATAAACAAAACCCAAACAAAGAAGCAAAAAACATAACATGTGATTCTATGGAAGACGCAATGTCATATAGTTGTAGTTCATATGAATAACGATTGCCAAATATTACAATGGAATTGCAACGGTTTTTCAAGTCATTTAGATGAAATTAAATTAATATTAACTATAATTAACTGCCTTGCGATATGTATTCAAGAAACTACGTTTAAATCGAATTATCACAAAACCCTCCGTAACTTTACGTGTTATTATATAAATATAAATACATCATCAACAGTACATGGTGGGGTATGTACATTAGGGTGTCCTATTCAAAAAAAAAATTTTGGGGATCATTCTTAATTTGAATACTCATAAGGCTAAGAATTTTTGAGAATTTTTTCAGATTTTTCGGAGGTGGTTTAGAGGTCGCGCAAATTGATTTTATACCAAAAATCGACCTTTTTGGGCTTTTTGAATTTTGCTTCAAAATTGGTAAAAAAATAGATATTTCTTCAGCTTCTGAGTCAATATTCTTAAAGAAAATTTTCCGATCTTTAATTTTATGTGCATAAATAATTATTTCGGCAATGATTGTGCACATTTTGATAATTTAATAACGGTTTTTCGTAAATTTTCAACAAATATGGAAAATAATGCTTTGTAACTTTTAAAATTTGTATAAAGATTAAAAAAACTAATGATGCAGTTTAAAAGATTATGAAGTTTTAAATTAATTAGCAGAAAAAAAATGAATTTTCTCTCACCGTTCTCGAGTTACGGCAACTAATCCCGGTTCTGTCAAGGCTTGCACAAAGCTTGGATTTTTTTTGGCAAAGTCAAAATTTTATTTTCAACAATTTTTTTTGATGGTTCATAGACCGAAACGTCAGAATCATCGCTATCAACGCTGCTGATATCCTCCTTTTCAAACGGTTTTGATTTGGTCTTCCGAACTTTATTTGTGGGCTGAGATTTTCTCAAAGGTTGACCTATATTGCAGAACGCGCTTTTCAAGTCGTTCACGAAGTCCTTTCTTTTCTTAATTTCGAGTTTGGTTTTTCTAGACTTACCCTTTCATAACTTTGCCCACTCGAGTGCAATATTATTATTTTGCGAGAAATATTGCAGAGTTCCTGATTTGGATTCCACAAATCTCTGAAAGTCTTTGCTATTATTCTGGCGCTTGGAAACAGTGCACTTTTCCACTAAATGCAATTTAAAAAATCTTTGCAGTATTTGCATTTTTGTCGGCGGTTTGGCAGTATCAAGGTCATCAATCATTTTGCCCACACACCACACATTCCTTGTATTCGACAAAGGCTCATCTATTTTAAAAAAATATTACCCAATATTTTTTGGACTACTTTATGATAATTTTAACTTACCGGAGCAATAAAACTTCAGATTAACAAAATATTTTTATTAAAAAGGCGGGACTTCTTGTAATAATTACAAATGTTTTGAAAGAAAACGACTGGTTTTTCACAAAAGGTTTTTTTTCTATTTCTCTGCCAGCTGATCACAAAAACTTATCAGCTGATTTAACAGCGGATGCAAACCACCCATATTGTGCTTTGTGAAGTAGCTTTGATTGCTAGAGCTAGAGATTGAAAATTACCGCAAGAGGGCTCTAGCATAAAAGCTTTTATCTGAAGCCATAAAATTTATCTCAATTTCAAGCAAGCGTCTTCCACTTATCAGTTTACAAAAATTTTAATTGTATACTTGTTATCTCTAAACCTGCCAAAAATAGGGTTGCAGTTCCCCCAAATCCAATAAATCATGAATTTTAGTTCGAGCCATATCAGTGTCACCTATTGATAACGGCTTTTTGGCTACTTTTTTTGCTGTCCACAACTTGACAACACTTAAAACTAAGCTTTGACATACAATAAATAAATTTTCAAATCTCATAATCTAAAGTTTACAACAAATCGGATGCCGAAATCTTATAGTACTAAAAATTTCATACAATGGGTGCAAAGCTTTAAAAGGGTATAACTGGAGAACGGCAAGAGAAAATTATATTGTTTTTTTGCTAACTTGTTTAAAACTTCATAATCTTTTAAACTGCATCATTAGTTTTTTTAGTCTTCATACAAATTTTAGTTATAAAGCATTTTTTTCATATTTGCTGAAAATTTACGAAAAACTGTTATATAATGTATCAAAATGTGCAAAATCCCTGACGAAACTTATTACTTATGCACATAAAATTAAAGATCGGAAAATTTTCTTTAAGAATATTTACTCAGAAGCCGAAAAAATGCCGATTTTTTAGCTATTTTCAAGAACAATTCAATAAAAGTCAAAAAAGCTCGATTTTTTGGTACAAAATCGGTTTGCGCGACCTCTAAACCACTTCCGAAAAATCTCATAAAATTCTTAAAAATACTTTACCTTATGAGTATTCAAATTAGGAAAGATCTTCCGAGAAAATCCAAATTTTTATTTTTTTTGGGACAACCTAATGTACATATCTTAACAATTCTGTTGAAGCAGAAGAGATTAAATTAATTACTGAACTTCAGATAATAGTCTTTAAAATTTAATTTCATATTAAATGCATTATCTGTTTAATATATATTCCCGGGTCGGAAGATATTTCTAGAAATGCGTTCAATAATCTAGTTAACCAATTTGATCTGCCTTATATTCTCTTAGGAGATTTTAATGCACACAGTTCCATCTGGGAATATAAAAAAAACCAATACCAGGGGTAAAATTTTACACAAGTTTATAGATGGTAATGACCTAAATATCCTAAACATATAAACTGTCCAACACATTTTAGTTTAGCTTATAGAATATTTAGCCGTATTGATTTGAGCCTTAAATATGCTATACTATACTAGTTAAATATAATGCGTTCACCCCTTCCTTTCAACGAAGAACTATGTGGAATATGCAGAAGGCAAACTGGGATAATTTTAACTGTAATCTTCATGAGCCATTCGATCATTTTAATAATGTAGATGAAATAGAATTTTATGTTACCAACACCATTATAAATTGCGCCAAACTATCAGTACGGTATAAAAGCCCAGAATGCAAAAGGAGAGAAGTTCCCTGGTGGAACAACACCATTAAATTTGTAATAAAAGAAAGAAGAAAACTTCTAAAAAATTCAAAAGAAATATGACCTCAGAAAATTTAGCTAAATATCTCCAAATAAAATCTAAGGTTCGCAAGGAAATTAGAGAAAGTCGTAAATACGAATACCATCTTCGCTTGTATATAGGAAAATTAAATCCCTGAATGGTCTCTCAAATCACCAACAGGTATCGACTGTAGAAGATAACGGATTTGATAACATATAGGATGGACGTAGCAAATGCACAAGCACAAAATTTTTCAAAAAATTCTTCCTCTGAGAATTACTCACCAAAATTTAGAATGTATGCGGCAAATAAAACTATACCTCTGAATGCCTTAGGCGGGATTTTCCCGACTTACCGCGAAAATCCCAAATCCCGAGTATTAAAGTAATTCAGGGGAAAATCCCGACTTTTTAATAAATAAAAATAAATACTTTTATCTTGTGAACTAATTGTGTGCACCTAACATTTTTCCATCACTGGAATCAGTGGACAATAACATGTTGTATAGCGACTACTGCAGTCTTCGAGCTGTTTATGGGGATATACCAAATGACACAATATGGTCACATTTTTTTACCAACTGTGGCAAAGAAAATCACTTGAATTTGTTAAAATTTTTCTCATTTATATTTTCTTTACCGATAAGTAACACACATTATGAAAAAATATTTGGTATTTTAAACAATTTATACACGAAAGATAGAAACCGAATGTGTTTTGATCATATAAAGGATGAACTAATCATAAGATTGAATATTGATAAGAATTTCAAGAATTCCAGTCATTTTTAACAATTTGATTCATGACTCTTTAAGTCGTTTGAGCCATGTCCGTATGTCCGTCTGGCTGTCCGGCTGGTGCGCACGATAACTTTCGAAAGACGTCACCAAAGGTTTTGAAATGTTGCATAAGTTAATATTTTCCCAAAACAACTTACGGTATTGCAAATGGGCTCTATTGGCCTGCCCCTTCTGGTACCTCCCATACAAATAAATTATTCTGCCCACTTTAGAAATTGAGTTATAATATCAATACACCCAACGGGATCGCACCCAAATTCTGTATTTAGTAAAGCTATAACAGGATACATTTTTGGGAAAAAAAATTGGAAGTTTAGCCAGGCACCCTTCTGGTACCTCCCCCACAAATATACCTTTTCGCCCACTATACAGATGAAGTAATTATATCAATAAATCCAACGTGATCGTACTATAACAGGATAAAATTTTCAAATAATATTTCTTAATAAAAAACGTCAAAACCAATATAGTATGATCTTTTCATTTGTCCCGACAAATCCCGCTTTTTAGTCTCGGTTTTCCCGACTTTTTGAATTCGGTGCCTGGCAACCCTACACACATTATTTTTTTCTATTCTTTCTGTCAATTTTAATTTCATATTTTCTCCATTATTATCTTAACCCACTCTTAAATCTGACAATTTCTTTTTTTCTATTACATTTAATATTAAGTTTTAAATTTTTTTTTATCAAAAATACATTTATCTTTTTTTTTACTCTCTTTCCAGGTATTACTATTACTCAAAAACGAACCCTGCATTCAGGAAATATTTAATTAATTTAAGCCGCAAAATTAGCAGAAAAAAATATAGATTTACGCTTATATTCTAGTTTCTATGCCTATTATATATAAAATAAAATATGGTGAAATAACATGTAAGACAAAAAACAAATAACGAAAATAAAAACAAGACTGATTCAAACATTTACTTAATTTCAATATATTTTTTTTAAACCTAAACAAACCAAAATGTATCAAAAAAAAAATACAAAAAACAAAGTGGACTCTAACGTAGCTTGTGGGGGTCTGACAAATTCTATATTTTTTTTTCAATTCACTCAAATTATATTAATAAAAAAAACTGAAGGAGCTCCCTAAAGTTTTATGTTTCCTTTTACTAAAATAAACTAATATTCACAAAATTCGTAAAACCCTCACTAACATTCATAACTGACAGTCAACGCTTCGATTTAACGTTTTTAACAACAAAAAAACTAAAATTCAGCAAAATCTTAGAACTAGAGGACACTCACAAACAACACAGTCTCAACACACATAAAACACCTAATAATATATTGTCCTTTTCTTTAAAAGATTTTCTGCATTGCGTGTATTATTTTTTATCTCTCGGCTTTACTTAGTTTCTTCTTCCACATAAACTTTTTTTATATTGGCCGTCACAAAATATCGGTAAAATAAAAAGAGGTTACCTGGTGTCCGGCGGTTGTTGTTGTGATGGGTCACTTCTTCCGTATTGGAGACGTTTAAATTAGTATTCCTCTCACCACGGTAACCTCTTTGATTATTTTCTTTTCTATTAATTTAATTAATTTTAATAGACTGTGCCTTAATCCGGTTCGCCCCCCTTTTTCTTTTCCAAAACTCGAAGTCTTTTCAGAACTATTTTTTTTTCGATTTACTTCCTTAATTAGAATTTTTCCGGTTATTCTTACTTTTCACTATGAACCTTCTCCCTCAACTCAACTTTACTTGCCGTCTGTCTTCGTAGCCTTTTAGATTACGCGCCTTAAAACCCTTGGGCAATCCTCTTGCAACCAGCCATTTTTTTTTCATTTTGAAATTTCCCATTAATTAATATATTGCTACTATTCTTTTCAGATCTTATCAAATTAGTTGCCCTTTTTTAATTAAATAAAATTATATTATGTGTCCCTTTCTTATTTTTAATCCCCCACTCCAACAAATTAATCTGGATAAAACCACCCTTAGACACAAACCCTTAACACTTGCCGAAAAGGGTTCTACTCATTCATTCATCAGTTTTATTAAATTAACATTTAAACATTACTGGCTATTACACTAACAAAAAACGCCAACTTAATATCGCAATATCACCATCAACCATCTGGCACCTCCACGATAGTACGATTTACTACAACTGGTGCCTACACAGCTGATCGCAATTTATTCATTCATTTGCACGCTGGTAAGTTCATATATGTAATGTTTTTCTTATTTTCCTTTGTTAATTTAATTATTTTTTTATTTTCAGGTTTTATTCTACGTTGCATCGCTAAGGCTATACGGAGAAGTATATTTAATTCATATTTGTACATCTATTTTTCATTTTTTTTCAGGTCGGTTCATGGGCGCTTGAGGTTTGTACCAGATAATACACAACAACCCCTGGCCTCCATAATGAACCATTTGCAGCGGCAACCGGCACATATTAATGGGCGACTGATGGTTGTCAAAGCGCTTAGATGCTACACAAACCATCTTTCCACCATCCTACAACACAATTGCCATAAATTCACCAGCCTGATTGGGCGATCGATGGTAGTCAAGGTGCTTCGGCACCTCACTTACCATCTTTCCTCCAACCTGCAAAGCAGGCAATAAAAAACATTTTCCTTTTGGGGTATTACCTGGTCATCAAACGACATAGCCGCTGTGCAGCTTTACAGAGGCCGAATGGCATGACTCTGAACTGATATAAGGGTCTCCCTTCTACAGTAAAAGCTGTATATTGCTTACTTTCCTCATCTAACTCGATCTGCCTGAAGGCATATTTTAGATCAATACTGCTAATGAAGTGCGTTTCATCGATTCTGCTTAAGATGCCATCGATATTTTGCAATTGATATGCGTCTTTGACTGTTAATTTATTAAGCTTTCTGCCATCTAAACAGAATCGATTTTTACCGGGTTTTCTTACTACTGTAGTTCTGTGACTCCATGGGCTTTCACTTAGTTCTATGACTGTTTCTTGAACGGCTGGAGAGATTGGATAATATCTGTCCTTAACAGGTACTGCATCTTCAACTAGTTTTATGGAATGCTTCATCAATGAAGTGTGACCCGAATGAATAAAAACTCTGTGTAACTTCTTCTAGCTGGTTTCTTCGCTCAGTTGATAATTCATGAGGCTTCAACAGTTTCTCGAAAGATCTGGCAAAACCCCGCTCCCTGAAAGTGGCTGATAATTCTGACCATTTATACCACTGGTCACCTCACTTGCACCGAATACAATATTTTCATTGGGTAAGCGGTTTTCACCTCCCGTTTGACGATTTGGAACGCTTTGGAGTACTTGATCGCTCCTAGTTTACACATTGGCAAGATCAGTAACGGCTTTAGCTAACCTCCCTATAGATCTTTTCAAATCTGTCATTTCCTCTTGGACTTTTTTGACCTCATCTTCTCAAGATGTTCTAGATGCTCGACTCTCATAAAACGCGGTTTCCAAGACTTCAGACACTATATTTTGTTCCATTTTCCCATTTCCGTTCAATATACCTGCTGTATTCCCGTTTTGGTTGGAAGAGGTACCCTGAGCTTTATCCCTGGTATTAATCGTCCCTGACAGATCAGCAAATTGACATTCAGTTGGGTTCTCGTTTGGCGATGACATTTTTAGCTTCTTCTTAAATATTTTTCTTATTTTCGGCAAAGTATGTTGTAGTGTGTTGGTTAGATTTAAATCGGGCTGTCTTTCTCTTTTTCTTGATCTCGTTCCCAAGTACATTCCTTATGGACTACTTTCATAAATTATATATATATATTTTTTACAAATGCACGGCTTACTAAACAAACAAAAAAAAATTTTCTCAATTATGCAGGGCTAATTCAAAAATTATTAATTTATTGTAGGCAGACGAACGATTGCTACCCAGACGATCGAGTTTTTATTTGTGTTTTCTTTCTCTTTTCGCTCGGGAGTAAAAGCTCATTTCACTCATTGTCCTTCTTTCAAAGTCCATTGTTACCGATGTGTTTTTTTGGTCTTTTCAAAAGCTTTTGCTATTGAAAAATAGCAAAATGGGGGCAACCCTGTCTTTAGTGAATACAGCTGACTGCGGACACACAAACAAAACAAGCAAACGACAACTAAAAGGTGTAAAGACGCAATAATTAATAGGTGTATTAATGAAAATCTATAATGATTTATGTAACAATATAACAATACAGAAATCAGTTACATACATCGATTCCACTAAACATAAAAAAACAGTTGTTGTTTTTTTAAATCCACCATTTCCTACTTTCAATGTATATAAGTGTTTAAAATGTTCTAAGCTGTTAGAAAGAACATTCTTTTGTAAAAATACTCAATTTTAATAACAATATTTCATTTTCTGGGCAATGTTACACCTCAACGATTGCTAATTTTTGATCGTCTAATATGACGTTTTGTTTCGCCCGTGTTTCAGTTTGTCGAACCAAAAATTTCCATCAGTAAAAGCTCTTTTTTGTTTCACTCAAAAAAAAAGAGTAAAAAAACCAAAAATGTCAATCGTTCGCCAATTGGCGTGCGAATGGTTGAAAAATAAGTTACAAAAACAGGCCATAAACTTTTTTTGTCTTATTTCTTTTCTAATGAGGGGAGTGCATTTCACAAGAGCATAGCGTGCGAAACTTTATAATTTTATTCGACTCTCTCTAATGAGAGCACTCCTTTGGTGTGCTTTTAGTCAAATTTAACAACAAATATTAAACAAATGTCTCATTATTTTGTTCAGGTGTGTTCTTAAGTAATTTCGCCCACTCGAAATTATCACCAAAGGCCATTGATGACTTATGTGTGATACTTCAAGCCTCATGAATCTAGTCTTGAGCGTCTATTAACATAGGGTCTTCAATGCTCCACATAAAACAGAATCTACGTTACACTTACAAAGAAAAACAAAATCTTAAACACTTTGTACAACTAGGGACGTATATTCAGAAACACCTAGGCTACATAGAATGGTTAAGTAGAATTAGTCGCGATATCTTTTAAATATTTCGAATATTTATTGTTTGAAATCTTCGTACATCTGACTTCAAAGTTATACCTAGAACGGCTACGAAGTTTTCGTGCATTAAATTAAATAGGCACCACGTTGGTCTATTGAAATGTCCTCTCTAATGGGCTATTGTATAGTGTTTAGGTGTGGTACACGATTTTTTTATTTCAGATGCGTTGAAAACGCTTTTCCTTTCGTTTGGGCGCCATATTGATACTTGCCGCCATTTGCACCAAATGATCCCAGGCCCGCTAGGTCCATCGGCTTTCCCTCTGGGAGTGGAATCATCCCAATCATTTGGCTTAACGGACGAACAATTACATTTTATGAAACACAAATCATTACAACAATACACACAAAGCACATCTGGAGTGGGAGGTAGGTATTAACCTCCAGCAGCCCACCCCATCCTTGGTCGCAAGTTTCACCACTTGGTTTACGCGGCCTCTCATACTTCACCCGCTATTGCACCATACCCTTTATTGCACCTCCCCTCTTATTTATAATTTATTCACACATCATTTTTTTCTATTCTTTCTGTCAATTTTAATTTCATATTTTCTTCATTATTATCTTTACCTACTCTTAAATCTGACAATTTCTTTTTTTCTATTGCATTAAATATTAAGTTTTAATAGGTATTACTATTACTCAAAAACGAACCCTGCATTCACGAAATATTTAATTAATTTAAGCCGCAAAATAAGCAGAAAAAAATATAGATTTTCGCTATATGCCTAATATATATAAAAAAAATATGATGATATAACATGTAAGACAAAAAACAAATAATGAAAATTAAAACGAGACTTATTCAAACATTTACTTAATTTCTATGTATTTTTTTTAAACCTAAACAAACCAAAATATATCAAAGAAAAATACAAGAAACAAAGTGGACTCTAACGTCACTTAATTCACTTAAACTATATTAATAAAAAATAACCTGAAGAAGCTCCCTAAAGTTTCATGTTTCCATTTACTAAAATAAACTAATATTCACAAAATTCGTAAAACCCTCACTAACATTCATATCGGACAGTCTACGCTTCGATTTATTTTCGTTTTCACAAAATAAAACGTTTTTAACAACAAAAAAACTAAAATTCAGCAAAATCTTAAAACTAGAGGACACTTACAAACAACACTGTCTCAACACACATAATAATATATTGTCCTTTTCTTTAAAAGATTTTCTGCTTTGCGTTGTATTATTTTTATATCCTTCGGCTTTACTTTTTTTCTTCAGTAATTTCTCGCCGTTAATGGACTTATTTTTTTGTTGGCCCGCGATCTTTCGCTTTTCTTCCACAAAAACTTTTTTTTAAGTTGGCCGTCACAAAATATCGGTAAAATAAAAAGAGATTACCTGGTGTCCGGCGGTTGTTGTTGTGATGGGCCACTTGTTCCGGATTGGAGACGTTTAGATTAGTGTTCCCCTCACCACGGTAACCTCTTTGATTATTTTCTTTTCTATTAATTTAATAAATTTTAATAGACTGTGCCCTAAGCCGGTTCGCCTTCCTTTTTCTTTTCCAAAACTTGAAGTCTTTTCAGAACTTTGTTTTTTTTCGATTTACTTCCTTTATTAGAATTTTCCTGGTTATTCTTACTTTTCACTATGAACTTTCTTCGTAGCCTTTTGGATTACGCGCCTTGCCAAGCTTGGTCAATCCTCTTCCAACCAGACATCTTTTTTTCATTTTGAAATTTCCCATAAATTAATATATTGCTACAATACTTTTCAGATCTTATCAAAATATTTGTCCTTGTTTTAATTTAATAAAATTATATTATGTGACACAAACCTTTAACACTTGCCGAAAACGGTTCTACTCATTCATTCATCAGTTTTATTAAATTAACATTCAAACATTACTGGCTATTACACTAACAAATAACGCCAACGTCATATCGCAATACCATTTGGAGCGGCAACAGGCACATATTAATGGGCGATTGATGGTTGTCAAAGCACTTAGACGCTTCACAAACCATCTCTTCTCCATCCTACAACACAAAGTGCCATAAATTCACCAGCCTGATTGGGCGATCAATGGTAGTCAAGGTGCTTCGGCACCTCACTTACCATCTTTCCTCCAACCTGCAAAGCAGGCAATAAATAAAGATTTTTGGGCGAGTACTGCTGGTCAAAGTGCTCCGGCACTTCACCAACCATCATTCCTCCATAATCCAATTCCTCCATGATCCAAGTGTGTGCTCCAACTACCGGGGGATCGGGCCTTATCAGTGTGGCTTTAGACCTGGAAAATCAACAACTGACCAGATTTTAACACTTCGGCAAATCCTGGAAAAGACCCAAGAGAAACAGATCGACACCTACCACCTTTTCGTCGACTATAAAGCTGCCTTCGACAGACCGATACGGCTGAAATTACTCGAAGCTATGGCTGAGTTTGGTATTCCAGCGAAGCTGATACGTCTTTGCGGAATGACGCTGACTGACACGAAGTCTTCAATGAAGATTGGCAAGGACCTTACGGAGCCATTCTGTACCAGACGAGGCCTAAAACAAGGCGGCAGCCTATCGTGCGATTTCTTCACCATTGTGATGGATATGATAATGAGAAAAGCTGCAGTAAACACGAGTGGCACTATATTCAAAAAAAGCCACATGCTACTCGCGTACGCTGATGACGTCGACATAATCGGTCGAAAACTGCGGGATGTGACTGCAGCCTTCTCACGTATACAGAAGGAATCAGCGAAAGTGAGCCTAACGGTGAACGAGGACAAAACCAAGTTATTAGTTTCAACGAACAAAGAATCTACTCGTTTGGGAAACTGCGTGAACGTTGACAACTATAATTTCGAGGTGGTAGATAATTTTGTCTACGTAGGCTCCGCCATCAACAAAGCAAATAATGTCAGCCTAGAAATCCGGAAAAGAACCCTGTTTGCAAATAAATGCTACTACGGACAAAGCAAGCGATTCTCTCGACAAACAAAACTCCAGCTATCCAGATACTGGTTCTACCTGTCTTAATGTATGGCTTAAAATCCTGGGTTATGACACAAGCGGATGAATCTGTTCTGGTGGTATTCGAGAGAAAAATACTTCGTAAAATATATGGGCCCATCAACGTTAACGGAGAGTATCGGCGTCGTATGAATCATGAGCTGTACACTGACATTGACGTGGTCAGACGCACGTGCGCTGCCTTCTGGAACCAGCAGTTGCTGGAAGTGTTCTCTCCATATGTGCAGCACACTCTGCGTATCCGTGACCTGATTTCCATCATTTTCCTTACAGGTGGGGAGGCCATTACCGTATCCATTTGCTCCTACTTTTCGTCTAAATAGCTGTCTCGCCTGTTTTGCTTTCTCCTTATGCCGTTCCCTAACAGCACGGGTTACAATTGGGTGTAGCGTTGCCCTATAAGCAGCATCCTGTTTCTCAGACGCTATGCGACATTCTTCATCATACCAGGATTCGTCTGAGCGCCGCGTTTCATATCCTAGCACGGTTGTTGCGGCGGTTGCCATGGAATGCGCAATATGCTGCCACTGTGTATCGGGAACGTCAGAAGTAGAGGCGTTGTGTCGTAAAAGTTGGGAGAGCTGGTTGGAGTAAGCAGTAGCTATCTCTGGGGTTTGCAGCTTCGCGATGTCCAGCTTTCTTTGTGTTTGGTTACGTGCGTTTTTCGCTCTGCTCAATCTTGTGAGCACCTTGGCTGCAACCAGGTAATGATCCGAGCCAATATTAGCACCACAGATCACACGCACGTCCATGACACTAGATGCATGCCTGCCATCAATTAGCACATGATCAATTTGATTTTTGGTGTTTTGATCGGGGGATAGCCAAGTTGCCTTGTGGATATCTTTGTGCTGGAATTTGGTTCCACTCTCTACCATGTTGCTTCCCGCTGCGAAGCTAACCAGCCTAAACCCGTTGTCTGACGTGTCGGTACGCAGGCTGAATTTACCGATTGATGGACCAAGAACACCATCCCTTCCTATTTTTGCATTAAAGTCTCCCAGTGCATTAAAGTTTTAATGTCGTGGCCAGGGCAGCTTCTGGAGGTAACTCCATGTTGCCTCAAACGGATGAAGCAGTTAACTCTTTCTAGCGGATACCTTGAGAACTATCAATGGGAGATAAATCATTGTTGAACCAAACAAAAGAATGATTTTTTCCCCCCAATAAACGGTTGTTAACTCTGTTCGGCCTAAAAATGGAGTTAACTCGTTGTTGCTGCAAGCCCCTCAATTCCTAATTTCGACTTCTTGTGGGTTAATATTATTTTTGAACTACGTTTGCTTCAATTTATATTCCATTTTAATTCCACGTTGATCATTCAATCCTTGCAGAAATTATATTTAAATGTTAACTTTGCATGTGGAATCTATATTACTTACTGACGGGCCGCAAAGCTGAAATAATGCTTATGGCAAATCTGTTGGTTGCGAAACCAACAACAAAACATGTTGTTTGAAAGCCGACGGCTTTTTCAACATAAACAATCAAAACAAGAAAGAAGTTAAGCAAATGGTTTCACATAATGAATGGTTGTGAAGTTTTTCGAGTCTAAGCACTCAAGAAAGAATTCTCATTTTGTTGTTAAATCTGGTGCATAAGACTTGATAAACATTTTTCAATCATTATACCAAAGTCTGCTGATGAGGATTCGTGGCTGAATCCGAAACAGCTGTACAGACTGCCTGGCATTATGAGAATATCATTCTGCTTTTACTTCTTTCGAAACCCCTGGTCTTGAGCTTGAGATAAATTCCAAAGTTAATGTTCATACAAACAGACCGAATACATACAAACACAACGATGACTTACAAACATTTAGAATTAAGGTATTGATACCATAACAAATTTACATCCTCTTTATAATTGGATGCTTAAATAAGAAGAATAAGGCACTTTAGGTTTTACATATGAATATCGATGACGTTTCCTACCCTTTTGCAGTTGAATTCACAACGAATTCAAGATGAGATCCAAACTTTATCTTGGTGATTTCTCAACTGTCAACATGCCTATTGTGATCGGCTACATAGTTTGGGATATGTCTGAACTTTAAGTTTTTTGTATGAATATCGACGACTTTCCACCCATATCTAGAGTTGAGTACCCAACCCATGCCAAGATTAAATCCAACTGTAATTAGTGATGGTGTTCACAAATTAAGCTACTTTTTGAAATTGTGCACTGCGTTTAGGAAACAACTACAACTAAAATTTTTCATATGAACATCTGCAGCTTCACACCATTTTTAAGTTGAAGTATTTCAAGATGATATTTCAACTGAATATCAATTGTCCCCACCCATTTCAAATTAAGTTCCCTACATATTTCAATGTGAGAACCCAACTGTATCTTATGAATATCTTAACTTTTGTATGGTGAACACTATTTAAGTTTCTCTTTGCGATTGGATGCTTAGTACAGGAGATAACAAAAAGTTAATCGCCCTTATTTCCGAAGTCGTCGTCGACGCAAAACGACAGCGTTTTGTGTAATGAACACATTCGTGTTGGCAAATATTCTTAACAAAAGAGTATCCTTTTTGCTTAATTCAACGCAAATAAAATAGCTTAAAAACAGAAACTTGAAATAGGACTACGGGAGCCATCAGCTTGCCAGCTAATCAGTCGGTGTCGGGGTTCGTGTCTCTTTCCCAACAATAATTTTCAAGACCCCCTTTTTATTTAATATTGTAACACTTAGAGATGAACCATGGCTACTGAAATTTCTACTAAAATTCCCCATATCATTCAGTAGTAGACGTAATGAACTTTAACGTTATTGAAATTGGTTGTTGCGATCGTTGGTCGGTACTCATGAATGTTGGTATGAGACCGCTAAACCCACCCTTTTCTATAGTTCTGACGTAATTGCAGAACCCCACCATTATTTTGCTACAAATACGACCCCATCATCATCCTCATCATCATCATAGGTAAACTCCGTTTATTTACTATTACATATTTATAATATAAATTTTATTCTTAAAATTCATTATATTGCACTTATACTAGCATAACTTATTCTAGTACTTTAAGATACTTTAAAAATAATTCTGAAAGTACAGTATAATTATGTTACTGTCCGAATGTAGCATAAATCTATCCAAATAATAGGTAAATGAATAAGCAAAAAAGGGAGCATCACAGCGTATTATGTAACAGACAAGAGAGTTGAACAGAGCAAGTAATTGATGCTTCCTCTTAGTATACGAGTTTCTCTTAGTGTCATTTAAGTTGCCAGACTTATAGTTTTGTACTGATAAAATCAATACGTGCAGTGATTATGAATATATAGATATTTTCTTATTCTTTTACAGTCACTCTTGTCATCAATATACAAAACTCAATATACAAAAATTAAAAAGGCATTTTTACTCTTCCTGATGTTGATGTAATTGCTCGATCTATATAATAATTGGTATGGTTAAATGTGGTTACAACATGTATGTCATACTTATCAATCGGCTGTGATGCTGACTGTGGCTTATGATAAAATTATAATATGATGACTCAACAAAAATATACTTATTATAAGAAAAGCAATGACAACAGATGGTCTTGGGGAAAGCGATAATTCCCTATAGCCCTCTTCAATTAAGCAATATATTCTACGATGTGAGAAATGAAGTTTTGGTCTGTACTTGTGAATAATTTGAAGGATATCTTAAAGCTGGAATTTTGAGAGGTTGATGCTGGAATCGTACTCCTCTGAAAGGCAAAACCCCGTGATGTATGGATACAAAACGAGCCCGGTAGGTATCGCAGACCAGTCTGGAAAAGTAACTCTGGTTAGATTGTGCCACTTTAATCTTCAAGGCGGAGTTCGCTAGTCTACAAATTATATAAATTTAGTATTGAAACATTACTCATTCATACACTAAATACCTCTAGTGGGATAATAGGGTATGGTTCTCAAACTTTGTAGTCCAGAGAATTAGGGTAGTTCTTTCGCAACAAGGAATTTAAGTCTATATAGACACTTACACCCATGTTCTGGAAAACAATTCGTTTTGAAAACAGACCGAAATCGTTAAAAATTGTATGTAAAAAGTACCGATATTAGTCTGTTTTCCAACCGATTTGTTTTTCAGAACATGGGTGTTAGTGAAATTATATGAGTTTTAAAAAATCACGAAAATTTACATTGTATGTATCAAGTATCACTTTTTAGCAACACGTAATAGTTATACACTTTACTTAGCACTTTGGATTAAATAAATTTTGCAAGATTACTATGTATACATTTTTACTGCTGTCGCTATGGAGTTATCTTTACAAAGGAAGTCTATGGTGTAACATGAATTCCTCTAAACATATCTACGCATTTGATATCAAACAGCTTGTTCAACCGTTGTAGTTAATACCCTTTTAAACATAATATGAACATGTACGATTTTTTGTACTGCAAAGTACAATTTCCGTACATCCTCTTGGAGTATTTTGTTTTAAAATGCATACGATTTTGGCTTTGGAAGTAAGTTTACACTTCACGTTTTCGATAACTATCGGGGACTATTGATACAAATTTGGTATTCTGTAAGGAAATGTAACGACGGCGTTGAATCGAAACGACTCTTAATCTGAACATCTGCAGCTTCGCACCCTTTTCAAGTTGACGTTTTTCAAGATGATATTTCAACTGAATATCGATTGTCCCAACTGTATCTTATGAATTTCTTAACTATTGTATGGTGAACACTATTTAAGTTTCTCTTTGCGATTGGATGCTTAGTTCAGGGGATAAAGAAAGTTAATCGGCCTTATTCCCGTAGTCGTCGTCGACGCAAAACGACATCGTCTTGTGTAATGAACACATTTGTGTTGGCAAATACTCTTTTAACAAAAAAGTGTAATTTTTGCTTGATTCAACGCATAAAAAATCGCTTAAAAACAGAAACTTGAAGTAGGACAGCTATCAGCTGGCTAGCTAAGCAGTCGGTGTCGGGGTTCGTGTCCTTTTCTCATAAATGTCAGTATAGTATAGGGTAGCCAGACGTACTGTTTTTAGCAGTACATGTACTGTTTTATTGTTGATGTGCTGTTTTATGCACAACACGTAAAACAGTACGCAAAAGTACTGTTTTGTCAAACCTTTTACTGTTTTTGTACTGTTTTTTTTATTTTACTGATTTTTTATATAACAATCCATTTCAATATTTGATAAAACATATTTGGTATCGTCTACAAAAATAGCCGAAGATAATATAAAACACTCTTCCGTAGTAAACATAGTTGGTTTACAACATTGGTTTTGTTTTGGATGCATACAATGTTTAAAATAGGTTTGAAAATTAAATTTTAATATTGCGGTAAGATAACTCAATTATATCCACACACTTAGGTATGAGGGTATCTTAAGACAAAATTCATTTCAGGACTTTTTAAGACAATTTAGCTATGTCTGTCTGTCTGGAAGGCTGGCTGGTGAGCAGGATAACTCGAGTTAACCTTAACGGACCGATCCTTATGAAAATGCACTACTGTTAATAGTTTTCTTAACGAAGCCATTGGAATGTAAAGAGGCTGTGGCTATTTTGCTTATTAACAACCCCACAGCAAAATTTCTCTTCTGGTATTTCCTATTTTTGAAAAATTTATATTTCTTTTATAACTTTCAAAGGAGAAACTGCTGGGTATATTTAATTCGTCAGATTAATAACCATATAAAAGTATAAAGTTATGAAACACCCCTTCTGTTACCTTCCACACAAATGATTCAATTCACCGTCATATATTTACATGCATATCTGTATTGTAAGTACAAACTTTGCCCAAGGATGGCATGATCTCTATTGATTTCATATTATTTTTTAAATATTTTTACACTTTTTTTACTAATTTAAAGCGTAAATTTATAAAAAGGCTATAATTTATGATTAATTATATAGTATAAAACTTGATGCTATGCTGCTTGATGCTGCAATTAAAAAGGAATTACTAACTACATATCGGTAGCTTAACATGCCACATGCCACTTTTATGACATAATATTATTTTTTTAACATTGCCAATGTTGCTTATTGAATTAATTCTCAAAATATGTGAGGCTTAATACATTTTTATGTTTTAATTTAAAATGTACTGTTTTTTCTCCGTTTTACTGTTTTTTGTTCACTAATGTACTGTTTTCCGATTTTAATATCTGGCTACCCTAGTATAGCATTGGAACAATATTTTTAAGATCTCTGTTTATTTTAAAATATAACACTTAGAGGTGAACCATAGCTACTGAAATTTCAACTAAAATACCCCTTGTCATTCAGTAGTAGATATAATGAACATTAACGTTATTGACATTGGTTGTTGCGATCGTTGGTTGGCACTCATGGATGTTGGTATGAGACCGCTAAACCCACCCTTTCCTGACGTATTTGCAGTAACCCGCCATTCTTTCGCGACAAATATGAAACCTAATCGACCCCCATCATCATCGTAGGTAAACCCCGTTTATTAACAATTCATTATTTATAATATAATTTTATTATTAAAATTCATTATATTATTCATTCATGCACTTATACTAGCATAACATATTCTGGTACTTTAACTTATAAGACCCAACTGGAAAAAAAAATTGTGAAAGTACGGTATATTTATGTTACTGTCCGAATGTAGGATAAATCTATCCAAATAATAGGTAAATGTATAAACAAAATAGCGAGCTTCACAGCGTATTTTATACCAGACAAGAGAGTTGAACATTGATGCTGCCTCTTTGTATACGAGTTTCTCTTAGTGTAATTTAAGTTACCAGACCTGTAGTTTTGTAGTGATAAAATCAAAACGTTCAGTGATTATGAATAAAATGTCTTAAGGTACGGTCAGACTAGTCAAATATTTGACCAAAACATGTTTTCCCCTATTTGCCCAAAATATTGTCAAAGCAATACAGAGTTGATTTTGTGTCCACACTAGGCGCATTTGTTTGCCTCCTTTTGTTTGATCAAACACGTGTCAAACTGTGTCAGATGGACATTAGGGAAAACATATTTGCCCTACGGTCACACTTGAACAAATATTTGCAACAAATTTTTGTTTGCCGGCAAATAAATTTTGTTTTCTCAGAAACCTTCAGCAAGCCAACAGAAAATATTTTTTTTTTCTGAATTTTTTTTTAACAATTTGATACAAAATGCAAATATTTTGGTTAATTGTGATGCGTATTTTCTTTTATCCTCATATTTTCTTCAAATTCAACATAATTGGCGACGGTTTGTTTGTGATTTCAATTTATTTATTCTATGTTTTGTCGTTCGAACAGATGTTCTTGCTATAAGTGTGGTCAACACAACCTTTTTTTAGACGACATATTATTTTACTTATTATGTAGTTTCTAGTGGAAATTACATTGAAAATTTTAAAAATCGATCAATCTATGAAACCGGGTTTTTTCCTGTTTTAAAATTTACATATTCAAAATATAGGTTTAGATTTTTTTGGCCGAATCTAGTTTAGGTTCCAACGACTGTTTTGGTAGGGTAAAACACATTATTTAAGAAAAAAATTAATACATATGTTTCGAAATTCGAACTATTGGATGTTAATTTAAATGTTAATTAATTAATAACCAATTTTATTTAGAAATAATAGCGGCGATTTTTTTGCCTGTGGCACTTAGAGCTTCGAACAATGTTTTTTATATTATTCAGGTGTAAGAGAATGAATGCATTTGTTTTAATTGGGTATTCATAATTGTATTGCTTTTGCCATGCATTCAACAACAGTAACTAATGCTCCCAAGGAAGAAGCATTGGTAAGTCTGAGACAAATACAAAACATATACAGTATAATTTGCTTAGCTGCACTGAAATTCGGTGCACACATTTTTGTGCACTTAAGCGAAATGTGCACTTATCCGGATTTTTTTTACCTGCACATAAGGCAGTTATGAGGTTTTTTTACATTTATATGTGATGCAGTTACCCCAATTTGTTACGGGCAAAATTGCCCTCAAGATTATTTATTAATCGTTAGTTTTATTTAAAAATTCAAATGTCACACTTATTAAGAGTGATCAAGAAAAAATATATAACATATGATTATAAGATACCGATTTTGAAAGTGTTGGTAAACGAAATTTTTTCTATAGGAAATTGAATTGTAAAACACAATCATCGAGGCTGCTAGGACGAAAGTGCAGCTAAGCAAAATGAAGTTATATGAGATAATTTCATACAAATGCTGCAATAAAATGCAGCCATAACGATTTTAAGTGCTCTTATCCGGAATGTGCTGCTAAGCGAAGGGGCAGCTAAGCGAATTTTACTGTAGTATCATCTACAAAAAAAGACATAGACATACATATTTTCAAATTAGCCTCGATTTTTACCTGGAATATACCTCAAAACATTGTAGTAGCTGATAAAGCATTTACAAGTCCAAATATATTGATTTATTAATTGACATAGAAGTGTTTTGTGACATACTGTCAGTCGGTCACATCATACTCGGATACAATATGCCCAATTTGCAAAAATCATTATTCGGGTGGAACTTTGTACGAGAATTAAGATTGCATCTTAGATGCGAACAAACTGCCGCTCCACTGGAGACAGACGCCGACCATTAGCCGCTCACTGTGAGAACAGACGCTTATTGGATTTAGTAGAAATACGGACCGACGGCCTTAGGAATGACCTTAAGGTCACGGACGTATGTCCCTTAGCCACCCCACTGGGGAAAACAGACGCTAAGAGACAGAGAAGGGGTAGTTCTTAGTTCGTACTCAGTTCAGGCCACACGGGTATCAGAGATTACGGTATTAACTGACGTCACTGCCGCTTCTCTAGGTGCCAGTGTGACTCCAGAACATCTGCGTACTTAAGCCCTCGCATCGCGCCAAGATGACTACCCATTCGCGGGGGATAGTCACCATAAGAGTCAAAACAAAGTTTTTCCACATAACGCTTATATGTGCCCATCAGAGATCGTCCAATTAAAATATTGTATGCAAAACAAATACAAATACATACAAGAAATAGACGAAACAACTGCATTACTTATGTATACCAACTATAACTGCAGTAGGTACAAGTTATACTTTCCAATATCCATGAACTTATAAAGTACAATTGCGAGTGTTGGATGTTGTTGGACGCATCGAAGATCAATTGACAAGGTCGATGAAAGGTACGCATCAAGTGTTCTGGACGTACGAGTGATCAGGGGTGGGAACATAGACTTCGATCACTACCTTACCGCAGTTAAGGTACGCACAAGGCTAATCATGGCGAAACACACACGTAACCAGGCACAACGAAAGCTAGACATCGGTAAACTGCGGACCACAGAGGTAACGGACGCCTACTCCAACCACCTAACTCAACTGCTACGATATGCTCCAACCCATGGTAATCTTACCTTGCAGTGGCAATATATAACGGACAAGAAGATACCTGGCTCAATGATGAATGTCGCAATGCCACGAGAGAGACGGATGCTGCATACAAGGCAAAACAGCTGCCAATGGCAACGCGAGCCGTTCGTGAACGGTACAAGCAGAAGAGACTAGCGGCAACTCAACTTTTTAGGAAGGAAAAAGGAGCTGAAGTAGAGACAGGATGAGTGCACAGATTAACCCCGAATTAGAGGGAAAGCCCGAAAATTCTACCAGAGAGTTAAGGCGAGAATGCGTGGAACAGGGTTGCCTTCCTGCAATAACATCAATGGCCAGCTGGTGACGAACCGGGATAACGTTCTGAAGATATGAAGAGAACATTTCAGAAATCTGCATGACGATAGTATTAACTGTCCACCTCCAAGCCTGATCAAGATACGTGTGGCAATGCCCTGCCTTAAAAACAACAAAGCGGCTGGAGACGATGGTCTCCCTGCTGAATTGTTTAACGCAGGTGGGGAGGAGCTAATTATACACCATTGGTTGAAATCTGCGGGATATTACTGCAGTTTTCTCAAAGCTAGAAAAGGAGTCAGCAAAAATGGGTTAGGGGTCAAATAAGGCAAAACAAAAATAATGATGTCGACGAACAAAGAGTCCGCTTGATGGGGACGCATCGTCAACGTTGAAAATTATTGTTTTAAGGTAGTAAATGAGATGACCTCCGTGGACAACAAAAATAATGTAAGACAAGAAATTAAGCGGGAAATAACACTACCTATCTCGAGATACGAAGAAACAGCTGTACCGGTTGTTAATTTTTTCCTTTCTGAACCACGTTCGTAAGTTGTAATAGGCCACTTATGTAAGTAATACCCAGAATCCGTAAAAGAATGTATATCTAAAAGGCTAATCATTTTGGAACTATAATTATTCTCCAACTCTGTTCGTGACTTTACATGCCGCAGTGATGAAATAAGTGAATCGGGAGATGCTGCTAACATGTTGAAGAGATCCTTATTTTGCCTCTCCCTTGATGATTTGAAGGTGTTCAGCAATCAATATTTGTTATAAAATCTGTTTAGGGACTCTTGTGTTTTTTCTGAAAGCTCTCCAATTGGCAAAGTCTGTTATTCAATTATATCTTTGCCATGCGACAATATTTTATGAACTGCCGGAATCAACTTTTTCTGTAGATATAATTCTGCTGATAGTGATGCCTGTTTTTTGTGGCCTTCCTCTTGCAAGACCGGTTGATATGCTGGGTTCCTCTTCCAGGATAGTATCGTTATTAAGACAGTCCTAGAGTGAAAGTTGATTCTCAGGCATTCGGTTTGCTTTTGTCCATTTTGAGCTTATATCGGTATACATCATAAAAAGTGGCAAAAATGTATATTAATTCATCAATTGAGAACGGCTGGGCGAATTTTGCTCAAACTTTTTTTAAGTTGTTCGTTAGTGCCAGGATCAGGTTTATGTGAAAGAAAATTTTGGGAAAATCTCCCGGAAAAGTCGGAAAATTGGAAAAATCGAAAATGCCTTTTTGTATGGAATTTTGAGTGCAATTGTTACAGAATGGCTTTTCGAATAGAAAAATGGAAAATTTTTGTTGCAAAATGCGGAAAATTCCGGAAAAATTCAAAAAGTTTGAATTTGTATTTTCGACGAAATTTTGCATAAAATCGTATGATTTGATAATTTTGGACGATGTAACAGTGAAAAAATTTTGGATAATTATTTCAAAATGACTTTCCGAATGGAAACATAAAAAAATTCTCGGAGGAAAACTCAGAAAATTCCGGAAAAACTCGAAAAATTTTGAATTTTTCGGAAACATTTTGTATCGCAAATTGAATTTTTGTATAACATTTTGTGTGTTCCGTAGTGGCATTTCGGTTGAAAAAATAGAACATTTTGGTTGGAAAATTATGGAAAAATTCCAAAAATTTGAATTTTTTTTCGAAGAAATTTTACTTTTTATTATGTTTTGATAATTTTGAATGATGTAAATGTGAAAATTTCGGATAATCATTCCGGTGACTTTTCGAATGGAAAAATAGAAAAATTCTTGGTGGAAAACTCGGAAAATCCTGGAAACAACTCGAAAATGTTGGATTTTTTTGACGAAATTTTTCACTGTATCGCTTGATTTGATGATTTTAGACGACTTAAAAGTGGAAAATTCGTTGTGATGCTTGGAAAAATTCGGTTTATTGTGAAATCCATATGTATGAAAACGGTGTGAACAGTGTGTAGTAATTGATCAATAGAGAACGGCTGACCCATTTTGCTCAATTTTTATTTAATTGTTCGTAATTGGTATGAGGGTTTTATGCAAGATAATTTTGGGAAAATCCTTCGAAAAAGTCGGGAAATTGGAAAATTCGAAATTTTGGGTGCAGTTGTTACGAAATGGCTTTTCGAGTGGAAAAATAGAAAATTCTTAGGGAAAAACTCGAAAAAGTGCAAAAAGTTTTTTTATCGACAAAATTTTGCAATTTTCGCATGATTTGATGGTTTTGAATGACGTTTAGGTGGACAATTTCGGTTAAATGTTGATTGGTAACGAAATAAATAATATTTAGATAAATAATCCGTCGAACCCGACGGGATGTGCGGCAATCTGCTGTCGATATTTGGAATGCCAGCGCCAAATCGTTCGATGCAAGATGCATTCGATTGCGAATTTTAACGGCTGCAAGACTGACCGTAAGAGTTCGAACAAATGTGCCGCTGTTAATACCGAGTACAAGAACGTGTACGATTCACGATGAAACTGGAGGCATTTACTTTCTCGATGCTCCGAGTGGGACAGCCAACACATTTTTTTGTTAATTCCGGCAACAATTTGGTAAAGATCTCAAATAACGTTAGCCGCTGCATCCTCTAGCATACCTGTCACATTGTTGGAAGGCATTCGAACTGCAAATTCCTCTTTAAAACTGTCGATGAATCTTCTCACGGTTGAAAAGCCAAAGTACACAATGACCAAGAATTTCGCAAAGGCGAAGTAGATGAGGGAATGCCAAATAAACATTTCGGATGAATGCGCGATAATGAATAAACGAGCTTTGGAAGTAGTTGACCGAACGATAAAGGATTATCGAGGGGATTTAAAACGATTTGGTGGGGCTATGATTTTTTCTCAAAATGCCTAATGCTGCTGTTTTACTAAAACATGCTTGAAAACGTCGTCAATGTCAAGAAGTTGTAATTGACCAAAAAATTAGGGGCTCATTCCAGAACATTCCATCTTCTGCTGAATTTCCGAAACAACTGCTAGCGCTTGGCAATGGCCAAATTCGGGTTAATGTTTCGACTGAATTGATATCGTTCCCTGCAAATTTTTGCCAGTCGACATCGTTGAAAAAGTAACTCATGACATTGCACAAAATTATACAAATCTTGATTGGATACATTTACGGGCAGTATGTTACTAGCGGCGAAGAATAAAGATATCAATAGCTAGAATTTCAAATTAGGAAGTAAAATCGCTTGAGAACTGCAATCGTACAAATCTGTTTACAGCGTGACTGTAGAGGATGAAGCGACCAACAATCCGACCAAATTTTTAAATCGCTAATGTGCCGCATAATTTACAGATAAAGGTGGGATCGATCATAATCATATCGCCGAATCTGAATCAACTGAAATTGTGCAACGTTACGCGGTTGTCCGTCAAGAATCTGATAAAAAATGTGATTTCAGACGATCTCCAAGAACAAATTCAAAGAAGAGGAAGTCCTTATCTTACGAATCAGACAATTCCAACTGATCATCCATTCCAATTCCCCGACGACAATCAATAAATCTCGTCCAATCGTTGGAAGTATGTGAGATTAATCTCGAATTTCAGCTGAACGTTGCCTTTTCGAGTTTTGGAGAACCGCCTTCGTTGTTTGTTTTTGCGGTGGAAAACTAATCGAAAAACTTTGTTTATCAAACATTCTCTACTGAGTTTATCTGAAGGCACAAAATTGGGGCGAGACAAAGTTCGCCGGGTCCGCTAGTTTTTAAATAAAACTAACGATTAATAATTAATCTTGAGGGCAATTCTGCAAAAAACGGTAACAAATTGGGGTAACTGCATCATATATAAAGGTAAAAAGAATCCGCATAACTGCCTTATGTGTGCAGGTAAAAAAAATCCGGATAACTGCCTCTTGTGTGCAGGTAAAAGACTTGAGATAAGTGCACATTTCGCTTAAGTGCACAAAAATATGTGCACCGAAATTCAGTGCAGCTAAGCTAATTATACTGTAATCTCTACACAAATTATAATTGTCAGGTCCAGTCACAACAAAACAAAAAATAAGTTTCATTTTCTGTTCCACGGAATCCGTGGTGCAACATGTTGTACGTAATCGGTTATAAGGAACCAGAAACAGAATAGAAGATCGATAAAAAAACGATTCCAATTTCAATACCATTCGCAACAAGTTCTGAAAAATTTTCCTGGGTAGGAGTTCGAATTTGTTCTCAAATCAATTTATTGCCGCTGAGTATTTTCTTCTGTATACCGAACGCTATTTTGGTCCGAAGACAGGCTGCGCCATAAATCTTGGGCACCCATGGAAAGAAAAGAAAACAAGGAAGGAGAGGGAAAAGGATGTACCCTAATGCAAGGACGGCCTCTGAGGCCGGGGGAGAGGATTTTTTGTCGGTTGTGTCTACTTACGTTTTTCCTTTTGTGTTTACTGAAAGGAAAGATGCTTATCCATTGATTTTCCGGATTCAACTCCTCCAAAATCATCGCTGAACCGTCTTTTATTTACTTTTTGTCCTTCAATACTTTGCTTAACCTACTTATACGTTACTGCCCCGTTGTACAAAAACCCAAAAAAAATTATTTCAGCAAAAAAATCATAGAACAAAAACTTTTTCTCCATATACCGAAATTTTTACATTTCATTAATTTTTGCCAGCTATATTAACGAAGTAGCAATATTAACGAAGTAGATATGAACGAAAGTAGATATATGTAATGGGAACAATTCTACAATTGCCATCAAAACTAATCCTACAGAGTGGACACATTTAAAGGAACTTGGGAAGTGACCTAGTGCATGTTATAGGTCTGGTCAAGTACAACATGAATATATATACCAAATTTCCCTTACATCCTCAATATGCGGTTTTTCGTTACTTACTCACTTGAGGGGTTATGACTCATTCAATTCTTAACCGAGTTCTGATTCTTAACGGGTTTGAAACGAACAATAACTTTTAAGCCGAGATTGACAGGTAATTTAATGGGAGTTGTTTCCGTTACTTATATCTACTTTTGGTAAAATTTTCGTTAGTGCTCCTCTTGGAGTTTGGATGATATGGCCAAAATTGATAAAATGTAAAAATGTCGGTATATGGATATAACGATCATTTTCCTAAAATAAATTTCCAATAAAGTTTTGATGGAGAATTGTTCTCATTACGTATATGTATACGGCCATATTCATAAAAAATTTCTAAAGTAGGTATGAAGCGTTCTCTAGCTAAAGTATTCTTTAGCTCTAAAAAACCTTTAATAAGAAATTGTATTCATAAACGTTTTTTATCAGCACTTTAGCTTTATGTGTTTAGGTGGCAACGCCGACTGTTATTGGTCGTTACTGATGTAAAAAAACAGCTTTATAATCGGATACAAAAGCTTTATAATCGGATACCAAATATGTATTAGCACTTATAATAACTATGACCATTATTATACCTCAATTTTTCATTGACTACGATTCTCATGATGATAAGAAAGACGTTTAAGTAAAAATTATATCAAAAAATTTGATTTTCTTTTCCTCATTTTGAAATTATAATCAGATACCGATTACATTGTTTCCTTGTTTTGATTGTTTATACATCACGAATATTATTTTATTATTTACAAATTATTTTTGAAGAATTTTGGAGAAATATTTTTCAAAATGGTATTCATGAATGAAAAGTGTCTATTTAGATACTTTTCTATGTGCGCAATGATTTTGAAGAAAATTTCCTACACAATGAATGCATGCAACAACTCTTTTCAATAGGAAAAAATGCCGAAAAACTCAAAATAAAGATCTCAAATTCATAAATATTCAATAAATTGTACACACGTCAAGTTATAGCATGCTTAAAGTAGAGACAACCCTACTTTAACTTATTGAAGATGTGAATCGTTTATGAATATTCTTTTCTCGAAAATTGCTTAAAAATGGTTTATAATCCTCTTATAAGTTTTTATGAATAAGGCCGATATTCTGTAGAATATTCGTAAGAGCACCTCTTGAAGTTTGGATGATATGGCCAAAATAGTCCTGTCCAAAATTGACAAAAGAACAAAATTTTTCATATGATGTAGAAGACAGATTTTGTAATACCACAGAAAGTAACGAAAATATAAAGGCAAATTTTACAAATATTTTAATAATTTATTTATCTTTTTATTAACATATAAATAAATATTAAATGCTATTTGTTCAGAGACAACACGATAATTAAGTTAATTTTAATGTTTAGTATAATATGGTCATTCATTTTGTTAAAATATGATTTGTAAGCAACTATGTCTATGAGGAGCACACATAAATAAAGAATTTGTTTCACACGAATGTTCTCATCATATTCATACGTTGTATTGTAGCTAGTTCATATGACCAACTTACCTCAATATTTAAACATATGGAATATACATACATACATACAGGCACACAGGTGCACATGAATTCATTTGACTCAGCCAGTCCCACGACGATAGACTGAGACTCATGTTACCATCTCACCGTGAAATGGTACCAGGCAATTCAAGGCCAAGTAGAGTATTATGTGACAATGCCGCGATAGTCGGGACAGCAATCTAGCTGCAAACAGGAAATGCTTACCTAGACATTTCTACACAGTTTGCTAGTATGTATGTATGTATGATCCTATAGTTAATTTAGTTTATAAGCAGACAATTCGTAATTATTAAGAACATTAATAAATTGTTTATCAAGGAAGCCAGATCGAAGGTTTTTCATTTTCTTCACGGATACACGGTTCAAGTACCCTGTACCGATTCAACAAGGCTTTTGGTTTTGTACCTAAAGCACAAATTCAATTAAACATTTGGTGACCCCGACGTGATCCTTCCAAGTAAGGACAGTCTCAACAGTCAAACCGACTTACCATTGAATTTGAAGTTTCCCCCCACCAGTGGTAAGGAACTTGGAACACTCTTTGGTAATCATCATTAGCGATTCGATCACGAATTGGCAAACGTTGAAGGAAACCATCCTTGTCATCATCAAGGAGGACAACATGCCAGTCATGCAATGGCCTCTTGGGCGAATCATAAGGACTTACAAGGGACCAGATGACCTGATACGTGTGGTTGATGTTAAAACGTCGTCCGGCATTATCAAAAGACCCATTCACCGTTTGGCACCGTTACTCGATGACGACGCAGATAAGGAAACTACCAGTAAGCTACTAAAGCGTCCACCCGAACCTGAACCTCACTCAACAAAACGACCAAGACTCGTAAATTTTAACCTTCTATGCGCAACAATTCTCTCTCTTCTACTCATACCAGCTGTTTTTTGCGACACCATACAACCACAAGTATTTGGCAATGATCCTGGATTGTACTTTGAGGGAATTGGCAGTGCCAGGATAATAACAGCGGAATGGAAGTTAATGGTATATTACAACCTCATACCATTTCGGTCGGAAATTGAAACATTTTCATCTGGGGTAAACACGCTCCATAGTTTGTGCAAGGCGTCTCCGCAAATGATTATGTGCGTCGAGTTCGTGGATAACCTAAGACGAATTCAAATTGACTTAATCCAGGAAAGGGATGTCATAATGTCAGGTCGCTCCCGTAGAGGTGCCTTTAACATTATCGGTAACGTCGCAAGATCCTTGTTCGGTGTCTTGGACTCTGACTATGCAGCAGAAATGGAAACCACGATACGTGAGGCGGAAAATGACAGAGAACATCTATCATCATTGTTACGAAACCAAACTTCCATAATTGACTCAACCATCAATATTATTAAGGAGAACGAACTGTCATTAAAGTCAAGACTCAATGAAATTCAAAACGATATCGAAACCCTACACAACGGCATAGTAGAGAATCAAAACCAACTCAAAGGCGCACATTTGGTGGCACTACTCTCCAGTGAACTGATCTTAGCAGCAACTCGACTACGCCAAATGGAGGCTGAAACAGTCAATGTTTTGACTGATTCGCATCATGGTCGGATCAGCCCTTCGCTACTAGCACCGGATCAACTGCAGAGGGAATTAAGCTTAATCAAGGCTCACCTACCAGCATCACGAGTTCTACCTATAGACGAAGGAGATCTAATACAATTTTATAAAGTCATGCAGACTAAAGCAGCAGTCACCAATGACAAGGTCATATTTGAGATTAAGTTACCGCTAATTGACCAACAACCATTGGAGTTAGTGAAAATATTCGGGGTGCCTGTTAACAAGAACGGCACACTTTGGGCTCTATCCCCCGAAACGCCATACTTAGCCATCAACTTCCACAGGGATGAATACGTACCACTATCAGATGAGGACATACGTAATTGCAACAAACTCGACAACAACATATTTATTTGTGATAATAAGCAAGCTACATTTGCAAAGGGATCTATAACCAGTTCATGTGAGGTAAACCTGTTCAGCCACAGATCAACCGATAGTTGCCGATTCATGGCATACAGAGAACACACAATTTGGTTGCAAATGCATCACAAAAATCAATGGATTTATGCCACGACAAAAACCATTGAGGTATCCGCAGTTTGTGGAAATGAAATAATACAAATCACTTTGAACGATTCCGGAATTATTCAAGTTGAGCCAAATTGCACCTTCAAAACGTCTGAGATTACGATCCGAGGCCACTATGACAAATCCAGTTATATCCAAACATCAAATCTACGTTTTTGGAGTTTCAACAAGCTTACGAACATCAGTGAGCCTGCATACACATTCAACTCAACTAGGCAAATTCTACAAACTCACACCGACCAACTTAACTTAACAACTTCCAGAACCAGCTACATGAGGCCAATATCACCCACCTGCATGCAATCGTACGGCATAATAACTACCATCATCAGGAAATAAGTTACACGGCTATCATCTTATCAATCACTTTGCCCATCATGTATCTTATTTGGAGATTCCGAAAGCGAATATGCAACACCAAACGAGACAGGAACAACCCAAGACCTACCCCAACATCTCGGCAGAACCCACCGTCTAAGTACGTGATCGAATTGCAAGAACCTTGAAGCCAACTACTTCAACGCCGGGGAGGATGTTCAGAGACAACACGATAATTAAGTTAATTTTAATGTTTAGTATAATATGGTCATTCATTTTGTTAAAATATGATTTGTAAGCAACTATGTCTATGAGGAGCACACATAAATAAAGAATTTGTTTCACACGAATGTTCTCATCATATTCATACGTTGTATTGTAGCTAGTTCATATGACCAACTTACCTCAATATTTAAACATATGGAATATACATACATACATACAGGCACACAGGTGCACATGAATTCATTTGACTCTCCAGTCCCACGACGATAGACTGAGACTCATGTTACCATCTCACCGTGAAATGGTACCAGGCAATTCAAGGCCAAGTAGAGTATTATGTGACAATGCCGCGATAGTCGGGACAGCAATCTAGCTGCAAGCAGGAAATGCTTACCTAGACATTTCTACACAGTTTTCAAATTCATTCCACCAAGGGCTCCTCATTTCGGAGGCCTGTGGGAAGCAGCTGTCAAATCAGCAAAGCATTTGCTTCTCCGCACAGTTTCCACAGCATCACTCACTCATGAAGAATTGGAAACAGTGGTAATAGAGGTAGAAGCCATTCTCAACTCAAGACCTCTGACTCCAATTCTTCATGAGTGAGTGATGCTGTGGAAACTGTGCGGAGAAGCAAATGCTTTGCTGATTTGACAGCTGCTTCCCACAGGCCTCCGAAATGAGGAGCCCTTGGTGGAATGAATTTGAATTCAATTCCCTTCTTGGTACATTCCCTGCTAATCCTTTCTTGTGCTTCTTTAGCGAATATTGTATTTTCGAGTTCTTGTAGTTGGTTTCTAGCGCCGACGAAGTTCGTTGCATTGTCGGAATACATGGTTTGGCATCTTCCGCGGCGAGATATAAATCTTTTCAAAGCTCCGATGAACGCATCTGTGGTCAGATCAGTCACAACTTCCATGTGAACTGCCTTGGTGGCAAAACAGCAGAAGACGGCGATATAGACCTTGTGAGGGCGTTTTCCTCTGCGTTCGTATGTGATGTACGATTGGGGAAAAAGTCAAACATCGATAACTCGGTGGGATTTCAACAAATCTACTGTATAACTTGTCTATACAAATATAACTTGACAAAGTCTAAGAGTATTGACACGACGACACCACCACCACCACCACGACTGCAATATCAACAGCAGCCAAAATACTTGGAAACATACACCATTAATTGAAGAGCCAACGAGCGCGAGCGAATCGAGTGATTTGAGCATTAATCTATTCGAAGGTTTACTACTCAATCTCGTTGTTTATATGCCGGTTCTGAAAATATTCGTGCAATTAACACAAATACGAAATACAAAACAATAGAAACTTGTTGCTTCTGCTGCTTGTTCTTGGTGCTGCTTAACTGACTGTTGACTGACTGACTGACCGGATCGTCCGTCTGTCAGTGGTGCTGCATCAAGATTTGTATTCTTTGTATACACATTTCGTCTACATCTGACGTCTGCTGTCTGTGTGTCGGCTGCGCCAGACGTTGCTAAATTGAAATCAATTTAAACTCTCCCCTAAAAAAGGAGAGTTTAAAACGGCAAATAAACAAAGAGTGTTAACAACTATTTTATATAGTTGTTGAACAAAACCTTTCTTCTTGAGCGGGTTTTAAAAACTTTAAAAATTAACAAACTAACAACAACGGCACCTGTGAGGGGAGATGGTATGCGTGGTCTGGCGGTTTTTATATCAGATATAAGAAACTGTAAAAGTAAAGAAGCGGAAGTTAAACGTATCAATAAAGAACTGGCCAATATACGTAGCAAATTTAAAGGTGACAAAACGCTAGATGGCTATCAGAAAAAGAAATATGTGTGTAAGCTGCTATTCATATTTTTACTGGGTCATGATATTGATTTTGGTCATATGGAAGCTGTAAATTTATTGTCATCGAATAAATACTCGGAAAAGCAAATAGGCTATTTATTTATTTCGGTATTGGTTAATACCAACAGCGATTTGATACGTTTGATTATACAATCCATTAAAAATGATTTACAATCACGTAATCCGGTTCATGTCAATTTGGCTTTACAGTGTATTGCCAATATTGGTAGCCGCGACATGGCAGAGTCGTTCTCCAATGAAATACCAAAATTATTGGTATCAGGTGATACTATGGATGTCGTTAAGCAATCTGCCGCTCTTTGTCTCTTACGTTTGTTTCGATCCAGTCCCGATATCATACCCGGCGGAGAGTGGACTTCACGCATTATACAAAATGAATGACCATATTATACTAAACATTAAAATTAACTTAATTATCGTGTTGTCTCTGAACACTATTAACTTCCAATTGTTGTCATTGTTAATAGTTAGGTTGATGGTTTGTTGTACACAAAAAAAGACCTCAGCGATGTAAAAACTTCATTATTTCTTTTATTTTCCCGTAGAGATTTTTTTCTCTCTCTCTCTCTCTCTCTTGCAATTTAGGTTAATGAAATTGGTTTGTTATTTTCACACGCGTCAGAAAAGATGTTGCGCAAGTAGGTAGGCGCCCACTTTCATTTTGGATTTGAATGCATCAAGTTGACTCATACTAATATGATGGCAGAAATGACAATCTTTTTGGCACTTCTCTTGACCTGAGCGAAGACCTTAATGTTGTTGGTGAAAACAATGTTAACTCCACAACACACTCGTTTCCAGCTTTGATTTAGCTGAAGTTGGGTTGGAAGAAACTGATAGTGATCTAGCTGTTGACAACTAGAGTTTCTCTTTTTCCCGGACTTTTCATTTCCCCGGAAAACCGGGAAAAATTTTTGCCTTTCCCGGGAATTTTCGCGCAGTACAAAAAAAAGACAAACTATGTTAATTTTTTTCAATTTTGCAGTATGAACTCCCATTACTTTTGTTTCGAAATTGCAAAACAGTTTCCGCACAAAACGCAATTACTTTTTTTCAGATCATACAGCCATTCAAGGTTTTCCTCAAAATGTTACGTCATCCCATCAGCTGTTTTTGACCTTTTGCTTTGTTGTTTTATTTCTTCATAAATCTGTCAAAGTGATTTCAATTAGAGGGTTGCCAACTCGCTGCAATATATACATTTGCCACTAGAAATCCTAACTATATTAACTAATAGTAGGCAAATATAGAGGTGGCAGCCCAGTTCTTTCTGACGTTTGTCACGCTTGGAGCGACGTCGGGTTTTCTGATGATACATTTAACAAAAATAATTTCGCCACCATACAAAAGTCATTGTCCGGCTTTACAAAAGCAAATTAATGTTTTCTCAGTCAAAAACCATCAGATATTCAAGAAGTTTAGCAGAGCAACATCGGCGAAGACCGTGCAATTAAAATTTTGCAACACATTTTGGCATTTTGTAAATCATCACATACTTTAAACTTAAAATTTATTTAATATAACAATTGAAAACATTTGTTTTTTAAAACAAAAACATGAAAAAAAATATCTGACTTATTTTAGAAATCGCGTTTGGTGCGGAACATTTTTGAACCCAAATCACCTAAATTTATTATTTGTACAATGTTTGCCACCACGTAGTGGTATGCCAAAATTTTTGTAAAAATTAGTTATATGCCTAATGTACATTAGGCTGGTCGCATTTTGTATGGGATTTTTTTGTTGTTTTGAAATTTAATTGTGTGCGCTTCTTAAAATATGATGTTTGGTGTAAGAAATCATGTCCTAATTTTTCAGCTTAATCCGACGGTGCCTAGTCGTGCCTAGTGGGGCCCAAAGTTCCCCATATTATTAAAACATTTATTTAATCAGATCTTTTTTGTTATACTAGTTGAAAAACCGGTCCCATAGACCGAAAAACAAAAATCGGCTTCAGAAAGTTGCGGAAAGTATAGAACATTCATACAAATATCCGGACATGCTAAGAAATTATCTTATATATGAAACTGAATTGTTGTTCGTTGGTAAGGCCATCACTTGAGAACGCATGGACCGATTCGACTAATTTTTTGTCACAATGTTCGTAATAGGCCGAGAATGCTTTTATATTTTTTTTTTTAAAAAAATTGGCCACGCCCACTTTTTAAATATATCTAAAATTCCAATAAAACGCTCTAAAAATTTTATTTCTTTACAGATTTAGCTCTATAATGTTCTATATTGAAAATATAATTGGTTATATATTTTGCAAATTTTTGATTAAATGGGCGGAGTGGGCGTGTCAAAAAATTGTTTGAGCTAGAGAGATACAATTTGTTACACAGATAGCACTTCAGGTTCAAATTTGCAGACCAAATTTATATTTTCGATAAGTGGGCGGTGGGCTCGTAGCGAACCTGCATTTAAGTCCTAGAAAGATAAAACTTGATATCACGATAGTACTCTCCAATACAATTATGAATATGCAGACGAAATTTTAATTTTTGATCAGTGGGCAAAATTGAAATATTTTCAATCAGTGGACGGGTATTTCTATTTCGCGAACAGTTCAAATTCACAGCAGCGGAATTGAAAAGTCTTCGGAGCATTTGTTTATTTTTGACTGTCATATATGTTCCTTATTGGTTCCGATGTGTGAATGCTCCACTGTATTTCGATGCAGATGTACTTAAGGGGTCACAATCCAAGAACCGAATATGAGGAATGAAGGAGAATCAAAAACAACACTTTTATATCCAATAACAACAAAACTGTATTTAGTTAAGTTTTTGTTTTTGACATTTCTTTACATTTTGGGGTGATTATGAAATTAAACGCAGTGATTTTAATTACGAAATAAATCTTTTTTACTAAAACAAAAAGCAAATTTAAAATAAAAAACACTGTAATAATGCGTATGATCTTTCTTATTTTGAATAAATTAAAAAATTTTATTCGGTCATACTATTTATCAGGGTTTTTTTGGGGTTGAACTTTCTAAGCAGACCCAAGCCGCTATTACTGTCGATTTTAGCTGTACAATACTATTGTATTGCCTGTTGTTGGAGTACATTTTATGAACAAGTATACCACACACATTTTCAATAGGGTTAATGGCATGGAAACACGCTGGCCCCTGTAAGACTTCAACGATTTCTAACCGAACCCAACCTTTAGTTTCCTTATTGGAGTGAGTAGACGCAATCTTATGCTGAGAAATGTAATTTATCTCCCCGTTTCGCTTTAAGAAGTGAAATAAATTGATTTTAAGTTTGTCTCTCTGGAGTCCATACTCTTCGGGGTAATGCGACAGCTTTATTTTATCTATTTTCGCGAAAGAGAAATTTCACTTTTGCCCACTGATTGAAAATTAAAATTTCGTTTAGTTTCCTTATTGGACTGAGTAGACGCAATATTATGCTGAGAAATGTAATTTATCTCCCCGGTTCGCTTTAAGGAGCGCAATAAATTGATTTACAGTTTGTCTCTCTATAGTTCATACTCTTCGGGGTAATGCGACAGCTTGGAAAGGCCAGCCCAAACATTTATTTTATCTATTTTCGCGAAATAGAAATATCCGTCCACTGATTGTAAATATTTCAAATTTCAATTTCAGTTTTGCCTACTGATCGAAAATTGAAATTTCTTCTGAGTGAGTGTGTTGGGGGTACGATTAATGGGAAATGTTTATTTGAAAGAGAGAGGAAGACAGTGATTCTAGATCTTCATCTTTGACCTAACATTTCATATTCATAATTGTATTGGAGAGTACTATCGTGATAACAAACTTTATCTCTCTAGAACTTAAATATAGGTTTGCTACGAGCACACCGCCCACTTATCGAAAATAAAAATTTCGTCTGCATATTGGAACCTGAAGTGTCGTGTACTATCTGTGTACCAAATTTTATCACTCTAGCTCAAAAAAATGTTTTGACACGCCCATTTAATCAAAAATTTGCAAAATATATAACCTATTATAATTTCAATTTAGAACATTATAGAGCTAAATCTGTAAAGAAATTAAATTTTTAGAGCGTTTTATTGGAATTTTAGATATAATAAAAAAATTGGGGTAGAAATGGGCGTGGCCAAATTTTTTATATAAAAAGCATGCTCGGCCTATTACGAACATTGTGACAAAAACTTAATCGAATCGGTCCATGCGTTCTTAAGTGAAGCCCTTACCTACGAACAACAATTAGTTTTTATATATAAGATAATTTCTTTTCTGAATGGTCGAAGAGACGTCTCAAGAAAGTAGGATTAAACCGCTGAAGCATGGTTGCATCGTGGGATTGGACGTGCAGATAGCAGCCGTATTACCAATCTAGGAGACGAGGGTTAGCAACCCACATCTTCAGAAAACTAAATTGCGAAAATCCATAGCGTCTGTTCCATATTGGGCGGCTTCCTGGTCAGCGTCTGTCTCAGAAAGAGCGGCTGAAATGTTTCCTGGCAGTAGGAATAAAATGCAGAACCTGGTGGGCTGGGCTTGCCACCCGCCACCAGTATAATGACAGTGAATTAAATAAGAGAAAAAGCACCCCTAAAATGTTGACGATTATGATTTGAGAGAATATGCACTTGGAATGTTAGAACTCTTTACCGACCAGGTGCCTCTATTCAAATGGCGGATGTCCTCGAAGAGTATAAGGCTGACATTGCTGCTATACAGGAAATTCGGTGGACTGAATATGGATGCTCGCGGATGAGGATGTGTGACGTGTACTACAGCTGCCACGTGGATAAGCATGAGTTTGGTTGTGGATTTGTGGTCGGCAAGAGACTACGAAACCTGGTCTCTAGGTTTACTCCTGTCAGTAAACGAATCGCCACCATAAGAGTTAAGGCAAAATTTTTCGATATCACGCTGATATGTGCTCATGCTCCGACGGAGGAGAAAAGTGATGAGGTCAAAGACGAATTCTACTCCCAACTTGAAGAAACATATGACCGTAGCCCGGGCCATGGTGTTAAAATCGTACTGGGAGATTTTAATGACAAAATAGACTGGGAGAATGTCTTTAGCCCAACAGTCGGAAAATTTAGTCTGCATGCCGACACATCGCCGAACGGAATCAGACTGATTGATTGCTCTGCAGCAAGATTTGACCACAAAAACATTCACAAAGCAACGTGGATATCTCGCGATCAAGTTACGAGAAACCAAATTGATCATGTGGTAATCGATGGAAGGCACGCGTCAAGTGTAGCCAATGCCTATTCTGACCAACCCACTCAACTACTTATTAAGGAAAGCAGCGGTTAACATGTCTGGCACCATATTTAATAAGAGCCACATGCTGCTCGCATATGCCGATGATATCGACATTATCGGTCGAACGATACGAGAGGTAACAGCTGTTTTCTCATCAGTTGAAAGGGAGTCAGCGAAAATGGGTTTGGCAGTGAATGATTACAAGACGAAGGTAATGGTATCATCGAACAAAGTGTCCACCCGTTGGGGACGCAGCGTTGAATACTATTGCTTTGAGGTAGTGGATGAATTTGTCTACCACGGATCCGACATGAACAAAAACAACAGTGTCAGCCTCGAAATAAAACGGAGAATAGTGCTTGTCAACAGGTGTTTCTTTGGACTACGCGAGCACTTCATAAACACCACCCTATCTCGCACCACCAAAGTCCAGCTGTACCAGGTACTAATTTTACCGGTCTTGTTGTACGCCTCCGAATCTTGGGTGCTTACACAGGCAGATGCAGATGCTCGTCTGGCGGTGTTTGAGAGAAAAATACTCCGCAAAATATATGGACCAATTTGCGTAAACGACGAGTTTAGGATTCGGATGAACCATGAGCTGTACGAGTTATACCACGACATTGATGTCGTCAAGCGAATCAAAGTGCAACGATTACGCTGGCTAGGTCATGTCGTGAGAATGGATGAGGAAACTCCAGCGCGAAAGGTATTCTATCAAGACCTCGAAGGACGGCGCAAAAGAGGTAGACCGCGACTACGTTGGAGGGACCAGGTGGAGGAATCACTGATGCTGCTTGGTAGAATTGACTGGAGACGGTGCGCACAAGGTCGAAGCGAATGGAAATCTCTAATCATTTCGGCCTCTGACTTAGACACTTATAGCCTAAGCCACTATCTCAAATGTTGACGTTCGCATGGCTTCTACACAACAAACAGCTGATTTCGAAGCCACTCACTCATATTAGAACGACAACAAGAACGAAAATCTAGCCACTAATTATTTTTGATGTCACCTGTGCGAACACAAATGTCAAAAACACTCACTTGTGTTTCTGCTTTCGTGTAGAGACAAAAAAGCACAATTGAAACGGTTTATATGTTATTCGATAGTAGTTACAGTTTATAGTTTTTTAAATCATTTTCAGTACCCCGCTGCACATTTTTTGTCCTAGTTTTCGATTTAGTTAACTATTTCTTTAACGGATAGGGTTGCAAATATTATTATCTTTTTAGCAAACGTGCATATTTGCCGAATGAGTAGCAATTATAATTGAATATGCTGGAAATAACATTTTTATACTAATGAATTGTCGTTGAATGTCGTTGTTTAATAAATATCTGATGTTTTTTGTTTTTTGTTGTCATTTATTTCCAGCTGACTTGTATTTTGTATGTAATTTATTAATAATTTTAGTGCTTATACACGATTATAGCGATTTATTGTAGCATTAAGCGTTTTTTAATTGGAATTTTTGATATGGCAACTTTGTTGTTTGACAATTGTTAAATGGCTTTGTTTGCAACACGTAAGGCCATGCGAACGACAACTCGCAAATTAGTGGCTACCGATTTAAAGAGAAAGTGAGTGCATGATTTTCGCTCGATTAGGATTTCTTTCGACATCGTGGCTTAGGCTGTAAGATATAAATATGTATATATGTTGCCAAGTTGTTTTAAAGGCTAATAATAATAATAATTATTTAGTATGTCCTGATGTTTGTATGTATGTCCTATTCTTTTTCTGTCCTATGACTTTCTGAAGTCATCTGACGACATAGGAAGCTGAAATTCGTCATACTTAAAGTACTTTCTCTGCGCAAGATCGTAACGGAGCCAGATTTTTGATTTTCGGTCTATGGGACCGGCTTTTCAACTAGTATAACTAAAAAGATCTGATTAAATAGGTGTTTTTATAATATAGGGAACTTTGGGCCCCACTAGGCACCGTCGGATTGAGCTGAAAAATTAGGACATGATTTCTTACACCAAACCTCATATTTTAAGCACCGCACACAATTACATTTCAAAAAGAAATTGTGACCAGTAAAAGATAATTTGTCATATTGAAAACCGTTTTTAAAACGGAAAGACCGTTTATAGTTTCATCAGACAGTCTGTTTCTAATTCTATTTACAAATTGCCCTGTTGTTGAAAATATTCCCTCGCTTTCAACTGATGTTGGCCTTATTGTCAGAAGAACATTCATGAAATAGTGACATTTTATGTTGATTTTTCACTTGCTTCGTAAAATTGTAAATCGTTTTTTATCGAGTTATTAAGTAGTCTATTACTTGATGCAACATTTGCATTTGTTATGGCATCGGTTAAAATATCCTCAAATTGTCTTTCAGTGCTAATGACACAAATATCGTCCGATTCTAGAACTTCGTCGATAACGTCTTCTTTAAGAAGTCGAGTATAAATTTGTTCAGCGTACGCTATCACATTTTGTTTTGAAGCAGTTTGAAATAAGTTATTAGCATTCTTATCAAATACTGTTGGATCTTTAAGATACTTCACTAAAACATAAAGTCGCGTGTCCCTTCTTTCTTCAATTCGCTTCTTTAAAGCTTCTAAAATTTGCTCTGCCAAAGGTGTTTCAATTTCTCGGGAGTCCCGGTCGAATTTCCGGGAATTAAAAATGACCGGGAATGCCGGGAGTGAAACTCTATTGGCAACAGCATCGGTTTCTTTTGAAACGTCTACAAACTGCAACATCGTAGCCACATTCTTAGAATGCGGTATGCAAAACCATTGGGACCAAAAAGAAGAGAACAAATATCGGAATCTGATTTGTTTATAGGTTTTTATTCTCAAATTAACTGTTTTTCGCATCAAATTAAATTATTTTAAAATCAAACACAATTTTTTTCGAAATAAATTAAACTTTATTTAAAACAAATTAAACTATTTACAATGTAAATTCAATATATTTCATGGCAAGTACAATTTCTTTAATTACGTATTCATTCTTTTTTAATTCAAATTAATTTTTTTTAGTATCAAATTAATTTTTTTTAACTAAGCTTAATTTTTCTAAAGAACTTAATATTTTTTTATATTTTATTATTTCTAAAATTTATTTAATTTTTATAAAAATATTTTATTCAATTTACGTTAAGTGTATCGAAGTGATACAACAAATTCGGCTCAAGATCAGAAAAGTGTTACATTATTTATTGTTTGATATTTTTTGTTCAAATTCAGTGTGTCACGCACTAGGATGACGCGTTTCGAACTCCATGACGAGTTTATCTTCAGACCCCTTTGTGACGAACTGATGCACAATTTGTTGTATCACTTCGATACACTTAACGTAAATTAATATAATGTAATGTAAGATCGACTAACAAAAACACAAATACACATATTTTATTCAGATAATATTAAAACAGCGAAATTTTTATACATATGACAATTATTTTTAATGCAAATGCTCTCCAAAATCAGCTCGTGACAGATTCAGTGTATGTAAACATAATAATTGTTGCAATCTGATGGTGTTACTGATTCTATGGAACGTTTAATAATTGTAACTAAGTCAGTATTATTTTCTGGATCCAAAAGCAAATTCCAAGCACAGATAGTTTATATTAGTATATAGTTTTTAAAAAAACTTTTATTCATTGACGAGTCCGGTTTCAATAACAATTCCGAAGAAACAAGGCGAGATCTACAAGAAATACTGTACCACATGTCATTGTTTCCACTTTTAGATGCCGAAATGTTTCTCTCATCGCAGCTGTGAACATACATGAAAAGTTATTGTAAATACCTGAGTTAATACTAATATTTTTGTATCTTTGCTTGATAAACTTTTGGACAAATTAGTTGAATCCAATATCACAGGTGCGTGGCTTGAACTAGATAATGCTCAGATACACAAAACGTAGGCAGTGAAGGACAAAATTACGGAGTCTGGTCATATTTTAGTTTTTCTTCCTCCTTACTCTCCTATGAAACATCCCATTGAAAAAGTTTTTCTAAACTATGCTCCGTGCTCGGAATTGGTTTTTGGATCCAGAAAATAATACGGACTTAGTTAGAATTATTAAATGTTCCATAGAATCAGTAACACCATCAGATTGCAACAATTATTATGTTGACATGACAGTAAATCTGCCACAAGCTTCTGGAGAGCATTTGTATTAAAAAAAATTATCATACATATAAAAAATTTCTCTGTTTTAATATCATTTGAATAAAATATTATGTGAATTTTATAAATAATAAAATATAAAAAAAATATTAAGTTCTTAGGAAAAATTAAGCTTAGTTAAAAAAGAATTTAATTTGATATTAAAAAATATAAATTTAAAATTAAAATGATTGAATACGTAATGAAAGAAGTTGTATTAGACATGAAATATATTGAATTTACATTGTAAATAGTTTAATTTGTTTTAATTAAAGTTTAATTTATTTCGAAAAAAATTGTGTTTGATTTTAAAATAATTTAATTTGATCCGAAGAACAGTTAATTTGAGAATTAAAACCTATATATCCCCTTAAAGAAAACGGAAAATTTGTGCACTTCACAAGAATTAAGGGTGTTAAGATTCTGTTAAATACATTTCTCTATTTATCAACATATGTCTTACTTCTGTTAACGCACCATCTCAATTTCCACCCTTAATCCAATATTGAGATGGTATCACAGAAAGAAGAAAAAGAAATTTAAAATACTACAAAAATAAAATGAATAATATTTCTAAGTCTAAAAAGTTTGGTTACAAAGCACAATTTCTTCCGTTCCCATTATATGGAATTCTTTTAAATCACAATCTATTTGGAGATATGTCGCACTTTATGTCTTTAGAAATAATCAAAAAAATTTTTTTTTTTTTTTTGTTTTTGGATACCTTTCCTTATTTGTCATTTTTCACTGATTACTTTTATGGAATTTTTTTTTGAAATTTAATTGTATGTCCTATTCTTTCCGCAACTTTTTTAAGCCATCTGATGACACAGGATGCTGATATTTGTCATACTTAAAGTACTTTCTCTGCGGAAGATCGTAACGAAGCCAGATTTTTGATTTTCGGTCTATTGGACTGGCTTTTCAACTAGTATAACTAAAAAGATCTGATTAAATAGATGTTTTACTAATATGGGGAACTTTGGGCCCCACTAGGCACGACTAGGCACCGTCGGATTGAACTGAAAAATTAGGACATGATTTCTTACACCAAACCTCATATTTTAAGCAACGCAAACAATTAAATCTAAATCTAAGATTCTACTTTCCATGAGATGGGGTGCTCAACGAATTTAAAAAGGACCTGCTTACTTGTTGTGGTCGGCTTTAAGGAAAGCCACTGGCCTAAAATTATGTTTTTAATTTGCTGGCTTCATCGAGCGCGATAAGCAAACTTTATATTTTTGTAAAGTAAAAGAACTTCATAGATTTTTTAGTTCTAAGCCAAACAACTCCGCTAAGCTTTAAATTATTGTTGATGACTCCTTTTCAATTTTGATTGTATTTATATTCTTAAACAACGGAATCCTTAAAAATGTTTCTTTACATATCGGATCCGAAACTGATCCGGATGGCACGCTGGGAAGTCAACAATAGCACGCACATTCATTTCGATTGTTTGGGTATTTTCGTAACTCTGCTTGTCAGTAGGCAACCCTGCCCTATTATTATTCATTCAATCATTATATCTATATCACTACTCTCACCAACCATGTATCATGAATATCATTTATTTACAATAAAGTTTGTTCATACTCGACAACAGTCTCGTTCACTACATGGTGTCAGAAGTGCGTTTAAAGCATGACAACTGAAGGTGAAGAACGGCCAACTATTTCAGCGGCATCATTTGTAGACCTCCCAAACCGTTACAAATTACAGGCAACAACGTGCCTAAACTTGGAAAGGTTGGATACAACAATATAAATGGTTTTCAACAGCTGCACAGCTAGACAAAAAGTCTGCAGAAATTCAAGTGGCGACATTGATGTCATCTATTGGAGCGGATGCTATAAACATCTACAATTCATTTTCATTGACGGAGGCAGAAAAGCTTAATGTTAAAAAAATAATTGCAAAGTTTGAGGAATACTTTGCGTCAAAAATGAGTGTCACTTTCGAGAGGTACACATTTAACACAATGTTTCAATGTGAAGGTGAAGCATTTGAAGAATATATCACGAAAATAAAGAATCAAGCAAAAAAATGCGATTTCGGCAGTATTGAGGAAGAACTGCATAAAAAAGACGAATTGAAGGTTGAAGCAATTCGCAAATATGCTAAACCTAAAACAGTTAGAACTGAAAACAAAGGGAACGAGAGAAATGAAATAACCTTCTACTGCAAACGTTGTGGTCAACAGCACGAGATTTGTAATTGGCCAGCTTTTAACAGACAATGCAAAATATGTCAACGCAAAGGGCACTTCGCTAAGCGCTGCTTTCAGCGTCAGCGCAGCGAACATAAACATGTTAATTCTCTGCAGCAAAATGAGAACGTCGATTCTGACTCTGACAGTGATCTGTTTTTTTTTTTACTGTTAACATAGCTGAAACAAACAAAGATGAAAAGGAAAACTGGTATGAAGAGATAACAGTCGACAACAACAGAACAAAATTCAAGCTAGACACAGCTGCTCAGTGTAACGTCATACCCTTAAGTTTGCTGGACAAGAAAAAATCAAATAAAATGCAAGCTGTTAACAATAAATTTATTGCCTTCGGTGGTGGGAAAATCGACGTTCGTGGTGAAATTTTCCTAAATTGTATTGTGCGAAATAGAGAATACAAAGCAAAGTTCTTAGTGGTAGACGATTTTCCTCAATTTGAGCCTATTCTAGGCAAACGAGACTGCGAACGATTCTCTCTAATACTAAGAGTGAATGAGATAAAGTTTGATTCCAAAATATTCGATGGATTAGGAAAAGTAAAAAATTTTGTTTATGATATTGTTTAGTTGAAAATCCGACATTTGAGCAATACGCTCCAAGAAAAATACCTCATGCTTTAAAAGAATCAGTCAAGAAGGAAATTGATAACATGGTTAAACTTGGCGTATATATAAAAACAGATGGTATTGCACCGGCAGCATCACCGATGGTCGTCGTTAAGCAAAAAGGTAGGATTCGAGTTTGCATTGACCCAACTGACATAAACAAGAACAGACACAGACGATACCATCCTTTGAAAACTATTGACGAGATAACAGCAAATATTGAAAAGTCTAAATGGTTTACCCTTCTAGATTGTAAAAAGCGATTTTGGCAGATTGAGGTCACGGATCGCATACGAAAATACCTAACAATGTCAACACCTTGGGGGTCGATATTCATACCAAAGGCTACCATTTGGGCTAGCATCAGCGCCAGAGGTGTATCAACAGTTAATGTCACAACTATTAGAGAACGCGAAAAACACAGAAGTCTCAATGGACGACATTTTAATATACGCTGAAACAAAAGAACAGCTCCAAAGCAGACTGAAGTAGTAATGAAAATATAAAATGACGCAGGTTTGAAGCTAAACGAAGATAAATGTGTTTTTAATGCTAACAAAGTTAAATTTTTAGGTCATATATTAACCTCATATAGCATTGAAGCCGATCCTGTTAAAATAACAGCTATCAATCAACTTAAACGACCAGAAAACAAAACGCAGCTTCAACGAATAATGGGTATGGCAACATATTTATGCAAAGTTATATCAAACTATTCGGAAATAATAGCCCCACTTCGCACTCTTTTAAAGAAAGATGTTGATTGGACCTGATCGCCTAATCACGAAACATCATTTAGGAACCTTAAAAATTCATTCTCTTCAACACTTGTGCTGCTTTATTACGACCCGAATCTCGATGTCAAGCTGCAAGTAGACGCCAGTAAATCAAGCATAGGCGCTGCACTTCTTCAAAATGAACAGCCTGTGGTGTATGCTTCAAAATCCCTCTCAAAATCAAAACAAAATTATGCGCAAATCGAGAAAGAGGCAACAGCAATTAGATTCGCTTGTGAGAAGTTTCATGAATATGTATATGGAAAGAAACTGATTATTGAAACTGACCACAAACCCCTAGAATCGATTTTCAAAAAACCTCTTCATTCAGCTTCTCAAAGATTGCAAACAATTTTACTTCGCGTCATACCGTAGTCTCCACAAGTATTTTACAGAAAAGGGACATAAATCAAATTGGCTGATACCTTAAGCAGAGACTGTGAAAATAAACAAAATGCGGATACCGAGGAACTTATCGAAATTCACTTAGTCTCTAGATTCACCACAACTACGATAGACAAAATAAATTCTGAGACAGCCAAAGATTGCAAACTACAAAAACTTATCAAGTGCATACTCGATGGATGGCCATCCTCAATAGAAGAGTTACCAATAGAAATTCGTCAATTTTGGAATTTTCGTGATGAGCTCACGTACTTGGACGGAATAATTTATAAATCTATCAAAATACTGATACCAAAATCACTACAGGATGAGATCTTATCAAAAATCCATTCAGGTCATCAAGGAATTCAAAGATGCATAAGCAGAGCACGATCAGTTGTATTTTGGATCGGCATGCACAAAGATATTAGAAACTTCGTCGAAAAATGTTCTATCTGTGAATCATACCAACCATCAAAACCAAAAGTATTATTAATTATAAAGCCTATACCTTCATTACCGTTAGAAATCGTGGCAACGGACATATTTCAATTTCGAAACAATAATTTTTTGCTAATAGCTGATAGCTATTCTGGTTTTATGGACTTTGCAGTTCTTGAGCATTCAACGTCATTTGAAGTTATAAAACGTTTAAAAACCTGGTTTTCCACGCACGGAATTCCACAAATATTAGAGTCTGACAATGGACCACAGTTTGCTTCGAAAGAATTTTCAGAGTTTACAAAATCTTGGGACATAAAACATCAAACATCAACTCCTTATTACCCGAGGTCAAACGGGTTAGCCGAAAGGTACGTGCAAACAGCAAAGTCCATTTTGAAAAAATGCTCTAAGAACATTTTCCTTGCCTTACTCAACTACAGAAATACGCCCAGAAATGATAAATTAGAATCGCCGAATCAACGTTTAATGAGCCGAATCACGGGAAGCACAATACCGACATCAAATGAAGTATTGAAACCCAGAATAGTAGCAAATGTACAAGAAAATATAAATAAAATTAGAAACACATACAAAGAAAACTACGACGTAAGCGCTAAACGCTCTCAACCGATTCTTTTTTTTTAACGTTGAGGAACACAAATCACAACATGTCTAAAGGCATATTTTACACCAACGAATTGCGTGAATTGGATGACAAAGAAGTGAACGAAGAGATGATCAAGGACAGAAACATTGTGAAAATAAAACGACTAAAAAAGCGAGATCCAGAGACTAAGAAACTAAAAAATGTGGACTTAGGTTTGTACATTATGACATCTAATGTCAGAGAAACCCGGATAAAGTTTTTGTTGGATATTTTAGTGCCAAGGTAAAGCCCTACATTCCGAATCTATACGTTGTTATAATTGTTTCAATTTTGGTCATCTATCCGATAAGTGTTGTTCCCAAGTGAAGATCTGCACTCACTATAGTAACACTGAACACAAAGAGATAAAGAGTATGTATGAAGCAAGAAAAGACTATGATAAACGAAACCCTCTACCAATAACATATGCCAATGCAACCACAACAATGTCAACAACATCCAACCCAACAACAAACAAAATTTCCACATGCCCTTGCAAATGTCAACAGAGTGGTGAAGAGCGAAATCGCACCACCGCACAGTGGTCCAAATGCTCAATCTAGCCGGAAGAAAGTCAAAACTCGCTTTTGAAAAGATGCATTGACATGAAACTTTGCTCGTGAAAAAATGGGCGCAATCTTTAAAATGGGCGTGACAGATTTTTTGTTAAATAAATAAAAACAAATAATTTAGCTAAAATAACGTAATAACACACAAATAATATTGAAGTACCTCGACATAATTTGTGTAAATAATAAACAAAATAAATGAAAACAAATATATATAATAAAGTAATAACAAATAAATATAAAAATACAGTAACCAGTACAGAAATTTCAGTCAGGTAAACTGAGTGATTAATACCATCACCAGTGAAATATGGGAGGTACCAGAAGGGGTGTGTCAAATAGTTATGTTTTATGAGTTTTTGCCTCCTATCACAGTATAAATTAATCAACCAATTTTCATTACCCTCCAAGTGTCCGTTTGGAAGTTATGGGAAAATATAAATTTTGCAAAAATAGGTCATTTTGTATTGGAGGTACCAGAAAGCATGAACCGATTCCTTAGTTCAATTTTCATAAGCAAACATCATTCGCAAAATTTGAGTGAATTCAGTTTACTTACAAAAAAGATATGTATGTAAAGCTATGACGGTCAACTCGGTCATTTGTATGGGAGGTACCAGAAGAGGTGTGGCAAAGGTTTCAGTTTTCTTAGGGTTTGTATACTATTACAAAATAATAAAACTGACCAAATTCAAATATCTCCCAGTTGTTCGTTTGGAAATTATTGAAGAAATAGTAATTATCCAAAAACAGGAAATTTTGTATGGGAGGTACCAGAATGGGTGGGGCTATTCTGCCCATTAACAAACCCATTACTTCGTTTTAAAGAATATTAATACTGGTAAATTTTCATACCGATCCGTTAAGGTTTACTCAAGTTATCCTGCTCACCAGCAAGCCAGCCAGCGAGACAGACGGGCAGACGGACGAAGCTTAATCGTCTTAAAAAGTCCTGAAACGAATTTGGTCTTAAGAAAATTGGGGTCAAAATTCGTCTTCCTTAATGCGTTACACTTCAAAATTATAAACACCGTCATTACTAAGGGATGTGGTATAATAATATCTAATCAAATTAAAATATATGTGTTTTATATAAAAATTTCCAACACAAATAAAAAGCATTTAGGCAAAAACTGGCAGCTAATTTTGAAAACATTGATAAGCTACAATCATACAGATTACAAAACACAAATAATAGAATTAAAGTTTGATAATTTCACATTTAAAACTCTAATTGAATTTGGACATTGGACAAAATTTTGACGTATAAGACACACTCGTACAAAACTCAATTTTTTTTGTAAACAAACATTTTATTTGAAATATAAAAATAGTAATATTTGTTCCTACTATTGTTAAATTAATTTCAGAAAAAAAATATTTTAAAAACCTTTTTCTTATTTTTTCACGACAACTTTAATTGCGGTACTAAATATCAACCGAGCTATTAATAGAAAAACAAAACAGCAATTACTTGTGTTTACAGCAAGATAGCAAGCCTGAAACAGAAGTTAAGTAATAAAAAAATATACCGTTATACTCTGTGGGAACTTGTCAACTTATTTTAAAACAAAACATTTAGTTTCGAAATAAAATCAAAATGACTTTCTTCCGGCTAGGTTGAGCATATGGACCACTGTGCACCTCTGAGAAAGCAAGTCCCGTAAAAACAATGAAAGAAGCTCTTTCTTCTGTCTCTTCTATTCGCGAGATAAAACGGCCAGACGGATCAAAAATAAACCTTATACCGAATAGTATATCAAATAGAAGAAAACGAGAGATCGCGAATGCTGAAAAAACATAAACAAAACCCAAACAAAGAAGCAAAAAACATAACATGTGATTCTATGGAAGACGCAATGTCATATAGTTGTAGTTCATATGAATAACGATTGCCAAATATTACAATGGAATTGCAACGGTTTTTCAAGTCATTTAGATGAAATTAAATTAATATTAACTATAATTAACTGCCTTGCGATATGTATTCAAGAAACTACGTTTAAATCGAATTATCACAAAACCCTCCGTAACTTTACGTGTTATTATATAAATATAAATACATCATCAACAGCACATGGTGGGGTATGTACATTAGGGTGTCCCATTAAAAAAAAAATTTTGGGGATCATTCTTAATTTGAATACTCATAAGGCTAAGAATTTTTGAGAATTTTTTCAGATTTTTCGGAGGTGGTTTAGAAGTCGCGCAAATTGATTTTATACCAAAAATCGACCTTTTTGGGCTTTTTGAATTTTGCTTCAAAATTGGTAAAAAAAATAGATATTTCTTCAGCTTCTGAGTCAATATTCTTAAAGAAAATTTTCCGATCTTTAATTTTATGTGCATAAATAATTATTTCGGCAATGATTGTGCACATTTTGATAATTTAATAACGGTTTTTCGTAAATTTTCAACAAATATGGAAAATAATGCTTTGTAACTTTTAAAATTTGTATAAAGATTAAAAAAACTAATGATGCAGTTTAAAAGATTATGAAGTTTTAAATTAATTAGCAGAAAAAAAATGAATTTTCTCTCACCGTTCTCGAGTTACGGCAACTAATCCCGGTTCTGTCAAGGCTTGCACAAAGCTTGGATTTTTTTTGGCAAAGTCAAAATTTTATTTTCAACAATTTTTTTTGATGGTTCATAGACCGAAACGTCAGAATCATCGCTATCAACGCTGCTGATATCCTCCTTTTCAAACGGTTTTGATTTGGTCTTCCGAACTTTATTTGTGGGCTGAGATTTTCTCAAAGGTTGACCTATATTGCAGAACGCGCTTTTCAAGTCGTTCACGAAGTCCTTTCTTTTCTTAATTTCGAGTTTGGTTTTTCTAGACTTACCCTTTCATAACTTTGCCCACTCGAGTGCAATATTATTATTTTGCGAGAAATATTGCAGAGTTCCTGATTTGGATTCCACAAATCTCTGAAAGTCTTTGCTATTATTCTGGCGCTTGGAAACAGTGCACTTTTCCACTAAATGCAATTTAAAAAATCTTTGCAGTATTTGCATTTTTGTCGGCGGTTTGGCAGTATCAAGGTCATCAATCATTTTGCCCACACACCACACATTCCTTGTATTCGACAAAGGCTCATCTATTTTAAAAAAATATTACCCAATATTTTTTGGACTACTTTATGATAATTTTAACTTACCGGAGCAATAAAACTTCAGATTAACAAAATATTTTTATTAAAAAGGCGGGACTTCTTGTAATAATTACAAATGTTTTGAAAGAAAACGACTGGTTTTTCAAAAAAGGTTTTTTTTCTATTTCTCACATTAGTGAGATCAGTTTGTTATTTTAACAAAGACAAACATAACAAAACAATTAATTTGTAAATTGATTGATTTTATATTTTATAAATATATTTAATTTAATCTTTAGATTTCCCTAAAGTAACATTCAAGAAATATGATACAAATTAAGTGCGTGGGTGTATACCTATTTTTTTCTTTGGTTTTTATAAAACTTCACATTGAAAATGCCCGTCTGTCAAGGTTTCGAGTCCTTTTGCCGCTCTTATCTAGATATTAAAAATCAAAAATCATTTGTACTTGAATATTTTAGAAATGCGTCACTAATTGGGAGTTTACTCGTACTTAAATACAAAATGAGAGTATTCAGAGATTGAACACGTCGTTCTCATTTATGTCTTTTTAAAATTTCATATAAATTTAGTGATAATTGGTTTTGAATTGTTAAAAAGTGCTAAAGTCGAAGAGTTTGCAGAAAGTTTTTGTATAGACATTTCCAATGGTTTAAGGATGTCACTAAGCACAGACAAAGATTCGATATCATTTTCACTAAATGGTGTCAGTCCTAAGTTCAATAAAGTATGATTCACACATTTGTGCAATTTTAAAAATTGGGAAACCATATTTGCCATATAATTCCAGCTGTGCTTTACATCATGAATAAGTTTAAGGTTCTTTTTAAATTGGTCTTTTACAAACATTTGTAATTTCTTTCGCTTTTCAGCCGACTTATTAGACATTGAAGATTTATAAAATTAAAAATTAGGTTGTTCGGCCGAAACACTGGAAAAAACATGTACGAGTACACATTTAACACAATTATGAATAAATTTAAATAAAAAATATCGAACGCCAAAAAACCGAGATTCGACAAAAAAATAACCGGATTATTCGATATTCGAAAAACAGGGATTTAAAAAAAACCGACGGTTTTTATGAGTGAAAAAACCGAGTAGCCGGTTTCTGAAAACCGAACTGATCCCCCTAGTGTTACCATAATGAACCAAAAGTAGTTAATATAACATCCAAAAAATTACATATCTCAGAAACAAACTGCTTTCTTATTTAACACAGGTTCCAATTGAACCTGTAGCAGTAACAAATTATAACCAAAGCAAAAATAGACCAATAAATTATATCCGTAGCCGAATTTTTCCGCGCAACACCCAGGTTGCCTTACAACTTGAAACTATGAATTTTCCCTGTGACAACAGCCTCTACCAGGGCCCGTTAGGCATTGATCTTGCTTCATATGTGCAAGATATCCTAGCTAGTACCTGCCTCTCACATTATTCAGATAAATTTTTCCCTCTGTACCCTTTAAACTAATACCACAATGCCGACTAACTACTTTGGTTCTTCTGTGTTTTCTGGCCGCACTCCATCCACTTCTACTTATGGAACATCACCTAACAAACCCTCCAACTTTAACGTAGTTGTACATATTTTAACCGAAACCTCGCTGTTGCCGCCACCTACAAAATCTGTATAAATTTAACTGTAGAATCGCCTTGTTTGCACAGTACTAAAAATCTACTTGATTGTCAAATTATTGTCATTAGCAAACTTAACGAAAATTAATGAATTGTCAAGTAGCGTTCCCTAGCATCCGCCCTTTTTATTGAAATTGCTTAAAAGATTGGTTAGAACACGCGGTGCTCTGGGATATACTTCAAATTATAAATTAACTAAAGGATTCTAGCAGTTTTTCCACTAAAAAGTATATCTAAAACATTAATATTTTTTTTTATAAAATTCCTAATTAATTTGTATTTTATAGGAATTTTAATATATGTACGAATTGCTTCAATAAATATTATTTTCTTTGAAACAAGTAGTACATTATTCAAGATCCAGCGGGAACTGCTAGCGTGGCCATATTGCCTTTCAACATTTTAAAATTCTTTTTATTTATTTGCCGGATATCTTCCCGGGCCACTTGAAGCGCCAAAGATAACTTGCCAATCTCGCAGTGAGTAGAAAATGGAAACCTCTAATCCACAGGGTCGACAACGCGATCCCAATTGTTCACTTTGTCCAAATCCCCCTGACGACGTAATGGTAAAATGCTCCGATTGCTTCAAAGAATTTCACCAATAATGCGTCAAAGCCCCTAACACCGTAAATTATAAATGTCAAAAATGTTCCACGACACGACCTGGTACACCATCACACAGTGTTGTAAGTCAGCGTTCTTCTCAATCGCGCCGATCACAGTCGGCCAGAATTGAGTTGCAATTTCAGCGCCTAGAAGAAGAGCGCGCTTTAAATAAAAAAACATCTAGAGGAAGAACATTCTCTTAATCGCGAATATCTAAATAAGAAGTACCAACTTCTAGAAGCTAAAAATCTCAACGATAATTCTTCCCTAATTTCACTGTCCGTTCAAAATCTTGATGATAATTCTTCACAAAAGTCACAGTCAGTCCGTAATTGGTTAAAAGATGTTCCGGAACCACGAAACATAGCTGAACCGAATCAGCCTGATTCCAACACAAGTTGCCAACCTGCAACTTCATGTAGAAGGAAAAACACAGGCCAGCAAGCATCACACTTGCCCGAGGAAACAATTTATTATAATATGCCATCCCGTATAACAACTACACAGTTAAATAACACATCAATAATACCAAACGTATCAAACGAAATGTTGCTCAACAGAAGCGTACCGAACCCAATTGTCACCAATTCTGCCATTAATTCGCGCACCACAATGTCTGCAGCACCAAATTGTGCTGCGGGTATCGCCACTCACAGTGGCTATCAACAGCGAATACAGCATATGACATATGGCATTCCAACCCACCAACCTGTTGTGACATTCGATACTACTATTCAGCCAGATCCATTTTCAGGGAATAACTTGATCCCACCTGATCATTTAAATCAAAACACATCGATACCACATTCAGCGCCACATACATTTTGTGCAACACAGCCCTTCTCGTCCACCATGTATATGCAGCCAAATATGTCTGTTTATCCACAACAAGACATCACTATTCCTCATCAGTTATCGCCAAGTCAAATAAACGCACGCCACTCCGTGCCCAAAGAGCTACCTGCTTTCTCTGGCCAGCCCGAAGATTGGCCTATATTCTTTTCAACCTTTCACTGGTCCACTAAATCCTGCGGGTTCACTGATGCCGAGAACTTGATAAGGCTTCAAAAGTCTCTAAAAGGCCATGCTCTGCAAAGCGTACAACATATGCTGGTTCATCCCTCCAATGTAACGTCTGTGATGCAAATCCTCCAAATGTTATACGTACAACCTGAAAAGATAATTAATTCAATAAAAAGCAAAATAATATCGTCCCAAAAAGTGAACGAAAATAATCTGCATACACTTACCTCATTTGCCATAAATGTTCGCAGCCTATTATCCACAATTCATGCTAGTAATTTGACTGACGAAATTAACAACTCTTCACTTGTACATGAATTGTTGTTAAAATTGCCCTCGTCATATCAAATGCAATGGGCCACTCAAAAACTTTGTTTATTGAATCAAAACAAAAAACCAAATCTAGAAGAGTTTGACAATTGGATATTCAGCATCGGCATGACTGCTAGCTGTATAACAGTTGCCCACTGTAATACTAACAACAACAACAGCCATCATAGCGAGAACATAGCGAAAAACAAAACAACAAACAATAGGGCATTCGTTCACTCTCATCAAGAGGAACGAAAATGTATTGTTTGTAATAATCACTGCAAATCAATCGCTAGCTGCCAAAAGTATATATCTCTTGATCGTGGAGGTAAGTGGAGTGTGGTGAGAAAACACCAGCTTTGCAAATGTTGTTTACATAAACACAAGGGTGACTGCAAGTATAAAACAAAGTGCGGGAAAGAAGGTTGTGAGTATTTTCACCACACTTCTTTACAAAAATATAATGAGACGGCGAATCAACAAATACAAGAAACGTCAACCAGTGATAAAAGTGTGAACAATATTCATACAGTAAATAATGAGATTATTAACTCACATTGTGATAAAATAAATGAAATATTGTTCAAAATAATCCCAGTAAAAATATATGGACAAGGCAAACATTTAGAAACATTTGCCTTCATTGACGAGGGATCGTCTATCAGCCTGATAGAAGATTCGCTAGTAAGAGAGTTGGATTTAAAGGGAATACCTAACCCTTTGTGCCTGCGGTGGACCGGAGGTATAGAAAGAAATGAAAAAAGTTCAACAAAGCTAACAATCGATATTTCAGGTGAACGTACAAAACGTGTATCAATGGAAGTGTGCACAGTAAGTTCCCTTAATTTACCGACACAGTCTTTGGACTATGGAACGCTGGCGCAACGATACCGCCACTTGCGGAATTTACCAATAAAAAGTTATACTGATGCTGTGCCGAAAATTTTAATTGGACTTAATAACTTCAATTTGGGTATTTCAAGCAAGATTCACGAGGGATCTGCCAAAGAACCTGCTGCTGTTCGTACTAAATTAGGATGGCTTATATACGGTGCTGTAGCTGAAAAACAAAATACAAGTAAGCATTTAAATTTTCACATTTGTGAATGCACTGCAAATAGTGAGGACTTGGATAGTTTAGTTAGGAGTTATTATTCACTAGACAGTGTGGGAATCAGCGTAAAAGATCCCATCCTGGGAGAAAACGACAATCGCGCTTTGAATTTATTAAATAAATTTACTAAAAAGAAACAATGTGGCCATTATGAAGTGCCATTGTTATGGAGATATGATATTGTTGAATTGCTTGATAGTTACGGTATGTGTCTGAGGCGTCTAATATGTCTCGAACGTAAACTGAAGCAGAATCCAGATCTGCACAACATATTCAAAGACACAATTGAAAAATATCTATCCAAGGGCTATATACGGAAATTAAGTGCTGATAAAATTAACAGAGCCGACGGGAAAGTATGGTATCTTCCAATATTTGCCGTTTTCAATAAAAATAAACCCGGTAAATCGCGTGTCGTTTGGGATGCTGCAGCAAAATCAAACGGAATGTCTTTAAATGCATTCTTGTTGAAAGGCCCCGATCTTCTCGCCTCATTGCCAGCTATTTTGTTTTCATTCCGTCATAAAGCAGTGGCGGTGTGTGGAGATATTGAGGAAATGTTTCATCAGGTTTTAATAAGACCCGATGACCGAGATGTTCAAAGGTTTCTGTGGCGTGATTGCGATCAAAACAAAGAGCCTGATATATATGTAATGGACGTGATGATTTTTGGTGCTACATGTGCCCCTAGTATTTCTCAATACATAAAAAATCGAAATGCAACTGAATTTGAAACTGAATTTCCTGCAGCTGCTAAAGTGATTAAGGAAAATCACTTTGTCGACGATCTTCTTGTTTCTGTCGATACTCCTGAAGAAGCAATAAAATTGATTGATGATGTATCATATGTTCATCGCCAAGGAGGTTTTAATATCAGAAACTGGATTTCTAACAGCAGCTTGGTGATGAAATCGCGTCCGGATGTTAATTAAAAGTTTAATAAATGCCTAAATTTGAGTGAAGATAAACAATTTGAAAAGGTTCTTGGTGTCTTCTGGGAACATCAACATGATGTTATAACATTTAAAATATCGTCGTGGCTAATGAAAACGGATATATTTTCTTGCACTAAAATACCAACTAAACGCGAAATGCTGCGCATTGTTATGTCAATTTATGACCCCCTTGGTCTCATAGGACATATAATTATGTATGTAAAGGTCTTACTGCAAGATGTGTGGCGATCGAAGACAGATTGGGATGAAAGAATACCAGATGAATTGATGGACAAGTGGACCAAATGGGTTAATATTTTGTCAGATATACAAAATATTAAGATTCCTCGTTGCTATTTGCAATCTTTCCATGATTATAACGTTGTCCAAATTCAACTTCATACATTTGTCGATGCAAGCAGAGAGGGATATGCGACAGTGTGTTACCTACGACTACAGAAAAATGACACTGTAATATGCTCACTTGTTGGTTCAAAGACTAGAGTCGCACCGATAAGAATAACATCAGTGCCAAGGCTTGAACTAATGGCGGCCTTAATTGGCGCTCGATTTGCCAAATTTATAATTGAAAATCATAAAATTCAAATTAGCAAAAAGTATTATTGGTCGGACTCAAAAACAGTGCTTAGCTGGATAAACTCGGACCATCGAAAATATCACCAATTCGTGGCATTTCGTATAACAGAAATTTTAGACTTGTCTGCAATCAGAGATTGGAATTGGATTCCTAGTAAGCAGAACGTTGCAGACGATGCTACAAAATGGGCAAAAATTCCTATAATTTCAGTATCAAATCGGTGGTTTAATGGGCCCGATTTTTTATATCAACCTGAAGATGAGTGGCCAAAAGCAGAGGCTCAACCTGAGGCTACAGAAGAAGAAAGTCTGCAATATTCATTAGTAATTACAAAATATGAGCCAATATTCGATATAAAAAGATTCTCAAATTGGAATCGTCTAGTAAGATCAGCGGCATTTGTACTTCGTTTCATTATGAATTGTCGTCAACGTACCAGAGAAACGGGCGAGTTAACTCAGGATGAGTTATTAAAATCTGAAAATGTTTTATATCGGCAAGCCCAAATATCAAAATATGCCTTAGAAATAGCTGCTCTTAAATCGAAAGAACTTATTTCGAGGTCGAGTGAGATTTATAGTAAATCACCATACCTAGATGGAGAAATCTTACGTGTCGATGGAAGAATTGACCAGGCGAACATTCCTGAAGAATATAAACGTCCGATTATACTACCAAAAGAAAGTTATATTACAAAATTAATTATCATGCATCACCATAAAAAACTTCACCATATGAACAACGAAACGGTCATCAATGAAATTAGACAAAAATAATCTATTTCTAAACTTCGTGTAAGCCTTAAATCGGTAATTCGTGACTGCCAAATTTGCAAAATAAGAAAAGCTATTCCTCATAATCCTCAAATGGCTAAACTGCCACGATCTCGCCTTGCATTGTATGAGGCACCGTTTACATTTACTGGAGTGGATTTTTTTGGACCCATATTGGTCACAGTAAATCGTCATAAGGAGAAGCGTTATGGATGTTTATTTACGTGTTTGACAATAAGAGCTGTTCATATTGAGGTGGCACATGCTCTAACTACTAGTTCCTGTATTTTGGCTATTCGCAATTTTATGGCTCGTCGAGGAATTCCAAATGAATTTTATAGCGATAATGGAACTAACTTCGTTGGAGCTGAGAGAGAACTCCGGGAGGCTATGACTGAAGTTGACACTGATGAACTAGTAAGAACATTCACTACTACTACAACTAAATGGAATTTTAATCCTCCAGCATCCCCTCATATGGGAGGCGCATGGGAGCGTCTCGTAAGATCTGTAAAAACAGTATTATATAAAATTATGCCATCTAGATCTCCTACCGATGAACTCCTCCTGAGTATGCTTATTGAGGTCGAGAATGTTATAAATTCAAGGCCACTTGCATATGTTCCACTGGATGAATGTAATGATGAAGCTATAACTCCAAATCACTTCCTAGTTGGAAGTTCAAACGGAATGAAGCCGATGACTGTGTGCAACGATAGCGGCGTGGTTTTAAGGCAAAACTGGCTTTCGTCGCAACAATATGCTAATATTTTCTGGACTAAGTGGATAGCTGAATATTTACCAACATTGATTTGTCGTTCTAAATGGCACGAACGGCCGCAGCCATTATGTCAGGGGGACTTAGTGATAATTGTCGACCCGTCACTTCCTCGTAATGTTTGGATACGAGGCAAGATTGTGGAAACGAGATTGGCTAAGGATGGACAAGTCCGAAGTGCAACGGTACTGACTAAAAATGGAATTATGGAAAGACCTGCAACAAAGTTGGCGATTTTAGATGTGGCTGTTAAACAGAAGTCTGCCTGCGATGAAGTTTCTTGCCATACTGCGGGGGGAATGTTGCCGCCACCTACAAAATCTGTATAAATTTAACTGTAGAATCGCCTTGTTTGCACAGTACTAAAAATCTACTTGATTGTCAAATTATTGTCATTAGCAAACTTAACGAAAATTAATGAATTGTCAAGTAGCGTTCCCTAGCATCCGCCCTTTTTATTGAAATTGGTTAGAACACGCGGTGCTCTGGGATATACTTCAAATTATAAATTAACTAAAGGATTCTAGCAGTTTTTCCACTAAAAAGTATATCTAAAACATTAATATTTTTTTTTATAAAATTCCTAATTAATTTGTATTTTATAGGAATTTTAATATATGTACGAATTGCTTCAATAAATATTATTTTCTTTGAAAAAAGTAGTACATTATTCAAGATCCAGCGGGAACTGCTAGCGTGGCCAAATTGCCTTTCAACACTCGCTGTAAGGACATAAGTTGAGTGGAGTTTCCCCCTCCTTCGAGAACATTGTTAATGCCATGATGTTAGTGATTGAGCCAATATAAAATTATCGCGACAAGAACACAAAAGAAATATCAAAAAAGATTCCTCCCAATAAAATAAAAAAAAAATCCCCGATTTAGCTTTTATATGTGTACTTATTTAGTGTTTACTGTTGTTTTATTCCTGAAGATTTGTTTGATTTATTTTAAAGTTGATTGATTTAATTTTTATTGTAATAAAATTCTGACAAAAAATAATAAACTAACAAATCATATTAAAAATTATTTGGAGTATATTTTTTTATACCTCGGAGAACGCTATTTTGGCTGTTATGATAACCAAAAACTTTTGGTCCATGACCAGCTCTTAGGTTTCCCATAGGAACGGAAAAACAACTTTTTGGTCCGAAGACCGGCTTTAATGTTTCCCATAGGAACGTAAAATTTTATTGTTCGAAGAACGGATGCGCCAATAATGTTAGGTACCCGCGGGGAGAGCGGGTACCCGGGAAAGGAAATAGAGCAAGGAAGGAGAGGGCGAAAACGAATGTTCCCTAATACTGCCTCTTAGGCTGTCCTTTTCGCCTTTTTCGGATGCGAGGCACCGCGCTAGGTTAGTTAGCGCCTTTTCAAATTTGGTGGGAAGTGGGAGCAGAGGATGGTTTTTGGGTTTTTTATACTTACTTGTCTTCTTATCTTCTTAGCCTTCCTGGAATTAAAAACAAATAATCATACATACGTTTTACAGCTTTTCGTAGTCTGGATTCGACTCCCCCCATTTCTCAGTCTCCAGCTGTCTTTTATTCATTTGTTTACTATTTATTATTTAGTTTTTTTTCTCTATCTTAGCCTACATTAACATTACTGCACCGTTGTACAAAAACCCAAACTGCAATTCTGCCGATCAGCAAAATATGGCGTTCAACTCATTCATTTTTTTCCAATGACTTTGACCATTTATGTAACAAGCAACTGTACTTGCTACAATTTCAGTTGTGTTTTTGTGCAACGGTGACAAAAATACTTAAGTGGTAACTTAACAATTAATGAATCACAACTACTTTAAACTTAACAATTAGTGAATCACAACAAACCATTGTCATACATGTTCATGCTCGTCATTAAAGTATTGTAAATTTGCTACTATTGCAAGTCCTTTTTTGTTGAATTATAATATGAATTCTCGTCTGTATTTGCCTTTGTTGTATTTCCGGGTCCAGCTGGGCTCCCGCTACCCCATATGTTGCACTTTTTGCAAGGGGCGGATGTCTACCCGGGCACCGTAATTAATTTAAAAATTCTTTTAATACACTTTAAAAACATCCCTGATCTTTTATAATGAGAAATGAAAAGAAAATGAAAAATAATCAACAACTGCTCTGCTTCTTAATCATAAGGTTATTTATACCCCCTATTCAAATAAAAGATTGAAATATTACGAAAAACTTATTTTTGTTTTATTCCATTCAATATACCAAGTTTGGATAATTATATTATTCTAATTATAATAACGAACAATTTTTCATATGGGAAATTTCATAATCACATACGTGACATGACGTACGTTTCAATGAGATGAGAAACAATGAAAAACCTGATTTTTTATTACTTCTTTATCTTTTTGTGTAACGCTTAAGAAGTTTTATATTTAGTAAGAGAGACGCAATCCTCGGAACACATAAAAAAGGTGACGTTACGTGACAAAAATAGTGGTCGGTTTTTCATCTGTTTTAACTGTTTTTAATATGATTTGGAATATTTTACATTTGTTTTACAATTTGCTGAGCTTCAAAACTTTTTTTTAATTGATTGTACAACATTTTTTGTGAAACGTGACGTGACGTCGCGTGATGTGGCATAATTTCCTTTTTAATAATTTATGGCAAAATTATTTTTATTTATTTGCGAAATTAGAGAATATTATAAAGTTTATATAACAAAAATTGTTGATCATGAATGTTACATTAGAAAGTAAAAAAAAATAAAATCAAAATTTTGCAGGCAATCATTTTTAACTATTATTGGAGTTATTTACGGACGGTTGTAACAAATATTTTACGTTCATAGTGCACTTGGAGTAAAAATGTTATATTTTATTACAAATGATGACCAGACCATTAATGTAATTTTGAGATCCGTTTCATCATAAATGAAAATAAGATAAGCTTTGGACATTTTAATTTAATAAAATTTAAGTATTTGGTTTACTAATACAGGTCAGAAAATTATTTTTTTTTTTTCAAAATTTGTTTATCGATGACGGTGGACCTTTCTGTGGTAATACCCATATGTCTAATATAAATAATAAGCAGAAAAATAACTCTTCTTTTACTTGTTCAAATTTGTTATATTTTCCATATTTATGAAAAAGTCCTTTAGAATTCGCTTTTGGTGCTGAACTTTTTTCTACCGATTCATCTTAAAAAACATTCCCCACATGATACAGTTGGTATGCGCACAAATAAGAGTTGTCCAAAAAATTAAAAGTTATTCAAAACATTTCGTCATTAGATAAACCAACCACTAATTGTGCCAGGTATTTCATAATTATAATAACAAAGAACTTGACATTCACAGGAAATCCTTAAGAAAGTATCTCCATAAGTGGTTAGTAATGTAACTGAACCAACAGGAAGCAGAAAATGTATCAATCTATTAAGTATACGACGGGTATTTAAAAACCGTTGTCAGATTTATATATTTTTGCTGGCACCAATTTGGACTCCCATTAAGAATGGTGATGCTAGGAGCATTTGATGTTTGGAGTTTTAGTTTTTATTTGGTTTTTTACTAAAAATTAATTTTAGTATTTTGTTGTCCAACGATGTCAAATCACATGATCATGGCGGCCACCACCTGAGATAACACGGCCACTAAAATTGTCGCCCAAAATAGCTATTGTTTCGTTAGGTATGTGGCAAGTGGCACAGTCATGTTGAAACCACGTATCGTCTACATCCATACCTTCCAATTTGGGCTATAATAAGTTCCTAATCATCTCACGATAGCGAACACTATTCACAGTAACTGCTGACCGGCCTAATTTTGGAAAAAAAAACGGCCCAGTTCCCGCCAGCCAATAAACCGCACCAGTCAGTCATTCTTTTTGGGTGTATTGGTTTTTCGACAATCATTTTTGGATTATCATTCGCCCAAATGCGGCAGTTCTGCTTATTGATGAATCCACTGAGGTGAAAATGTGTCTCATTTCTGAAGATTTTCTTCGAAAAATGATCATCCACTGTTGCCATTTCTTGCCACCATTGTGACCAATGACGACGTTTGGAATGGTCAAGAGGCTTTAGTTTTTGAGTCAATTCCACCTTGTAAGAGTGTAAATGCAAGTCTTTATTCATAATGTTCATCAACGACGAGCATGAGAGGTGCAATTGTTGGGAATGACGACGAGTTTGGGTGGACGGCTCTTCAGCCACACTATCGGGAAAATCAGCAATATTTTCTGCTGTACAAGCTGTACGCGCATACTGGTGTTTTCTCATCTCCTACAGACCCGGTTTGCCTTAATTTTTTCACGATTTTTCCGATTGTACGCACATTTGGACGATTAAATTGACCGAAAAAACCACGAAGTGCACGATATGCATTTGGATTCGAAACCCATTTTCATAATAAGCCTGAATAACTTTAAAGAGTTGGTCAATTGTGTATCTTTCCATGGTTCAAATTGAGTTAGTCTGAAATTGAGAAATGTCAAATGAAATACAGAAAAGAACTTGACGTTTAGGTGTGGCTCACATTCAACACCGGCCCTTACAATTTCACCACCCTTTATTTGTCAGTAAAACATAATATTTTATATGCGTTCACGCAGCGTCCCAGACGAGTGGACTCTTTGTTCGTTGACACAAATAACTTGGTTTTGTCCTCCTTTATCACCAGACCCACTTCAGCCTACTGCTTTTCAATGCTCGAAAAAGCCGCAGTAACATATCGCAATCCACGTCCAATAATATCTGTATCATCAGCATACGCGAGCAACATGTGACTTTTGCTGAAGATGGTACCATTTCTGTTTACTGCAGCCTTCCGCATGATCATCTCCATTACGATGTTAAAGAAGGGTCGCAGGACAGACTATAGTCTTGTCTAAAGCCTCGCTTGGTAGAAATGGCTCTGACAGATTTTTGCCAATTTTCACTGAAACCTTCGTGTCAGTCAGTGTCATCCCGCAAAGTCGACTTAGCATCACGGGGATACCAACGCAGCCATAGCATCCAACAATTTCTGTCGTATCGGACTGTCGAATGCAGCTTTGTAATCGACGAACAGATGGTAGGCCGTCGATCTGCATTTCTTGGGTGTTCTCCAGGATTTGGAGGTCTTGGATTTACCAGGTCTAAACACTGATAAGGTCCAATCAGATTCGCCAGAATGGGCTTTAGTCTTTCACATAACTCACTAGACAGGACCTTGTATGCGATGGGTAAAAGACTAATCCCGCGAATAGTTGGTAAGGTGACATATTTGGAACATATGTGCATAAAAGAGCTTTATATAACGTAAATTCTCAATAAAAATTAAAAGCCGATAGACTGTTTAATAAAGTTATTAGTGATTTATAAACCCCTATCCACAGAAATGCGAGACAATGTATAAAAAATGCCGCCGTGATCTTACATTTCTAGCAAAACTATTTTCTGTCCACAGAAATGCGAAACAATGTATGAAAAATGTCGCATTTCCAACAAAATTATTTGTTAAGTTATAAATTAGATTTTGAATGCAGTTTTATTATGTATTCGCGACATTTGTGTGTTATTAAATTGATAAATTCATTTGCAATCCAACGATATAAATTACTTTAAAATCCAAGAAGAACTGAGCTCACAGCAATAATAATTCCAATCAATCTCGTTCAAAAGGATACAGTTTAGAATTTTTTAAGGTTTGTTGAAGCAGTCATAATTGCACTGTCCACGAAATTTAAAATTTTGAAACATCCGAAACGACCATAGGGAATTAAAACATAAAAACCCAATCATCTCGAAAACACCGCAGCTTTTACTATTTGAAATTTCATCAACATACCATTATCAGTTCAAGAGATACATTCTTGTCACAGCATGATGGACATTGTCTTGCCTGTGCATAAATGCTCCAATTGAAACCAATATATTCGTGTCAAAAGGTGACGTTTATAATTAATCTTACCTGCTTTAAATTCTCTTAAACGTACATATTTCATCTATATCAAAAGAATAACTATACAAAATTAGAATTTTATTCTGTTTATTTTAAACAAAACCATGCATCCACATATTAATGTATCTATAATATAAACAATTTATTTACAACAGTTTAAAAATAGTATTGGCCACATTATGCATCCAGACATTTTTTCGTGTTTATAACTAACAGGAATCAATTTATAAAAACAAGTCCATTGTAGTTTTTCCAGGGCAGTTACGGACAAAACTGCTTTACCTGGCGCAACTAACTACTAGACAAAAACCCAGAATGGAAAAGCCTAGAAATCTTTTGACATTCAGAAGGTGATTAAAAAGTCAATGCACAAGAAATTACATATATCCTTTAAAAAAGTCTCTCCATAAGTGGTTGGTAATGTAACTTAATCAGCAGGAAGCAGTACCTGTATCCATTTAGTAAATATAAGAGCTGTATTTAAAAACCGTTGTCAAATTTATATATTTTTGCTGACGCCAATTTGGACTCCCATTAGTAATGGTGATGCTAGGAGCATTTGATGTTTGGACTTTTAGTTTTAGTTTTGTTTTTTACTAACAACTAATTTTAGTATTTTGTTGTTTTTTAGATCATTAGGAAATTAATAGCCATTTTACACCAAAAAATCATTCTGCATTTTGAGCTGAAGATGCGGAATGCTAAAAAGTGGTTTTACACTGCAGTTTCGCATATTGTCAGCTGTTGTCTAGCTCACACATTTTTCCATTTGCCTTGTATAACTGCAATATTTTCCTGCCACAAACTTATTAACATTGTTACGGAGGCACTAATTGGAATAACCATTTATTAATATTTTGGTAAAAATGTAAATTTTTTGTCCGTCCATGTTGTTTGGCCTTTTTTTCCGATAAATGTAAACAAACAACGAAAATGGTGGTTGCCGGATCGACATTACTGAGAAAAATCGCTAAAATTCAAATTTTCAGAGTACAACTCAGTGTATTTTTCCGCATCTTTCATGGATGCGAAAATATGTTAACATCTTACCAACAACAAAATAAATGTAAAAATTTTAGCATTTTGGCCGCATCCATCAAAGATGCGGATTAACGCGGAAACATGTTAAATGCGTTCCGGTGTAAAAAGGCTATAAGGTAGCAATCATGACGTTTTAATTTTTAACAACTGTAAAATTCGAAAATAGCGATGATTGCTAAAAATGATGTATTTGTTAGTAAAACATAATATTTTATATATCTATATGCAGGATGAGCTTTCAATGTAATTACACGTGATTTAATGATACAGTAAAGTAAAACCTATGAATATTTTATTACATTCAAGACTTCCTTCTGACGTAGCCTTGATAGATCACGGCAACGACTATCACAATAATATGAATCAAGTGAGTTTGATATGATTTCGTGGAGGACCCAACGTGACCATGGTACATCGCTGCTGGATTATCACCTGAAATAAAAGAACAATGGATGAACATTTGAAATATATGTGTCATAAAAATCAGTAGTAGAGAACATAATAAATCACAACACAATTTATCAGATTAAAACATGATTAAATGTGAGTTGAGAAGATCGCAATTCATTGTCACTCACTAGGATGACGCGTTTCGAACTCTATGGCGAGTACATCATCAGACCCCTTTGTGACGAATTGTTTTCATTCAGGTACATCATCAGCTGTATATTATATATCTACAATTATGTGTAATGTCCGCATGCGAAGAGATATCAGCAAAAATTTTCATGCACCAATCATGAATTTACCATTACGCGTCATCCTAGTGAGTGACAATGAATTGCAATTAATATAGACAGTAAAAACCTTTCTGATCTATTAGCTAAATTTAACAAACTTAATATAATTAAAATATATTGTTTTTATTTTATTTATTTAGACTTTTAATATGAGCAATTGCAACAAAGTTCAAAACATAGTAATTAAAATATTGGTTACAAATTAATCTGTATAATTTAATTGTGGGAAAGATTACGTAATTTAAAGTACTTTGCAGTTACGATGAGGTTATGTCTAGATCAGGGCTGCGCATTTCACACAATTATATTACGATTGCTTCACACCAGTGCTGCCAGTTTTTTGGCATATAGTTTTTGAAATTCTTAGATTTTTTCTTATTATTAATTTCGAATTTAGCATTATTTGTCAGAAATTTAATTTTTTTCAGTGTTAATAATATGGTACTTTCGGGAATTTCGATAAGAAAAAGTTGTTAGTAATTGGACTTCGAGCTCTACCTTACGTTTGTTATTTACAAAATTACTAATATATTGTGCAAATTTTAGCATCGATTATTGGGCATAAGAGTTATGTTTTAAATTTTCGGAATAATAATAGTTTTCTTTATAATATTTTTCCTCTTTATCTTTGGCCGAGGACTTCGGGATGTTACTGCGTGGGTTACTGAAGTGGGTCTGGTGATTAATGAGGACAAAACCAAGTTATTTGTTTCAACGAACAAAGAGTCTACTCGTCTGGGACGCGACGTGAATGTTGACAACTATAACTTTGAAGTGGTCGATGATTTTGTCTACCTCGGCTCCGCCATAAACAAAAATAATAATGTCAGCCTGGAAATCAAGAGACGAGTATTGATCGCAAACCGCTGCTATTATGCGCTGAGCAAGTGTTTCAATGATAAAGCCCTCTCTCGACGAAAAAAGATCCAACTTGACCAGACACCGATCCTGCCTGTCTTGCTCTACAGCGCAGAATCGTAGGTAATGACGCTGGCGGATCAACCTATTCTGGGAGTTTTAGAGAGAAAATACGACGCAAAATATTTTGACCCATCATCGTTAACGGCGAGTACCGTCGTCGAATGAATCATGACCTATACAACGACATCGACGTAGCCAAGCGCGTTCAAATAGACCGATTGCGCTGGCTTGGACACGTTGTTCGAATGGACAAAAACGCTCCGGCTCGAAAAGTCTTCGGCAATAAATTCGATGGGCGGCGGAGGAGGGCAACCAAAACCCGATTGATGGACCAGGTGAAAGAGCTGTTATCTAAGCTTGGTGTGACGAACTATGAGCACAACAGACCGAAGCACTTGGAATACATTCTACATTTGGCTACTGATAGATAAATTCTTGTTGTTGCTGCCATTAGAAAAGAAGAAGGATTGTTAATTTTTTATTCATGTAGTAAGTGGCCATTTACGTAGTTTTGTCACCGTTGCACAGTGGTTCCTTTTTTTTAAATTAATTCTGTAACTTTTGAACGGATTATGATATCTTCATATCCCTACTTGGTCTGAGGGCCCTCCAAAGTTGGTCACCTCGGGTGTTCGAAAATTTTAAATGTTCGAGGAAAGTGCATTTATGAACCGATTTGAAAGAAAAAAACATGCTTGTACATTTTATTTCATTTAGGTCAAGAGATATTTGAGAAAATAAAAAAAAATTGTGTAAAGTAATTTATATCGCTGGTTTGGTAATAAAATTCTAAATGAAATTGCCGAAAGAAACATGCAAATATGTAGCTCCAGTCAAAAGTTATAAGCAGTTATATAATAAGTTTTGGGGCTTTTTAATCCTATAAAGCAAAGTCCGACCCAAGTTGCGGGGTTGGTTGAAAAATGGGCGAAATAGCCACGCTCCCTCAAGTACCTCCCATACACAATTACCTATTTCTCTAAAAACACTATTCTGTTGCTAACTTTATATTGGAGGATTCTACAAAGCAAAAATTTGGCTGGTATTATTATTTTAAAGCGTGTAGTATATACTGCAATAATGGATCCGCTTGCCCCGCTCTTTATGGTACCTCCCATACAAATAAGCATAACCTTTTATACATTATAGTAGCCAAAAAACAAATTTTTGCTCTGATGTTAACACAACTCTGCACATCTTAGTTTTTTTACACTATTATATTGTGGTGACAAAACTAAGCACATCGGTTCAGATTTAGATATAGCCCCCATATAAATGTGTGTCACGTAATATATATTTTTTACAGAGGTTGTGTAGTTTGATTATAATTATAAAGGATAAATGAATATTTGACAAACAAGTATATCATATCTTTACAAAGGGAATAACATGAAGTTTATTAATTTATAAAAAATAAGTAAAAGCTCATTTTACTTTAGGCATGATTTTGAGTAAAACGTAAAATTTTGTTAAAAAGTATTTTTTGAAGAAATAATATATTATATGAAAAATTGCGTAAAATTTAAACGGACTGGAATATCTTACCGAAATTTTGGAGGAATGTGCATAAAGTTGTCCTTAAAACAACGAATATCAACATGTTGCCATATCTTACAAAAATATACCCAAATTCCCAAAACGGGGAAAATAAGTTCCAAAATTCCGAATTTTTGACTAAAATGGCCACACAGTCTTTGTTTATAGCAGGAATGTTGAAATACGTTACGGTCAAATAGTACACATATGTGGTCAAAAAAATATATAATGAGCTTTCTCGTTGGCGCTTTGCGATTTGAGAATTTTCACAAACAAAATTTTTTGCTAAACTGATTCAAATTTGTCATTAAATGCATCTGCATAAATATTTCTATGATAAATGATAAAGAAATTGATACTTCCAGGAATAATTTTTTTTTATAAACGAAAGAATATAGTCACCTTTTTGCAAAAAAACATTAAAAATAGGCCTTTTTTTTGAAATTTGCTTACTTGCATTGCTTTTTGACTGTAGCAACATATTTGCATGGTTCTTTCACCAATTTAATTTACAAACCAGCGATATAAATTACTTAAGAATCCAAAAAAAACTAAGCTCACAACCTTAGAAATACTAAATAAACCTCGTCCAATGTCCAAATGACACAATTTTTTTCAAATATCTCTTGACCTAAATAAGATAAAATGTACATGTTAGCATGTTTTTTAAAGGGTTTTCGAAGCACTATCTAAAAATCTTTCAAATCCGTTCATAATGCACTTTCCTTAAACATTTAAAATTTTCGATCACCCGAGTTGAACCAACTTTGGAGGACCACGCCGTTGCCCCCAGACCTACATGGTCCAAAAATTCCAAACCATCTCGACAACACCTCATTTTTAACTTTTTCAAATTTTATCAAGATACCATTATCCGTTCACAAGTTACAGAATTAATTCCAAATTGAAATTGGGGCAAGTACAACATAGCCCATTCATTGTTCCAGTTGTTTTCTTGCTTCGTTATTTCGACATTTTGACAAAATGAAGTCGAATTCCATTCATTGGGTTTCCACATGACGTTTGCTTATTATTTAAATAAGAAAAAATAATGAATTAAACGCCCTATTTTGATGATCGGCAAAATCGCAGTTTGGGCTTTTGTACAACGGTGCAGTAATGTTAATGTAGGAAGAGAAAATAAAATAAAAAGGGGGTTCAACGAGTATTTTGAAAGAGTTGAACGAAGACTCAATGTATGAGTTTTCAATCAGTGAAAATACAAAGTAAGTATACTCCAAGAAACCATCCCCTCCTTCCCTTTCCTATTCATCAAATGTGAATTAGTACCGCAAGGTGCTGACACAACTAGCGCGACGCCTCGCGTTCCAAAAGGGCAATAAGGACCGCCTCGGAGGCAGTCTTTGCATTATGCTACATTTTCCTTCTTTGCACGCCCTTCTGGTACCTCCCATACATGTGAACGATTTAACCCTTATAGTTTTACACACATATCTTTTTTGTAAGTACCCTTAATTTTGCCACATTTTTCGACAGATATTTTGCTTATGATAATTTGACTCAGGAAAAAATATGGAATATATATACTGACCAATTCTGGTACCTCCCATAAAAAATGAGATTTTTTTGAAAAATTAATATTTCTCCCATAACTACCAAGCGGAAACCTGGGAGATAATGAAATTTTGTCAGTCAATTAATCTTTCGATATGATAGTTCAGGAAACGTAACTATTTGACACATCCCTTCTGGTAGCTCCCATAAATAACATGTTGTGCTGCCCCTAATTGTACTTCCTATACAAAATATTAAAATTTTTATGGTTTTGCTATATGTCTCTGGTATTATGAACAAAAGTCTTATCTACAACCGTTTACGCTCTACAAGCAGGCAAATATAATACATAATTAATTTTAATTAATAATCAATTTAATTTCAATACTTTAAGACTTAAACAACAATTAAGTTTGGTGATGGTATTTATCAGTCAGTTAACCTGACTGAAATTTCTGTACTGGTTTTTAATATCTTTAATATTTTCTCTATCTTTTTAATACTGTTTATATATTTTATATTTTTGTTGAATATTTTTAATATCTTTAAAACTTTAAATATTTTTAATTCTTTTGATATTTTTTAAATTTTTTTAATATCTTTAGTATTTGCAATATTTTTAATACTATCATTTTTTTTAATGTTTTTAATACTATACGGTCGAGTACAGTTGCAGGGACTAGGCATTTAAGTTCGTTATATGCGAAGTTCGATATATCCGAGGTATAAAGAAATAATCCCAAAATTTTTTTATTATTTTTTCAAAGTATTTTATTACATTAAAAAATTAAATCAATCAACTTTAAAATAAATCAAACATAAATTCAGAAATAAAAAAAAAATGATGCTGAAATGATGAAAAACATTGTATACGTTATAACCGTCAACAAATTTATGAAAACTCGGAAATAGGACAACAAATATTGTTCGTCATACGTAAATTTCGACAGCGATGTTCGCTGTAACAGTAAAGATTTTTTGCTTTTTTATTTTATTATTTTTTTATATATATTACTGCAAATAGAGTTTGTTTTACAATAGAGTTTGGAATAAATTCCTAAAATATTATTTCACATAAAAAGCTATATTTAAAAAAATTTCGAAATATACATAAAACATGTGCCCCCGTCACTATCTCACTTACGACTTAATGAAAGAGTATGAAAATATGCATAAAGTACTCAAAGAACAGTTGTTGTATGAAAAGAGCACAATTATGCTATGAAATGCGCATTCATATTATGGAACCTGATAAAATGTAAACTTTATTTCATAATTTGACCAACTGTTTTTTCCAGTGCTGTTCTCATTCTAGCTCACTAAGCCAACTACAAATAAATTTTGCGCAGCCCTGCTGTAAACACAAACACTTTACTCCATTCCTTGTTTCCTCATATAAAAAGAAAACAAAAAGTTTGAGTAACAAGTGCCAATCGGATTTATAACAAATGAACTTTAAAGACAATAAAAAAATCCGAAATGACTATGAGCATTGAATTGCTGCATTAAAGAACAACATTAAAAAATCTGAATTTAAATTAAAATTAGTGGAAAATTCATCGGTATCCTGCGATATTCGGATCAATGGAGTCCCTTTTGTAGCTGATGAAAACTTAAATATTATTTGCACTGACATTTGTAAATCGCTAAATATAAACACTCCAGGAAAAAACAATATACCATACTAAAAATATTAAAAGTAAACTCCCAGACACTCATGTCGTCGTTAAATTTTTGTCATCATACGACAGAAATTACGTTTTAAGATCCTTGGAATATTTAAGAAAGAACAATAAAACTAATTTGTGCCTCAATCACATTGGTTTTGGCTTTAGAAGGGTCATTTATATCAACGAAACATTTACTGGGGAAAATTTTAAAATACTTCGTCTGTTAAAATCTCTACAAAAATCAAAATCGATCTACACAGCCTTTCCGTTACGGGGCCTTGTGTAAAGAACATCAATCGGATCCTCCTGGTCACAACACTAGCTCAAAAATACCACAAATAAAAAAAATAATAGAAGCTTATACTACAATATATGTCTACATTAATTATGGTGTTGCCTCACAATTAACTAATAATGGAATCTTATAGCAATAACCTACAGCTGGGTTCCAGGGTTAGATTGAAAAACGTTTTACACGTTCTATGCAAACAGCGTAAGGGTCTTAAAATATGACATATAAACGCCCAAAGCTTGTTTAAAAAAATTGATGAGTTTAGATTTGTATTTGAAAACTCTGATCGATGTCATCTGCATGCCCGAGAGCTGGTTCAACAACTCTATAGAGGATGAATTGGCTAACATAAAGCAGTACAACATATTCGGGACTGACAGACTTACTCATGGTGGAGGAATAGCTATATACATTAAAAAAAGAATTCCATGCAAGGTAATCTATAAATCAGACACAACCATCAGAAGTCAATATATTTTTGCAGAGATTGGGAACAATTATAGGAAGATGCTATTAGGATGTATATATAGACCTAAACGGTACGACCTCTACGAAATCTTGCTAAATGAGGAGGGAATTGTTGCGGCTCAATACTTTAATATTGTTATTGCTGGTGAACAAAATTCTAACCTGCCAAAGGAAACTAGCCTTGTAGACGCATTTAAGTCTATTGGTTTATACATCGTTAACACCTCAATGCCAACAAATTTTACTTCGACAAATAGTACCCAGCTCGATTATTTCTTAGTCTCGGATAAAGATAATATTTTATTGTATGATCAATTGTCGGCCCCATGTTTTTCAAAACTGGACCTAATATTCTTGTCCTTTGACTTTAAAACTAGCTCACAAATGAAAAAAAATTCTATTACGATTTTCGAAACGTAAATTACAATGTGCTCGCAACCGAGTTTGCAAGGATTGATTGGAGTTTAATATATATAATGTATTTGCTGACGAACAAATTCAATTCCTTAACAAAAATGTTTCTAATCTATTTCACACAGTCACGCCGCTACGTAAAGTTCAGGACAGAGGTATCAATCCCTGCTGGTTTAATTCATTCATAAAGAACCTGATAAATGTACGTAATCAATACAAGATGGAAAAAAGCTATTAACTTTGCTTGTTTAATATGGTAAACACATTAAGTAAATATTAGAACTTATCAGCAAAAGAATTGATAGTTTTAGAACGAGTGGAAAATCCCACATAGATAAACCAGTCATAAATTATGTGTTTTATGGCTCACACTAATGACTGGCATACACATAGCGTTTTGTGTATTTACTGTACACACCACATGTCGGCAAGGGCCTTGATTAGAAAATGTGTGTGATCGTACAGTAGGTAGAAAAAGCCTTTCTTAAAGATTATAAACTGTGTATTTAGTATATAAGAGAGAAAATATCTTTGCATAAATGTCATTCATTTTAGAACCGCAGTGAAGAGTGTTTCATTTATCTCCTGGTTGGAGGAGTTGTTCGAAGTGGCCGTATTATTTATCTCCTGACAGCTCGAATTGAGTTGCAAGTACGTATAGTATTCGATGTGGCCGTATTATTTATCTCCTGTTTGGAGGAGTTGTTCGTGTGGCCGTATTATCTCCTGACAGCTCGAATTGAGTTGCAAGTACGTATAGTATCCGATGTGTCAGAGTCGCACAATGCTATTTTTGCAGATCAGCTCGAAGAAGCTCATCAGGGAGATTGCCATTGGTAAATCGGCTCACGTAAATGAACTCAACAGCACCTTTGTTATCTATCAAACCTTTGCGTCTTTGCAAACCTCGGAAAGACCATAAAATTTTATTTAATGCACGTGATTCAACGAATTCAGATTACACATAAAGGAGTGTCTCCTGTTTTAATTTTACGTGTGTTAATTCACATGAAGTCATGAATTGTTGTACAGAAATAAGATCAAAAGCAATCGGAATGAATAATGTGAATCCAAGATTTTTGAAACTAATTCTGCCACATCTCATCAGCATTATCTCATATTTTTAATACAATTATTACAAAAAGCTATTTCCCTGCAATTTGGAAGCATGCTAAAATAATTCCTATCCCCAAAACAAACAATAAGTATCGTCCAATTGCGCTGCTTCCATACATTTCGAAAGCATTGGAGAAAGTACTATACCTGCATGTTGCCGCCGTCACATTATCTTTTGGCTTTGAAGTTAACGTTGTAATTGCATTAGTATATATTTTGCTATCTTTCTAATATCCCTCTCTTTAAATACCTTAAATGTTATATACTTATATTCACCTCACTTCATTAACGTCTCTTTTTTTTATTGTTGCCTAAAGTAACGGTCCTGGCATTTTTGTCACGTAGGCCCTGAATTGAATATTTACTTGTTAAGTATAATGTAAAATATAGCAGTCTTTTTGAAACTTCGTGCTACGCGGCAACAAGTACTTAAATTTTAAAGCGCTCAAGCATATTTCCTTTATTTGAATTTAATAAAAACACAAACAACTTATGTGAAACTAAGTAATTAAATAAATGAAATAATGAAATAACAGTGCTGTTAAAAAGTATTTTAATTCTCACGTCGCAAAAACAACAATTCTTTAAAATTTAAATACTTTTCTTTTGTAAAAAAAAGAGAATTAGAAGATTGAACGTGAAAATTGTCGCGATATGACCGGTGGAAATGAAGACGAAACGAATCATAATTGCAAAAAATGCAACCAGTTGGATGATGAACGTATGGTCATGTGTGATAAGTGTGATAAATGGTATCACTATGGCTGTGTAGGAGTGGATAGCGATGTGGCTAATTACAGTTGGAGCTGCAATTGCGATCAAACGCCACCTGCCTCTATCGCTTCCAATAACACAATCGCTTTTGTGACTCTTCCAAGCTCATCATCGTCACCAACGACAGCGCCATCAACAACCAAAACGGCTTTTGCAGAGCGGCCACATAACACAGCAATGGCAACCTATACGTCAGTTCCTAGCGGCACTGTAGCAAACGTAGCTTCTGGAACCGTACCCATCTATCAACAATTTCAACCCACAGTAACACGAACATGTGAAGTAAGATCAATTGACATAACTGGATCGCAAATGTGCACAACAACAATGTCTACAGCCTTAACTAACAACATGGTTAATGTTAGAACTGGGATGCCAATGTTTCGCCCAATGATAAATACATCATTTTTTGACAACACTACTCCTACATATATGTACGCAGCACAACCAACAACAGTGCCTATTAATTTACAACGGCAACAAATACATACAAAAATTAATGTAAAGAGTACAACTCCGAAAAGTAATTTTGACAATTTGCCAAGGCAGACAAAATTGCAATTGGATCGTTTAGAAGAAGAGAGGCTCATTCAGCAAGAGTATTTAGAACAAAAGTATAAAATATTGTCACAAGAGGACTGCCAACATACAGCAGAACAAATAAATGCAGATGCATTTAATTACATTAATCCTGGCATTCCTACATATACCCAAAACCCATCTACGAGCAACGCTGCTACATTAGTCTACGCGGATCAATTTAACCCTACGCCCTCACAGCTGGCAGCCAGACGTTCTATACCACGCGAGCTACCGACATTCAACGGCGACCCTGATGAGTGGCCCATTTTCATCACTAGTTACCAGAATAGTACAGCAATTGCCGCATTTTCTAACGCTGAAAACCTTATTCGCCTTCAAAGCTGCTTGAAAGGAAAAGCTAGAGAAATAGTAAAAAGTAAACTCCTGTTACCGTCACTTGTGCCAGATATTATTGAAACACTTCGTCTTTGCTTCGGCCGCCCAGAACATCTTTTGGAGCGTGCTATAAATAAAGCAAAATGTATGCCATCACCACGAGATAAATTAGAGTCAATAATTGAGTTTGCTCTTAATGTGCAAAATATATGTGCAACAATGGAATCGTGTGGATTAGATTCGCACCTCAACAACCCAATGCTGGTTAAAGAACTTATTGACAAATTACCAACTCAATACAAACTAAATTGGGCAATGCTACAAAGGGATGAACGCACTCCAATAGTAAAAGCGTTTAGTGTATGGCTCTATCAAATAGCTGAAGCTGCTAGTAAAGTTGTGACACCAAATTTTGGTAAAGGAGGCGCCGCAGTGAATACTCATACACAGGCTAACAACAATATAGGCAGAATCTGCGTCGTATGCAAGATAGACCCTCATAAAACGGAGCAGTGTAATCAATTTAAAAAATTGCCACTAAATGAAAAATGGAACACCGTAAAAGCAAATAATCTGTGCCGCCTGTGTCTCAACCAGCACAAAAGAAAATGCCGTCTGAATAAAGACTGCGGAGTAAATGATTGCAAATTCAAACATCATCCATTGCTTCATAAGGCCACTAAGGCTGAAGGTCAATCGGTATCGCAAACCGTTAGTACTGACGAAGTGGAAAATACGCGGAGTGCACAAATTAATGCACACAATGACAATGATGAAGATAAACCATTCTTTCGCATACTGCCCATTCGCCTTTACTCAAAAAATAGTATCGTTAACACTTTTGCTTTTCTTGACGAAGGTTCGTCCGTCACTTTGATAGAGCGCAGCGTATTTGACAGTTTACATGTGGATGGCGTAAGTGATCCCCTATGCTTACAATGGACAGGCGGGACGACACGCGTCGAAAGTGACTCAGTCAAAACTTCTTTACAAGTCTCTAGCGCCTTCAATGACACCAAGTTTCTACTTTCTGATGTCCGTACTGTCCAAAGTTTAGACTTACCATCTCAAACAATTGACATGTCTAAAATTGTAACAAAATTCCCCTATTTGAAGGATTTGCCAATAAAGTCATATCGTAACGCAAGACCTATGATTTTGATTGGTGCGAACAATTGGAAGTTGGCTGTTCCTATGAAAATTCGCGAAGGAAGCTGGCAACAGCCTATAGCAACAAAAACCCGACTGGGATGGGCTCTACAAGGAGGCAACATGAACTACTCAGCTAAGCATAGAATGCATGTACATATTTGCATCTGTCAAGACTACGAGGAGCTTCACGGTTTGGTAAAAAATTATTTCAGCATGGAGTCACCCACTCCGTCCGCACTACTATCCACTGCAGACAGCAACGCGTTGGAAACGTTAAACACAACTTGCAAAAAAGTAGACGGACGCTACGAGGTTGGCTTGTTATGGAAGAACAGAAATGCACAGCTACCCGAGAGTTACGCCAATGCATTTCGTCGGTTGAAATGTCTCTACCAAAAATTTGTTAAAAACCCATCACTTAAGCAGAGTATGCAAAACCAAATCAACAATTTAATTGAAAAAGGATACGCCAAAAAGTTAAGTCATGCTAAGTTAGCAACCCCTGCTGAAAAAGTATGGTATCTACCCATTTTTATAACATCAAATCCGAATAAACCAAACAAAGTTCGATTGGTTTGGGACGCCGCCGCAAAGTCTAATGGAGCATCATTAAACGATTTTATGCTCAGCGGCCCCGACCTTCTGACTCCATTGGTTAATATTCTCCTGGCTTTTCGAATTGGAAAAATCGCAATCTGCGGGGACATTGCTGAAATGTTCCATAGAATCAAAGTACGAAAAAGCGATATGCACGTTCAACGGTTTTTATGGTTGGACGAAGGGGACAATTTGCACCAACCAAGCACATACGTCATGCACGCCCTGACATTCGGTATAAGCTGCGCACCGTGCATCGCCCACTACGTTCGTGATACTAATGCGGAAATATTCAGGTCGGAGTTTCCTCGCGCAGTGGAGTCAATCCAGATGCATCACTATGTAGACGACCTTATTGATAGCGAAGACACTGAGGAAGGTGCAGCAGACTTAGCAAAACAAGTAGCCAAAATTCATGCCGAAGCTGGGTTTCATATTCGGAACTGGGCCTCTAACTCTGCCGGTGTTTTAAAACAATTAACCGATGTGTCAACAACGTCCCAAGATGCTAAGTTGTGGGGCGGCACCGAAAAGGTCCTAGGTATGTATTGGGATCCAATTAAGGACGTTTTTAAATATATTTGCAGATTTGCACGTCTGCGGCGCAATGTGATTGACGATAATCTTGTGCCATCAAAAAGGGAGTGCCTACAAGTTCTGATGTCAATTTTTGACCCGTTGGGATTTCTGTCATGCCACACAATTGGTCTCAAAATATTGCTTCAAGAAGTTTGGCGTTCCGGCATTGGGTGGGATGACCCGTTAACAGAATCTCTAAGTTTAAAATGGTCTCAATGGAAAGCAACAATACCCCTCATCTCAGATATAGAAATCCCACGGTGTTATTCTATGATACTCAACGATTCCGATAATATTCAGCTGCACACGTTCGTTGATGCTGGCGAGTACGCTTACTGTGCTGTGAGTTACCTGGTCGTACGACTAGGCGATTGTGTCACCGTCTCCCTCGTAGCTGCCATGTCCAAAGTAGCACCGCTAAAACCTCAATCGATCCCAAGAATGGAATTACAGGCCGCACTTATTGGCGTGAGGCTGGCAAATAAAGTGCACAAAATTGAACGTTTGCGCATTTCTTCATTACACTTTTGGTCAGATTCCAAGACCGTGCTGCAATGGTTACGTATAGACCCAAGAAACTTTCAACAGTTTGTAATGCACCGAGTTGGAGAAATACTAGAACATACAAATATCACTCAATGGAGGTGGGTACCCACTAAAATGAATCCAGCTGATTTTGCGACGAAAATAGCCACACGAAAAAACATGGCCTTATGGTTCGATGGCCCCGAATTCTTACACCATCCATCAAGTCAATGGCCGGCATGTGAAGATTTTGGACCAACCAATGCTTCTGAGATTAGGCGCCACGTACTACTAGTTGACAGAAAAGCAACTACCTGTAACTACATGAACGTCGAATACTTTTCTAACTGGAAACGGCTTTATCGGGCAGTAGCAACATTCCTATTGTACATAACGAAACTAAAAAACGCGAATAAACAAGAAAGCCACCTATCTACAATCACTCAGGAGATGATTCAACAGGCACAACGATGCATTATAAAAGTAGCACAACAAAGCGAGTTTCATCAAGAATTTTTTGATTTAAAAAAGAGCGAGATAGTGAGCAAATCCAGTAAACTATATCGTCTGAACGCTTACTTAGACGAGGACGAGTTAATAAGATGCCACAGCCGAGCAGAACGCCTAAACAACCATGAGGATGAGATTGTATTGCCAACCAGTCATCATATTACATTTCTTATAGTGCGCTCATACCACGAAGATTTCCATCACCAGTTTCATGAAGCGGTGATCAACAGGATAAAAAGTCAATTCTACATTCCTCGTTTGCGCATCCTGTACAAAAAGGTACGTAACTCATGCCAGATATGCAAAAATTCTTATGCTGTACCACAGCCCCCTCAAATGGCACCGTTGCCATCTGCCCGTCTAGGCGCATTTCAACGTCCATTTACATTCGTCGGCATAGACTACTTTGGCCCCTTACTAGTAACGGTTGGGAGAAGGCGTGAGAAACGATGGGGAGTAGTCTTCACTTGCCTCACAGTGCGCGCGATTCACATTGAAATTGCACATAGTTTAGATACGAGCTCTTGTATTTTGTGTATGCGAAACTTTGTTGCCAGGCGAGGAATGCCACGAGAGATATACACGGATAATGGCACAAACTTTAAAGCGGCAGAAAAAATCCTAAGCGACGAGGTCAGGAAAATTGATTTTTCAATTGTATCGACGAAATTCGATAAAACTAAATGGATGTTTAATCCACCGGGGGCACCGCATATGGGTGGTGCCTGGGAACGGCTCATAAGATCGGTGAAAAATGTGCTATACAGCCTGTATCCTACTCATAATTTCAGCGATGAAACTTTAAAAAGTGCGCTGTGTGAAATCGAGTCAATAATAAACTCTCGACCCATTACATTTGTTTCAGTCGAGCACGAAGATGATGACGCTATTACCCCAAATCATCTACTACTCGGCTCCTGCGATGGATATAAACCATTCTTTGACGATAGCGGTAATTTACGTCAAAGATGGCAGCATATACAAGCATTTGCCGACCAATTTTGGCACCGCTGGATAAAGGAGTATGTACCAATAATATCTCGAAGAAGTAAATGGTTTACTAAAGTGCCACCAATATCGATCGGGTCAATTGTCATTATTTCCGATGAAAACCTTCCGCGAAGATGCTGGCCTAAAGGTAAAGTCATCGACACAGTACTTGCTGCGGATGGTCAGGTGCGTAGAGTGACAGTTGCCACACAGTTTGGAGTGATGCAGAGGCCAGTGTCAAAGATAGCTGTTTTGGACGTCGGTGATGGTCATGAGCAACCTCGTAACCCCTGAACTCGCTTACGGGAGGGGGAATGTTGCCGCCGTCACATTATCTTTTGGCTTTGAAGTTAACGTTGTAATTGCATTAGTATATATTTTGCTATCTTTCTAATATCCCTCTCTTTAAATACCTTAAATGTTATATACTTATATTCACCTCACTTCATTTACGTCTCTTTTTTTTTATTGTTGCCTAAAGTAACGGTCCTGGCATTTTTGTCACGTAGGCCCTGAATTGAATATTTACTTGTTAAGTATAATGTAAAATATAGCAGTCTTTTTGAAACTTCGTGCTACGCGGCAACAAGTACTTAAATTTTAAAGCGCTCAAGCATATTTCCTTTATTTGAATTTAATAAAAACACAAACAACTTATGTGAAACTAAGTAATTAAATAAATGAAATAATGAAATAACAGTGCTGTTAAAAAGTATTTTAATTCTCACGTCGCAAAAACAACACTGCAGATAAATTCATACTTAAATAACAAGATACTACTTACAGCGAAGCAGTCCAGATTTAGAGCGAAACATAGCTGTATAACAGCTCTAATTGATGTTTCTGAAGAAATGCGACGTAGTATTGACTACAAAGAAGTTTCCATCCTGGCTTTTCTCGACCATTCAAAAGCATTTGACTGTGTCAGCCATGAAATTCCCGTTTTGGGAATTTGGGTATTTTGTTGTAAGATATGGCAACATATTGTTATTCGTTTTTTTAAGGACAATTTTTTGTACATTATTTCAAAATTTCATTAAGATATTCTAGTTCGTTTGAATTTTACGCTATTTTTCATATAAGATATTATTTCTCCAAAATATACGTTTTGACCAAATTTTATATATGACTCAGAATCATGCCCAAAATAAAATGTGCATTTAATTGATGATAAATGATGAGATAAACGTGGTCAATAAAGTTAAAAATCTAGGAATAATCTTTAATACTACACTAACGTGGAACGATCACGTACCTAACGGTACTGGAAAAACATTTGGTATGCTCAGATCGCTATATAAACGCAATCTTACACTCAATTACAAATTCGTGAACTCCTGGCCTAAACTTATTAACTACCTATACTGCTTTACGGTTGTGAATTATTTGCAAGCTGCGACTGCCTCAGTAAACGTAAACTTAATGTTTCTGACAATTTCATAATAAGATAACTTTATAAAATTAAACGGTTTGAGAGTACCTCTGCGTCATCTAAGAAATTATATCAAGTATATTTAGTAACCTAATTCAAATTAGAACACTTTTGCAACTGCACAAAATCATAAAATATACCAGACATATCTATATAGAGCAATTCCATATGAAAACGATCAAAATTGGCAAATTTTTGGACGACCCCTCTCCGATTTTAAAATAAATAGTCTCAATCGATTGCCCAGCTAAAAATAATGTACCTACATATTTTTTTTTTTTTTATATTGTGACTGGTTTAGTGGTTGTGTACACCACTGTCATGTGACAAAATTGAAGAATTTTTCATAAGGGACCTCATTGAAAGTTGTTTTAAAAAAAAACTACTAAAGCGATCGCATCGAGTGATAGCTCGTTGAAAAGGTATTGAATCAGGCTTTAATTGAAAAATAAAATTTTCCTAATTTTTCTCAGAAATTTACCTTTTTTCCCATGAAAATTAAATTTTCCGATTTTTTGGATTCCTCATAATTTTTGCTTTAAGAATCAGCAACAAAAAAATGGGCCCCGACTCCTTGTTTGGACAGGAGAAGAGCATTTAAGAGACCGCCTTGTTCTCATTGTTTTTATATTTTTTATAATTGAATTATTTTTAATTATTTAACGTTATTTTATTTTATTATTAAAAATACATTTTAAAAATTATTTTACAGTTAAAAATACATTTATGAAGAAAAAATCAATTTTTTTAAGAGCCCCAAGTTGAGTGTGTAGTGAATATGGTCTGCCTGCCTTCACAAGATCGCACAGTGGTTCCTTTTTGGTGTTTTTTGGAATTAATTCTGTAACTTTGGAACGGATAATGGTATCTTGATGAAATTTAAAATAGTTAAAGCTGAGGTGTTTTCGTGCGTGTCCCTCCAAAGTTGGTCACCTCGGGTGTTTCAAAATTTCAAATGCTTGAGGAATGTGCATTTATGTACCGACTTTAAAGATTTTTTGCATTTGGATAGTGCGTCGAAAAACCTTCAAAAAACATGCTTACATGTACATGTTATCTCATTTAGGTCAAGAGATATTTGAGCAAATTGTGTAATTTTTGGACGAGTTTAATTTAGTATTTTTAAGGGTGTGAGCTCAGTTGTTACTTGATTTTTAAGATATTTATATCGTTAGTTAGCTTATAATGAATATATATGAATGAAATTGCTGAAAAAATAGTGCAAATATTTTGTTCCAATCAAAAGTTATCAAGTTAAAGTTTCCAAAAAAAGGCCTATTTTTACTGATTTTTTGCAAAAAGGCGACTATATTCTTTCATTTGAAAAAAAATATTTCTTCCGGGAGGTGGAAATTCCTATATTATTTCTCATATAAATGTTCATTCAGATGCATTTAATGCTTAATTTGAATCAGTTCAGCAAAATGGTTCCCCGGCAAGAGAAGTCAAAAATACCCCATTTTTGAAAAAAATTTTGTTTTTGAAAATTCTCAAAACGCAAAGCGCCAACGAGAAAGCTCATTATATATTTTTTTGACCACATATGTGAACTAGTTAACTGTACCGTATTTCAACATCCCTGCCATAACAAAGACAGTGTGGCCATTGTAGTAAAAAAATCGGAATTTTGGAACATATTTTCCCCGTTTTGGGAATTTCGGTATTATGTAGTAAGATATGGCAATATATTGTTATTCGTTTTTTTAAGGACAATTTTTTGTACATTATTCCAAAATTTCATTATTATATTCTAGTCCGTTTGAATTTTACCCTATTTTTCATATAAGATATTATTTCTCCAAAAAATACGTTTTGACCAAATTTTATATTTGACTCAGAATCATGCCCAAAATAAAATGTGCTTTTAATTAATTTTTGTAAATTATTCAACCTTATGTTATTCCCTTTCCAACGATATGCAATACTTGTGTCAAGAGTTTATTTATTGTTTATAATTATAATGAAACTTCACTACCTCTGTAAAAAAAAGTATATATCGTGAAACACACATATATATGGGGCTATATCTAAATCTGAACCGATATGCTTAGTTTTGTTAACACATTAGAATAGTGTAAAAAAAACTAAGATGTGCAAAGTTTTGTTAACATCGGAGCAAAAATGTGGTTTTTGGCTACAATAATCCATAAAAGGTTATGCTAATTTGTATGGGAGGTACCAGAAGGGCGGGGCAAGCGGACCCATTATTTCAGTATATACTACATGCTATAAAATAAGAATACCATCCAAATTTTAGCTTCGAAGAGCCCTCCAACATTAAGATAGTGATAGAAAAGTGTTTTTAGTGAAATAGGTCACTTTGTATGGGAGGTACTTGAGAGGGCGTGGCTATTTTGCCCATTTTCCAACCAACATCGCTATCCAAATGCAAAAAATCTTTTAAATCGGTACATAATTGCACATTCCTCAAGCATTTGAAATTTTGAAACACCCGAGGTGACCAACTTTGGAGGGACACTCAGTGGTCCCCACACTCCCTAGGGAGCTGAATATTTCCAAATCATCTCGAAAGCACCTCAGCTTTTACTATTTTAAATTTCATCAAGATACCATTATCCGTTCAAAAGTTACAGAATTAATTCCAAAAAAAACCAAAAAGGAACCACTGTGCGATCTTGTAAAGGCAGGCAGACCATATTCACTGCACACTCAACTTGGGGCTCTTAAAAAAAATTGATTTTTTCTTCATAAATGTATTTTTAACTGTAAGATAATGTTTAAAATGTATTTTTAATAATAAAATAAAATAATGTTAAATAACACTATGACACAAAATCAAACTTTTTGAAAAACACCCGAACGTGACTATATAGGTTCGATAGTACAACCGGAGCTGAGTAAAACACTAGCTCAGTTTGGCTAGATTGGCTACCAAATTTTTTTTTTGGTCCCCTAAACTTTTTGAAATCCCTTGGACCCCTTGGAAAAAGATGACATCAATTGTTGGCCAACAGTTTCTACAGTTTTTAATCTAGCTCTTTCTCTTCTTCAACAAAGTTTTAGCTAATAGTCCGCTTAAGAAACTGATATAATAAAATTTCCCAAAAAAATTAGACTTCCCTCGTTTATTTTCAAAAAACTTCGATAAAAATTCTAATTTTTTCACTATTTTTTATATGTCGTAGGGAAGCCAGATTTTTTGCATACTATATTCAGTGAAATTGTAGTTTAGGTAACACCGAATAACTTCTCTGAACAAACCTATGCAATCTGAACAAGTCTAGGTATATTAAATAGCTCTCAAAACACACTATCTACTTTAAACAAATCAGTTTTTTAGGAGTTTTGGGCCATTGTGCAATGTTTTTACTTGCTATCTTTACCCAAAACGTACTTATTGTATAACTGAATAACTTCTGTAAACAACCAATATGATCGGAATACTCCACCCCCTTAATTGTTCACAAAGAGCAATAGGGTGTTCCTTATATGGGATTTTTTTGAATTTAGTTAAAAATATGTATCAATCGCGATGTTGGTCTTCTATCTTCACCTTACGTTTCTTTTTGCCAATATTAGGAATATATTGTGAGAAATTTTGTATCGAGAGTTGGACATTAGGGTGTGCCGCAATGAGGTTAAAGTATGAATTTGTTCTCAAATCAGTTTATTGTTTTGAGTATTTTTCTTTCGTATATAGACTAAGTAGTAACAAGCCGTTCAATAGCTGAAATAAAGACCTAAAATAATATGTGTTTGCTTTTACCATATCTCTTATAGTCGCCGAGATATTTGATATAGAAGTTGGGGTATTTTTAAAAAAATTATTAAAAATGTTGAAATTGAATTTAGTTGTAGATTATTATGGGCAATTATATATTTCAACTTTTAAAGGTTAATCAAGTTAAAATCTATATGTTTAAAAAGTATATGTGTATATTATCACTATCTCACTATCTCAATTCTCGAGATTTTTTTTTAAACAACTTTCAATGAGGTCCCTTATGAAGAATTCTTCAATTTTGTCACATGACAGTGGTGTACATCACCACTAAACCATTCGCTATAAAAAAAAATATGTAGGTACATTATTTTTTGCTGGGCAATCGATTGAGACTATTTATTTTAAAATCGGAGAGGGGTCGTCCAAAAGGTGATCGCTTTCATATGGAATTGCTCTATAACAAACTAAGATTTGAACGATCACAACGAGGAATGACAGTTACCTCTTTCACACGGCGTTATCAAGTGTCGGAACGACAATTTTTTGTTAATTCAAAACGCCTTTGGAATTCGCTCCCCTCCATCATTCAACTTACCAGCAACACCGATGTATTTAAAAAACCAGTAAGAAAGTTTCAGTCGGGTAACCCGACTAACATATACCCTGTCCCTCAGAAAAACAAAAAATTATTTATTATATTGATGTTATTACTAGATTTCTAAAGTGGGCGGAGTGGTACATTTGTGTGGGAGGTACCAGAAGGGGCGTGTTCTGATTTCCAGATTTTTCTCCAAAACTTTGTCCTGTTATAACTTAACAAATTACTGAATTTGGGCACGATCGTGTCGAGTGTATTGATTTTATTAATCCATCTCTAAAGTGGGCGGAGTGGTACCTTTGTATGGGAGACTTCGAATTTTTTCTCCAAAACTTTATTCTGTTATAACTTAACAATCTACAGAATTTGGACACGATCGTGTCGAGTGTATTGATATTATTACTCTATCTCTAAAGTAGGCGAAGTGGTACATTTTTATGGGAGGTACCAGAAGGGGCGTGGCTAGACTTCCAATTTTTTTTTCCAATTTTTTATCCTGTTATAGCTTTACTAAGTACGGAATTTGGGTACGATCCCGTTGGATGTATTGATATTATTACTCGATTACTAAAGTGGGCGGAATGATGTATTTGTATGGAAGGTACCACAAGGGGTGGGGCCATGTAGCCCATTTGCAATACTCGTTTTGATGTTTTTATGTTTGTTTTTGTTCCCTTGTGCTATTAATAAATTATTGAACATATTGCTTTGATTCATTATATTTTGTCATACCTTTTATTTTCTGTAATACCTTTTTACTCACAAAATGTTTTTATTTTATTTTATTGTATTTTTCATTTTTATACCATCACCCTTAGGGATGAGGGTATATATCATTTGATACGGCCAAAAGTGTAACACATAAAAGGAGTGACTTTAGACCCTAGGTTTCTTTAAACCAAATTCGATACATGACTTTTTAAGTCGTTTGAGCCATGTCCGTCTGTCTGGCTGTCCGGCTGTTTCGCACGATAACTTTCGAAAAACGCAACCAACTGTTTTGAAATTTTGCACGAGTTAATATTTTCCCAAAACTACTAACGGTATTGAAAATGGGCTACATGACCACGCCTCTGCTGGTACCTCCCATACAAATGTACTTTTCCGCCCACTTTAGAGATGGAGGAGTAATATCAATAAATCCAAGGCGATCGTATTCTTAATTTTCGTAAAGCTATAGCAGGATACAGAAAAAAAATGGAAGTCTAGCCACGCCCCATCTGGTACCTCCCATATACATCTGGTACCGCGCAATTTACAAATCGATTAATATTATTAATATACCTAACGCGATCGTGGCCAAATTCTGTATTTAATAAAGTACAAGCAAATAAAGTTTTGGAGGAAAAATCTGGAAGTCAAGACACTCCCCTTCTGGTACCTTTCACACAAATGTACCACTCCGCCCACTTTAGAGATGGAGTTATAATATCAATATACTCGACACGATCGTGCCCAAATTATGTATTTTGTTAAGTTATTTATTTATTTATTTAAGATATTTAAGGCCCCAACACAAAAAGGTTATATGGACCGTAGAAAATAAGTATAAATTTTACAAAGAATTGCATTACATTTGGTGGGGATTAGGGTAAATTATTATAATTTTTTTTTCTGGTATGAGATTCAAATCGGCTAATATTATTTAATTTCAGTTTAGAATTGTTTAATATTTTAACATAATTTGTTAACAAATTTTAGTCTTATTTTTCTTTTATATATAAATATATATATTTATTTTTGGAACTAATTGTGTGGTTTAAATCAGTTTATATAAATTAATTTCTTTTAAGAATTGTTTTACATTTTCAAAATGTTTATCACTTGATAAGACTTGAATATTTGGTATCTTAAGTTTTCTTCGTTTTTCAATTAAATCTATACAGTCATTAAATAAATGTGCAACACTAATGATTTCACCGCAGGTGCACAGTGGAGGTTGACTTTTCTCAATAACATATTTATGCGCAAAATTACAATGCCCAATTTTAAGTCTCGTATATTTAATAAAATCAGTTTTAGATATTCTGGGGCTACAGAATTTTTGATTAATTTTTTTTTGTATTTCATATAATTTGCTGTCATTATTACACTGTGCTACACACAAAATTTACAGGGGTTCTCATATAGCATTTCTGTTAGACTGGAGTCTATAGAGTGAAGTGATACTTTTAGTTTTTCTCGGTCACTTCGTTAAGTAATGTTTTTATAGCAAATAAAGTGAAATGGCGATATTCCTAAAATTACAAGTTCCAAAATTCATAAGTCTTTTCTTTGTAAACAGATTTCCAAAGCCTTACATCTGTTGTCAAGCTATGACTTTCACCTTTTATTAAAAAAAAGAATTTTGAAAATCGGTTAAAAAATAGTGAAACGGCAGCTGTTTAAGCAAAACAACCCCGAAAAAAAATTGCGAATTTTCATTTTCCCAACGCTCTTAGTTGATCATGAAGCAGCGCAACGTATATTTTTTATTTTTGTATTATGCTAAAGTAGCTTTCTAAAATAGGTAAGCTTGTAAGAAACGGTTGAAAAATGAATGAGTTATGCTACATTTTGTAATTACATGTTCGCGTCATTTCGTTGTTTTTCCTTTGAGAGTGTGTGTCACTTTGTACAAATACGCATGACGTATACGTATCACAACAAGTAATTCGTACCAAAGAATGTCGAAAAATATATTACAAAAATTAGCATAACTCAGTCATTTTTCCACCGATTCTTGTAAACTTACCTATTTTAGAAAGCTAATTTAATATAGCATAATACAAAAATAAAAAATATACATTGCGCTGCTTCATGATCAACTAAGAGCGTTGGGAAAATGAAAATTCGCAATTTTTTTCGGGGTTGTTTTGCTTAAACAGCTGCAGCTTCACTATTTTTTAACGGATTTTCAAATTCTTATAAACTTACCTATTTTAGAAAGCTAATTTGATATAGCATAATACAAAAATAAAAAATATACATTGCGCTGCTTCATGATCAACTAAGAGCGTTGTATATTTTTTTTCTACACATTTGTATCACTGTGTTATTATTCCAAGAACCTTCCCAGAGTTCAAAAATATATTTTGAGATTTGCTGTTTGTAGTCCGAAAATTGACATTTGAACTCACCGGATACAGCTTCAGTTAAAGATTTTTTCGCCAACTGGTCTGCCCTTTCGTTTCCATGTATGCCTAAATGACTTGGGACCCATAGCAAATCTATATTGTTCAAAGAGTTGTTGATTGACTCCCTTATTTGTTGTATAATAATATTACTAGTGAATGGATTTTGTATTCCTTCTAATGCACTTTTACTGTCACATATAATTAATGAATTTTGGTCTGTGTCAGATTTACAAATATTTTGAATACAGGTTTGGATAGCAAGTAATTCTCCAGTGTAGATGGATGAATATTCATTTATGCGTTTGCACATTTTAAGATGAGTACCGAAAATTCCGAATCCAGCCTTTGCATAACTTACAGAACCATCTATAAAGAAAACTTTATGATAGAGGTATTTTGTGTTTAGGGTTTCCAAAAATTTTTGCATTACTTATGTAGTGTTCATATTTCTTTTTTGGTGAATATGCTAGAGAAAAGTCTATGTTTATGGATACATATGTCCAAGGTGCGATATGAGACAAAATTCGATTTTCAATAGAGTAAACGTTTATAGGATATTTGGATAAAATCTTTTCAAACTCAATAATACCTTTTGCATAAACATAAAGAATAAACTTTCAATATATAATTTAATAAATATTTTTGTCTTCTTAAATGTAGGGGAGGACATGAAGATACAACTTGCAAACTTTTCGCTGGACTCGTCTTAAAAGAACCAATTGAAAGTCGAATTCGTGTATTCAAAATCGGGTCTAGCCTTTTTAGATTGAAATTATGGGGTGTAGAATAAATTATTGAGGCGCAGTCTGTGGTGGTAAGGACAACAGAGCAAAGAATTTTTAATAGAGTTTTAGGGTCCGAACCATACTGTGAACATCGTAGCATTTTAATTATATTAAGCTTTGAATTAGCTTTTGCCTTTATATTTTTTATATGAGAACTAAAGATAAGCTTTTCATCAAATGTTATTCCGAGCAATTTACATTCCTTTACCCATGTTATATTTCTACCATTTAGATGGAGAGACAAATTGTTTGATACTCGTTTATATCTAGATGAAAATTTAATTGCTACGGTTTTTCTTCATTAAACTGAAATCCGCTTGTTCTATTCCAATTCTCTAACTTATTAATAGTCATTTGGATTTTGTTTACTATGGTGCTATCTTTTTTTCCCGAGCAATACACAAAGAGGTCATCAGCATATAATAATGCTTTTACATCTCTATGACTTTGTCCAAAATATCGTTAATAGCTAACAAGAAAAGGGTTACGCTTAAAACAGAGCCTTGAGGCACTCCGTTTTCTAGAGGAAAATAATCTGATGTAGTATTTCCGACGATACAACAAAACTTTCTTTCGCATAAAAAGTTTGAAATAAATATCAATACACACCTCGCGATCGTGCCCAAATTCTGTATTTAGTAAAGCTATAGCAGGATAAAGTTTTGGAGAAAAAATCTTGAAGTGTCGACCTCCCATATAAATGTACCACTCCGCCCACTTTAGAAATCGAGTTATAATATCAATATAATAGACAAATTTTTTGTTTTACTGAGGGTGAGGGTATATGTAAGTCGGGTTGCCCGACTGAAACTTTCTTACTGGTTTTTTTGTCTTTTATGTTTCTTTCTATTATTATTAGAAATCCTAATATTACGTATTCTGCCTTGAATCTATGTCGTCACATACTTTAATTTATAAGAATTTATTTTTGTTGTTTGTTAATATCAAATTAATAAATAAATATCAAATGATGGTATTCACCTTCATACTTTCACACACATTTTTTTGTAAGTAGCCTAAAAAAAGTCATATTTTTGGCAAGATATAACCTTATTGAAATTTGACTCGGGAATGAATTTGGACTTTATAGGTTGACCCCTTTTCGTACGTACCTCACATACAAATTAAGCTATTTTTCTCATCTTGGAGTCTGTAAGAAAGATAATATCACAACTAAATTAATGGTAGTTTTCGACGTCAGTGGCCATCTTTGATAATTAAATTTTTGCAGTGAGGAACTTTTAACTTGTGCTGCTCTTCAAAATAATCTGCCTAGTATTTCGACAAAGTGGAGAAGGCATTAAATAGCATTTATTGTTTCGTGTCAAAATAAATTTCCCAGAGATATTGCGGAGAATAAAAAACAAAAGTATTAGTTTTTTCATAAACGTTCTAAAACGTATTATTTATAAGGATAAATAGGGATTTCGGGGGTTTAAGCGTTCGGGTAACTTACGTTCCTCACTGGGTTTACAGGAGTAAATAATCTAACAATTGTTGATAAACATGACACTAACTAGGATGTTAGGTATCATTTTGGGATAATTGAGAGCGAAACCATAATGAAAGCGGATAACAAAGGGAAGTACGAGGAAACTTAACTATGTAAAATATACGAGGGTAGATTGTTAATTATCCGCGAAAACAGCAGGCATAGAAAAATTGTCCGTCAAATCGAAGTCTGTCCAGAACACCGACTATTTCATCAGGTTTGGCGATTTGACCCAATTGAGGAAATTTCTATATGCGTATTTCCACAAAATTGTTAACCGAGATCGAAAATTTAAAAGTCGACAAAAACTTTTTTGTGATTTGTATTAGTAAAGACAAATACTTAAATTTTAATAAATTAAAATTTCCGAAGTTTATCTTAGTTTCCGTGTTGATTTAACGGACTGCAAAATTGCATACTTGTTCTGGTCACCGATTTTAAAATTTAATACATATTTACTGTTGATGTTGAAGTCTAGTCGTATCATAAAATATTAGTTACAACAGTAAATAACTCAAATAAAAGTGAAAAATAATGAGTTAGCAGCAAATTTTTTATTTTATTTTATTTACGTTCTAATATAACATTCGTGATCAACAATTAGTGGCATATAAACCTTATAATCAGCTATGAACAGGGAGCTCTCTCGAAGCTTCAAGAGCAAACTAATTCGTATCGATGCGAAGAAGTTACAACAAATAGCAATAAGTAAAATATTGAAGCACAAAAGTATGCAAGGCTTTTAATGTCGTGGTGCCCATAGCTGTTTATAATATTCTCTAATTTCGCAAATAAAACAATGACTTAAACAAACATTTATTTGTCACATAACGTCAGTAACATAACGTAGGACTTTATTACCTCGTGGGTAAAAAATTAACAAATTTGCCCGCCAAAAACATACTTTTAAAGCGCTTTTGCTCTATTCTATGAAGTAATTAAGTGCATTTACTAAATCCCAAACAACACACAGACTTTCGAAATTTAAACAACTAATATAAAACTCACTTCTATTTCGTGTAACATAACGTGGGCATGTGTTTCGTTAATATCTTGGATTATAGTTTTTTAAATATGACGCCTTTTTTACATAATGTAGAGATACGAGGCTCCTATTTAAAAGAAGAATATAAAACAAAAAATTACAACTTTTAAATCCTTTTTTCAATTGAATCGTAGGATCGTAACATTCGTAAAACTGGAAATACACATATAGGAACAAACATTGCTCCTTTTTTGACCTAACGTGTCCTGCAATACCTGGCATATTATTTTAAATCTAAATTTCCCGAAAAGAGCTAATGTTCTTCTGACAGATTTGTATGTCGATGACATCCATAGAGGTCTGATTCTGTAGTTGATGCCATGATATTGCATAAACGTGATGAAACCAGTACAGAAATTTTAGTTAGAGGAACTGACTGATGATTACCATCACCCATACGACTTTCGGTCGTGTGCTAGACGAGACGTATAGTAAACCACTAGAAAAGGTCACAGTCCACAAATGTAAAATGTTAATTCAATATCACTGGGCGAATGGTAATTTTTATTGGGAATAACGAAAGGGTCTAACTGAGAGTGAAAGATAAATTCTCTAATTAATTTGCATAAAAATTTCAAAAGAAATCATAATTTCTAATGAGTGAGGTAAACCCGGTTTCTTATGTTTCACCTATAAATACAAAATATTAAAAGGAAAAATATTCTTAACGGGGAATAGGGAATGCCAGTAGGGGAACAACGTGTCCGATTTTAATTTGAAAATCGCAGTTCAATAAACGTTACCTTCTGCACAATTTTTCTCTCTTCAGTGTACTTACAAACAGATATTCATGTAGAACTATGTATTAGGGTGATTTCGGTAATTTGTATAAGAGTTTTCAGATGTGATTTTAGGTGTGGCACACTTTTCGGTTCTCTACGGTTTTGCCTTCTATTACAGGATAATTTAACTAACAAAATTCAAATAGATTGCAGTTCGAAAATAATGGGGCTAAATATAAATTTTCAGAAAATATGTTATTTTGTATGAGAGGTACGTACAAAATGGGATCGGTCGATAAAGTCCATATTCATTCCTGGTTCAAATTTCAATAAGGTTATATCATGCCAGAAATACGACTTATATCAAGCTTCTTACAAAAAATGTGTGTGAAAGTATGAGGGTAAATTCCGTCATTTGCATGGGAGGTACCAGAAGAGGAGTGTCAAAAAAAAAATACATATATAAAAACATGAGTGTGAATTCGGTTATTTGTATTGGAGCTTGGGAAATGTTTCGGTTTTTCGAGGATGTGTCGACAATTAAAAGAGTATAATAGTTACCAAATTATAATATCCTCCACTTGTCCGTTTGGAAGTTATGGAAAAAATCTTAGTTTTTAAAAAATAGGTCATTTTGTATGGGAGGGACAGTCGATAAGAGAATATCTATCGGAAAATATAGCTAACTTAAGGTACTTACACAAAAGATATGTTCGTATAGTTTTACGAAGGGATTGGGTAATTTTTATTGGAGGTATCAGAGAAAGCGTTTTAATCATTTCGTCTTTTTGGGGGTTTGTCTACTGTAAAAAGTAATTAAACTGGCCAAATCCAAATATCCTCCAGTTGTCCGTTTGGAAGAAATATTAATTATCTAAAAAAGGTGGGGCTATTATGCCCAGTTACAATCCCATTATTTGAGGTTTTTAATGCGTTACACTTTTTCTCGTGTCAAATGATATATATCCTCATCCCTAAGGGTGATGGTATTCAGTGGGACACCAACAGTGATTCCTACTCATTTAAAGACAATCACGATGAAACTATTAATGTGACAAAAGGTTCAATTCTTTCTCAAATCGCATGGTTGTATGATCCATTGGGTTTGGAAAAAATCGACGGTTATTGCCAAATCATTAGTCAAAAGTATTTGGGAATATGGAAACCCAACTACTACAGGATATATAAACTCAGGGGATAAATTATCGATCTTCCCTTTCAAAATTTTAAAACTAACAGTTACTACGATGCATTCGGTGGTCTAATGCCTCTGATAGCGTATTAGCGTGTAATTTCCTGTTCTATTTTTTTTAAAGCCGTAGTCAACAAATGTCCTTTCAAAGTATTTTGTGTAATATTTGGCGATATGAAATAAGTCCCAATGAAATAAATCCAAAGGAAATGAAATAAGTTCCAAAATAAATATGAAATAAATACCAAATAAAACTAAATAATTTTCAAACAGAAAATGAAAAAACTCCCAAATTGGAGATTTATTTTATAATGAAACAAATTCAACACCAAAATTATAAAGTAAATTCCAAATTTTTAATTTATATATTACTCAATCAAACATATTGCTTATATTACGGAGTAACTCATTAATATTTTTCTTTCATTTATCTTTTTTGTACTTGTTTTAAATTTCTTATATTTTAATAATTGGATGATATTAACACAATAAGTAACAATTTCCACTAAGCCGGTATATAACAGTTTTGTAATTAGCTTATTACAAGAAACATAGTATGACAATTGCTGCAAATGCTACTAAGATACCACTTATACAAACCAATATATATATAAATAAGTTGCGTTGTGTCGGTAATTGATGTTCTCCGTAATACGTGGACCAATTTTTTTCTGTAACATGGCACCAATCGCTAAAACCAAAGGGTGGAAGCTGCACAAGAATTAATGGTAACTCGAATGAGATCCCTGGGAACTACTTTTTCCCAAGAATAAAATCCTCCATTTTATAACAATCGGGGAAAAAATAACAAACATGCCAATTTTCAAGTGTTGGAAGTCAGCAGGTTTGTTTCGACTAAAAAATTCCAAAAAAAAATTTTAATAAATGAAGAAACAACAACAAACCTTTTTACAAAAATAATTTTTGATACAAAATATTACTTATTATTGCCATAAATGTACTTTACGGTACAATAAATTGTAAGTTTTAATACAATAGAAGTACTTTTTGGAACAAGAATTTGTACGTTTTGGTACAGTAAATTGTTCTTTATGATACAAGAAAAGTACACTACGGTGCAATACAAGCAAACCAATATACAATTTATATTAAACTAACCGTTCAAATTTGAATATGTGTTTAATATTTTTGTAATGTGTAGTGTTCCCTTATCGACACAAATAAATGAATCGTCGTCTGCAGGTAGCAGGAGATAAGGGAAACCATGTACTAATGTTCAGGGTGTTTATGTGTGGAATTTTCCATGCTCATAAGGCAATTATGCGGCATCGTGTGTGCACTCATACTGCGCTTGTGTGGCCGCTTGTTATGATACATAGATTATTTCTTCCTTTTCTCTCTCTGTTTATCGTTAGGTTAGGTTAGTTAAGATTTATTTTCAATGTTAGCAAGTAAGTTCATATTTTTCATACATAAAATCAGTAATTTACAACTACTCACTCAGGACGGTTGTTATTATTAAAAGATAATTCGTTTATTTGGTCCTTCGAGTCAGACTTCCTTAAGTTTTACCCCACCAAAGGTAAGAGGCGGATGCCACAAACGCAATTGTTGTCGGTTAATCCTGAACCAATTAAGAGTTGTAGGTTAATCCTAAAACTAAGGCGTAAATACAAGGACGTCCCCAACTAATAAATCACAACACAGCGTTGGAATTAGAATACGCGGAAAACAAAATGCCGCAAACAAGAGTCGTCGGTTAATTCTGAAAAAGAATATCTTCGGTAAATATTCTTTCGGAAAGCAGTGAAAATAACACTATGCGACAGACAAAATCAAGATGGGATGAAACCAACGGGAAATGTTATATCGGTCAAAAACAAGTTATACGTCGCCCGGCGTTTCGCTGGGTCACGTCTAGGAATCGAGATATATCGATTTGAAGTTAGTAACTATCATATAGGGTAAATTGTCACCTTTAGTGGTCTTTTTTGACATAACTCGAGAACCACTAGTCCGATTTTGCTCAAACAAATTTAAAACCAGTACAGAAATTTCAGTCAGGTACACTGACTGATAAATACCATCACCCAATATAAGATATTGTAGAAGTCTTGAGTTATTGAAATTAATACATTTTTAATTAAAATAAAAATACTTATGTATAATTTTTCCCCTGCTTGTGGTGCAAAATCGTCCAAAACTTTACTTATTTGTTTGGAATTTATGTGAGAAATATTAATTTTTCAAAAAAAGGTAATTTTGATAGGGGCTACCAAAAGAGGTGAACCGATACAGTCCTTTTTCATTCCTGACTCAAATTTTCAAGCATTCAACTTACGAAAAATTTGACTGAATTCAGTGTACTTACAAAAAAAGATATGTATGTAAGACTATGGGGGTGAGTTCGGTCCTTTGTATGGGAGGTACCAGAAGGGGTGTGTCAAATTGTTAGGTTTTCTGAGGTTTCGCCTCCTATCACAATATAAATTAACCGACTAATTTTCATTACCCCTCAAATGTCCGTTTGGAAGTTATGGGAAAAATATTAATTTTCTAAAAATAAGTCATTTTGTATGGGAGGTACCAGAAGGGGTGACCCGAAAAAGTCCATATTCACTCCTGATTCATATTTTTACAAGCGTACAAATTACGCAAAATTTGACAGAATTCAGTGTTCTTAAAAAAAATATGTTTGTAAGACTATGGGGGTGAGTTCGATCATTTGTATGAGAGGTACCAGAAGGGGTGTGTCAAATAGTTAGGATTTCTGGGCTTTTGCCTCCTATAATAATATAAATTAATCGACCAATTTGCATTACCCCGCAAGAGTCCGTTTGGAAGTTATAGGAGAAAAATTTACCAGTATTAATATTTTCACAACGAACTTATGGGATTGTAAATGGGCTACATAGCCCGACCCCTTCTGGTACCTCCCATACAAAATTACCTATTTTTGGATAATTTTTATTTCTTTCATAACTTCCAAACGGACGATCGTAGGATATTTACATTTTGGCAGTTTATTCATCTTGCTAAAGTAGACAAACCCTAAGAAAACCTTCTGGAACCTCCCATACAAATAACCTAATTGACCCACATAGTTTTACATACATATCTTTTTGGTAAGTAAACTGAATTTACTCAAATTTGTAGTACGATGTTCGCTTATGAAAATGGAACTCAGGAATAAATATGGACTATATCGGTTCACGCCTTCTGGTACCTCCCATACAAAATTACCTATTTTTGGAAAATTAATTTTTCTCCTATAACTTCCAAACGGACTCTTGCGGGGTAATGAAAATTGGTCGATTAATTTATATTATTATAGGAGGCAAAAGCCCAGAAATCCTAACTATTTGACACACCCCTTCTGGTACCTCCCACACAAATGACCGAACTCACCCCCATAGTCTTACAAACATATTTTTTTTAAAGTACACTGAATTCAGTCAAATTATGCGTAATTTGTACGCTTGTGAAAATATGAATCAGGAGTGAATATGGACTTTATCGGGTCACCCCTTCTGGTACCTCCCATACAAAATGACTTATTAGTCGGTTAATTTATATTGTGATAGGAGGCGAAACCTCAGAAAACCTAACAATTTGACACACCCCTTCTGGTACCTCCCATACAAAGGACCGAACTCACCCCCCATAGTCTTACATACATATCTTTTTTTGTAAGTACACTGAATTCAGTCAAATTTTTCGTAAGTTGTATGCATGAAAATTTAAGACAGGAATGAATAAGGACTGTATCGGTTCACCTCTTTTGGTAGCCCCTATCAAAATTACCTTTTTTAGAAAAATAAATATATTTCTCTCATAAATTCCAAACCGGCACCTATACCTCCTACACAAATAAGTAAAGTTTTGGACGATTTTGCACCACAAGCAGGGGAAAAATTATACATAAGTAATTTTATTTTAATTAAAAATGTATTAATTTCAATAACTCAATACTTCTACAATATATCTTATATTGGGTGATGGTATTTATCAGTCAGTTTACCTGACTGAAATTTCTGTACTGGTTTTCGTATCAAATGATATATAACCTCATCCCTAAGGGTGATGGTATAAAAATTAAAAATTACAATTCCTTTAATCTGTTCATATAACGTTTTCTATATAGTCAACAGTTTTGCCGGTAAAAATAAATGTATGAAGAAAAAAAATATTTTTTGCCTAAAATATTAAATTTTTATATTTTTTAAATTCATAACAAAACCCAAATCGGAAAAAAGGCAAGTCGTATTACTTTCACTCAAAGTCATTATCCTTTAAACAAAATGAGACATAGATCGTAAAAATCGATGTATGCGTTTCGCTTTCATTTTGACATGAATATTGATTTTATGTTTCAATGAATTTGGATAATATTTATTATATATTATTTATTATTAACACGTAAAATTAAAAATTATTACAGGTAATTATTAGGTTATTAAATAGATACATAGGTTATAAAAATCGATGAACGCAAAACTTATTTTCGTTTGTTTGCGCCCTTTACTTTCTTGCGTGGTGGTTCGCCCACTTGTCCAGAGTCCGTATCGGTTCAGGATCTGTCTTCATCTTAAAAAAATCAATTGTTTTTAATCAGTCAGTTAACTTCATTTTTGTGACTTACCCTCGGAGGAAACTCCCATTATATATTCTTCTTCTGCATCTTCATTGGCGGGATCGTACGTCTTTTGCGACCACCAACAAATTTCAGCCACCAGAAAATCGAGCCTTTTGCCTTTATATCGCGTTTCCATTGGTATTGCTACTGGATGGAAGCGCTCGCCATGTTCATCCGACTCTGAGGCTAGCTGCTTGCTGAAGTATTCGAGATGGTGATGTAAGAAGTGCATTTTGAGGGACATATTCACTCCAATTTTCTGGAAGTAGTGCGACACTTTGGTCACAAGAGCGGGGTAATTGTGCTCGCGTACTTTCCAAAAAATATCGTATGACTTTCTTCACTGCCCTCCACGCAAAGTAATCATTACCGTGTAAAGCACCTTTAAATTCCGAGGTGGCATGAGGACGTTCTCCATTGGCACCAGTGGATCATTTACGCAGTTGTGTCCTTTCTCCGATGGATCTCAAGCAAGCCAGTCATGCGTTTCGTATTGGTTTCCTTTAAATAGGGTATCCCAAAGAAACAAGAAACACATGTTTTTCGTATAGCCTCCTTGGAGACCTCTTAGCATCGCCACGACTGATCCGCCACATGTGATCAGTGTAGCAAACTTTATCCAAAATTATTTTTATGGAATCGTAAGTTTCGCTCATGTTTGTGCTGTAGCCAATGGGAATGTTTAGTTTTTTATTATGTTTATGTAGCAAAACGACTTTCAGGCTTGATTTCGAAGAATCGATGAACATTCGCCAATCAGCTGCGACATAATTAATGGCCATCGCCTCCATCAGTCCCTTTATATCGTGGGAGTAAACAAACTTGTTCCCTTCGTTGAGTGTGTAGTACCGTTGGAATAGCAATTGTCGTCTTCGATATTCGGCGAGTTTGACATTAGGCTCCAAATTGTTGCCTTCTCTCAAAACCTGGGCAAGTTTTTCTCCCTCACGTTGAGAAAGGTTTAATTCTTAAACAATCTTGTCCATTCTTTCTTGAGATATTGGAATTATTTTGTTCGATGGGCCGGATTATGGCGTTGGTTTATAGGTGAAATCCGATTGATCTATTGTATCAATAGAAAATGAAGTTTCTCTGTCAGGACTTGGAAGCGGTGGAATTGGTATTTCATCCGAATGCGGTAGAGGTGTTTGTGCACTTTTAACATATATGTAAACTCTTCCTTTAAGGCCTTTACGATTTACTCCACATATTTTGTTTGCGCAAGCGTAACAGTTGTCGGAATTGTGCTCTCCTGGATCAGTCCAAATCATTGGAACACCAAAACGCAGTGAACTGCGTTTCCCTTGGATCTACATGTAAAGACCATTGTAGCACGTTTTACAAATTTTGTCTGGGACCCACGAAATGCCGCGGAATCAAAATAAAATTTAAAAGCGAGCTCCACTTGCTCTGTGACAAGAGAGTCTACGAAATGAAACAGGAGATAGCAGACTTGAAAATTTATCTAATTAAGGAACGCCGTATATTGGAACAAACGAAAAAAGATCTGATGGATCTTATATGTAGTAACATCCGGTTGTATAATATATGCTATAATTTGGATGTGGAAAACAAACGAATAACTAGCCAGATGATTGAAGAGAAAGACAAAAGGACGACTGCACAAATTGAACTTCAAATTCGTTTGAAATATGCTTGCACTGCGACCGATAACCAATTAGGTAATGCAGAGGCTAAGCTGCGAAACGAAAGCTTTGCAACAAAACCAATCAGGAATTGGAAACAATTTACACTCAGCTGTCGTTGGCAAAGCTGAAAGAGGATGTGGAGACAGAATTTTTCTGATCAAAAAACGTCGTCGCTCTTCGCAGTACAACAAAAAGTTGCAATACTTCAAGAAGATAATCAAAGCATTCAAATGCTTAATGAGAACTTAGAGCGAGAACTGTTATATTTCAAAAAAGAAAACATCGCACTTAAAATGGAAATTGAAAAGTTTATCCAGACTTTGCAGACCAATGCTTCCATGGTGCAAGCATTACAAAACGAAGATTCGGATTCCGATAGCAATGGTGACGAGGAGATGCGTGAAATCGATTTGAATAAATTCACGAGAGTCGATTCTGTTAGAGTAAAAGGCAGAGATATTAATGACGACTTCGAGGTACTATTAAATGACGCCCATGCCAATGAACATTCCGAAGAGGAATCTGATGATAAGGAAAGTGCACAGAGATCCAATTTGCACAACAAGGAAGAGGACAATAATGTCCAGAAACGTAAGGAGGCCATGAAGAGGACAAAATCAGAGTCTGACAAGAATAATATAAAATAATAAACAAATACAAATACAAATAAGGAAGGAAGCAATGGGATGCAAGAAAAGAAGACAGATTCCTCAAACAAAGAGAAAGCACCCACTGAAAATCCAGCCATAGAAGAGCAGGAAAATGAAGCTGAACCATAAAAATGGATGCCCAAGCAAGAATTCATCTGGGTGTTTAAAAAGCGTTGGCAGTTTTATCTTTAATACACTTTAAGTAAGAGTATACATATATATGAAAATCCAGCAATAGAAGAGCAGGAATATGAAGCTGAACCATAAAAATGGATGCCCAAGCGAGAAATCATCTGGGTGTTTAAAAAGCGTTGGCAGTTTTATCTTTAATACACTTTAAGTAAGAGTATACATATAAAAGTACATAATAATAAGGAATTACAATTTCATAAGACTATTTTCGCCTTTCGCAGAATGTTCAGATTTGAACATAGTTTTAAATGATATTTTAGTTTTATAACAACAATGTTTATATTACAAGTTTTTTATCTACAGTCAATTTTCTCTTAGAAATGAGGTATTAATGTCTATAGTATTTTCGAGATACATAGACAATTTCTTCTCCGTCTATCGTTAAGTTAGGTTAGTTAAGAATTATTTTTAATGTTAGCAAGTAAGTTCATATTTATCATAAATAAAATCAGTAATCAGTTTTTTATTCAAAGATAATTCGTTCACTAACCAAAAAAGTTTTCGTCAGCAATTCCATCAAGAATGCCTTGTAGTCTTCTTTGCTTTTAGTATAAACTTAAATTTTTGTCTGAAAAAATCAGGAAGACCCATCGCCCTTTAAATTTGAATGTTTCAGAGGCCAACGAAAATTTTCCAACCGTTATTAGATTGCAACAAGTACTCAACATCTTAACCAATAACACTATGACACAAAATCAAACTTTTTGAAAAACACCAGAACGTGACTATATAGGTTCGATAGTACAACCGGAGCTGAGTAAAACCCTAGCTCAGTTTGGCTGGATTGGCTACCAAATTTTTTTTGGCCCCCCAAACTTTTAGAAATCCCTTGGATCCCTTGGAAAATGGTGACATCAGTTTTTGGCCTACAGTTTCTACAGTTTTTAATCTAGCTCTTTCTCTTCTGAAGCAACGTTGTAGCTAATAGTCCGCGTAAGAAATGTATATAATAACATTTCCCAATAAAATTAGACTTCCCTCGTTTATTTTCAAAAAACTTCGATAAAAATTTTATTTTTTTCACTTTTTTTAATATAAGTCGTAGGGAATCCAGATTTTTTGTATACTCTATTCAGTGAAATTGTAGTTTAGGTAATACCGAGTAACTTCTCTGAACAAACCCATGCAATCTGAACAAGTCTAGGGATATCAAATAGCTCTCAAAACACACTATCTACTTTAAACAAATCAGTTTTTTAGGAGTTTTGGGCCATTGTGCAATGTTTTTACTTGCTATCTTTACCAAAAACATACTTATTGTATAACTGAACAACTTCTGTAAACAACTAATGTGATCGAAATACTCATTCCCTTTAATTGTTCAAAAAGAGCATTAGGGTGTTCCTCATATTGCACTTTTTCGAATTTCGTTAAAAATATGTTTTAATCGCGATGTTGGTGATCTAGCTTCACCTTACGTTTGTTTTTGCCAAAATTACGAATATATTGTAAAAATTTCGTATCGATAGTAAGATATTAGGGTGTGCCGCAATGAGGTTAAAGTTCGAATTTGTTCTCAAATCAGTTTATTGCCGCTGAGTATTTTTCTTTTGTTTACAGACTAAGGTGTAATAAGCCGTTCAATAGCTAAAGTGAAGACCTAAAATACTTTTACCATATCTCTTATAGACGCCGAGATATTTGATGTAGAAGTTGGGGTATTTTTGAAAAAAATTATTAAAAATTTTGAAATTGGATTTCGATGTAGATTATTATGGGCAATTATATATTTAAACTTTTTAAGGTTAATCAAGTTAACATCTATATGTTTAAAAAGTATATGTGTATATTATCAATATCTCTATCAATTCTCGAGATATCAGGGGTTTAAAAAACATAGTAATGACTACTGAATTTTTGTTTCAACTGAATATCCATTGTGTCTGCTTACAAATGTCACCAAAACCATTAATATTCAATGGTCCTTTGAGGGGATTTTTTATTTTTATCATTTATGTATCGTTATTGGTAAGTAGCCACAATGAGTATTCAGATGGAACAAAAGTTCATTAGACATTGCTAAGCATACCGTCAAAAATTCGTTTTTTTTAACGCCTGACATCTCGAAAAATGATAGAGATATTGATAACATACACATAAACTTATTAAACATATAGATATTAACTTGATTAACTTAAAAAGTTGAAATATACAATTGCCGATAATAAACTACATCGAAAACCAATTTCAAAATTTTTAATAATTTTTTCAAAAATACCCCAACTTCTACATTAAATATCTCGGCGTCTATAAGAGATATGGTAAAAGCAAACACATACTATTTTAGGTCGTCACTTCAGCTATTGAACGGCTTATTACACCTTAGTCTCTATACAAAAGAAAAATACTCAGCGGCAATAAACTGATTTGAGCACAAATTCGAACTTTAATATCATTGCGGCACACCCTAATGCCTTACTATCGATACGAAATTTTTACAATATATTCGTAATTTTGGCAAAAACAAACGTAAGGTGAAGCTAGATCACCAACATCGCGATTAATACATATTTTTAACGAAATTCGAAAATATGCAATATAAGGAACACCCTAATGCTCTTTGTGAACAATTAAAGGGGTGGAGTATTTCGATCACATTAGTTGTTTACAGAAGTTGTTCAGTTATACAATAAGTACGTTTTTGGTAAAGATAGCAAGTTAAAACATTGCACAATGGCCCAAAACTCCTAAACAACTGATTTGTTTAAAGTAGATAGTGTGTTTTGAGAGCTTTTGATATCCCTAGACTTGTTCAGATTGCATGGGTTTGTTCAGAGAAGTTACTCGGTATTACCTAAACTACAATTTCACTGAATAGAGTATGCAAAAAATCTGGATTCCCTACGACTTATATTAAAAAAAGTGAAAAAATTAAAATTGTTATCGAAGTTTTTTGAAAATAAACGAGGGAAGTCTAATTTTATTGGGAAATTTTATTATATAAGTTTCTTAAGCGGACTATTAGCTACAACTTTGCTTCAGAAGAGAAAGAGCTAGATTAAAAACTGTAGAAACTGTAGGCCAACAATTGATGTCACCTTTTTTCAAGGGATCCAAGGGATTTCAAAAAGTTTGGGGGGGCAAAAAAAAAATTTGGTAGCTAATCCAGCCAAACTGAGCTAGGGTTTTACTCAGCTCCGGTTGTACTATCGAACCTATATAGTCAAGTTCGGGATTTTTTTCACTGTTGCACTGTGTAATTTTGGATGCAGAAAGAAGTCTGCCGGGTCAGCGAGTGTACTCGCTGTCTATGCTGCTGCCAGTGTTACAGCTGGGAATTTTCAAAAAGTATCAAAAAAAGGGGATTTCCTAAAAAAAAAGTGGCACATATTATACAAAAAAGAGGCACAACTTTTTTTTAATTTTTATTTCAAGAAAATAACGAATAATCAATAGTTAATAAAAACAATTCATTTGAGTACATAGATATTATAAACTAAAAAGCTTAAATTAACCCTATGGTCCATAACCAGCTGGATGAACGGGAGTCCAAAACCAGGGTACCCGGGTACCTTGTGCTGTTTTTTCGTTTATATTCAAATAAAATGATATATATCTGCACAGATTATTAGAAACGCTTAGTTTTTACATCTCACCTGTCCAAATTTCATGTTTGTAAGATAATACTGGTTTCTATAAGCATTTTGTACCTAATAGGCACAAAAAAAGTAAACAGATGCAGCGCACAGACAAAGCTGCTCCAATTCGAGATATTTGGATAATATTGAACGCCAATCTCGCAAACTATTATGTGCCTACAGAAAATTTAACAATCGATAAACAATTGTGTCCGTACAGCCGTAGAACGAAATTTACCTAGTATATTCCATCGAAATACCCCAGTAGGAAGTGTCTGCAAGACATCCTCAAGGATAGGTACATGACCATAGTGAATCGTTGATGACTCGTAGGGGACCGTCCATACAAATCGTCGACGAAATTTCATACAAGTGTCTGCTTTGTCATGCACGACCTGATGAGCGACAATGTCGGTCAAATTGTCGTTGATTCCTAATTAAGCGACATGTCGCCCACACAATCATGCATGACCTAATGACCGACAATGTCGGTCAATTTGTCGTTATCAGTGCTTAATAATTTAAAATAACAAATGGAAGTAGTTTTATTGAACACGTGCGATTCGTGAACCGCCACGCACTGCTTTTTCCAACAAACTGAAAATTTTTTACTTCTACTTTCCTCTCTTCGATTTTTTAATCGTCCCGTAACATTGAATTTTTTTTGTTTGATGCACGACAACATCAGTATTTTGACGGTCAGCTTGTCGTCCACCGAGTGTTTTGTTGACAAGTTAAATTTTTCAAAGTTTGTCTTGAGGACAGCGTTGACGACAAAGTCGTGTATGACGATACTTTCTACTGGGACGGTATTAAGGTATGGTGGATATTCATATCCACCATAAAAATTCATATCCTCTTCATGGCCAAATATATATTGGCAAACAAGACAGTGGTCGCGAAATTGGTGTAGGCGAAAGAGTAGTCAGAGATTTGGTTGGGCCATACCACTGTAGCGGGCGTAATATCACCATGGACAATTTTTTTACGACGCTGCCCCTGGCAAAGCAGCTAATATCCGTCAAACTTAACATTGTCGGAATACTGCGGCGAAACAAAGCCTATATACCAACAGAAATGAAAGACGATAAGAGGTGGACCATTGGGTCAAGCAAATTTGGTTTCCACGAGAAGGTGACTATGGTTACAAACAGAGGGAAACAAATTCCGTAATAATGTTGTCGACTATGCATGATGATGCAACTGTAGAAGAAAACGGCAAACCATAAATCATCAATTTTTATAATAACAAGCAAGGTGGCGTGGATGTTATGGACCAGACGCTTCGGGAATATACCACACAGAGACACACAAAAAGGTGGCCTTTGTCGTTTTTCTACAATATGCTCGATGTTAGTGCTTTCGCTGCATACACTATATTTTATGAGAATAGCACAACTGTTCCATATCAAACAACACGGAGAAAACGCTTTTTGCGTAAACTTACTGAAGATTTGTGTGCTTCAATAACAGAAAAAAGCGTAACCAGTCGCCAAGTAACGCGCCACTTTTCCACCAAAACAACAATTGAGAGCTTTTTGGGAAGACCAGTGGAGACGGTAACCTATACCGAGCAACCATCTACTTCTACGGCCGCTTCTACTAATGGCAGGAAGCCAATAACAGGAAGCTGTTATTTGTACGCTTCTTTGCCAGATAAAAGGAGAAGAAAGATGAGAAAAGTCTGCAGCGTTTGCAAGAAACCAGTTTGCGATCAACATACTAAAACAATATCAAAATGTTTTACATGTTTCAACAATGACTCAACATAATACATCAAATATTACAAATAAGTTAAAATGAATAAAATATAAATAATTCAACTAAGAAACAATTATATTTCATATTTTACACATTAATAAACATTGTGAAACAAAATAAAGAAAAAACAAACGTTTTTTCTTTGAATTATAAGATAATTTGCACTAAGGTACCTGGGTACCCTGGTCATGGACCCCTGTATGCAAAAACATTAAACTCATTTTTTGGTTAATATATTTAACCAAATTTGATAAACTTTTTTCTAGTCTCTAAGTTTAGCCAAAATTTCTGATGATCCGGAGTTTCATGTTGATATCTTCAATATTATAGGAACAGCAGAACTTTAAAGTTCAAATTGTTACCCGGGTACCCGGTTATGGACCGTAGGGTTAAATCACATGTATTTATTTCTGGTTACTTTATTGTAACTTCTTTTCTGTAATTTTTAATGAGATCTGTGCTTGGAATCCAATCTTCCAACTTCTCGTCAACCAAATTCAGGATTGAATGCATTGAATGACAGGTTTCCACTTTCAACCTTTTCGTTAATTTACTTTCCATTGATGTCAGTTTCGAAAAAACGCGTTCTGCGCATGCACTGCTATGGGGCAAGGTAACAACATATAAGGCAAATTGGTACAAATTTTGGGTCAAATATTAATTTAAATTATTTTTTAAATTTTCCACTTTAAACCAGAAAACTTTGGTAATTGCAAGTAGGTGTTCATAAGATTTGTCATTCGATTTACTTTCTAATAGTTTTAATTCATTTGCTTATTACATCACTAAATTCAGTCATGGTGTCAATATAACTTATATCTTCATTAGATTTTATATAAAAAGGGTCTAAGGACTTTAAACTAATAAATTTTTATCATTAATATCGATTCTTGAAAATATTTTGTCAGAAATACAAAAAGTGGCACATTAAGTATCATAATAAAAAAGTGGCATAACGGTAACACTGGCGGCTGCGGTAACAAACTGCTTGGATATTTTTGTGCCTTTTGTTATATTGTTTTCTTTTACCGGGATAGTTTGCCACTGCATCAAAAAACCATGAACCAAAAATTTAATCTTTGTTGTGTGAGCTTTTTCTATGGTGGAGGTTAAGCACGACGACGAAGAAACACAAACAAAAATATTACGAAGAAGAATACGACGTCGCACAGTGGTCGATATACCGAATCTGGCGGCATTTAATTCGCAAATGAATAAAAACAAAGCCTGATGCTTAATTTCGACTATAAAATGCGTAATAAATTAAACTGCAAACAATTTTCAATTATTTCAGAGCTTTAAATACAAATACACTGAATATAGTATGTCTATAATTTAACACAAATATTTACAATTTCCAGCCTATAACAAAATTTGGCTGAAGTGCTGAATATGGGGCGGGAGCCTGATTAAAAAAAAAAATATGCCATTGTCTTCGTCTTGTTCCCCAAACATCAGAATGGTAGGTCAAAGTTGGCGCTCAGACCCATGGGACACGGGGGGTCAAAAAAGGGGCCCTTTTCGGTTCTATGATGACCCCCACGTGCGGGTACTCAAAGGAAAGATATTTTCGAGACGAATCCAACGATGTTATTTTTAGGTTCCGACTGGTCTCTCCGAATTAGAACCATGTGAATTTCCGGGTTACAAAAAAAAAATTTTTTTAAAAAAATTCCGCGATTTTTATAAAATAATAATTATAAAATAAACTAAGCCCAACATATCTATTTGCACTCTAATTTACAAAAAAATATTTTTCCCGGGATATACAAAAAAAATATTTTTAAAAAAATCGCCCGATTTTTTTTTGCGGCGCTTTAACGCCCAACACATGGGGGGGTCATTATAGAACCCAAGGGGCCCCTTTTTATTTCTCGGTACTGCTTCTCATTACAGTGCGAATCCAACGATGTTATTTTTAAGTTCCGACGGGTCTCTCCGAGTTAGAACCATTTGAATTTCCGAAATATACCAAAAAAAAAATTTTTTTTAAAAAATTCCGCGATTTTTATAAAATAATAATTGCTTGCGGCGCTACTAAGCCCAACATATCTATTTGCACTCTAATTTACAAAAAAAAATATTTTTCCCGAGATATACAAAAAAAAAATATTTTTAAAAAAATCGCCCGATTTTTTTTTGCGGCGCTTTTACGCCCAACACATGGGGGGTCATCATAGAACCCAAGGGGCCCCTTTTTAATTTCTCGGTACTGCTTCTCATTACAGTGCGATTGGTCTATTATATTATTAAATACGTGGGCCTTCACAGCTGAAAATTTTTTAGTAAGGACGTTTTTATTGTGCCAAATCAAAAAAAGTGTGCGTTTAGAAACATTTATTATGCCTAAAAAATTAATTAAACAATAAACGGGCAAGAACGGGCAGATCATTTTGGACGTTTCACAACAACAAATAACCAAATAATTAAACAAAACCATATTTGGACCGAATCCGATCGAATCCCAAAAGATGCACTCCACCAAACTTTAGTATATAGCACTTCAAATCTGCTGTCACCAATGTTAACTTCTACAACGTATTTCCACTAAACTAGATAATCACAGATCAAATGATTTAATATTGCCAAAAACCACGCACTGAGTAATTTGGCGCCAAATTCTTTCAATGAACTTGCTGCAACTTATGTTATATTTGACAGCTAATAGCTGTGCGAATATTGAAAGCAAAACAAATATAAAAACGTAAATTTGCTCAGTGAAGTATCGGTTATCGATACAATGTAAAACATTTATCGATTTTATAGTTTTAAAATTTGACTTAAATGCCGTCAGATCAATGATTTTGACCACTGTGCGTCGGTGCGATCGGCACCAACATACTAACCGCCTCGCTGTCGATTTGTTACGTTTTTTTTTTTGCTTATGTTTTGGGGACAAATGTTAAAAAAAGTTCATTAGGGCGGTTAGTATGTTGGTGGCGATCGCACCGACGCACAGTGTGACTTTTGTCACTTTTAGGATGCCAAAAGTCATAACAGTCAAATAAAAATAGATATGGCAATGAAATTTAGCAATAATAATGATGAGATCGAAATAGAATTGGACACAAAAAATGGGCGTGGTCCGCCCACTTTTTTGGCAACCCCCCATATAAGGTGTATTTTCAAAATACCATAATATCTAATTTAATTGCTCTTATTGGGAAAAGAAATAAAAATAATTTTAATTTCACTAAATTTTTAGATACACACTGTTTCAACAACAATTGGCTTTCGAGCTACCAAGAACAAAAATTAAAGACACACGAAAACAACAGTTTATCTTTAATGCATTTATTAAGAACCACAATAGTTACTTTATTACATATTAAATAACTAGTGGTATCTTAATAACATAAAACGAATGACAATTATTTACTTTTAACAAAAAGAACTAAATTTAAAACATCTCAGCAACAATGCAGGAAAAACAAGACAATAAACAGTAAAAAAACAACCGCACGGTTCAACGGCTAAAACAATTTTGCTTAATTGGTCAAAGAGCCATAGCCTTATACAAAAGGAGGTACCTATTTCACAAACTAAAATTCAATTCACAAATAACATTAAAGTACCTATCTAGACAAACTAACATCCAATTGACGAGTAACAATAAAGTACCTATTTCAATATATACGTATAAATAAACAAAATATATGAAACAAATAAATATAAATAATAAAGTAATAATAAATAAATATAAATAATACAATAAAATAAATAAATCTCCTACACACACAAATGACTTCAATTAGTAGTTGTTTTGAGATGATTAATATTTATTTTTGAAAACAAATTTAAATTTCATATTAAAAAAAAGCAATCTGGAAATAAAAATAATTACTCCGAGTCAATATCGTTTCCGTATTCCGGTACGGCTTATAAACCAATAACTTCTTTTGGCAATGCTCGTCGCTTTGTGTTAGTCACTTTCTGCAAGCTGCATATAAAGGGTCTGACGATATGAGCAATCTGTGCAACAAATCCAAATTACTTTCAATTCTAGATGTTTTTCGGGTATAGAGTTCTCGGCAATTTCTTGCATCTTTGTTTCTGGACTCTTGAGCCTCTTCAGAAAGTTGACCTACAGGAATAATGGAATACGCTATTATATCCTTTGCATGAAAAAGAATTTTATGCACACTCACTGGCATATTGTACCATGTATATTCTGATAAGTACAATTCTCTGGTATCTGTGACAAAGCGGTCAAAAGCTACAGAATTAATTTGAAATCCAGAACCTATGCAGGAAAGTATAGTGTGAAACCTATTTAACAAATTTATATTTATTCCTGTTCCTGTCGGACGTTATTTCAGGATCTCCAAAAAATCTTCTCGCCGTGTTACCATCATTTGTATTTCCTGATTTTTGTTTTGGCATATCAATTAAAAGACCAACTTCCTTTCTGAATCTATTTTGGATATATTCTTTTTTCTTTTTCATCTTCTCCTTATTTTCTTCGCCCCGTACACACCATGTCTTCATTCCCATTCGATAAGCGATGTGTAGCATACATTCCATACATCGTATCCACGAATGTAAAGGGAAAATTCCGAAAGCAAGCATGCTTTCGTCAACTTGTCGTTCCGAGAAGGCACTAAAATTATTCATTTCTTTCGGTGAAGCCCCACATATATAACATTTTTGAGACGATGTATATGCCGACAGGGCATTACAATCTTTGCCGTCAATCATGCACAAGATAAGTGTACTTTTCACTTTAAAGTTTAGTTTCTCTGTTTGAATTATTGTAGGTTGCAGATCCGAAATTTGGTCTTTGACATATTTAACCTCCCTTGAAATAACGTCTCGTGTTTCTTTTGTAAATATAAATTTTACCGGCCGGCAGTATTTTGTAGAAGATGGAGCAGGGTTATTCCATATTATAATCTTTCGTTCGTTAACTGTTGTATACATTTGGAGGAGAACTAGTGAAATGAAAAACATGCTGCTATCAGATTGGTTTTCTTCCGAAAATTGTTGCTGGTAAATGCTCTGTTCAGCGCCATCACATCCCCATTTTATAATTGCATTTACATCTCCAATTTCGCCAACGGAGAGCAACACTTCCTCTTGTGCAGCACACAATATTTTTAAACTGTGATCAATTAGCGATTGCAATCCAATCTCAGCATAAGTTTCCGTTACGGTTATTAGTTCAGGGAAGCATAAAGCCTTTGATTTTCTTATACAGTTGTATGAAGGATAGATTTTTTGGCTTATTTCTGAAGTATGCTGCCTGATAAGGTTATAATCATTTGTTGAAAGACCTGTATCAATAATCATCGCAAGTGCTTGATCTGGTGACAAACTTTGAATGTTCTCATAAGATAATCTAGTTTTCTTTAATACAGTGCCCCTTGATGGAGAAGTCACGGCCAAGTCTTGTAGTATTTTCGCAGAATTTCTTTTTCCAGATGATCTTAGTGTCATTTCAGCTGCCATTAACAATTGGTCATTATCAGTATTGCTCATAAGTTCTTTAGCTTTTCGCTTATTTGAGCGCAAAGAAGATTCAGAAAAGTTTTTTTCTGGCCTTTCATCAACAATATATTCTGAAAAGTTCAGTTCTTTTGACAACCATTTATAATTTTGTTGCCAAAAACGGCTCTTTATTCGAGCAGCATGTTCCCATCTGGACCGAAACTCAAAAGAAAGTTTGATCACAAACTTTTTTAATTTATCGTGGTCCACATCTTTTCCAATTATACTGCAGATGTGATTATATACGGAATCATTTTTGTATTTTTTCATGCTTGTGAGCCAAACATCAAAAAGCGCATTTCGTGGAACTGCCATGTTCTTTCTTGCGAAAAATTTTGTATTACGTAGTTGTTAACTTGTTGAAGATTAGAATAGATCTGAACCGCAGTTGTCAGGCGGCCACAACTTAAATATACAAGTATGTAAATAAGGTACCTATTTTACACTAATATTTAGAGCAATCGATATGCACATAAATGCACGTACCTACCCTAACAATATTTGGAGCAATCATTATACATATAAATTTCAAGTACCTATTTCAAAAAAATGTATAACTAAACAAAATTAAGTATATTTAAGTAATTAAAAATTAATAGTAATAAAAGAAAAAATGTAAATATTAAGAAATAAAATATAACAAAAGAAATTTAATTTATATTTTTATGAAGATGATGATGTTAATAGATTAAGTTGACGGAGTGATATTTCCGCCAACAAATCTAAATATCGCAAAATGGAGCAAAAAGGAGCAAAAACTTATTGTTGAATCTTAAACTAGATATATAAACCTTCAATCTCCATATAATCACTTAACAGAATTCTACAGAATCATGCAAGTTTTTCTCTATCGAAAAACAAACATTTTTTAAAATTACTCAATTTTTAGTGATTGCATATTTTCATTGATAAAGCATAAAATAATAACGTTAAAGCTTCAGAAACTTACGTCTTTATAAAAAAAGGTTCCAACTTAATTATAGAAAAAGGATTTTGTAAAAATATTTTGCCAAAAAAAAGTAATGCCACCGCAAAGATCATCAAAAAATTAAAACTATAAACTGATTTACTACACTTGTCACAGTGAAACAAGTTTGATAACTGTTATCATATTAGTTGTTGTGTTTTTGTTTTGTTTTAAATACATTTTCGTAACATAAGTACTCTTGTTTACCATATGCTAAAAATTCATCTCGATCGGGGACATTTTTTTTTTGGACTTTTGGCATCCTAAAAGTGACAAAAGTCACACTGTGCGACGTCGTATTCTTCTTCGTAATATTTTTGTTTGTGTTTCTTCGTTGTTGTGCTAAACCACCACCATAAAACAAGCACACACAACAAAGCGTCACATTTTTGTTTTTGGTTTTTTTGATACGATGCTAAACTATTGCAACAAAAAAAGTAAACACAAGAAAGAGTTTTACTCCACCGCATCAGTTTTCGTTCGATATTTCGAACACTTGCGTATAAAAAATACTAAGTTCGGACGCGGTGCAACGGCGGTTGCGGTATATCGGTCTGATCTCTGGTACATACTAAATAAAATTTATACAACCCTAAAAAAGCATATGTTCAAAAAGTACTTGCAATATTATTTGTTGCGATTTTTTAATGGAGTAAATTTTTATTTGGAGCGGAAAAAAATAATTTTGGAAAAACTATGTTAAAATAAAATTTAAAGTATAAAATGACATATTGATAGAATCTTACTATTTTTTTAATTGTAGATTGAAATGTTGTCAATTGCACTCCCAAATAGATATAACCTGACTTTTGAAAACTAAAAAAAATAAATTTGGGAAAACTATATAAAATTTTTTATTTAAAGTATAGAAGTACGTTTGGTGCTATCTTACCACCAATTATGTTGTGAGACATGAATGAAAATGTAAAGAAATTCTGGAAATTTTAGATTGATATAGGGAATGTACCAAACTATGATTATATTGCAGATAATACATTCCAGGTACCGTGGTACGTTCAGTGATCCTCTACTGAACATACCAACTACTTGTACATTTAGTTGCATACAAAACAAACAAAATTTTGTTGGGTACTCTTTATGTATTGCTCTATGGTGCCTCTGAATTCAAAATTCGGAAAGCCTGACAATACTTAAAACAAAATGATCAGAACAATACTTTACAAGTTATGATATTATTACCGTTTTTTCCATTCGGCCCCACTGTGCTATGGTTGGCCCTTTGTGCCATCTGCTTACGATCTTTCCACAAACGTACAGCCATATGACGTTTTTCAAAGTAACGTATAAACTATCATCTGACAAAATTTTAACCGGGAGGAAATTACCAAAAAATTGTTTTTTACGTGTTTATGGGGGGTACTACTGCTCGACCTTCCAACGAAGCCGCATTTGACATTCATTAGGCTTCATTATACAACCCTATTTTAGGCATTTAACGAGTTTTTGTTCGAGTGGAAATGTTTGACGAATTTCGTTCCTGCTCATGGACGATAGGTTTTGCCAATAGGACGTTTTTTCCAATTTCCCCCCATAAACTCTAATATAGATACAATTACATACAAATATTTCGGATTTTATATGGAAAACCGATATAATTTTCAGTCTACATTAAATTATTGAATACTTTACCTTTGAATATATGTACTAAAACACTTGCAGGCTGTGTATTACTCGCTACACAGGTGTAGTTACCCGAATGTTCACGGCGAGTTTTTGTAATTGTTAACTCCGATGACTGGAAATCTGAAAAAAAATGTCTATTAGAGTATCTACGTCATTTTTATAAGAATTAAACTAATAAAAATAATATAGTATATTTCTATAAGAACAATCACACTTTTATAAAATTAAATACATATACTACAGCCCTTAAAAGTTAATATATAAATTATACGTAATAATCCCCGGTTCATTACTTCGTCAACATTTTTCAGATTTTTGGAGAACTATGCAGGCAAAGTAATTAAACGAACATAGTTTAATACATGATAAGAGGCAATTAGACGAAGACGTCCAAATACATTAAAAAGCAATTAATGTATGAGGACCCAATGGGCGGAGTGGGCGTGGCAAAACTTTTTTCGAGCTAAGGAGATAAAATTTGGTACCCAGATAGTACTCGACAACACGAATATGAATATGCAGACGAAATTTTAATTTTTGATCCAATGGACGGAGTGTGCGTGGCAAAACTTTTATTTAGAGCTAAAGAGATAAAATTTGATACGCAGATAGTCCTCGACAACGCGAATATGAATATGCGGACGAAATTTTATATGTGGATACAATGGGCATTAGACCTGGCGTTAAAAAGTTTTTTTTGGAATCTTGAGTGTGGGTAGCGATTAAAATATGAGAAATGATGCCAAAATTGGTATAGCGAATTTTTAAGCTGATCGGATGGAGCCAACCCGTGCCCCAATGAGGTCAAAGGTCAACATTTTTTAAAAACCACCAAAAAAACTCTTTTAATTGCTTCTTGTTAGTTTTTTTTATAAATAAAATTACTATATATATAATGTTTTTTCCTTAATTTTCATTAAAAGGGTTTATAAGTTTTATTTAAAATCAGTAAAGATTTTGTGTAGACTGGGAGGTCCTTACGTTAGCCCTCTACAACGTGCAGCAAGTACTGTTTATCGCCTTCGTTTTGTATTAAGCATTTGTAAGAGTCAATTATTAGTCTGACTATTTTTTCGACGGCTCGTAGTCAGAAAAGAGCTCAAATACTGGGATGTCAATAATTTGAAATTATTAACATCATCACCGATATAATGGTCTTTATAAGACTTAGACCATATTTTCTTTTATTTCTGAGTCTACATGTGGGTCAAAAAAGGCAAGTGCAACTGTTTTCTTCGATAAATACCACTGTTTTGTTTTTCCAATAGCGCTGTATATATTTTAAGTATCAAAACAGCCAATAATCCTATTTATTAGTTGCATGTTACTATTTGGACTATAGAGACTTACTAAAAAAATTCACATATTACGAGTTCCATTCAACTGAAACGCAGAAATTTTAAAGTGTGCGTGAAAATATAAATTTTTAAACAATAGATGTCCCTGTACATGAATCTTGCATGTGACGTCACTCCAGGTGCACGAAATGTGAAACTAGGAATGCTACCACCAATAAATATAAATGCAAGTTGCTTTCGCTTAATATTTAAGACAAAAGGGCCGTTTTTTGCAGCAGTTGTGTCAAAACATATAATTTCTAATGAATTCAGAATATCAATTTGTAGCAAATAGGCGTAGACTGATTGAGCTATAAATAGCTATAAATTTTTCATAGTTCTATCACGTCAACCCAGTAGCCAAACGAACCACTTTAGCTATTCCAGCAATTGCGTTTCGTGGCATGATGGTTAGAAAATGCGACTACCATGCGGGAGATCTCAGGTTCAATTCCCGCCTATATTTATCTTTCTAAAAATAGAAAGCGTTTTAATTTTCAGCAACTAGGAAAGCTGTCCTACACATTCATGAGGTGTAAAGGAAAAGTAAGTTTTTTAAGTAAGGTCTAAATCTAATAAAGACCATTATATCGGTGATGATGTTAATAATTTCAAGTTATTCACATCCCAGTATTCAAATACTGACTACGAACATAAAATATTTTTTTACTCGTTTGGAGATTTCTATGGATTTCTTACGCTTTAATCCATCAAATTTCTAAGGCCAAGCATTTTTTAAAGGGAAGCTGATCGTCAAAAGCATTACTTTTGTGAATGCCGTCGAAAAAATAGTCAGACTATTAACTGACTCTTACAAATGCTTAACACACAACGAAGACGATAAACAGTACTTGCTGCACATTGTAGAGGGTTAACGTAAGTACCTCCCAGTCTATACAAAATCTTTATTGATTTAAAATAAAACTTATAAACCCTTTTAATGAAAATTAAGGAAAAAACATTATATATAGTAATTTTATTTATAAAAAACTAACAAAAAGCAATTAAAAGAGTTTTTTGGTGGTTTTTAAAAAATGTTGACCTTTGACCTCATTGGGGCACGGGTTGGCACCATCCGATCAGCCTGAAAATTTGCTATATCAATTATGGCATCATTTCTCATATTTTAATCGCTACCCACACTCAAGATTCTAAAAAAGGCTTTTTAACGCCAGGTCTAATGGGCATAGTATTTATGGCCAAACTTTTTTAGAGCCAGGGAGATATAATTTGATACCCAGATAGTACTCGACAACACAAATATGAATATGCAGACTAGCACAATATAATAATCGCAAAAATAAATGCAATTTCATAAATGGAGTATAAAGATTGGACTCCCGCGAGCCAAACAAGTGATGGTTTTAAAATTTGGATGATAAGAGGGAGAGCTACACGTTTTTCAACAGGTAAATTTTTTGATTTTTAGCATATCACGGTAAGCTTAAAGCTAATCTTTACGTTACATGAAAATTACGATAAAAAGTGAAAATCCCACTGTATTCTAGGTTGATAATACACCACAAAAATGCTTTACATAATTGAAATCCTAGCTGATCCTTTTTAGATAATATCGATATTTCTCATTTCTGCAGACTGAACCAACAGTCGCGGTTTAAAAATGTAAAACATCGATATTTATCTAGTAAATTCTTACTTGCTCTAGATTCCAAACAAAAATGGAAAACCATCTGCGAAATTGGCATTTGAAAACAAGTCTTATGATTGCCAGGTTGATGTCAATATGCTTAACACCACTTTTACTAGCACTCCCACGGTTGATACCAACAATAACTTCTACAATTTCGAAAATATTTTGCAAAATAATGCAATAAACTTTAAATTTATATATGTAAATCAGTTTGATGTTTTATGTTGTCTTTCTGAAGTAAAATCTAACGCCAAAGGTTATGATAATATGGACCCGAGGTTTTAAAGAATACTTTTGCCATTTCTTTTACCTCACAAAACTAATTTTTTCAATACCATCATTACCACTAGTTCCTATCCTTCAATGTAGAAACATGCTAAGATTATACCCATCCCGAAATCTAATAGTGATTACCGGCCAATTGCCATACTTTGCAATGTATTCTAGGTTGATAATACACCACAAAAATGCTTTACATAATTGAAATCCTAGCTGATCCTTTTTAGATAATATCGATATTTCTCATTTCTGCAGACTGAACCAACAGTCGCGGTTTAAAAATGTAAAACATCGATATTTTCCAAAAATGTAGGCTTAAAATGCACTTAATCCTCCGGGTTGATGCAATGTGAAAATAATCAATGATCACATATAAATCCATGTTTGCGTAATTGTATAATAAATAAACATTTGTTATGTCATTTGTCAAATTTTTTACTGTGATCGTTAAAAAAGCAAAACGACTTTTGGTCCATTCTACAGAAATGAAAAATATTGATATTTTCATTTCCACTTTTTGTCGTAGTTTTCATGCAACGTAAAGTTTAGCTTTAAGCCTAACGTGAAAAGTTTAAAATTAAAAAATATACCATTTGTAGTGTCCTCTTAAAAAACATGTAACTCTCCCTCTTATCACCCAATTTTTATAAACGATGGCTTATTTTGCTCAGGGTAGTCCAATCTTTATACTCAATTTATGAAATTGGGTTTATTTTGGCTATTATTATTTTTTATAAATTATTTTATCAGTTTTTAGTACTGTTTTAAACTTTAAATGCTACTACCATCAAAACTATCCCACCGATGTTAAAATTTTGTATAGAAAGATTTTAGGAGTGCAGGATTTTAGGAGTTAAGTGCAGACCACTCTTGTTCAAATCGTTGGACGCTTTTATGAATTAATCTTCAATAAGCTGATGCGTCTCATAAAAACTTCATAAAAAAATTCATATCTTGAAAACTAATCAGAGGAGAAAACTGTAAATTTTATATTCGTGTTTAGGAGGCCGAAATCTATAGAAACAAATTATGTAGTTAGAACTCTGCAGCTGACAACAACTAAAGATTTGTAATCTGATGCTATCGAAGGGTAATAAAACCCTATACTTATTTTGGCAAGATTGGCGACCAATTTTTTTTTATGGACCCCAAATGTTTGTCGAAATCAGTGAGCCCCTTGAAAAAAGTGTAATTATTTTTTGTTCAACAACTAGCTCATACTTCGTGATAGAACTAAACTATATACTCTATATTTAATGTGTATGTTGTTAATGTTTTTCGAGGAACGCTATACAGTGGCACAGAATGTGAAAATTGCGTTCCTCGTAAAACATGAATAACATAACCATGTGTTAACCGATTGTTAAAAATAAGTGGAGGTTTTACTCATAAAAGCATGGACACCCTACAGTTAAAATTAGGGTGTCCTTATAAAATAGTTCCTACAAACTTCTTCAAACTTAAAGATTAGTGAAGAATCCAAAAATGTAGCAATTTCGTGGCAAAAAAAGATAGATATGACAACCAATATAACTATATATATCGTTGGAACCCAGCAAAATATTTTGTTGCAAAGAAACAATTACAGAATAGCTTTTACTGATAAGTTCCACTTTCGGTTGCACAATATATTATTTATGTTTGAAATTGTCCCAAAACCAACATGTTCTCCTGAAACCTGTTATGAAATGAATTGCTTCACAAATGAATTACATATGCTGTTTTTTGAAATTTAATTGGTTTTCAATTGGTTGCTAACTCGAAATATATTTTAACTCCGATTTTTTAGTTTTTTCTTAATAAATACCCTCTTAAAAGTACTTATTTCGAATACGATGAATATAAAGTTTCATTACCGGCCAAATAGAATCTTTTTTTATGTAATCTCTACACAAATTATAATGGTCAGGTCTAGTCACAAAGAAAAAAAATAATTTTTTTCATTATCTGTTCTACGGAATGTGTGGTGCAACATGTTGTACATAATCTGTTATATGGAACCAGAAACAGAATAGAAGGTCGATTAAAAAAGAAATGATTCTAGTATCAATACCATTCGCAACAAGTTCTGAAAAATTTTCCTGGGAAAGGCCACGGTCTCTTCATTCCAAATCCACTGAGAAATTTAAAATCGGTTGTTACTCCACCACGTTACTGGCATATAAGTGCGGAATGGTCTCATAGTGGTCTTTATGAGCAATTTAGGGTACCAAGACACGTTCAGATTGTATTGAAATGTTCACGAAAGTTGTTCAACGTTATCGTGGCTACAATTTTGGCGAAGAAGGTTTGTAAAAAATTAGGACTCCTTCAAAGTAATGCTGAAAAATTAAAAAAAAAATAATTCTTCCTCAATTTTTTTGAAAAAAGTGCAAAAATAATAATAATAATATAATTTCCGGTTTTTTACCCATGATCAAACTAACCAGATTCTGAAAATATAGCTGATCCAGATTCTCTAGATAAGTTCATTTAAGTTTTTTTTACGAGCAATTCAATTTTTGGATCGTAGCTCCCATAAAGCGACTCGAAAATGAATTCTTCCAGTTCGCAGAACTCTGCGAGTTGTAAACACATTTTAATGAATTTTGTTTTAATGTTTATCAAATGGCCAGGAGAGGATTCAGGCGAAGCACAAATTAAAAATCGGCATTATTCCCGTAGTCGTCGTCGACGCAAAACGACGTCGTCTTGTGACGACGTTGTAAAATCAGTATTCTCGTATTCGTTTTCGATAACTATCGGTTACTATTGACACAAATTTGGCATTCTGTAAGGATATGTGATGACGACGTTAAATCGAAACGACTCTGAATCTGTCGTCACAGTTGTTAGTAACGACTTGAAACAATTTGAAGGAATAATTTTAGTTTTTGTAAATTTTGTTAATTGACGTCAAGAATAACAATGTCGAGTAACAAATAGGGGCTTGTAAACAAAATCCCTCATAGGTACAAGGACTTTGTCTAATTTTAAGGGGTAATGTGAGAAAATTGATGAAAAGTTTAAAGTTTTCGTCAAATCGGATGTCTATGAAATTTTCGAAGAAAAAATTATATACTATTTTTTCCAATGACCTTTTGACGCACTTTGTGGAAGTAGATTTTGATGAAATTTTGATCAGGCATAGAATCAATGGTGGAGATTCTAAATATGTAATAAAAAAATAATGGTGTATGAGCACATACACTATTGTTATATTAAGGGGACGATATGTCCTGAGTTCACTTTTCATTACAGGAACTATTACTTAATTCAATGCTACCTTATAAAGACTTAAGTAGGTCTCGAATCTAAAAAAAAGTTGGAAGGCCATCCAACAGGTAACCTCAAATTACGATTTTAACACAGATGAACATACTCGTTATTTGGCAAGTTTAAGATATTGGATCATTGTCGAAGTATTTTCCTTTTCAGTATAAAATATTTCTTGCTTTCCTTATTGCATTAATCTCATTCGGACACAAACATATTTTTTCATGAAACACAATAAAAATCAAAATAAATCTGCTGATGTAACATTTGTACATTTGTTGTCATTTCTTCATGTTATCGATTACCAGTCGACGTCGTCTCATGGTAGTTACAGAATATCGAGATAGCATTGATGTGACGACGATGTTGAATCGAATCGTTATTGACATAAAAACGACGACGATGTCGACGACGACAACGGGAATAGGGGTGAATATGTCACAAATAAAAAAAAATGTGACAAATTAAAAATTTTGACAATTTTAATTTTTGACAAATTTTGTATTTTGGCTTATTCAGAACACGTTCCTGGCCATTTGAAAAATATATATAAAAAAATTCACCAAAATCTGTTAACAAAATAAATTTGTAACAAATATTAAATTTGGGCTTCGTTAGGAAGAAGTCAGTTACGAGTTGATGTATGGGAGTTTCGGTCGAAAAATTGAATTGCTCGTAAAAAACTTATATGAGCTGATCTAGAAAAAATGGGATATACGTATATTTTTTAAGGTATATTTTCAGAATATGGTCAGCTTGATCATGGGTGAGTCCAAAAGTGAAAATTTGCCTTACAGTGAACTATTGTGACAAAATTCTAAATCGATTTTTTGAATATGTTTAAGTTTTGACCGATGTATAAAATACTCCTCGTCATTTCTACTAGAAACTGCATAGCACAGTGAGACAAAAAAAGTGAAATCGATGTACCTGGGAAATGATACAATTTTTCTGCTGCTGAGTACAAGAAGAATCTGATTTTAAAATTTCCCAAACACCCCCAAAATCGTAAGTTGCTGGCAAAAATTCGGATTTTCGTACCTTTACGCATAAATTAGCCAGTAACGGGATTGAATATAAACCGACTTTAAGTTTCTCTGCGGATTTGTAATGTAAAGACTGGGGCCTTTCCAACGATATATATAGTTATATAGTTACCTTTTGACATCTGTATGTTGTTGCCTCGAAATCACAAAATTTATGGATTTTTTTTTACTTTTAAACTGTATTTTTTTTGTTGGTTTTAGTCGATCGTATTGATTATATATCACGATTTACGATAGTACATCAAATGATACAAAGTATTTTTTTTTGTTTGATATTTTTGGTCAAATTCAGTTTGTTACGCACTAGGATGACGCGTTTCGAACTCCATGACGAGTTCATCTTCAGACCCCTTTGTGACGAACTAATGCATAATGGTGCATCATCAGCTGTATATATCGAGCCCTTACCGCCAAAATAGTGTAAGCGACACGTTTATCGATTTTCGTTTTTTGATGAAAATCGATTATTTACTATTATTTGCATCATCTCTTAAAATTTTATAACTGTAAAAAGTTCCGTTACGAATTTACGGCAAAAGCAATTTTAAGGTAAGTGAACATTCTTAGTTTCTTTACATTTGTGACTGCGAAGTGTCGCTTACATTAAAATTTTCTGTAACAAAGTATTACAATATATTCGCGATTTTACTATTGTTTCGTTTTGTCGTTAAATCAACTTGAGGTAAGCGTGTTTTTTTTAATTTAAAATAAATTTCTTTTTCAGTTTTCAACAAAAAATCGCTTGTTTCATACAGAGATTCTGATTCTGTGGAAATAATAAATTCACAAACATTTTTTCTTCGAAGACTGCTGAATTAGAATTTGAAGATATTGAAGAAGAAATGTGTGAAAAAATTTGACTTATTTGTATAGGAGGTACAACTAGGGGCAGCACAACGCGTCTTATTTTTTTCGTGAATCAACGTTCAATTATTGCTTTCCTAGGCAAAATTTGTCTAAATTTAGTGTACGTACAAAAATTATGTGCATGTAAAAGGGCAATATCTGTTATTAATATGGAAGGTACCAAAAGGGGTGTATCAAATAGTTAGGTTTTCTGAGGTTATGCCTCCTATTACAAGATAAATTAACTTACAAAATCTGATTGTCCCCCAGGTGGCGGTTTGGAAGTTATGGGAGAAATATTAATTTTCCAAATATAGGTCATTTGCATGGAAGGTACCAGAAGGCGTGAACAGATATAGTCTATATTCATTCCTGAGTCCCATTTGTATAACCGTACAACTTACCCAAAATTTGACTGAATTCAGTGTACTCACAAATAAGATATGTATGTAAGACTATGGGGGTGAGTTCGGTCATTTGTATGGGAGGTACCAGAAGGTGTGTGTCAAATAGTTAAGTTTTCTATGGTTTTGCCTCCTATCACAAAATAAATTTATCGACTAATTTTCATTACCCCCATAGTGTCTGTTTGGAAGTTTTTTTTTTTAATTATTTTAACGTAACCGACACAACATTAGTCAGAAGCTTGTGAGCATGACAGCGAAAATAATGTAAGCGACAAAAATACCCGTTAAGTTGTGTATATGTAAATAAAACCAATTTTATCATAAATATTAGACAAAATAATGCTTACATTTTAAATTTCACGGTAATACTTAGACCAAAAGCAGAGATAATTAGAAAAAACCTTCTCCTGTAAAATTTTGTTTTTGTCGCTTACACTATTTAGGCGGTAAGGGCTCGATATATATACAATAGGGCAGGTCGATTTGTAGGCGATTAAATCCGATAGATAGTTTTTGAGTTATGGATGTGAACGTGTAGGTAATATTTCATACGAACGTCAAAATCTACCAACAAAAAGTAGGGGACTCGATTTAAACGATAGAGGTATGGTTCCTTGGGCAAATTTTCATGGAATAACTCATAGAATACGGAAATCATAGGGAAATTGTCGAAAAATAATTCGACCCGCCCTAATATACAATTATTTCAAACTTGTACATGCGAAGTAGATATCAGCCGAAAATGTCCAGCACCAATTATAGTTTGAATTTGGCCGTTAATATTCAAACATGAGAATGGAGGCTATTTTATCCCAACGTTAAATTAAATAAATTACTTTAAATTACTTTCTTCTATTTCTTTTTTTTACTATTTTTAAGCTTAAAAAAGTTTGTAGCCACTTTTTTATAAAGACACTAGAGATGGGCACTCGGCACGTGATTCACGCGTGAATGTGAGTAAGTTGAAAATTTGCTCACGTGAGCGTGCATGAACGTGAGCATCAAAAATATCTTCGTGCATGAGCGTGCGTGAGTGCATTCTTTGCGTGAATCACGCTACTCACGCCAATCACGCACAGCAAAAAAAAGCGCTTAACACAGAATTGGTTATTTGCATTTGTCATTACATTGATAAAGATTTAAATTTTTGTGTGAATGTTTTAGGAAATCGTGACTTTATTCTTTGTAATATTAATAATAACACTATGTGACAGTCATTTTGATCTTGAGCAGTGACCTAGTGCATGTTGTAGGTCTGGTCGAGTACAACATGACCCTATATACCAAAGCCCTTAATATCTTGACTCACACCCGGTTTTTCGGATCTTCCCCCACTTATAAAAGCTTGCAAAAAACTAGTCGGATACTTTACACGCTCAGAACTAAACAACCAACCCAGTAAATCGTTAAAACATCTTTGGGGGGAATACTATGAAATAACACTGTCCAAAAATTCTTGTGTTGAATTATGTGTTTCTAAGAGTTTTTGACATGGGAAATTCAATTACGAAATCATTATTAATCCATTAATAACACTATGACACAATTTGATGGTCATTGTCTCGGGGGTGAACCAAACCAATATCAAACGATAGCATTTGACCTCAGTAACAAAACCGCAAACCCCACAACGCCACAATTTGTGTGTACAGTGGGTTAAAATTGGATTTTTTTAGTCAAAAGTCAAATAAAAGAAAATGAACAATCATGTGTAAAAATAGGTTTGGGATAGTTCATATCTGCGGAGCCATACATTAAAATTTTCAGAGGAACATTTCAGCAGAACATTTGAACCCTCCAGCTCCTACCCTTAGGATGAATTTTGAAAAACAACTTAAAAGTCAAATTTCTCAAAATGTTCAAAATGGGTGGCAGATAGAGGGTTAAAATATTTCACGGAAATATTCCCCCGGAAATTTTAATGTAGGTCTCCAAAGACATGAACCATCCCAAATCTATTTTTACATATGATTTTTAATTTTTTTTTATTTTACATTTGACCAAAAACATCTAAGTTTAAACCACTGTAAACAAAAATTGTGACGTAGTGGAACAAAATGGATTTTAAGGTTTTGTTACTGAGGTCAAATGCTATTGGTTTGGTGACAGGTGACAACATCAGCAACATGACTGTTCGGCTGCAATTATCGCCCTATTCTATTTTATGATCACCTTATTCTCTCTTATTCTCATTATGTCCTTGAAAGTGCATTTTGTACACTCTCTTATTAATTTTTTTTCCATGAATGCTGCAGCGACATGGCCGGTAAATATAGTGAAAGGTCCCACAAAGGTTTTCTAACTTTAGAAAAGCGTTACGAAGTAAAATAGATGACGCTCGCTGACTGCTGCTGGTATATTTAAGAAGACTGCAAGGATATTCAGCATAAAATAAAGAAATAACATTATTAACTAATAGAAAATACATATTTGTTCTTCTTATTTTACATGTTTTAAGCTCTTTCAGTATCGGTTATTGTATTTAAAAAAGATTCTGTTGGATCTAATAAAGTTTTCATAACATATATGCAAAGTGTATTTTAATGCAACATTAGGAAGGGAGAAAAAAAATCAAATTACTAAAAAACTGTGCCTGATGAAAAAAATCTGATAACATATTTGAAATCATGATATTACTAACTATAGGAATCACAATTCAGATAATGGAAAATATTTTTATTAATCTATTAAGATAGCTTTAATAGATTTTGATCTATTAAACAATCTTTTAACTTTTTAAAATGCTTGCTCAAAGTTCAACAATAAGCAACTACGTTTTATGGTACAAAAAACTTTGTAAAATTTGCTCAGAAGAAATGTGTTAACCACTAAATTTTAAACCTCTTTCCCATGCAGTTCAGCTGCAAGTGAATAGGGTGTTTTCTACGTCAGAAAGAATATTAGAAGAAAAAAAAAGTCGTTTAAGTGAAGAAAATGTTGATAAAATTTTATTTTTACACAAAAATTCTTAGAATAATTTGTATTCTTGATTTTATTTATTGTTGATCTGTATGTGGTTAATGTCGAAATGACGTCATACGCCTAACCTCCTGTCAACATAATACATTTCACAAACTCTTGATTAAAAACCTATTGGTAATAATAAATAATTGCCAATAGAACTGATCTCAAACCGAACTATGACAATATCATAAATCATTTTTATTGTAAAATAAAATAAATAAAATTATTATATTTTATTTTGATGTATTGTACTCATGAATTCTTTAATTTTATGAACCCCAAAAGATTTTCGAAATCAGTGAGCCCCTTGGATAAAGGTGTCATCAGTTTTTGTCCAACAGCTTTCTCATACTTCATGATAGCGCTTAACTATATTCGGTAATAATGTAGCTGGGAGTTTTGCGCACAAATATTATAAACAATGTATGCCAAAAATATCACTTATTTCTGCATATTTTTTAAAAAAATTGAGGAAGAAATTATTTTTTTTTTCTCTTTTTGCAGCAGAACTTTGTTCACTAATAATGTTCCTCAAATTGTAACGTTGAACGACTTTCGTGAACATATCAATACAATCCGATCGTGTCTAGATACCCTAAATTGCTCATAAATACTACTATGAGACCGGTATTTTGTACCTTTCCGCACATATAAGCCAGTAATGTGGTTGAATATCAACCGATTTTAAATTTTTCAGTGGATTTGGAAAGAAGAGACTGCGGCACTTCCTACGGTATATATATTCTCTGTCAAATCGTTCTGTTTTGCCTCGAAATTGCAAATTTTTTTTTATTATTTCACTATTTTTGTAGTTTGTAGCAACTATTTTCTAAGGACACCCTAATGTTTACTATTTTATTCACAAAATGCATGCTTTCATGAGTGAAACGCAAACCTGTTTGTCAAAAACGGTTACCAAATAGTTAAGTTATTCATCGAGAATCTTTTAGGGTCCATAAAAAAAATTGGTCACCAATATTGCCAAACTGAGTATATGGTTTTATTACCCTTCGATAGTCTAATCGAACCTATACTGTCAAGTTCATGTATTTATTTTGCAAAAAGTCTTAATTTGTTGCATAGTGTAATTATAGAAACATAACACTAACATTTTTTTACTTTTTATTTGGCGTGAATGTCGTGATTCACGCTCACGTGCATGAGTACAAAATTTACTCACGTGGGCGTGCGTGAACGTTAGTAGCGAAAAAAAATTTGAGCGTGAGTGTGCGTGAGTGACAATTTCAATCACGTGAGCGTGCGTGAACGTGAGTCAAATTTACTCACGTGCCCATCTCTCAAAGACACCTTGACCTGTAATATGTCATTCAGAATGTGCAGGTTGTCACGAGTAAAATGCATATAAAGAGATAGTATTCGAGAGAATAAGACGGGTTTTACCTTTTCTCCGCTTTATAAATTATTTAAAAACCAGTACAGAAATTTCAGTCAGGTAAACTGACTGATAAATACCATCACCCAATATAAGATATTGTTGAAGTCTTGAGTTAATGAAATGAATAGTTTTTTAATTATTTAAGATTAAAGATTTTTAAATTACTTATGTATATTTTTTCCCCTGCTTGTGGTGCAAAATCGTCCAAACCTTTACTTATTTGTGTAGGGGGTATAGGTGCCGGTTTAGAATAGGGGGTACCAAAAGGGGTGAACCGATACAGTCCTTATTCATTCCTGACTCAAATTTTCATACGTACAACTACGAATAATTTAACTGAGTTTAGTGCACTTACAAAAAAAAAATATGTATGTAAGACTATGGGGTAGAGTTCGGTCCTTTGTATGGGAGGTACCAGAAGGGGTGTGTCAAATAGTTAGGTTTTCTGGGGTTTTGCCTCCTATAATAACATAAATTAATCGACCAATTTTCATTACCCCCCAGTTTGGAAGTTATAGGAGAAATATTAATTTTCCAAAAATTGGTAAATTTGTATGGGAGGTACCAGAAGGGGTGACCCGATATAGTCCATACTCACTCCTGATTCATATTTTCATAAGCGAACATTATACTGAAAATTTGAGTAAATTAAGTTTACTTACAAAAAAGATATGTATGTATAACTATAATGGTCAATTAGGTCATTTGTATGGGAGGTACCAAAAGGGGTATGGTAAAGATTTCGGTTTTCTTAGGGTTTATCTACTTTTGCAAGGAAAATCAACTGACCAAATTTAAATATCCTATGATCGTCCGTTTGGAAGTTATGAAAGAAATATAAATTATCCAAAAATAGGTAATTTTGTATGGGAGGTACCAAAAGGGGTGGGTCTATTCTGCCCATTTACAATTCCATAAGTTCGATTCGAAAAATATTAATACTGGTTAATTTTCATACCGATCCGTTAAGGTTTACTCGAGTTATCCTGCTCACCAGCCATCCAGCCAGACAGACGGACATAGCTCATTCTTCTAAAAAATTTCTGAAACGAATTTGGTCCTAATATACTTGGGGTCTAACTCGTCTCCTTTAATGCGTTACACTTTTTTTCGTATCAAATGATATATACCCTCAACCCTAAGGGTGATGGTATAATAACTAAGACATTATTTGGTTACCAAAACACACAAATATATTGCTATAAAACTGCACATTAGTATAGCGCTGCAAAAACAAAAGTGATAATAGATACTAAGCAAAGTATCAAGCATAAATCAACAAAAGTAAGAACAAGCACAATTCATACTCTCATCGAGTAAAAAAAACAACAGCTGAGAAAACTCCCGCCACACAATAACATATAATTCAGAAGAAACAGCAACAAATATTCATCTTCCGCGATCTATCCATGATTTATCCAACTGCCACCTTTCAACATGGACAAAAGCTAAGGTAACAAGAAAATAGGAGACTCATCGTTGCGTCGGTCTCTTTTAGATGACGATCCAACAACTCCTCTCTTCTCTCACCAACATGCTGAATCACCTCACATCCCACAATGCTCAGTTCCTAAGAGATTAAGAGAGGCTAATTCTCAGAGATGTTTAGGAGATGATTTTTCTTATTCTCCTTTGGTTTCTGATTCCTCCTCCTCCCGTCTCAAACAACTGATAGACGAACGTATACACAGGCAAAATGATCAACTATACGAACGCATCAAATCGTTGTTGATTGAATTTGAGAACCGCTTAATGAACGAGTTGGACAAAAGAGTGTGTGACTTAAGAGTTGAGATTGATAAGGTTTCAGAAAGGGTGTCCAAACTTGAAGTTGCAGCGGACCAAGTTGTTGCCGTTAAATCGGAGGTAATGGAATTAAAAATTCAGGCTTTAAGGTAAGATAACTCGCTAGTTGCCTCCGAATTGCGCCTGAATGGAATACCATTCGAAGGGAATGAAATGTAGAAACATAAACAAACAAACACTACTTTAAAATCAATATACCGCCTTTAAAATAGAAACAACACTAAAAAAACATAATTCTCCTGATGCTTTATATAAGAAAAGCCATAGCAACATGCTACAACTTAATCTGGTTGTATTTAACTCCAAAAATCCTTTCTACATTAATGAAAATCTGTCAAATGCGAACTATAGAATATTGCAAAATGCTATGGAGTTTAAAAAGAAAAATTACATTCAGTCCGCGTATACATTTAGAGGACTAGTATTTATTAAACGCGCTACTAACGATGAACCAACTTGCATTGAACATGTGGACATTCTAGATGGGTTTCGCCCAATTAACAACAACTTTGGACAATCCATCTAAACAGCAATTAAGCAGCAGCAAAAATATATTTATATTATTAATTTTTTTTATCAAACTATTCATACACATTGCTTAAATTTGTTTCTTATTTTATGCATTTTCTTTAATTTCAATTCCCTTTTTTTATAAATTTTTTAACATTTATTACTTTTTTAACGTTGCTGATGATATTTCAATATTTTTTAACGAATACTTACTCCTTATGAGCCATACACCTAGCTCTAATATACATTCTAAAGACGTCAGTTATGCTATGGTGAAAATTTTAGCTAAACAAAAAGATGGCTTAAAGGTTTGTCATATAAATGCGAAAAGTTTAAATAACAAAATTGAAGAGTTTAGGTTAACGTTTGAAAATTCGGGTGTAGATATTATTTGCGTCTCTGAGACGTGGTTTAATGTAGAAACGCCTCAGTCACTAGTTAGTCTCAAAGGTATCATTTATATAGAGCAGATATACAATCTCACGGCGGCGGTGTAGCAATATATGTCACCAAAAAATTAAGCACCAAATGTTGCATTAAATCTGGACCTGGTAAAGCAGTCGAATACATTTTTATTGAAACTTCTTCACTTAACAAGAACATATTATTGGGATGCATTTACCGTCCGAACCGTAATATACATTTTGGAGAATTTTTCAATATGCTCGAACTTTTGACAGTAGAGTACAATGACGTTATAATTGCTGGTGACTTTAATTCTAATATTCTGTTGGAACATTTCCTGACAGAAAACATGTCGTCTCTGGGCCCTCTTCCTACAAATTCCACAACACCTACACACTTCTCTCGCAGTAATAATACCTTACTAGATCTTTTCTTTGTGTCTAACTCCTCATCCATACTTTTGTATAACCAAATATCCGCTCCGTGTTTTTCCAACCTTGATCTAATTTTTCTTACTTATGACTTCAAAACGCACCAACATGAGTACACTTATTCATACAGAGATAACAAGAATATTGATTATAATTTTTTATAGGAAAAAATTAATGGAACTGACTGGGATCGTATTTATTACATTCCATTAGTGGACAATAAGCTTTGTTTCCTTCAAGAAAACATTTTAAGTAGATTTAATTCCACAGTTCCTCTTAAAACGCGAGTGCATACGGTCAAGCCTAGTCCGTGGTTCTCGTCAACGATCAAGATTGCGATAATAAAGAGAGATTTAGCATATTCAAGATGGCGATTTAAAACACCCCCAACTTCGAAATGAATACTGTGCTGCTAGGAAAGACGTTAATAGTAAAATTAAACATGCCAAAACTGTATATATTTCTAGTAAATTCTTACTTGCTCTAGATTCCAAACAAAAATGGAAAACCATCTGCGAAATTGGCATTTGAAAACAAGTCTTATGATTGTCAGGTTGATGTCAATATGCTTAAAAAAAAAACTTAATTCTCCTTTGCACCCCATGAATGAGGTATGGGATAGCTTCTCGCGTTGTTGTGAATTAACACGCTTTCTATTTTTTAGATTCACAACTAACGGCACCTACTTATTTATCGACGAATGCGAACGTCACTGTTCTGAGAAGCTCTTACTAGACACGACGATTGAATCGACGCTTAATACTGCGAAGTTGCTGTCAAACAACATTCGAGGGGAGCCGACAATGAAAGAAAATTTTATTTATTTTTTTCTTTTAAGATGACTGGAGCCAGGTTTGAACCTGCGATCTCCCGCATGGTAGTCGCGTGTTCTAACCACTATGCCACGGCCGGTCCCATATGCTTAACACCACTTTTACTAGCACTCCCACGATTGATACCAAAAATAACTTCTACAATTTCGAAAATATTTTGCAAAAAAATGCAATAAACTTTAAATTTATATATGTAAATCAGTTTGATGTTTTATGTTGTCTTTCTGAAGTAAAATCTAATGCCAAGGTTTTAAAGAATACTTTTGCCATTTCTTTTACCTCACAAAACTAATTTTTTCAATACCATCATTACCACTAGTTCCTATCCTTCAATGTGGAAACATGCTAAGATTATACCCATCCCGAAATCGAATAGTGATTACCGGCCAATTGCCATACTTTGCTTTTTTATCAAAAGTATTTGTAAAGCTTCTTCACAAACAATTTACTGCACACATCAGTTTTAATTCGCTAATGCACGAAAAACAATCAGGATTTTGTCCATATCACAGCTGTACTAGTTGCCTATTAGAAGTCTCCGAAAATATAAGGCCAAATCCCCAAATTGAAATATTTAATCCCCGAAAATTCCCAAAAAAAAGCAAAAACCCCGAAATAATCCCATTCCTTTTAAAGGAAATTCGAATAAGTTTTAGGTTTTAAAATTAAAATTTGTAATTTAATTCAGTTTAACAAACAAACGAAACGATATCTTCAGTATAAAAAAAAATCAAACTTAAATATTATATTAAATTATTTAAATAAAAATCAGGAACAAAATTTGTTTTTTATTTATTTAAAAAAACAAAAAAACATAACAAAAAATTCATTTAGTTGAATACAAATTATATTTATATTCAAAACATCTTTAAAAAAAATTCATATTATATATTAATCAGTCAATTAAATTTCGTCCTCTTACACAAATTCGTATTATTTGTACTCCATTTTTCAGTCAATGTTTATAATATTAAAAACTTCAGATTCTAAACATCGGTGTCGTCGCCTTTTGCTAAATTTTTGTGCATCTTGTGAGAGTTAAACCGCTTAAGCATTTCCAGTGACGGATTGTATTTATCACAACATATTGAATTGGTTTTAAAATGGGTATTTATTCTTAATAATGCCTCTAGAAGCTCATATTGAATTTTGTTGCATATTTTAGTTTTGGTGTTGTTCAGAACTAAGAATACCCTCTCCACGCAACCATTACTAGTTGGCAGGTAGAGCATATTTAGACCTTTTCAGCCAACTCCATAAATGGTTGATTGCCTGCTGCATCCTGATAGGAATACATTTTAGGCCAAGCTGAGTTAAGATTAGTTTGGTGGACACATTTGTGCCATTTGCAATAGAAGAGATTTAAGATAAGAAGATAGTGGCATAAATCCTGAATCCGTATCCATTGATTTTTTTACATTCTCTATGCCAAAAGATGGCTTAAAGGTTTGTCATATAAATGCGAAAAGTTTAAATAACAAAATTGAAGAGTTTAGGTTAACGTTTGAAAATTCGGGTGTAGATATTATTTGCGTCTCTGAGACGTGGTTTAATGTAGAAACGCCTCAGTCACTAGTTAGTCTCAAAGGTATCATTTATATAGAGCAGATATACAATCTCACGGCGGCGGTGTAGCAATATATGTCACCAATAAATTAAGCACCAAATGTTGCATTAAATCTGGACCTGGTAAAGCAGTCGAATACATTTTTATTGAAACTTCTTCACTTAACAAGAACATATTATTGGGATGCATTTACCGTCCGAACCGTAATATACATTTTGGAGAATTTTTCAATATGCTCGAACTTTTGACAGTAGAGTACAATGACGTTATAATTGCTGGTGACTTTAATTCTAATATTCTGTTGGAACATTTCCTGACAGAAAACATGTCGTCTCTGGGCCCTCTTCCTACAAATTCCACAACACCTACACACTTCTCTCGCAGTAATAATACCTTACTAGATCTTTTCTTTGTGTCTAACTCCTCATCCATACTTTTGTATAACCAAATATCCGCTCCGTGTTTTTCCAACCTTGATCTAATTTTTCTTACTTATGACTTCAAAACGCACCAACATGAGTACACTTATTCATACAGAATTAACAAGAATATTGATTATAATTTTTTATAGGAAAAAATTAATGGAACTGACTGGGATCGTATTTATTACATTCCATTAGTGGACAATAAGCTTTGTTTCCTTCAAGAAAACATTTTAAGTAGATTTAATTCCACAGTTCCTCTTAAAACGCGAGTGCACACGGTCAAGCCTAGTCCGTGGTTCTCGTCAACGATCAAGATTGCGATAATAAAGAGAGATTTAGCATATTCAAGATGGCGATTTAAAACACCCCCAACTTCGAAATGAATACTGAGCTGCTAGGAAAGACGTTAATAGTAAAATTAAACATGCCAAAACTGTATATTTTTCTAGTAAATTCTTACTTGCTCTAGATTCCAAACAAAAATGGAAAACCATCTGCGAAATTGGCATTTGAAAACAAGTCTTATGATTGTCAGGTTGATGTCAATATGCTTAACACCACTTTTACTAGCACTCCCACGGTTGATACCAAAAATAACTTCTACAATTTCGAAAATATTTTGCAAAAAAATGCAATAAACTTTAAATTTATATATGTAAATCAGTTTGATGTTTTATGTTGTCTTTCTGAAGTAAAATCTAATGCCAAGGTTTTAAAGAATACTTTTGCCATTTCTTTTACCTCACAAAACTAAGTTTTTCAATACCATCATTACCACTAGTTCCTATCCTTCAATGTGGAAACATGCTAAGATAATACCCATCCCGAAATCGAATAGTGATTACCGGCCAATTGCCATACTTTGCTTTTTTATCAAAAGTATTTGTAAAGCTTCTTCACAAACAAATTACTGCACACATCAGATTTAATTCGCTAATGCACGAAAAACAATCAGGATTTTGTCCATATCACAGCTGTACTAGTTGCCTATTAGAAGTCTCCGAAAATATAAGGCCAAATCCCCAAATTGAAATTTTTAATCCCCGAAAATTCCCAAAAAAAAGCAAAAACCCCGAAATAATCCTATTCCTTTTAAAGGAAATTCGAATAAGTTTTAGGTTTTAAAATTAAAATTTGTAATTTAATTCAGTTTAACAAACAAACGAAACGATATCTTCAGTATAAAAAAAATTAAACTTAAATATTATATTAAATTATTTAAATAAAAATCAGGAACAAAATTTGTTTTTTATTTATTTAAAAAAACAAAAAAACATAACAAAAAATTCATTTAGTTGAATACAAATTATATTTATATTCAAAACATCTTTAAAAAAAATTCATATTATATATTAATCAGTCAATTAAATTCCGTCCTCTTACACAAATTCGTATTATTTGTACTCCATTTTTCAGTCAATGTTTATAATATTAAAAACTTCAGATTCTAAACATCGATGTCGTCGCCTTTTGCTAAATTTTTGTGCATCTTGTGAGAGTTAAACCGCTTAAGCATTTCCAGTGACGGATTGTATTTATCACAACATATTAAATTGGTTTTAAAATGGGTATTTATTCTTAATAATGCCTCTAGAAGCTCATATTGAATTTTGTTGCATATTTTAGTTTTGGTGTTGTTCAGAACTAAGAATACCCTCTCCACGCAACCATTACTAGTTGGCAGGTAGAGCATATTTAGACCTTTTCAGCCAACTCCATAAATGGTTGATTGCCTGCTGCATCCTGATAGGAATACATTTTAGGCCAAGCTGAGTTAAGATTAGTTTGGTGGACACATTTGTAGCATTTGCAATAGAAGAGATTTAAGATAAGAAGATAGTGGCAAAAATCCTGAATCCGAATCCATTGATTTTTTTACATTCTCTATGCCATCTTCATTCTGCAAATGAGCAACAACAAATAAACTGATGGTTTGTGAGTCGTGTTCCCACCACACTTTGGTTTGTTAATGATAACTATACATGATTGCCAACCACTTTAACGAAATAGATAAGTGCTACATTTGTGACTCTTTTTAGTAGATATGTAAACAAACGAGACAATATCTTTGATAATCCGCCAAAAAAAAAACATGTGTGAGAAAATGTAAAATATGATGAAAAATCCCCTTTTAATTCCCCATACAAACGATGACATCCCCATAAAATTCACATATCCCCAAGTCAAAAATGTCATCTCTTTTTTCAAATAAAAATCCCCAAAAAGGGGAAAAATCCCCTAAACTGGCAACGCTGGAAATTTTTCTAGTCCTGTTAGACCACTCCAAGGCCTTCGATACAGTAAATCACACTAACTTATGTAAGAAGCTGACACATTTTTTTAATTTCGCACCTACAGCCGGGAAACTAATAAATTCCAATCTTTCTGGACGCACACTATCTGTACACACAAGTAATGGTGTTTCTGAAAAACTTCCATGAACAAAAGGAGTTCCACAGGCATCAATTCTAGGGCCCATACTATTTTCTGTTTATATAAACGACTTACCGCAACAATTGTCATTTTCTAAAATACATATGTACGCGGATGATGTGCAGCTTTATCCAAGTTGTCCACTAAATTCTATAGTTGAGCATATTGAAAAAATTAATAAAGATTTATCTCAAATTCATACCTGGGCAACGGCAAATGGACTCTGCCTAAATCCCCGAAAATCGAAATGTCTGTTAATACATAAAAGGAACGTTGTTTCTACAAATCTAAATGTTGAGATACTACTAAATGGATAATCATGCTACAAATCTTGGCATAGTCTTTAACAATAACTTAAGTTGGTCGAATCACATTAACATAGTTGTCGAACAAACATACTCAAAGCTTAGAGCTTTGCGTCAACGCAAATTCATACTCCTCTATAAATACGTGTACTACTTACAAAGTCGTATATACTGCCTGAATTGTTCTTTGGTTATGAGCTATTTTCTAACAGTGATTCCTCTAGCAAAAGAAAACTGAATGTTGTGTTTATAATACTATACCTTCTAAACATAAAGATACTTATTTACCTTCATAAAATAATATATACTCAGAAAACATACCTCTTTCAAAAACCGCAATTTGCTGGGTCTAATAGGGGTAAAAAGCTTATTCCTTTAATTCGTCGAAGTCTTGTGTCTGATTGACAATTCTTTATTCATAATATTCATCTTTGGAATACACTCCCACACAGCCTACAAACTATTAGCAACGCTAATAAATTTAAAAAACATTCTTGATTTATATAAAACCTAAGATTATAATAATTAAATGCTTTTTTAATAACTAAAGATGTGTAATAGTTTGCAATATATTTCCTTAAGTTTTCAAAATGCTTATATACTTACTTTTTTTATTTATTTCCCCATATATTATTGTTAATTTAAAAACTTTTTTTTTGTTTTAATACATTACTTAACATTTAAACTCCTGTACTGTAATTATAAGAAATTTTTTCTTGTTGTACAAAATATTAAATAATAAACAAATAAAAAATAGTTGTTATTCATGTATTTCCAGGAACGCAACTTTCACATCCCATACTAAAATCACACAATTCAAGAATGTGTTTGGTTTTGATGCTGTTGGAAATTTTGTTCAATTGTTTTATATACGATACTAGCTGACCTGGCAGACTTCGTCCTGCGTCCAAAATAATTGATAAAGATATTGAGTACTTGTTGGAATCTAATAACGATTGGCCTCTTTTCTTTGGCCTCTGAAATTTATAAATTTAAAGTGCGAGGGGAGTGTGATGCAAGGTAAAGCTTCTGATCGGTTTAACTTGGCAAACCCAGAGTGATCCTTGCCAATTGCACTTCAAGTCTACTCACAGAGCTCCGTATTCGTAGTACTATTGCGGACGGAGTCCTCCACGTGGTGACGCCTGGAAGCGTGCCTCTGACACCCGTCAGAGCACGACTAACTGTGAGGGGCGAAACCTAAAACCCAGGCACGTCTGCTCAGAGTGTGCGGTACCCTGGTCAGCGTCTGACCCAGAATGGGCGGCTGTAATTAAATCCTGGCAGGAGGAGAAAACTGCGACGCGGTGCGCTGGGCTTGCAACCCGCCACCGACGTATAAACTATTGCATTGAAAAGAAGTAAGAAAATAATAAAAAGGACCCCCCAAAATGTTGACGACCACCGCAAACGAATTAAGGACCATGATTTAAGGATATGCACCTGGAATGTTAGAACACTGTATAGACCAGGTGCCTCCATCCAACTGGCGGAAGTCCTCGAAGAATACAAGGCTGACATAACCGCTTTACAGGAAATCCGGTGGATGGGACACGGGTGCTCCCGCAAGAAGATGTACGACATCTACTATAGTGGCCATGCGGACAAGCACGAGTTTGGATGTGGATTTGTGGTTGGCAAGAGACTGCGACACCTAGTCTCAAGGTTCAACCCGGTGTGTGAACGTATAGCCACCATAAGAGTCAAAACAAATGTTTCCACATAACAGTTATATGTGCCCATGCTCCCACAGAAGGGAAAGCGATGAGGACAAAGACGAGTTCTACGAGAGCCTAGAAAATGTATATGACCGTAGCCCGAGCCATGACATTAAAATTGTACTAGGCGATTTTAATGCTAAAATAGGCAGGGAAACCGCATTTGAGCCTACCATCGGAATATTCAGTCTGCACACCGAAACGTTGAACAATGGCATCAGACTGATTGATTTCTCTGCGGCAAGAAATATGGTAGTTAGCAGCACTAGATTTAACCATAAAAATATTCATAAGGCAACATGGTTGTCTCCAGATCAATTGACGAGGAATCAGATTGATCATGTGGTAGTCGATGGAAGGCACGCTTCGAGTTTTCTGGACGTACGAGTGATTAGGGGTGCGAACATTGACTCCGATCACTTCCTTACCGCAGTTAAGGTACGCACAAGGCTAAGCATGGCGAAAAACGTACGTAACCAGGCACAACGAAAGCTGGACATCGGTAAACTGCGGACCACAGAGGTAGCAAACGCCTACTCTAACCACCTAACTCAACTGCTGCGGAATGCTCCAACCCCTGACAATATAACCTCGCAGTGGCAAAATATAGCCGACTCCTTAGAACGGGCTGCGAGAAGCGTACTTAGGTACTCAAAGCCATATCAAGAATATGCCTGGTACGATGATGAATGTCGCAATGCCACGAGAGAGACGGTTGCTGCATACAGGGCGAAACTGCAGCCAATGGCAACGCGAGCTGTTCGTAAACAGCACAGGGAGAAGACACGAGAGGCAACTCGTCTTTTTAGACGGAAAAAGGAGCTGAAGAAGAGGCAGGATGAGTGCACAGAGTTGCTCCGAAGCAGAGGGGAATCCCAAAAACTCTACAAGAGAGTTAAGGCGAGAATGCGTGGTACAGGGTTACCCTCCTGCAAGGACAGCGATGGTCAGCTAGTGAAGGAGCCGGATAACGTTCTGAGGATATGGAGAAATCATTTTAAAAATTTATTGGATGCAGACACCACTCCTGAAGACCCCGCTCCAATCCATGACGATGGTGTTTACTGTCCGCCTCCGAGCCAGAGCGAGATACGTGTGGCAATCTCCCGCCATAAAAACAACAAAGCTGCTGGAGCCGATGGTCTCCCTGCTGAATTGTTTAAGGCTGGCGGGGAGGAGCTGATTAGGAGCATAGCTCATGGAGAACATCTGGCAAGAGGAGAGCATGCCCGGGGATTGGAGTCTCAGTCTGTTATGTCCCATATACAAGAAAGGAGATCGTAGGGAATGGAAGAACAACCGTGGAATAAGCCTATTACCAATTGCGTACAAGGTCCTTTCAAGCATATTGTGTGAACGTCTAAAGCCAATTGTAGAGAAACTAATTGGACCATATCAGTGCGGCTTTAGACCTGGCAAATCTACGACGGATCAAATATTCACCTTACGACAAATCCTGAAAAAAAACCATGAAAAGCAGACCGACCACCTCTTTGTCGACTACAAAGCTGCCTTCGACTCTCCGATAAGGAATAGGCTTTATGAGGCCATGTCTGAGTTTGGTATTCCTGCATAGCTGATTCGACTTTGCAAATGTACCTAAGACAACACCAAATCCTCGGTTAAGATTGGTAAGGATCAGTCTGAACCATTCAACACGGAAAGAGGTCTCAGGCAGGGCGATAGCCTGTCCTGTACACTATTTAATATAGTTATGGAGAAGGTGATGAGAAAGGCTGGTGTCAACATGTCTGGAACCATATTCCACAAGAGCCACATGCCACTAGCCTATGCCGATGATATAGACATCATTGACCGAAATCTGCGGGATGTTACTGCAGTTTTCTCATCACTAGAAAAGGAGTCAGCAAAAATGGGTTTAGCGGTCAACGAGGACAAAACAAAAATAATGATTTCGACGAACAAAGAGTCCTCTCGATGGGGACGCACCGTGAACGTTGACAATTATTGTTTTGAGGTAGTCGACGAATTTACCTACCTCGGATTTTCCGTCAACAAGAAAAATAATGTCAGCCAAGAAATTAAACGGAGAATAGTGCTAGCCAATAGATGTTTCTACGGACTTCGGCAGCACTTTAGTAACACCACCTTCTCTCGGAATACTAAGAAACAGCTATACAAGGTGCTTATCTTACCTGTTCTGTTGTATGCTGCCGAATCATGGGTGCTTACTACAACGGACCTGGGAGTATTCGAGAGAAAAGTACTCCGAAAAATATATGGACCTATCTGTGTCGAAGGCGAGTTTCGCCATCGGATGAACCATGAGCTGTATGAGCTTCACCACGACATCGACGTAGCTAAAAGAGTCAGAATCCAACGACTTCGATGGCTGGGACATGTTTCCAGGATGGATGTAAATGCTCCAGCGAGAAAGGTGTTTGACGGCGAACCTGAAGGACGGCGCAGAGCAGGGAGACCCAAACTCCGTTGGAAGGACCAAGTGGTAGGCGATGTGCCATCATCTGGTAGGACTAACTGGAGGACACACGCAGAAGACCGAAGCGTGTGGAATTCTTTATTACTTCAGGCCTCAAATTGATGAACTACGTTTCGTAAATTGTAATTGGCCACTTAAGTAAGTAAGTAAAGTGCGAGGGGTCTCCCAAATTTTTTCCACAATAAAATTTAATTTTATGCTAAAAGCAAAGAAGACGATAAGATATTCTTGTCAGAATTGCTAACATTGTCTCTCTACGGCTTCCTATAACCATTAGTCAGTCAGATTAACATATATTTATCCTTAGTCGATTTAAGTAAACACGTGTTTCAGCTTTTTTCACTAACATCTTTTTTTAGTGTATAATGTTTATCAACGACAAGCGTGAGAGGCTCTTCAACCACACGATCGCGAACAGCAGCAATATTTTCTGCAGTACTAGCTGTACGCGCAAGCACTGGAGCATAGCTCATGGAGAACATCTGGCAAGAGGAGAGCATGCCCGGGGATTGGAGTCTCAGTCTGTTATGTCCCATATACAAGAAAGGAGATCGTAGGGAATGGAAGAACAACCGTGGAATAAGCCTATTACCAATTGCGTACAAGGTCCTTTCAAGCATATTGTGTGAACGTCTAAAGCCAATTGTAGAGAAACTAATTGGACCATATCAGTGCGGCTTTAGACCTGGCAAATCTACGACGGATCAAATATTCACCTTACGACAAATCCTGAAAAAAAACCATGAAAAGCAGACCGACCACCTCTTTGTCGACTACAAAGCTGCCTTCGACTCTCCGATAAGGAATAGGCTTTATGAGGCCATGTCTGAGTTTGGTATTCCTGCATAGCTGATTCGACTTTGCAAATGTACCTAAGACAACACCAAATCCTCGGTTAAGATTGGTAAGGATCAGTCTGAACCATTCAACACGGAAAGAGGTCTCAGGCAGGGCGATAGCCTGTCCTGTACACTATTTAATATAGTTATGGAGAAGGTGATGAGAAAGGCTGGTGTCAACATGTCTGGAACCATATTCCACAAGAGCCACATGCCACTAGCCTATGCCGATGATATAGACATCATTGACCGAAATCTGCGGGATGTTACTGCAGTTTTCTCATCACTAGAAAAGGAGTCAGCAAAAATGGGTTTAGCGGTCAACGAGGACAAAACAAAAATAATGATTTCGACGAACAAAGAGTCCTCTCGATGGGGACGCACCGTGAACGTTGACAATTATTGTTTTGAGGTAGTCGATGAATTTACCTACCTCGGATTTTCCGTCAACAAGAAAAATAATGTCAGCCAAGAAATTAAACGGAGAATAGTGCTAGCCAATAGATGTTTCTACGGACTTCGGCAGCACTTTAGTAACACCACCTTCTCTCGGAATACTAAGAAACAGCTATACAAGGTGCTTATCTTACCTGTTCTGTTGTATGCTGCCGAATCATGGGTGCTTACTACAACGGACCTGGGAGTATTCGAGAGAAAAGTACTCCGAAAAATATATGGACCTATCTGTGTCGAAGGCGAGTTTCGCCATCGGATGAACCATGAGCTGTATGAGCTTCACCACGACATCGACGTAGCTAAAAGAGTCAGAATCCAACGACTTCGATGGCTGGGACATGTTTCCAGGATGGATGTAAATGCTCCAGCGAGAAAGGTGTTTGACGGCGAACCTGAAGGACGGCGCAGAGCAGGGAGACCCAAACTCCGTTGGAAGGACCAAGTGGTAGGCGATGTGCCATCATCTGGTAGGACTAACTGGAGGACACACGCAGAAGACCGAAGCGTGTGGAATTCTTTATTACTTCAGGCCTCAAATTGATGAACTACGTTTCGTAAATTGTAATTGGCCACTTAAGTAAGTAAGTAAAGTGCGAGGGGTCTCCCAAATTTTTTCCACAATAAAATTTAATTTTATGCTAAAAGCAAAGAAGACGATAAGATATTCTTGTCAGAATTGCTAACATTGTCTCTCTACGGCTTCCTATAACCATTAGTCAGTCAGATTAACATATATTTATCCTTAGTCGATTTAAGTAAACACGTGTTTCAGCTTTTTTCACTAACATCTTTTTTTAGTGTATAATGTTTATCAACGACAAGCGTGAGAGGCTCTTCAACCACACGATCGCGAACAGCAGCAATATTTTCTGCAGTACTAGCTGTACGCGCAAGCACTGGTGTTTTCACATCTCTTACATACCCGGTTTGTTCAAATTTTTCCACATTTGGATGATTACATTGACCTAAAAAATCACGAACTGCACGATATGCATTTTTATTTTAACTCCCAATTTCATAACAAGCCTGAATAACTTTAACGCGTTGTATATTTCCATGGTTAAAATTGAGTAAGTCTGAAATTGAGAAATGTCAAATGAAATGCAGAAAAGGTGTTTAGGTGTGGTTCACATTCAACTTCGACCCTTATAATTTAAGCACCCTTTATAAGTGTTGATAGCTTTTCAAACAAATAACTAAAAGAAAACTTTTCGCAATTATATTTAACTAGCTTTCCCGGCTCGCGTTGCTTCACCCGTACTCACAACTAATCTTATAACGAATATTTGCAATACAGGTAAATTGCAATTGCTTCATAAGACGAACGGACAGCCCATTTAATTAATTGTAGCTTTGTCCCTTTAGTCTGGGTTTTTGTACCGATTTAGTCCTTTTTTTATCCCTGAAAGTTACATTCGTATCACACAACTGAAATGGACTGGTACCTCCTCTAATTATATAGCAAGCATGCCCATTAGACCGTATCGCAAAAAAAAGTTCTCCGTACACCAGCGAATATGAAACATTGTTCCAAGAACATTTCAAAAAAAAAAAATTTATTTTTTTTGCCGAACGTAGGGGTCACCTTTTTAGTTTTTTCGTTATATCTTCCATATTAACAGTCCGATCTTAAAGCTTGATACAGCAAATTTTTTGTCTCAGCGAGGCCAATATTTTTGCTCTTAGGTCTATTGACCTCAAGTGTACCGTTCTAGTACTTACCCCCCAAATCTAATTTCCTACCACCCTAATGTGACACCCTAATGATAGAAATTTATAGCTCGCAAAAAAACCATAAAACTTTTGCGAAGAAAGTATCTCGATAAATACAGCACAACTATCTAAAAAATGCTTTTATAAATTCATTGTTGCCGATCGTAGGGGTCACCTTTTTAAATTTGTCATAGCTTCAGTATTTACATTCAGATATTAAAGTATGATATAACGATGTGTTTGTCTGTGGCAGACCAATTTTTTTTAATTCAAAAGTCTTTGATCTCTAATTACCTTTACTACTAACAAAATTTGTCCACCCTTAAAATGTTTTGTTATCGATTATAACGGATGCGATAGTGCGTTTAGATGGCTATATGGATGCAACTGGATGCATTCGTCAAATATTCGGTCCACAAGTTGTTAAGTTTATAAACTTCAAAAGTGACTCATACTTCGTCGAGGGTTTTGTTCATGTAGTACATGAATCTGCCATGGCGGTCACCGACAAGCAATGCAAGGGCCACATTTTATCTAAGCCCGAGAGCCGTCAAAAATGTAGCCAACTTAAATCACGTAGTGGTATGATCGACTTAAATTTCTATTATTTGACTTTGCTTTTTGTTGCTAATTCCTTGTTGTATAATTTGAGGTATGATGTAAAGGTTACTTCAGGTCAAAGACTTTTGAATTAAAATAATAAGTCTGCCACAGACAAACACATCGATATATCATACATTAATATCTGAATGTAAATACTGAAGCTATGACAAATTAAAAAAGGTAATCCCTACGATTGGCAACAATGAATTTATAAAAGCATTTTTTAGATAGTTGTGCTGTATTTATCGAGATACTTTCTTCGCAAAAGTTTTATGGTTTTTTGCGAGCTATAAATTTCTATCATTAGGGTGTCACATTAGGGTGGTAGGAAATTAGATTTGGGGGGTAAGTACTAGAACGGTACACTTGAGGTCAATAGACCTAAGAGCAAAAATATTGGCCTCGCTGAGACAAAAAATTTGCAAAAAAAAATTTGGCAAAAAAAATAAAAAAATTTTTTTTTGGAATGTCCTTGGAACAATGTTTCATATTCGCTGGTGTACGGAGAACTTTTTTTGTGTGCCTGTAAGGTGATACGGTCTAATGCCCATATACGGTTATAGCTAAAGCCGTTTGGTCTGGGTGATGGTAACAGTTTTATCCCTTTTCGGCCTTTATACCCCTTAATGTTAGAATTTTTAAAAACCCCACCTGACGGCTCTCTAATTCTATATGCTTATTCGTAATTCTACCTTCAGGAACTTGGTCTGGGCGATTGTACCAGTTTTACCCTTTTCGGCTTTTATACCCCTAAATTTTCGAATATCTAAAAACACCATCTGGCGGCACTCTAATTCCATAGGGAGGGATTTCGTAACTCTACCTTTAGATATTTGGTCTAGTATAAGTACCAGTTTTATCCCTTTTTTGTTTTTTTTACACCTAAAGATCGAATTTTGAGAAATTATTTCTAATCGCACAACTAAAATATTCACTTTAATTTTTCGCGATTATAGCTTTAGCCGATTGGTTTGGGTGATGGTACAAGTATTATACATAATTTATACATACCCCTAAAAGTACACAAATAAAATATAATTGCAATCGGTCTATTTATTTGGCCCATATAACGATTTTCTAAATAGGAGCGTGACATCGTCCTTCTTCGTACTTATAATTATTTAAAAGATACAGCCAATTTAAAATTTGAGTTCTATGGGGCGGTGCCACGCCCATCTCACCCACTTGCAAAAATCTCTTCTTAGTGCGCACCTATGTCATAAAAGGAAACTATATTCCAAATTTCACAGTTCTAGCTTTAACAGTTTGGGCTATGGAGTAATCAGTCAGTCACCCAAGCCTTTTATATATATATAGATGAACAGTTCATTTGATTTTTACGTAACTTTGTGCAAGGAAACAACATTGTGGAAAAATATTTACGTTATTTTTTGGTTGGTTTGTAATAATCTTGGCAAAACTTATTTTTTCTTGACAAGCATTAAAAATTCTTGTAAATCAAGAAAAATCAAATCCAAAAAGTATATATCTATGCATATAAAAGTGAATATATGGCCCTCCAAAGTTTATCAATGATTTGGAAAAAAATTTCAAATGTTTGGGAAAGTGCATTTATGAAAAGATTTAAAATATTTTTCTCATTTAGTGTAACCAGACCTCTTTCAATTCGAAATTGACCAGAGCGAGAACGCTCTGACCAAATATTGGTTTTGCTGATATGCTGGCAAATTGCGCGGCTAAGCTCGCCGAAATGGGGTGGTCCTTACCAACCAATTGATCTCTTAGACCTGATCGACAAATAAAACTCATACCAGCCTTTTTATAAAGGTGTCACCACTGACCACAGACTGCACAATACTTATGTAGTTCGGGACCCGAATGAGACCATAACTTATACTCACATATATTTACATATTATATCCATTCAGTCATCTGTTTCGGCAGGTGTCGTGCCGATAATAGACCCTCCCTCAAGGAATTCTTCCGCCAAATTCCACCGTGGCATTCCGTTTTGAGCAAGTTGGTGAAACGCCCCAATATTCATATCCCTACCTGTTAACCTATCGGCCTGAAATACTACCCTGTTTTACATCAGCCCGTCATTCTCGTAATAGGCTAAATTTAAAGAGGTTGTTTTATTTAACAATAATATTAATACCTTAAATTCAATAGTTTAATTCTTGTAAACAAAAAAAAAACATATCTATCCTAGGCATTTGTAATTGTTTTAAATTCAAGTTTATATTACAAATTTGATTTCCTTGAGATTGTTTTGTTTTGTTTTTAATTCAGAACAAATTCTTACTTACACAGTGCAACACATAAATTGGTGCCGCCTTCGTACCCAGCTATTATTGAAGTATATACCGAGACTAAAAAAATCCCCAAAGGATTTGGCCCCATTACATCGAAATATATTTTTTGATACTCCAATATTTTCACCCCAATACGATTTTTTTACCATTTTTAGAGAGTGCATATTTCATAAACTGTTCGGAATTTTTTCTTTTCGTCTTCGGCAAAGTTGTAGATCTAAATCAGAGCAAAAAAAGTCTCAAATAGACCGACCCAAAAGAATTGCATCTAGTGCATGAAAATTGTAAAAATATGGGAAAACGGCTATTTTTTCATGATGTTTTCACCATAAAATTATGATTATAATAAGTAATATTCCACATAAATCATACGCCACAGAGTACAACAAAATAAATTTTGTGTGGAAAACATCATGAAAAAATATCCTTTTTTTTCTATATTTTTGCAATTTTCATGCACTGGATGCAAGTTTTTTTTTGTCGGTTTATTTGACACTTTTTTGCTCTGGTTTTGATCTACAACTTTGCCGAAGACAAAAAGAAAAATTTTAAAATGGTTAATGAAATATGGACTCCGTAAAAATTATAAAAAAAAATCGTGTTGCCACTAGAAATGTTGGCAGCAAAAATGGGTTTAGCGGCCGTGGCATAGTGGTTAGAACACGTGACTACCATGCGGGAGATCACAGGTCCAACACCTGGCTCCAGTCATCTTAAAAAAAATTTGCTTTCATTGTCAGCTCCCGTCGAATGTTGTCGACAACAACTTCGCATTATTAGTGTCGATTTAATCGGCATGTCTAGTAAGAGCTTTTCAAACAGTGACGTTCGCATTCGTCGTTAAACCTCATTTATGGGGTGTTAAGGGAAATTAAGTTTTTTAAGGTCAACGAGGACAAAATAAAAAAATTGACCGAAAATTGCTTTTTTGTATGGAATTTTGTGTGAAATTGTTACGAATGATTTTTCGAAGTGAAAAATAAAAAAATGTTGCTGGAAAATTCAGAAATTTCCGGAAAAATTCGAAAAATTAAAATTTTTTTTTTCGACGAAATTTAGCTTTTTGTCGTATGATTTGATAGTTTAGGACGATGTAACTGTGAAAAATTTCCGATAATTATTCCGAAATTAATTTCAAATGGAAAAATAGAAAAATTCTTGGTGGAAAGCTCGGAAAATTGCGGAAAAACTCGAAAAACTTGGATTTTTGAGACGAAATTTTGCATTCTTTTACTTGATTTGATGAAAATCGTAAATTGAATTTTTGTGTCATATTTTGTATGCAATTGTTCCGTAGTGGCTTTTCGAAAGGAAAAGTTTTTGTTGGAAAATTACGGAAAATGCCAAAAAAAAATTATTTTTCGACGAAATTTTGCATTTTAACGAATGATTTGATATTTTTGGAGGATGTTATGTGAAAATTTTGGATAATTATTCCTACTCGGAAAATTCCGGAAAAACTCGAAAAATTTGGATTTTTTCGATTGATTTAATGATTACAGTCGACATAAAAGTGGAAAATTCGTTATAATGCTTGAAAAATTTCGGATTATTGTGAATTTTGTTAATGTTAAATGACATATTACGTGAATCAAAAATATAACGGATGTTTTCCAATGACGGTAGTTGACGTCAGCCGAAGTTGTTGATTAACCCGGATACAATCCGCGTTATAAGGTAATGGCGTCTCATTACACAGTGGAACAGTGAAAACACACACCAACATAGTTATGCGTGTCTGAGAGTATTACTGGAGATGAGTAAAGCCATAGCTCAGTTCGTCAATAATAGTAAATTACAAATAATATTATGTCATCGTTGCTTTTTGAAAAAGTAACAAAATACATTTTTTTTCACTTTTTTAAAAATTAAAGAGGGCATATAATATTTTTTGAAATTAACAATTCTAGGAATATCTTTAGCGACGTGTTATATAAGCTAGGGTTTACTGAACGTTCGAAAAAGTCTGATTTTGTGTCATAGTGTTATGTATTATTAAAATGAACAATTCTTCAAATTTTTTTTTTTAAATTGCTTTAAAACATTCGTATTCAAGGGTAAATGCAACATCGCGTGGGCGCTTTGTTACCACCACCAAACGAAGATCATAAATTCCTTTAGATCTATTTCGTTACGATTAAACGCGAAATGATCGAACAATTGCAAAATCTTCTGACTGAGCATAACGCATTGGTCAGATCGTTCAAAACCGCATTAGACGACCACAAGACATTATCAGAGCAGACAAAAGACCCTCTGAAGGCCATGCAATACAAGTCAATGCTTCTACTATCAATAAAGTCGTAATGGTGATTGTTGGGGAGAAAATGAAATCACTCGATATTGTTCTCAAGCGTCGGGATGGTGGACAACTGCACTTCAATATTTGATGTTCTGTCGTGGAGAGGATGGCTGTCACCTCAATTTAAAGATGGTCAATACAACGAAAGGATCGTTCGATGCACGATGCATTCAATCGCCAACTACGACGAGAGCAGGACTATGATCGAGATGTGCTGGCTGAAAGAGTCCGAACAAATGTGCCGCTTAATCGAACGTGTGCGATTCGCTGATGAAGGTTGTTGACGATGGAATGGGTGGATTACTGAACGGGCCATACTAGCAGCAAAGACTAAGGACGTCGATAGCCTGAATGTTATTATTGAAATTCGAATCGATGGAGACCTGCAATGATACAAATTCTCTGACAACGTGACCGACGAGAATGAGGCGACCAACTACCCGGCAGAATTTTTGAACTCCCTAAATGTGCCTGGAACTCCGTCGAATAATTTACAGCTGATGATGGGATCGATCATAATCATGTTGCGGAATCTAAAATCATTATCTAAATCATCAACGGTACGCGGTTGTCCGTTAAGAAACTGATGAACAATGTGATTAAAGCGACGATCATCAAGGTCAAATTTAAGAGAAGAGGAAGTCCTTATCCTCCGATTTCCTGTTATTCTTATTCTGGCGAATTTAATTCCCTATTCGATTGGCTGTTGTGAAAGCAATCAGTTAATACAAAACCAATCGTTGGAAGTTTGCCTGTTCGCGTGTCGGCAAACCGTCTTAATTGTTCGTTTTTGTGACGGAAAACGAATTGAAAAACATTGTTTATCAGATCGCTCATCACTGATTTCGATAGAATTCAAATAAATTACATTACAATTTGAACTATCAGTGTTTTAATATTACCCTGGGGCTTTTATGAAGACGTTAACTTAGGAGCGAGACGAAGTTCGCCGAGTCCGAAGTTGTATGGCAGAACAAAGTTTGCCGGGTCAGCTAGTACGAAATAAATATTTTGCTTAAGGCATAGTGTTTTATTTATTTGAAAATAAGTTATGTTTTTCACAACTTGTATAGAGGCGATTGCTAAAAAATTGAGTAAAAACAGGTTGCAACATCAGCAACATGCCTGTTAGGCTGCAATTATCGCCTATTCTATTTTATTATCACCTTATCCTCTTTTTAATATTCTTCGTAAACTTGGGATGCAACATGTTCTTAAAAGTGCCTTTTTGTACTCCCGTTGGGATTTCTTCCATGAATGCTGCAGCGAAGTATCCGATGAATATGGTAAAAGGACCCACAAAGGCTTTCTAACTTTAGAAAAGCGTTACGAAGGAAAATAGATGCCTACTATGCTCGCTGACTGCTGCTATTTTAGGTGACGGCATAAAATAAATAAATATTATTATTTACTAATAGAAAATATATATTTGTTCTTCTTATTTTTCACGATTTAAGCTCTACTAGTATCGGTTATTGTATTTAGAAAAGATTCTGTTGGATCAAATAAAGTTTTCATTACATTTATGCAAAATGTATTTTTATGCAACATAAAGAAAGCTTAAAAATTTATATCCAAATAAATAAAAAACTGTGCCAGATGAAGAAAATCTGAAAATATATTTAAAATCATGACATTAGCAACTATAGGAATCACAGTTCAGATATCCAGAAAAATTAAAGCTCATAGATAAAAATAAATATCATAAATAAATTCCTCGACTCCAAAAACTGTAAGATACCACAACTTTCCGGGATAATAAAAATTTTTTGGAAATTTTTATTTGTGATGGTTATAACTTTTGATTGGAACAACGTATTTGATCTAAAAATATAAATATCTTTACAGTCAAAGAAAATCTGAGCTCACAATCTTAAAAATACTAAATCCATCTCGTCCAAAAATGACACAATTTTTTTTATTTTCAATTATCTCTTCACCTAATGTGGCGGGCGCGTAGAACGACCCCGAATAGATTCGTGGGTGCAATTCAGCGCCGTTCATAGGGAAAGCGCAGCGGCCTGACATACTATTCGTAGACATTGGCAACAACCTGCAGTCAGCTGTTTTTTTGACAACTGGCAATGCACAGTGGCGCCAACCATGAATTAGCAAAGTCTATTTCGCGAACAAGTCTGAGCAAGTGACGCCTTGCTGAAATATTTCCGCCATGCAAATATCTTTTCATTGTTGCTATCCATGACGATAACACCCATCGAGAAGAAGCTATTATCTAAGAAGGTTAACATTTCAAGAAGTGGATAATCGACCACGAGGTATTCATACCGGCAGCATTGGTAAGGCTCTCTTTTTACAAAAGTTTATTGGGAAAAAGTGTTTAGTTAGACCGATAGATAATTTTTTATCCTCTCCTTTTTTGGTATAGGCACCTTTTTCCTCAAGAAAAATTTTGTTCGAACATTCGCAGCGTCGCATAAACCTGCCCACCGATCAAACCGACAGCGGCTTGACGTCATCTCGGGGCCACCTGCTTAAAGCGTAAAGTGTTCCAAGTGTCGCCACCGAAACCGAGCTTGCAGCGGCGAGTGCGAACATTGGTACGCCTCCCGTTCGGAAGTTTCAGCCCCGGTGGAACGTTTGTGATACACGTTTCCTCCCCGCACCTGTCGGCAGGCCTGGATCCAGATCCAGACAAATTGACAACAAAATTGGCCACAAAGACTATCCACCTCACAGTCCGTCCATGGGAACTTTCGTTGGGAGGCCTTGAACATTTGCCAGTGCTTCCACACCCACCAAATTTCATCAAATTTCAAAATTTCATCAACTTTAAAACATTTCATCAACTTTAGTTCAACATTTCACCAACTTTAAAACATTTCATCAACTTTAGTTCAACATTTCACCAGCTTTAAAACATTCCATCAACTTTCAAACGACGGTCTTATTTGGTATGTAAACCCATTTTCTTTACTATATGTAACCATGAGGATAGAGTGAGCCCGGCGCTTGGAAATTAATATAACCGAGTAATGCTCAACTTGGGCCAATTCTACAAAAGTTTGGGTGTGCCCATTTACAAGTGAAACCTGTACCGGGCGACAGTTGATTTATAAAATTATCCCCCCTCCTCAAACTGCCATTTTATACCATGTATGTGCCCTTGGATGTGTGGTCCAAAGTGGTTTTATATAGTTATCGAAATATTATACCTAGATCTATATATATATACTATTTTTTTTAAATTTAAATTGGATATGCTTGTTATAGTTGCATATTTGTGTTTTCAGCTCGAAGTTTTGTTGGGTTAGAAAGAGCCTGTGGTCGCCACTGTAAATTTGCTTTTTGATGGTTTTAAAAAAAAAGGTTGAAAAAGAAATGAGTAAAATGAACGATAATCGATAGGGAATGAGCGCTCAGGAAACATCGATGGTAGCAGATGCTATTAACATTATTTTTGCGGAGGGAAAATGCCCTTATACATATATATACAAAACGTCCTCTCAAGCCGAAAGAACACTTTGAACTATTTATCTTAGTCCAGTAGGGTTCAAAATAATGCCCCTATAAAATCTTCTATAAAACCATGTATAATACAATGTAGGAGAAAACAAGATCTAAAACAAAAAGAAGAGTAAAAAGAACTTACGAAATTTATCTTAACTTAAATAAGATCAATTTTTCCGTTACCTAGTATCCTCATATAGGACAATAATACTAAAATAGAGAACGAAAAGAATCAAAGGAATTAAAAAATTTTAAATATAACACAGTGCAACATTTCTAAGGTCATCGTCTGGTGTCGCCTTCGTACCCAGATATTTTTGAAGTATATACCAAGACTAAAAAAATCCCCAAAGGATTTGGCTCCATTACATCGAAACATTTTTTTATGGATACTCCAATATTTTCACCCCAACACGATTTTTTTTTTATCATTTTTACGGAGTCCATATTTCATTAACCATTTTAAAATTTTTCTTTTTGTCTTCGGCAAAGTTGTAGATCTAAATCAGAGCAAAAAAAGTCTCAAATAGACCGACCCAAAAGAATTGCATCTAGTGCATGAAAATTGTAAAAATATGGGAAAAACGGCTATTTTTTCATGATGTTTTCACCATAAAATTATGATTATAATAAGTAATATTCCACATAAATCATACGCCACAGAGTACAACAAAATAAATTTTGTGTGGAAAACATCATGAAAAAATATCCTTTTTTTTCTATATTTTTGCAATTTTCATGCACTGGATGCAAGTTTTTTGGGTCGGTTTATTTGACACTTTTTTGCTCTGGTTTTGATCTACAACTTTGCCGAAGACAAAAAGAAAAATTTTAAAATGGTTAATGAAATATGGACTCCGTAAAAATGATAAAAAAAAAATCGTGTTGGGGTGAAAATATTGGAGTATCCATAAAAAAATGTTTCGATGTAATGGAGCCAAATCCTTTGGGGATTTTTTTAGTCTTGGTATATACTTCAAAAATATCTGGGTACGAAGGCGACACCAGACGATGACCTTAGAAATGTTGCACTGTGTTATATTTAAAATTTTTTAATTCCTTTTATTCTTTTCGTTCTCTATTTTAGTATTATTGTCCTATATGAGGATACTAGGTAACGGAAAAATTGATCTTATTTAAGTTAAGATAAATTTCGTAAGTTCTTTTTACTCTTCTTTTTGTTTTAGATCTTGTTTTCTCCTACATTGTATTATACATGGTTTTATAGAAGATTTTATAGGGGCATTATTTTGAACCCTACTGGACTAAGATAAATAGTTCAAAGTGTTCTTTCGGCTTGAGAGGACGTTTTGTATATATATGTATAAGGGCATTTTCCCTCCGCAAAAATAATGTTAATAGCATCTGCTACCATCGATGTTTCCTGAGCGCTCATTCCCTATCGATTATCGTTCATTTTACTCATTTCTTTTTCAACCTTTTTTTTAAAACCATCAAAAAGCAAATTTACAGTGGCGACCACAGGCTCTTTCTAACCCAACAAAACTTCGAGCTGAAAACACAAATATGCAACTATAACAAGCATATCCAATTTAAATTTAAAAAAAATAGTATATATATATAGATCTAGGTATAATATTTCGATAACTATATAAAACCACTTTGGACCACACATCCAAGGGCACATACATGGTATAAAATGGCAGTTTGAGGAGGGGGGATAATTTTATAAATCAACTGTCGCCCGGTACAGGTTTCACTTGTAAATGGGCACACCCAAACTTTTGTAGAATTGGCCCAAGTTGAGCATTACTCGGTTATATTAATTTCCAAGCGCCGGGCTCACTCTATCCTCATGGTTACATATAGTAAAGAAAATGGGTTTACATACCAAATAAGACCGTCGTTTGAAAGTTGATGGAATGTTTTAAAGCTGGTGAAATGTTGAACTAAAGTTGATGAAATGTTTTAAAGTTGGTGAAATGTTGAACTAAAGTTGATGAAATGTTTTAAAGTTGATGAAATTTTGAAATTTGATGAAATTTGGTGGGTGTGGAAGCACTGGCAAATGTTCAAGGCCTCCCAACGAAAGTTCCCATGGACGGACTGTGAGGTGGATAGTCTTTGTGGCCAATTTTGGTGTCAATTTGTCTGGATCTGGATCCAGGCCTGCCGACAGGTGCGGGGAGGAAACGTGTATCACAAACGTTCCACCGGGGCTGAAACTTCCGAACGGGAGGCGTACCAATGTTCGCACTCGCCGCTGCAAGCTCGGTTTCGGTGGCGACACTTGGAACACTTTACGCTTTAAGCAGGTGGCCCCGAGATGACGTCAAGCCGCTGTCGGTTTGATCGGTGGGCAGGTTTATGCGACGCTGCGAATGTTCGAACAAAATTTTTCTTGAGGAAAAAGGTGCCTATACCAAAAAAGGAGAGGATAAAAAATTATCTATCGGTCTAACTAAACACTTTTTCCCAATAAACTTTTGTAAAAAGAGAGCCTTACCAATGCTGCCGGTATGAATACCTCGTGGTCGATTATCCACTTCTTGAAATGTTAACCTTCTTAGATAATAGCTTCTTCTCGATGGGTGTTATCGTCATGGATAGCAACAATGAAAAGATATTTGCATGGCGGAAATATTTCAGCAAGGCGTCACTTGCTCAGACTTGTTCGCGAAATAGACTTTGCTAATTCATGGTTGGCGCCACTGTGCATTGCCAGTTGTCAAAAAAACAGCTGACTGCAGGTTGTTGCCAATGTCTACGAATAGTATGTCAGGCCGCTGCGCTTTCCCTATGAACGGCGCTGAATTGCACCCACGAATCTATTCGGGGTCGTTCTACGCGCCCGCCACATTAGGTGAAGAGATAATTGAAAATAAAAAAAATTGTGTCATTTTTGGACGAGATGGATTTAGTATTTTTAAGATTGTGAGCTCAGATTTTCTTTGACTGTAAAGATATTTATATTTTTAGATCAAATACGTTGTTCCAATCAAAAGTTATAACCATCACAAATAAAAATTTCCAAAAAATTTTTATTATCCCGGAAAGTTGTGGTATCTTACAGTTTTTGGAGTCGAGGAATTTATTTATGATATTTATTTTTATCTATGAGCTTTAATTTTTCTGGATATCTGAACTGTGATTCCTATAGTTGCTAATGTCATGATTTTAAATATATTTTCAGATTTTCTTCATCTGGCACAGTTTTTTATTTATTTGGATATAAATTTTTAAGCTTTCTTTATGTTGCATAAAAATACATTTTGCATAAATGTAATGAAAACTTTATTTGATCCAACAGAATCTTTTCTAAATACAATAACCGATACTAGTAGAGCTTAAATCGTGAAAAATAAGAAGAACAAATATATATTTTCTATTAGTAAATAATAATATTTATTTATTTTATGCCGTCACCTAAAATAGCAGCAGTCAGCGAGCATAGTAGGCATCTATTTTCCTTCGTAACGCTTTTCTAAAGTTAGAAAGCCTTTGTGGGTCCTTTTACCATATTCATCGGATACTTCGCTGCAGCATTCATGGAAGAAATCCCAACGGGAGTACAAAAAGGCACTTTTAAGAACATGTTGCATCCCAAGTTTACGAAGAATATTAAAAAGAGGATAAGGTGATAATAAAATAGAATAGGCGATAATTGCAGCCTAACAGGCATGTTGCTGATGTTGCAACCTGTTTTTACTCAATTTTTTAGCAATCGCCTCTATACAAGTTGTGAAAAACATAACTTATTTTCAAATAAGTAAAACACTATGCCTTAAGCAAAATATTTATTTCGTACTAGCTGACCCGGCAAACTTTGTTCTGCCATACAACTTCGGACTCGGCGAACTTCGTCTCGCTCCTAAGTTAACGTCTTCATAAAAGCCCCAGGGTAATATTAAAACACTGATAGTTCAAATTGTAATGTAATTTATTTGAATTCTATCGAAATCAGTGATGAGCGATCTGATAAACAATGTTTTTCAATTCGTTTTCCGTCACAAAAACGAACAATTAAGACGGTTTGCCGACACGCGAACAGGCAAACTTCCAACGATTGGTTTTGTATTAACTGATTGCTTTCACAACAGCCAATCGAATAGGGAATTAAATTCGCCAGAATAAGAATAACAGGAATTCGGAGGATAAGGACTTCCTCTTCTCTTAAATTTGACCTTGATGATCGTCGCTTTAATCACATTGTTCATCAGTTTCTTAACGGACAACCGCGTACCGTTGATGATTTAGATAATGATTTTAGATTCCGCAACATGATTATGATCGATCCCATCATCAGCTGTAAATTATTCGGCGGAGTTCCAGGCACATTTAGGGAGTTCAAAAATTCTGCCGGGTAGTTGGTCGCCTCATTCTCGTCGGTCACGTTGTCAGAGAATTTGTATCATTGCAGGTCTCCATCGATTCGAATTTCAATAATAACATTCAGGCTATCGACGTCCTTAGTCTTTGCTGCTAGTATGGCCCGTTCAGTAATCCACCCATTCCATCGTCAACAACCTTCATCAGCGAATCGCACACGTTCGATTAAGCGGCATTAAACAGCGGCACATTTGTTCGGACTCTTTCAGCCAGCACATCTCGATCATAGTCCTGCTCTCGTCGTAGTTGGCGATTGAATGCATCGTGCATCGAACGATCCTTTCGTTGTATTGACCATCTTTAAATTGAGGTGACAGCCATCCTCTCCACGACAGAACATCAAATATTGAAGTGCAGTTGTCCACCATCCCGACGCTTGAGAACAATATCGAGTGATTTCATTTTCTCCCCAACAATCACCATTACGACTTTATTGATAGTAGAAGCATTGACTTGTATTGCATGGCCTTCAGAGGGTCTTTTGTCTGCTCTGATAATGTCTTGTGGTCGTCTAATCCGGTTTTGAACGATCTGACCAATGCGTTATGCTCAGTCAGAAGATTTTGCAATTGTTCGATCATTTCGCGTTTAATCGTAACGAAATAGATCTAAAGGAATTTATGATCTTCGTTTGGTGGTGGTAACAAAGCGCCCACGCGATGTTGCATTTACCCTTGAATACGAATGTTTTAAAGCAATTAAAAAAAAAAATTTGAAGAATTGTTCATTTTAATAATACATAACACTATGACACAAAATCAGACTTTTTCGAACGTTCAGTAAACCCTAGCTTATATAACACGTCGCTAAAGATATTCCTAGAATTGTTAATTTCAAAAAATATTATATGCCCTCTTTAATTTTTAAAAAAGTGAAAAAAAATGTATTTTGTTACTTTTTCAAAAAGCAACGATGACATAATATTATTTGTAATTTACTATTATTGACGAACTGAGCTATGGCTTTACTCATCTCCAGTAATACTCTCAGACACGCATAACTATGTTGGTGTGTGTTTTCACTGTTCCACTGTGTAATGAGACGCCATTACCTTATAACGCGGATTGTATCCGGGTTAATCAACAACTTCGGCTGACGTCAACTACCGTCATTGGAAAACATCCGTTATATTTTTGATTCACGTAATATGTCATTTAACATTAACAAAATTCACAATAATCCGAAATTTTTCAAGCATTATAACGAATTTTCCACTTTTATGTCGACTGTAATCATTAAATCAATCGAAAAAATCCAAATTTTTCGAGTTTTTCCGGAATTTTCCGAGTAGGAATAATTATCCAAAATTTTCACATAACATCCTCCAAAAATATCAAATCATTCGTTAAAATGCAAAATTTCGTCGAAAAATAATTTTTTTTTGGCATTTTCCGTAATTTTCCAACAAAAACTTTTCCTTTCGAAAAGCCACTACGGAACAATTGCATACAAAATATGACACAAAAATTCAATTTACGATTTTCATCAAATCAAGTAAAAGAATGCAAAATTTCGTCTCAAAAATCCAAGTTTTTCGAGTTTTTCCGCAATTTTCCGAGCTTTCCACCAAGAATTTTTCTATTTTTCCATTTGAAATTAATTTCGGAATAATTATCGGAAATTTTTCACAGTTACATCGTCCTAAACTATCAAATCATACGACAAAAAGCTAAATTTCGTCGAAAAAAAAAATTTTAATTTTTCGAATTTTTCCGGAAATTTCTGAATTTTCCAGCAACATTTTTTTATTTTTCACTTCGAAAAATCATTCGTAACAATTTCACACAAAATTCCATACAAAAAAGCAATTTTCGGTCAATTTTTTTATTTTGTCCTCGTTGACCTTAAAAAACTTAATTTCCCTTAACACCCCATAAATGAGGTTTAACGACGAATGCGAACGTCACTGTTTGAAAAGCTCTTACTAGACATGCCGATTAAATCGACACTAATAATGCGAAGTTGTTGTCGACAACATTCGACGGGAGCTGACAATGAAAGCAAATTTTTTTTAAGATGACTGGAGCCAGGTGTTGGACCTGTGATCTCCCGCATGGTAGTCACGTGTTCTAACCACTATGCCACGGCCGCTAAACCCATTTTTGCTGCCAACATTTCTAGTGATTAGAAAACTGCAGTAACATCCCGCAGATTTCGGCCAATTATGTCTATATCATCGGCATAGGCTAGTGGCATGTGGCTCTTGTGGAATAAGGTTCCAGACATGTTGACACCAGCCTTTCTCATCACCTTCTCCATATTTATATTAAATAGTGTACAGGACAGGCAATCGCCCTGCCTCTTTCCGTGTTGAATGGTTCAGACTGATCTTTACCAATCTTAACCGAGGATTTGGTGTTGTCTAAAGTACATCTGCAAAGTCGAATCAGCTTTGCAGGAATGCCAAACTCAGACATGGCCTCATATAGCCTATTCATTATCGGAGAGTCGAAGGCAGCTTTGTAGTCAACAAAGAGGTGGTAGGTGTCGATCTGCTTTTCATGTGTTTTTTCCAGAATTTGTCGTAAGGTGAATATTTGATCCGTCGTAGATTTGCCAGATCTAAACCCGCACTGATATGGTCCAATTAGTTTTTCTACAGTTGGCTTTAGACGTTCACACAATATGCTTGGAAGGACCTTGTACGAAATTGGTAATAGGCTTATTCTACGGTAATTCTTACATTCACCACGATCTCCTTTCTTGTATTTTGGACATAACATACTGAGACTACAATCCACGGGCATGCTCTCCTCTTGCCAGATGTTCTTCATGAGCTGATGCATGATCGTAATCAGCTCCTCCCCGCCAGCCATAAACAATTCAGCAGGGAGACCAACGGCTCCAGCAGCTTTGTTGTTTTTAAGGCGGGAGATTGCCACACGTATCTCGCTCTGGTTTGGAGGTGGACAATAAATACCATCGTCATGGATTGCAGCGGGGTCTTCTGGAGTGACCATCTCTGTCCTTCCAGGAGGGCAACTCTGTTCCACGCATTCTCTCCCTAACTCTCTTGTAGAATTTTCGGTCTTCCCCTCCATTTCAGAGCAACTCTGTGAACTCATCCTGCCTCTTCTTCAGCTCCTTCTTTTTCCGTCTAAAAAGACGAGTTGCTTTTCGTCTCTTCTCCCTGTACCATTCACAAACAGCTCGCGTTGCCAATTGGCTGCAGTTTCATCCTGTGTGCAGCAACCGTCTCTCTCGTGGCATTGCGACATTCATCATCATACCAGGCATCTTCTTGGGACGGCTTTGAGTACCCAAGTACGCATTTCTCACAGTCCGTTCTAAGGAGTCGGCTATAATTTGCCACTGCGAGGTTATATTATCAGGGGTTGGAACATTCCGCAGCAGTTGAGTTAGGTGGTTGGAGTGGGCGTCCGCTATCTCTGCTTTCGTTGTGCCTGGTTACGAACGTTTTTCGCCATGCTTACTGCGGTAAGGAAGTGATCGGAGTCAATGTTCACAGCCCTGATCACTCGTACGTCCAGAACACTCGATGCGTGCCTTCCATCGACTACCACGTGATCTATCTGATTCCTCGTCAATTGATCTGCATATAACCATGTTTGTCCTCATCGCTTTTCTCTTCTGTCGGAGCATGGGCACATATAAGTGTTATGTGGAAAAACTTTGTTTTGACTCTTATGGTGGCTATACGTTCACACACCGGATTGATTCTTGAGACTAGGTGTCCATCCTAATATATAATTTACTATTTTTAATATTTTCCAAAATGAAGTAATGAGATTATAAATGGCCATAATAGCCCTACCCCTTCTGGTACCACCCATACCAAAATTTTATATTTTTAGATTATTATGGAAGAAACATTAATTATAAATTATAAGCAAAGGTATGGAAGAAATATTATTTATATTTAAATTAAATATTAATTAATAAAGGTAAACTATTTTTAAAGTTTTGGACAAGTTATGGAAGAAATATTAATTATAATGAATGTATTTTCATCGTTCGGTTCAAGATCTATTCTAATATTGCTAACATAATTTGTTTTACAAGAGTTGTGTAAAATGGAATATAAATATTAATTATAATTAAAATTTAATTTATTTATAATTATAATTAATATTTCTTTCATAACTTGCTCAAAACATTCTAAACAGTTTACATTTAATTATTTTGTATTCATTCGTGAAACCTGAAACCTGGGTGAAACTCCACCCATTTGAAATTATGATTTCTTTTATTTTCGAATTAATAAGAGATTTTTTTTACTAGTTTTCCGTTGCACGGTAGGCTTAAAGCAACTTTAGGTTGCATGAAATGACCAAAAAAGTGCAAACGCCACTAAGTCTTGCGTTGATCATACATCAATAAAATGCTTGAATGGAAATCCCTGACCCATTTTTGAAAATGTTGATATCTTTTATTTATGCAGACTGGATCAAAGCCGTTTTTAACCTTTTTAACGTTAACCAAAAAAAATGGTCTAGAAAGATAAAAACTGTTTCTAATGGTACAATCCCCGTTTGAATTTTTTAAATCATGATTCATATATGATCTTTGATTATTTCGATATTGCTGCAACCTGGAGGCTTACAGTGCACACGGTAGGCTTAAAGCACTTTTAGGTTGTATTAAAATTGCGATAAAATGTGTAAAAGCCACAATATTCTGGGTTAATCATACATCAAACAAACGCCTGAGTTTAAATCCTAACCGATCCTTTTTTTGGAAATGTCGACAATTTTCATTTCTGCAGACTGAACCAAAAGTCATTGAAATGAAACGAAAAACTGAACAAATAAGATAAAAACTGTTTATTTATTACAAAAGTACACAAATAGGAATTTAGGCTTTTAAAATTATAATTCATGTATAATCTTTGATTATTTTGGATATTGCTGCAAATTGGAGAGTAAAAGTACACTGTAAATATCCATTAAGCCCCGTAATAAGCATTTGTTCAGTATTGAAAAAGTGAAATATTTATCAACTTAAATATACTTTAGAAGATGTGAAAACACCAGTACATGCGCGTACAGAACATTATGCGTAAAGAACTTGCAGTTACACGCTTACAAGGTGCAATTGACTCCACAACTAATGCACTTTTTTCCAAAATGAGGTCGGTCAGGCAGTTATTGTAAATGTTGTTTGCTATCGTGAGATGATAACGATCTTTTTATGGCCCGAATTGGAAGATACGGATGTGCCACTTGCCACACAGCTAACGAAACAATGGTTCTTTTGCGCGACAAATTCAATGTCCGTGTTATATGACGTATTGGCAATGTCAAGATCATGTGATTTGACACCGTTGTACTTTTTTCTTTGGGGTTTTTTTTTTAAAGAAAAGGTGTACGTCGTTAAGCCAGCAACATTTTAAGAGCTAAAGGACGAGATAATTCGGCAAATTAACGGCATAGAACCCTATTATGCCTCAGCGTCTTCAAAAATTCGGACCATCGGATGGAGCTGAGCCGCCGAGGTCGCGGCGGCCATTTCGCCGATATTTTGTTCAATACATAATTGAACCAAACCCATATTATCATAATAAAAAGAAATGACAATAATTTCCTTAGTAATTTGTGTTTTATTTAAAATCAACATCGAACCTTAAAATTTAACCACTCTTTAATTCAGAAAAATTTCGCTAATAATAATTTAAAAATCCGATTTTTGCAGAATATTCCTGAAAAAAGGACTTGTCGCGATATTTGTAGGAATGTTTTTTATACCGTTAGATGTGTCATTAAAAACTCTTTCCTATGATACTAATATTGCGCATATAGTCTTAAGTTAATCATACAAAATTTTGAAAAAAGACAATTGTTGGAGCAGAATACATTTTTATTTTGTAATCAATATAACATTGTATATTTATGATACATAATAAGTCGCATTAATTAGAGTTCCTACGGTATTTTGCATTCTGCTTCACCTTTGCTCCATAAATAGCTTGATACATATAGCATAAACTCTCTTAAATTTTTACAATTTATCCGTTTTGCATTATCACATACCTACATATGTAAGAAACAAAACTCAATATTGTTCTCTTCTCTCTCTACTAGTTAAGGAAAAAATTTGAGTTTAGCACAAAAGAAAACAAAATTTGAATTCAGTTGTATTATCGCAAGCTACCACATCAAGTCGAGTTACTTTTTTCTCCGCATAAGATCATTTCTTCTACTACATAAAATTGGCGACCGTGACAGGACAGCACTAATCGATTAACAATACAGTATTTACCGCTTATATGCACGCCGGTTATAAGCATTTATCGTTTATATGCAGCCGAACTTGAACAATCTTTCTTTTGTATATAAAATACACGCAATATTTTTTAATATATGCATTTCGCCTATATGCATTTCTCGCATTTATGCACCAAAATTATGTAGGATTTTGAGAAATTGCACGTAAAAAATTCTCATATATGCACTGTCTAAATTTTTCACCATCAATAAGGAAAATGTACGAAAATTGTTTCAACGCAATTAAATAGCAAACTGTTTCACCCCTTTTGACTCATTTGTACGTTTGCATATCTGATGTTCCATCTCTGTTTGAATTGGAGGGATTGGAATTGGAAAAAATTGAACAGTTTATTTTTTTAAAATGCTGCAGTAATGTACAGACAAAAATAACTAATTTTTTCGAAAAAAAAATTATTTAAGCTAAGAGCATTTACAAAAAAACAAATGAATTGCATTCAAATCTTAAACTTTTAACTTTAAATTATTTATTTTTTTAAATTATTAATTAAAAACCGACTGGATTTAAGGTGAAATATAATTTTAAAGTCAAAGCACTGATCTCAAAAAAATTATAATACATATGTATAATATACTATTATATATTATATATGTACATATTAATACGTATTTAATGAAATTGAATTTACAAAATTCAAATAGTTACATGCATACATATGTAAATATTGATCTCAATAAAAATGTTAAAAACACAAAACAAACTAGCAATGTGCATCCATATTCTGTTTTTACAATTACATTTTACGTTTCTGAACTTCTGGTGCATGTATTACTAAATACATATGTACATAACATATTTTTTATATAAGCACCACCGATGCAACTAAGCGAGTTTTTCTACATGCACTCCAAATGCATATAACCGAGTTTTGGTAAATGCATTTCCCGCTTATAAGCACTAAAAGTCGAGCAAATTACGAAGTGCATATAAGCGGTAAATACTGTAGAATGATTTGATCTCAATAGATATCGTTTCAAAATGTACCTCGCTATGTGGTAGCTTATCTCTGCTTTTTATTGAAAATCATATTCTTTAATCGCAATAATTGTTAAAGAATAGTGATTTAATACATAAAACCAACAACAACCTATCATCGCTTGAAGCAGTACCGTAATATTTCTGCTGCTTGTTCGCTGTTATCATCTCTAGTCTGTATGTGTACTTGTTGCCGCACAAATCGGTTCGCTGCTACTGAACGTTGTTTATTGTTGTTGCTGCGATTATCATTGCTGTACATATCATTCTCTCGCTTGAACAACATCATCTACAACCGTCGTTGGTGCCGTGCTTGCTACGCTCAGTAAATCCACAGTATCGTCGTATAAGCTTCTACATCTGCTAAACCTCGCTCATTGTTTTATTGGTTGTTCGTCGTTGCTACTGCTTTTATCATTACCATATCCCATATCATTCCTGAGCTCAATCACCATCATCTTCAAACCTTCGTTGCTGCTGTGCTTGCTACTCTCAATAAGTTGCGTCGAACATTTTGCAGATCGTCGTAAACCCTTCGCTGCTGTTAACAACAAGTTTGCAGTACTGACTTATTAACATTCATCACTGTTATTAACATTCATCAGCATATGTACATATAAAACATTGTCTGGGAGTTTGACAGCACGTTGTGGAACTTCAACAGTACTCAATAGTCACTCAACAAACAGTAAGCAATATATTGTTTTCATTTCGATTCGTATTATATCCACTATTACTGCATTCAACGCTGAAATAAATTTTGTATTTTATATTTATAAACAATGGTTGACCCACCGGACAACTCAATTTCTGTCAAATCTTCATCTGCTGGGGATTCAGCAGCAGAGGTTGATTTGAATGCCTTAAAACAAAGCAGATCAGCTTTACGGCGTAGTTTGACATCAATGAAGACAAAAATTGAGAAGGATGATGGAATAGATGGCACCATTCTCGAATGCAGATTACAAATGTTGGAGTCTTATTTTAAGCAACTTTCGCATATTCAAACGCAAATCGAAAGAGCCATCGAGAATGACAACACAAGGTCAGATATTGAAGAATCTTACGTAATAACCAAAACCTTGATCCTCAATACACTAAAGGGAATGCGTCAAGAAACAAATCCAGGTGCTACCCTCCTAAATCAGAGTCGCATTGAACCAGCGTTTACCCTTCGGTTGCCAAAATTTGATGGTAAGTACAGTAAATATAAACGCTTTATATCCACTTTTAATAACCTCGTACATAATGAGCCTATACCCACTATCGACAAATTCAATTACCTGCTGAACTGTATATCGGACCAAGCTCTCGCATCTGTTGAAGCGTTTCAAGTCACAGAACAGAACTACAATAAAGCTCTGGAGCGACTTTCTGAACGCTTTGATAACAAGGTACTTATTTTAAGAGACCACATTTCATCCATTTTTGATCTGCAGTCGATTCCAAAGGCTGACGCAGTGTCTCTGCGCAAACTTATTGATAATGTCGCTGCATTGCGAGGCTCATTGCTTTCATTAGGTTCTGTTGAGGACATTTTAAACGCTATGCTAGTACATTTAGTAGTCTCGAAGCTGGATCCTGATTCAAGGAACAAATGCAACGAGTCTTAAGATTTTAAGGAAATTCCTACTTGGGAGAAATGCTACTCAATTTTGAATCGACGTTGCCAGTTTCTGGAAAATAAAATCAAACCAGTTGAAAATTTACGAAAGAGCACTCAACCGCATCACAAATCGAACCACACAAACCGCTCTACATATGTTAATACAAAACCATCCACATCGTGTGTGTATTGCAATAGTTCCGAACACTACATTAGTTCATGCCCTAAATGTTTACTACTTTCCACTACACAACGATTTGATGTGGCCAAACAACATGCTCTTTGTCTTAATTGCCTATGCAAAGGTCACTTTTCGTCCAAATGCACATCGAAGTCTCGTTGTAAAAAATGTAATTCGTTGCATCACACTATTCTCCACTTTGGCACGCCCTTGCCTTTATCGAGTAATAGTGATGCTTAACATAATCTGCAGTCTTCGACAACCGCAGCTGCAGCACACTCAACTCCTGTCGCCTTGATTACCCGTACATCAAGGCGTGCCTTCATTCCAACTGCTGTAGTACTGATACGAGATCATGTCGGTGTCTTTCAGCCCATTCGCGCTCTACTAGATTCCTGTTCGGAGCTGAACTTTATCACTGATAGGGCTGCAAAACAACTGAAGCTAAAGTGGCTATATGAGCAGCAAGAAGTATCTAGCATTCGTAAATGCAACTATACGTTCTCGGATTTCTAACTTTTAACGGCCGTCTTCATTTGCAGTTACATCCGCAATTTCTAGCAAGCAACCAGGTGAATTCGTTGATATTTAGCAGAGGTCAATTCCTTCTGGTTTGGATTTAGCTGATCCTTGGACTCCACACCACAGCATGTAGATTTGTTAATCGGCACAGAAGTCATCTTCGATTTACTACAAGAGGGTCGAATCTCTTTGGGCCATGGCTTCCCATCGTTAGTTAATTCGGTTCTAGGTTGGATTGTAGGTGGTAGTTGCTTTCAAGCTAACAGGACAAGGGCTTTCACCTGCAATCTTCTCGTAAAGTCCCGAGATGCAATCTTAGACGATATGCTCACAAAATTTTGCCAAATAGAAGAATTTCAGCAGGCCAAAGATAGATCCAGAGGTGACGAGAGCGCTGAAGCGCATTTTGTTGGGAATACTAAGGTATGTTCAAGTGGGCGACTCATGGTTCGTCTGCCGTTTAAAACTACACCACACTCGCTAGGCCAGTCGTATGATATGGCTCGTCAAACATTTCTTTCGCTTGAACGTAGACTTCAACGCAATCATGAGCTGAAAACATTCTTACACAAAATTTATTCGTGAATACATTGAACATTGAGTCATATGTCGGAGGTTCAATTTGCAGATAACACACAACCACACTTCTATATTCCGCATCACTGTGTTCTGCGGCCGGAAAGCGGTAGCACAAAGCCTCGCGTCGTGTTTGACGCTTCGGCCAAATCATCTTCGGGACTATAACTGAACGACACTCTACTAGTCGGACCAACTATACAACAAGATTTGATTGTCACTTTGCTGACATTTCTTTTACACAAATACGCCTTGACAGCAGACGTCTCAAAGATGTTTCGGCAATTTCTAGTCGATGAGCGCGATAGACAATTTCAGTTGATTTTATGGAGGGATGAGACGCAACAGGAACTTCGTACATTTTGTCTGAACACCATAACATATCGCTTAGCATCCGCACCATTCCAAGCTGTCAGATGTCCATTTTACATAGCTGACCTATGCATCCAGAAGTATCCTGTAGCCGCAACCTTACTCAAAGAAGACTTCTACGTCGACGATATGCTTACCGGTGCTGACACGCTTGAAGAACTCCATAAAAAGAAGGCTGAAATCAGCGAAGCCTTAAAATCATTTGGTTTGTCATTGTCTAAATGAAATTCTAACTATCATTTATTGCAAGCACAAGGTCATCCGCAATTAAAATTGAACTTTGATCAAGCATCGTGCACCAAAACATTTGTACTATTTGGAACGTCGTCGATGACACGTTTTGCTTTAATCTTCCAACACTAGATATCACAGCACCTACTTAACGTACTGTATTGTCGACAGTAGCCAGGATATTTGACGTCCTGGGACTATTGTCTCCGATAGTCATTCGTTTAAAAATCCTTCTCCAAGAGATGTGGATTAAAAAAGTTGGATGGTAATGGTAATAAATCGTCCATTACCTTCAAACTTACTGGCAATTTGGTCTCATGTACATGAGGATTTATGCAACATAAACAACATAACCATTCCTCGATTCGTGTTCACCACAACCGAAAAAAAGGTTGAGATTCACGGCTTTGCCGACGCATCGCAAAAAACTTACGGCTGTTGTATTTATGTACGAACCTCAATAGACAACTCAACAAAGGTATCGTATCACTTCCACGCTTAGAACTCTGTGCAGCATTGCTGCTTTCCACCACTTGGCACAAAATTCGTCACAAGTTGGATAAATTCGTTGGATCCGTCTGCTTCTGGTCAGATTCGCAGATAGTCCTACATTGGCTAAAACTCCATTCATCTTTGTTGAATTCCTTTGTAGCTAACCGAGTGTCCGAAATTCAAACTCAATCTTATAAAATACCATGGAGACATATCCCGTCGAAACAAAACCCTGCAGACATAGTATTCAGGGGATCAAGCGCCCTTGAGTTGCCAAATACTATGTGGTTTTCGGGGCCAGAGTTTTTGTACCTTGACCAATGTTTATGGCCTCAATCAACAAAGCATCCTGAAATTGATGGTGATATTTTTAATGCAGAATGTCGAAATGCTGTCACATTTAAATGTAGTAACAGTGGCAACGAGGGCTGCATAATCAACAATATAATCAGCAAGCATACGTCGTATATGAAAATTCGTAGGATTTTATCCTACATCTTCCGATGTAGAATCCAATGAAGCATCCAAAACCAAATACCATTTTGCTTGCATCTGGTGAGTTGGACCAGACATTTTGGAAAATCGTTTCTTCGGTTCAACGTCAATGCTTCAAAGTTGATATCTCCAAACTTGAAGCCAACAAGGAGGTTTCTGCAGGTCTAAGAAACCTTACTCCTTTTTTACACAAAATAATTCTGGATCGAAAAGAATATACAATCCTGAGAGTTGGTGGACGTCACCTCCACGCTCCTATCGCATATGACGCAAAGTTTCCCGCCTTGCTTCCCAAACAACATCGCTTCTCACAACTTTACATAGAATTTCAACATCGCCAACACATGCATGCTGGCCCAAAGGCCCTGATTAGCATTCTCAGGCAAAAGGTTTGGATTGTCAATGCAAGAGAACTTGTGCGAAAAATTATAAAAAAAATGCGTTCACTGTTTCCATTATAAGCCCAAGCTTCAGCAGCGGATCATTGGAAACCTGCCCAGTGACCTACTCAAAGCCAATCGCCCTTTTCTGGTATCTGGTCTTGGCTTTTGTGGACCATTTTTAACATCATACCGTATACGCGGTAAACAGCCATACAAAACATATCTGGCAGTCTTCGTATGTTTTTCGTCACGTGCTGTACATTTTGAATTAGTTTCAGACCTGTCCACTAACACATTTTTACTGAGTCATAAACGCTTCGCACGTAGACGAGGCATGCCACACCGAGTCTATTGTGATAACGCAACTAATTTTGTTGGTGCACAAAGAGCACTAGCCGAGTTCCAGCAACGTTTCTTCAGCAGTGCAGCAAAGGAAGAAATAAACACCTACAGCAATCAAATGGGTTTCAACTTTTGCTTTATTCCTCCCAGAGCTCCACATTTTGGTGGCCTCTGGGAGGCAGCCATTAAATCTGCAAAATCGCTGTGTTGTGATTCATTAATTGTAAGTCATTAATATTTTCGAGTCGTTAATTGCTAAGCTACCAATTAAGTATTTTTGGCATAGTTGCACAAAAACACAACTGAAATTGGAGCAAGTACAACGCGAGCCATTCGTTGTTCCAGTTGTTTTCTTGCTCCGTCATTCTGCATGTTGACAAAATAAGGTCGAATTGCATTCATTGGATTTCCGCATGACGTTTGCTTATTATATAAATGGGCAAAGTCGTGGGAAAAATGAATGAGTTGAACGCCCAATTTTGCTGATCAGCAGAATTGCAGTTTGGGTTTTTGGACAACGGTGCAGTAATGGTAATGTAGGGTAAAATAAATAAAAAAACGTAATGAAAGAAAAATAAATAAAAGGGAGTTGGAGACTGGAAGAAGGCTCAGCTCCAGACAACCAGAAGACATATGAACATGCTTGGTAAATAACAGCAAGCGCGGTGCCTCGCGTCCCAAAAGGGCAACAAGGACAGCCTCAGAAGCAGTCCTTGTATTAGGGAATATTAGTCTTTGCTTCCTTTCCCTTTGCTCAATTCCTTTTCCCGGGTACCCGCTCTGCCCGCGGGTACCCAACAATGGCGCAGCCGGTCTTCGGACCAAAATAGCGTTCTACTATATAGGCAGCATATTTATGAATTTGAGACTTTTGTTTTGAGTTTTTAGGCATTTTTCATATTGGAAAGAGCCGTTGCAGGTATTCGTCGTGTAGGAAATTGTCTTCGAAATCATTGCGCATATAGAAAAGTATATAAATAGACACTTTTCATTCATGAATTCCATTTCAAAAAAATATTTTTCCTAATATCTTCAAAATTTTTTTTTTAAATAATGAAATAATTAAATCTTTAACTGTTTCTTACCGTCATGTTAATCGTATTTTATGAAAAGTCGTGCTATAGTAATGTTTTGTAATTATTATAAGTGCAAATAAATGTTTTGTATCCGAATATAAAGCTACTTTTTATACATCATTAATGACCAAAATAGTTGGCGTTGCCACCGGGTCACATAAAGCTAAAGGACTGATAATAAACTTTTATGAATACAATTGTACAATAAGAAAAACCGCTTGTATTCGTCTTAAAATGTTTGTGCGTTTTCTTACCGGTAATTTGTCCGTTTGTCTGAATTGGCAAAGTGCGTACCATTTTGTTATATTGATCAAATTTGTTATTGTCTTTTTGAATTGTATTGTGTGATGTCCCAAGTTTGTGGAGAAGTATTATAAACAACGTAACAAGTAAATATTATTTCATTTGAATTATGTAAAATGGCAACACAAGATTCAGTAATTTGTTTGCGTGCAGCATCGGAGGTTCAGCAAGATTTAGCTGCTGCAAGCGCCATAAAATCAGAAGTGGTATGGGATGTATTGGGCCCCGATCAGTCTGATATTTTGATGGGAAAATTGGAGTGCTTGTATCCAAATGTTAAAGTAGATTTGGCATGCAAACGAGACGTAAGGAGAGCTAAAAGGCACAATGCAAATCTTAAGGAAACAAACAATTCCGAAATATTAGGGAAACCTAAGAGCCGATCTCCGGACGTTTGATAATCGGGTTAACAATTTAAGTAGGAATAAGAAGAAAATTAAATATATTACGCACATTAACTTATGTCCCTTTAGCGTGGATTCTGTTAAAATATGATGTTCCAAAAGTAGAATTGGTTGGAGTGCGGCCAAAAAACACAAAAGAACCAAGGTATTTAGTCGGAATTGTGGTATTAGTTTAAAGGGTACATGCTATGGTGGAAATAAACCATGGTCCTACATGCCACGGACATAGATCTCAGAGGAAAAAATTAATATGAATTATGTCAGAGGCAGGAACTAGCTAGGATGTCTTGCACATATGAGGCAAGATCAATGACTAACGGCCCTGTTAGAGGCTGCTGTCACAGGAAAATGCGTGGTTTCAGGTTGTAAGGCAACCTGGGTGTAGCGCGAAAAAGTTCGGCTGCGGTTATAATTTATTGGTCTATTTTTGTTTTGGTTATAATTGGTTACTGCTACAGGTTTAATTGGAACCTGTCTTAAAGAAGAAGGTTTAATTGGAACCTGTGTTAAAGAATAAGGCAGTTTGTTTTAATTGGTTACTGCTACAGGTTTAATTGGAACCTGTCTTAAAGAAGAAGGTTTAATTGGAACCTGTGTTAAAGAAGAAGGCAGTTTATTTCTGAGATATGTAATTTTTTGGATGTTATATTAACTACTTTCGGTTCAGTATGGTTGCACTCTAGGGAACAATGTCCAGCTGTATAGGTTTCACGATTTATTGTCGTAACGTCGTTATGTGCAGCAGTAACGGACAACATACTCATTAACGTAAATGCGCGGGATGTGGACGCAAGGATCAGCAATGGCCATTATGGATGAGCATTGTTGATCTTTTCCGAACAAATAATAAAAGAGTAACAATAAGACAAAAAAAAGGTTTTTTTTCGGACAGAACATTTATTAACTGGTCGCAAGGATCAGCAATGGCCAGTATGGATGAGCATCGTTGATCTTTTACACAATTGATTAAAAAGCAAAGAGAATTAATATATTAAAAGTAGAAAAAAAATTAAGGAATCATTCAGAATAAGAAAAAGTATAAGAAAAGAAAAATATAAGAAAAGAAAAATATAAAGAATAGAAAAATAAAAGAAAAGATTTCAAGAAAAATGTATAAGAGAAAGTATAAGAAATGTTTATAAGAGAAATTTAAGGATGGAACACAGAATATTACCAAATGGACTTGTATGAAATTATGTTAACTTAAGTGTGTATAAAATTGGAATAAGAAGTATACAATATATAAGTATATACAAGGATAAAGTTTATAAAAGAAAAATATATGCAAATATAGATAGATAGAAAATGTATGTTTATATAGGTGTATATAAATAAAAAGAAAATGAATAGATGAAGTACTAGAATAAGTAAGTGACAGTAGCGTAAAACAGAGAAATTAAGTTAAAGAGGGAGAGCTACTGTCGAATCCCCAACTAATTGATAAGTATATGTAGATTTCACAACCATCTTCCCCGAGCAGATTGAACAATTATGCAGCTTGAGGAGAAATCATCAAGGAATACATGATATCCGTTGGCTGAGAAGTATCTTGACGCACATGTACTACAATCAGCAGAGACTATGTATTCACCGTAAAGATGTAACGGGGTTACTACGACGTATCGGTCTTTGCTCGAGTGGTCCTTTCGGAGGTATACAGCATTAAAACGCCAATGGTCAGTCGAACTTCACATCCATGTACTTTCCGGTAACCTTGGGCGTTGCGACGATTGTGGGTCAATCCGTATCCGTAGTGTTGTTACAGTTATTGCGAAGGAATGATTGGTATCCTGGCTAAACCAATGTCTACGACATTACACTGACGATTGAACATTCTGCCCACATCTTACCTCAACCAAACAACAGTAGTGATAAAACAAAATACAACAACAAAACACGCAATCATTAGAATCGTTTTCCGGTGAGAGGTTCACAAAACTCTTGATCAAATTACGTCCATTAAGAAAAGTCCAAACGAACCAATGGAGGAAGATAAGAGGGGCAAACTTTTTGTTGGTGGTCTTTATTGGGAAGCCACACAGAGAAACCTTTTTCATTACTTTTGCCGTATTCGATTGTGGTGTTATAAACACCAACGAAAGTGGTTGCTGACCCGGCTGATATTTACCATGTTCTGCAGTGGTCCGCTTACAAAATCTTGGCAATCGACGCACGTTCCAGAAAACCGAAGAATAGCCCTAGTTTTTAAAATATGATTTGGTGAACTTGCAGTTTGAACACTTCGATATTGCATCAGACGAATACTAGGAACGATCGGGAGATCGTTCTCGTTAAAGGGGGGGGGGATGTTGTGATTCATTAATTGTAAGTCATTATACCATCACTAGAGTATACAAAACCGAAACCGGAAACCGACAAACCGGTTTTTTTGTTGAAAACCGTCAGCCGGTTTTTACAAAATATCTATTTTCGAATAACCGGTTTAACCGGTTATTTAAGGTCGGTTTTACCGGTTTTCTGAAATCATGAAAAGTTGAAGATATCGATTTTTTGCCTTAGAACATCCCCAAAAATTTTTCTAAGCAACATCTTTAGTAGCAAATTTTATTGTTCCAAAGTCCCATTTTACGACACTTTTCTTGAAATCAGAACGAAAAGGGTACGTAAGGAGTCCAGATAGAGAGATTAAATGTTTCACAACAAAAATAATCGTTAAATTTCATTGAAGGCATCTGATATCAATAAGTGCTAAAACAATGACAAACGTCAGACTCTGAATGAAAAGAAACAAAACCAGTAAGAAAGTTTCAGTCGGGCAACCCGACTTACATATACCATCACCCTCTGTACGACAAAAAATTTTCTATTATACTGATATTATTACTCGATTTCTAAAGTAGGGACGAGGTACATTTGTATGGGAGGTACCAGAAGGGGCGTGTGTAGACTTCCAGATTATTTCTCCTAAACTTTATCCTGTTGTAGCTTTACTAAATACAGAATTTGGGCACGATCGCGTTGGAAATATTGATATTATTACTCCATCTTTAAAGTGGGCGTAAAGGTACATTTGTATGGGAAGTACCGGATGGGGCGTGGATAGACATCCAATTTTTTTTCCGAAACTTTATCCTGTTATAGCTTTACTAAGTACAGAATTTGGGTACGATCCCTTTGGGTGTATTGATATTATTACTCGTTTTCTAAAGTGGGCGGAATGATGTATTTGTATAAGAGGTACCAGAAGGGGCGGGGCCACGTAGCCCATTTGCAATACCGTAAGTAGTTTTGGGGAAATATTAACTCGTGCAAAATTTCAAAACATTTGGTTGCGTCTTTCGAAAGTTATCGTGCGTACCAGCCGGACAGCCAGACGGACATGGCTCAAACGACTTAAAAAGCCCTGAATCGAATTTGGTTCAAAGAAACCTAGGGTCTAAAGTGGCTCTTTCTATGTGTTACACTTTTTGGTCGTATCAAATGATATATACCCTCATCCTTATGGATGATGGTATAATGAGTAGTAAAAGTTGGAGATATTGATTTTGGTCTTACAACACCCTATGTGAAATTTTCCGAGAAGCATTTTTGTAGAGCATTTGAATGTTGTAAAGTCCTATTTGAAGATATTTTTCTGACATTTCTTGAAACAGGCACGAAACGGGCACGTAACAATTCAAAATAGAAAGTGCCATAAAAGTTCCATAAAAAAATTATCGTTAAATTTTATTGCAGACATCTGATATCGGGTAAGAAACGTAGCCTTAAGTGCCTATTTCAATGTCTATTACACCAGTTTACAAATCTTTATTTTTTGTTAGCTGCAGAGTTGTAAATAATTTTTTTTTATAGATTTCGGCCTCCTAAACACGAATATAAGATTTAAAAATTTTTCCTCTGATTAGTTTTCAAGATATGAATTTTTGAATTTTTTTGCAAATTTGTTATGAGATGCATCAGCTTATTGGAGAATAATTTGTAAACGCGTCCAACGATTTGAACAAGAGTGGTCTCCAATTAAAAGTAAAGTGCTCCCCTAAAACTCTTCTTTACAAGCTTTTAACATCTGTTGGGTATTTTTAATGGTAGGAGCATTTAAAGTTTAAAAAACAATTTTTTTTGTGCAAAAATCACGACTTTAAATTTATAAAAAAAATTATAAAAAATATTAATCGTAAAAATAAATTCAATGTCATAAATTGAGTATACAGATTGGACTTCCCCGAGCAAAACAAGCCATCGTTTATAAAAATTGGGTGATAAGAGGGAGAGTTACATGTTTTTTAAGAGGACACTACAAATGGTAAATTTTTTGATTTTAAGCATATAACGGTAGACTTAGGGCTAAACTTTACGTTGCATGAAAATGACGATAAAAAGTGGAAATGCCACTGTACTGCGGGTTGATCATGCATCACAAAAATGTTAAATTTGAAATCTTAGCTGGTCATTTTTAGAAAATATCGATATTTATTTTTTCCGCCGACTGGACCAAAAGTTTTTTCACTTTTCAAACGAGGACAGTAAAAAACTGGACCAAAGAGATAAAAACAGTTTATTTATTATAAAAGTATACAAACAGGGATTTTTGTATGATCATTGATTATTTTGACATTACTTAAAACTGGAGGCAGGAAGTGCATTTTAAGCCTACATTTTCGAACAATATCTATATTTCTCATTTTTAAACCATATATATATATACACATATATTGCAATTATTAAATATTCCACATTTCTAATACTGAACAAATTCTTCTTAGACGGTTACGCTGTTTAAAATGAAAAATTTCGAAATTTTTCAAAAATGTAGGCTTAAAATGCACTTCTAGCCTCCAGTTTTAAGCAATGTCAAATTAATCAATGATCATACAAAAATCCCTGTTTGTATACCTTTATAGTAAATAATCTGTTTTTATCTCTTTTGTCCAGTTTTTTACTGTCATCGTTTAAAAAGTGAAAAGACTTTTGGCCCAGTCGGCAGAAAAAATAAATATCGATATTTTCTAAAACTGACCAGCTAAGATTTCAAATTTAACATTTTTGTGATGCATGATCAACCCGAAGTACAGTGGCATTTCCACTTTTTATCGTCATTTTCATGCAACGTAAAGTTTAGCCCTAAGCCCACCGTTATATGCTTAAAATCAAAAAATTTACCATTTGTAGTGTCCTCTTAAAAAACATGTAACTCTCCCTCTTATCACCCAATTTTTATAAATGATGGCTTGTTTTGCTCGGGGAAGTCCAATCTGTATACTCAATTTATGACATTGGATTTATTTTTGCGATTAATATTTTTTATAATTTTTGTTATAAATTTAAAGTCGTGATTTTTGCACAAAAAAAATTGTTTTTTAAACTTTAAATGCTCCTACCATTAAAAGTACCCAACAGATGTTAAAAGCTTGTAAAAAAGAGTTTTAGGGGAGCTTATTACTTTTAATTGGAGACCACTCTTGTTCAAATCGTTGGACGCGTTTACAAATTATTCTCCAATAAGCTGATGCATCTCATAACAAATTTGCAAAAAAATTCAAAAATTCATATCTTGAAAACTAATCAGAGGAAAAATTTTTAAATCTCATATTCGTGTTTAGGAGGCCGAAATCTATAGAAAAAAATTATTTACAACTCTGCAGCAAAATGACTGTAAACTAGTGTTATGGGTTAAACTGAAAATTTCATCAGTGATATACTCATCTAAGGCTTTCATCCCGTAAAGGAATTATTCCGCCCTTAAAAATTTGCTGGCTTCAAATGCCCAATAATTGGCTTATATTACATGATTTTAATCTAATTAATATTAGAATTAGATTTAGACATGTTTTTCTGTTAAACGCTGCCTTCCATACGCCATTTTTAACATTTCTAAATTAAATTGCTCATAATAGTAACACTTTTTCTTGTTTTTGTGCACAAATAAAAAACTCGAAAAATAACCGGTTACCCGGTTTTTTCTTAATTAAGTATTCGAAAACCGAGTTTTTGAAATTATATAAATTTCGAATATAACCGAAACCGGTTTTTAAAAAAAGTCGAATGTTTGTATACTCTAACCATCACCCTTAGGGATGAGGGTATATATCATTTGATACGACCCAAAAGTGTAACACATAGGAGTCACTTCAGACCCTAGGTTTCTTAGAACCAAATTCGATTCATGACTTTTTAAGTCATTTGAGCCATGTCCGTCTGTCTGTCTGCCTGTCTGTCTGTCTGGTGGCTGTCCGGCTGGTTCGCACGATAACTTTCGAAAGACGCAACCAAATGTCTTGAAATTTTTCACGAGTTAATATTTCCTCAAAACTACTTACGGTATTGCAAATGGGCTACATGGCTCCGCCCCTTCTGGTACCTCCCATACAAATACATCATTCCGCCCACTTTAGAAATCGAGTTATAATATCAATACACCCAACGGGATCGTACCCAAATTCTGTACTTAGTAAAGCTATTACAGGATAAAGTTTTGGAAAAAAAAATTAGAAGTCTAGCCACGCTTCTTCTGGTACCTCCCATGCAAATACATCATTCCGCCCACTTTAAAAATCGATTAATATTATTATTAGAACTACCGCGATCGTGACCAAATTCTGTATTTAGTAAAGTTCAAGCAGGATAAAGTTTTGGAGAAAAAATCTGGAAGTCTAGACACGCCCATTCTGGTACCTCCCATACAAATGTACCTTTCCGCCCACTTTAGAGATGGAATAATAATATCAATACACTTGACACGATCGTGCCCAAATTCTGTATTAAGTAAAGCTATAACAGGATAAAGTTTTTGAGAAAAGATCTGGATGTCTAGACACGCCCCTTCTGGTACCTCCCATACAAATGTACCACGCCGCCCACTTTAGAGATGGAGTAATAATATCAATATTCTCTACACGATCGTGCCCCAATTCTGTATTTTATTAAGTTATAACAGGATGAAGGTTTGGAGAAAAAATTGGAAGTCTAGCGGCGCCCCTTATGGGACCTCCCATACAAATGTACCTTTCCGCCCACTTCAGAGATGGAGTAATAATATCAATACATTCAACGCTATCGTGCCCAAACTCTATAACAGGATAAAGTTTTGGAGGATAAACCTAGAAGTCTAGACACGCCCCTTCTAGTACCTCCCATACAAATTTACCACTCCACCCACTTTAGGAATCGAGTAATATCAATATAATAGCAATTTTTTTTATTTTACTGAGGGTGATGGTATATGTAAGTCGGGTCGCCCGACTGAAACTTTCTTACTGGTTATCTTTAATCTTAATATTATAAATTGAAAAAATTGAATTGCAAAAAAATTAACAACGTGTCATTGAAATACCTAAAAATAACTCTGAATTAAAAAATTACTCTGAATTTTACTGCATGAACATTCGTCCGATAAGTTGAAAGTATTTCGTTGTAAATCGCGTAAAAGACTCAAATAAAATAGTGTATACCACACAGAATAAAGTAGTGTATAATGATTTTCATAAACATATAAAATAGCCTAAGTGACGCTTTCATGAGTAAAATGCAAGCTTGTTTGTAAAATCGGTTAACAAATGGTTAAGTTATTCATATTTCGAAGGCCGCAACTTACATATAAGATATCAGGTTGATAGCTAAGGGTCACCCTATTATATATAGAAAAACAAAGTTCCCGAAAATCGCTAAACTATTACAGCTTCCAAAAAAACTTCTGATTTTGTTGAGTCCGTTTTATTGTATAAATTCGTATAATTTTGTATGTTAACCTGCAAATATATTTCTAATATGTAGTGCTTTTTCACCGCTTTAGAACACTAAAAATACAAACCGACTTTCTGCATCTTTCTTGTTAATATTTTCGAGTCGTTAATTGCTAAGCTACCAATTAAGTATTTTTGGCATAGTTGCACAAAAACACAACTGAAATTGGAGCAAGTACAACACGAGCCATTCGTTGTTCCAGTTGTTTTCTAGCTCCGTCATTCTGCATGTTGACAAAATAAGGTCGAATTGCATTCATTGGATTTTCGCATGACGTTTGCTTATTACATAAATGGGCAAAGTCGTGGGAAAAATGAATGAGTTGAACGCCCTATTTTGCTGATCGGCAGAATTGCAGTTTGGGTTTTTGGACAACGGTGCAGTAATGGTAATGTAGGGTAAAATAAATAAAAAAACGTAGAATAGTCATAATAATAATGAAAGAAAAATAAATAAAAGGGAGTTGGAGACTGGACGAAGGCTCAGCTCCAGACAACCAGAAGACATATGAACATGCTTGGTAAATTACAGCAAGGCCGATGTGCTAAGTAAAACCTCTCCCCCCCTTCCCCCTATACTGTGAATTAGTGCCCAAAGGCGCTGACTCCCCCTAGCGCGGTGCCTCGCGTCCCAAAAGGGCAACAAGGACAGCCTCAGAGGCAGTCCTTGTATTAGGGAATATTAGTCTTTGCATCCTTTCCCTTTGCTCAATTCCATTTCCCGGGTACCCGCTCTCCCCGCGGGTACTCAACAGCTGCTACTGAAGAATATTGGCCAGGCTTATCTATTTTTTGAAGAACTGCAAACCGTCACTATTGAAGCCGAAGCAATATTGAACTCTCGACCCATCTGCTCACTTAGCGACGATCCAAATGATGGAGAAGCTTTGACTCCAGCTCACCTGCTCATTGGTTCTTCATTGCCCGAGTATCAGTTTGAAGAAAATCAACTGAAATACCTCACTCGCTATCAGCGCGTAGCATATCTTAAACAGCAATTTTGGGATTTGTGCCAACGAGACTACCTACATCAGTTGCAGCAACGAAGCAAATGGCGCAGTCCAATTAAAAACGTCGAAATAGGGCAGCTTGCACCACCACCAACTCTGGCTTCTTGGCCGCATCATACAAACTTTTCCAGGTGCAGATGGTAACATCCGAGTGGTAGAGATTAAAACAAAAAGAGGCAACTTTAAACGGCCGATTCAAGAGATTGCACCATTGCCTTTGAGCTGATCACCTCAACGGGGGGAGGATGTTGGAGCAGAATACATTTTTATTTTGTTATCAATATAACATTGTATATTTTAATACATAATAAGTTACATTAATTAGAGTTCCTACTGTAGTTTGCATTCTGCTTTACCTTTGCTCCATAAATTGCTTGATACATATAGCATAAACTCTCTTAAATTTATACAATTTATCTGTTTTGCATTATCACATACCAACATATGTAAGAAACAAAACTCAATATTGTTCTCTTCTCTCTCTACTAGTTTACGAAAAAATTAGAGTTTACCACAAAAGAAAATAAAATTTGGATTCAGTCGTATTATCGCAAGCTACCACGTCGTCGAGTTATTTTTTTCTTCGCATAAGAACATTTCTTCTACTACAACAATTTTTAAAAACGAAATTTTTATAGATTCATCATGAAACAAGCCAAGGTACATTTTGGGGGTGGACCGAAGATACCTTTTTCGGTAAGTCGGTCTAATGTATATGTATTACACGTATAACTTTTTATAATTTTTGCAAATAGGAAAAATGGCATAGCATAATAGAGCATAAAAAAGTACGAACTCCAATTATTTGTTTTTTGTTTTTGCGAAATTGCAGAAACATTTCCGCACCAATCGCAATTACTTTTTTTCAGCTGATATAGCCATTCAAGGTTTTCCTACAAAGGTTACTTCACCCATCAGCTGTTTTTGACGTTTTGCTTTGTTGTTTTATTTCTTCACAAATCTGTCAAAGTGATTTCAATTACAGGATTGCCAACTCAGAACAATACATAAATTTTTTCACTTGAAATCTTAACTATATTAAATAATAGTAGGCAGATATAGAGGTGACAACCCTGTTCTTTTTGACGTTAGTCATGAACTACGTCATCTAACCTTGTATATATAAACCTTGTAGTCGTTTGATTTATCATTAAATTTAGAAATCTGAATTAATTTAATTTGAGTAAAAATCTTAAAAAAAAGTGAAATAAGTTCAGCGGAGCAACATCTGCACAGAACGTACAATTAAAATTAAAATGGGACCGGCCGTGGCATAGTGGTAAGAACACGCGACTACCATGCGGGAGATCGCAGGTTCAAACCTGGCTCCAGTCATCTTAAAAGAAAAAAAAATAAATAAAATTTTCTTTCATTGTCGGCTCCCCTCGAATGTTGTTGACAGCAACTTCGCAGTATTAAGCGTCGATTCAATCGTCGTGTCTAGTAAGAGCTTCTCAAACAGTGACGTTCGCATTCGTCGATAAAAAAGTAGGTGCCGTTAGTTGTGAATCTAAAAATAGAAAGCGTGTTAATTCACAACAACGCGAGAAGCTATCCCATACCTCATTCATGTGGTGCAAAGGGAAATTAAGTTTTTTTTTTAAGTACAATTAAAATTTGCAAGACATTTTGCTTCGGGATTGTGATGCAAGTTAAAGCTTCTGATCGGTTAAACTTGGCAAACACAGAGCTCCGTATCCGTAGTACTACTGCGGACGGAGTACCTCCACGTGGTGACGCCTGGAAGCGTGCCTCTGACACCCGTCAGAGCACGACTACCTGTGAGGGGCGAAACCTAAAACCCAGGCACGTCTGCTCAGAGTGAGCGGTACCCTGGTCAGCGTCCGACCCAGAATGGGCGGCTACAATAAACTCCTGGCAGGAGGAGAAAACTGCGACGTGGTGCGCTGGGCTTGCAACCCGCCACCGACGTATAAACTATTGCATTGAAAAGAAGTAAGATAATAATAAAAAGGACCCCCCAAAATGTTGACGACCACCGCAAACGAATTAAGGACCATGATTTAAGGATATGCACCTGGAATGTTAGAACACTGTATAGACCAGGTGCCTCCATCCAACTGGCGGAAGTCCTCGAAGAATACAAGGCTGACATAACCGCTTTACAGGAAATCCGGTGGATGGGACACGGGTGCTCCCGCAAGAAGATGTACGACATCTACTATAGTGGCCATGCGGACAAGCACGAGTTTGGATGTGGATTTGTGGTTGGCAAGAGACTGCGACACCTAGTCTCAAGGTTCAACCCGGTGTGTGAACGTATAGCCACCATAAGAGTCAAAACAAATTTTTCCACATAACAGTTATATGTGCCCATGCTCCCACAGAAGGGAAAGCGATGAGGACAAAGACGAGTTCTACGAGAGCCTAGAAAATGTATATGACCGTAGCCCGAGCCATGACATTAAAATTGTACTAGGCGATTTTAATGCTAAAATAGGCAGGGAAACCGCATTTGAGCCTACCATCGGAAAATTCAGTCTGCACACCGAAACGTCGAACAATGGCATCAGACTGATTGATTTCTCTGCGGCAAGAAATATGGTAGTTAGCAGCACTAGATTTAACCATAAAAATATTCATAAGGCAACATGGTTATCTCCAGATCAATTGACGAGAAATCAGATTGATCATGTGGTAGTCGATGGAAGGCACGCTTCGAGTTTTCTGGACGTACGAGTGATTAGGGGTGCGAACATTGACTCCGATCACTTCCTTACCGCAGTAAAGGTACGCACAAGGCTAAGCATGGCGAAAAACGTACGTAACCAGGCACAACGAAAGCTGGACATCGGTAAACTGCGGACCACAGAGGTAGCAAACGCCTACTCCAACCACCTAACTCAACTGCTGCGGAATGCTCCAACCCCTGACAATATAACCTCGCAGTGGCAAAATATAGCCGACTCCTTAGAACGGGCTGCGAGAAGCGTACTTGGGTACTCAAAGCCGTCTCAATAATATGCCTTGTACGATGATGAATGTCGCAATGCCACGAGAGAGATGGATGCTGCATACAGGGCAAAATTGCAGCCAATGGCAACGCGAGCTGTTCGTGAACGGCACAGGGAGAAGGTACCAGAGGCAACTCGTATTTTTGGACGGAAAAAGAAGGAGCTGAAGGAGAGGCAGGATGAATGCACTGAGTTGTTCCGAAGTAGAGGGGAATCCCGAAAATTCTACAAGAGAGTTAAAGCGAGAATACGTGGAACAGGGTTGGCCTCCTGCAAGGACACCGATGCTCAGCTAGTGACGGACCCGGATTACGTTCTGAAGATATGGAGATATCACTTTAGAAATTTACTGGATACTGACACCACTCCAGAAGACCCCGCTTCAATCCATGACGATGGTATTAACTGTCCACCTCCGAGCCAGAGCGAGATACGTATGGCCATCTCCCGCCTTAAAAACAACAAAGCTGCTGGAGCCGATGGTCTCCCTACTGAGTTGTTTATGCATCAGCTCATGGAGAACATCTTGCAAGAGGAGAGCATGCCCGGGGATTGGAGTCTTAGTCTGTTATGTCCCATATACAAGAAAGGAGATCGTAGTGAATGTTAGAACTATCGTGGAATAAGCCTATTACCAATTGCGTACAAGGTCCTTTCAAGCATATTGTGTGAACGTCTAAAGCCAATTGTAGAAAAACTAATTGGACCATATCAGTGCGGCTTTAAACATGGCAAATCGACGACGGATCAAATATTCACCTTACGACAAATCCCGAAAAAAACCCATGAAAAGCAGATCGACACCTACCACCTCTTTGTGGACTAAAAATCTGCCTTCGACTCGCTTTATGAGGCTATGTCTGAGTTTGATATCCCTACAAAACTAATTCGACTTTGCAGATGTACCTAAGAAAACACCAAATCCTCGATTAAGATTGTTAAAGATCAGTCTGAACCATTCAACACGGTGAGAGGTCTCAGGCAGGGCGATAGCCTGTCCTGTACACTATTTAATATAGTTATGGAGAAGGTGATGAGAAAGGCTGGTGTCAATATGTCTGGCACCATATTCAACAAAAGCCACATGCCACTAGCCTGCACCGATGATATAGATATCATTGGCCGAAATCTGCGGGACGTTACTGCAGTCTTCTCATCACTAAAAAAGGAGTCGGCAAAACTGGGTTTAGCGGTCAACGAGGACAAAACAAAAATAATGATTTCGACGAACAAAGAGTCCTCTCGATGGGGACACAGCGTCAACGTTGAAAATTATTGTTTTGAGGTTGTAGATGACTTTACCTACCTCGGATCTTCCGTCAATAAGAAAAATAATGTCAGCCAAGAAATTGAGCGGAGAATAGTGCTAGCCAATAGATGTTTTTACGGACTTCGGCAGCACTTTAGTAATACCACCTTATCTCGGAATACTAAGAAACAGCTTTACCAGGTGCTAATCTTACCCGTTCTTTTGTATGCTGCCGAATCATGGGTGCTTACGACAACGGACATACAAAACCTGGGAGTATTCGAGAGAAAAGTACTCTGAAAAATGTGTGGACCTATCTGTGTCGACGGCGAGTTTCGCCATCGGATGAACCATGAGCTGTATGAGCTTAACCATGACATCGACGTAGCTAAAACAGTCAGAATGCAACGACTACGATGGCTGGGTCATGTGGCCAGGATGGATGTAAATGCTCCAGCGAGAAAGGTGTTTGAAGGCGAACCTGAAGGACGGCGCAGAGCAGGGAGACCCAAACTCCGTTGGAAGGACCAATTGGTAGGCGACGTGCCACCATCTGGTAGGACTAACTGGAGAACACACGCACAAGACCGAAGCGTGTGGAATTCTTTAGTACTTCAGGCCTCAAACTTATGAACCACGTTTGTAAGTTGTAATGGGCCACTTAAGTAAGTAAGTAAGTAAGACATTTTGCCATTTTGCAAATGATCACATACTTCAAACTTAAAATTTATTTCATATAAGAATTGAAACATTTGTTTTTTTTTTAAATAAAAATTAATTAAAAACGGTTTTAATTGTATTGACTTATGTCAATACTTAAACACAGTCAGTTTATCTGAATGACATTTCTGTGCTATTTTAAAGCATTGTCCAGGCGTTTTTAAACTTCTTAAAACGACTTTTAAAACTCCCCATTTAAGGCTCAACACATTTTCTGGCCTTAGCATGTAACTTGTTGAAATGCATATATTCTAGATTTAGTGATCGATACGGTGTTATAAGTCAAGGATGTAAGGGGTGTCGTGAATCACCTGAATATAACAAAACATTAAATACGTTTGTACAAAATTTGAAACATACAGTCGAAACTCTCTTTAACGGACTCCTATATAACGAAGTTTTCTGTATTGCGAAGCAATTATAAGAACACTGTGTTTTGGGTCTACTTTAAGTGTATTATAATCTCCATATAACGAATTTCCCTATAGTGAATATTTCCTTATAACGAAGTAATTTTGCAACTGTAACTTCAAAATTTAAGCGTTTTCAATCTCCGTATAACGAATTTAGGCAAAACCGAACGCATGCACTCAAAAAAATGAAATCGACGTCGCCTTGTTTTGTGATATTGGTGTTGAATAACACCAATCGAATAACGCCATCGAAAAATAAATGAAATAAACCCCAAAGCGAAAACGAAACAACCCCCAATATTTTGAAGTTATTTCGTACGAAATAACACCCAATGATGAAAATGAAATAACCCCCAATGAAATAAACCCCATCAGCAACAAAAATGAAATTATGCCCAAAATTCATAAGGAAGAATTCAATAAAAGCAAAGAGTTTGATTTGCTTGTGAACACTGGAGGTGGTTGTGTAAAGGCCAAACGTAAAAGGCAAATTGTCTTTCGAACTGCAAAAATAGAGCAGGGCTACAACGATCCACACAATTCAATTCAATAATTTTGCGATTTTGCTGTTGGTCCATATTGACTTCATGAAATCCTTGGTGAAACTGACTATTTTATGAATTTTGGGCATAATTTCATTTTTGTTGTTAATGGGGTTTATTTCATTTTCATAATTGGGTGTTATTTCATATGAAATTGGGGGTTGTTTCGTTTTCGCTTTGGGGTTTATTTCATTTATTTTGCGATGTTATTTCATTTACTGTTTTTGGGTGTTATTTCCAATTTTTTGGGCGTTATTTCATTGGGGGCTTTTCGTGGAGCCATTTTTTATTATTATAACCCCTAAAAACCAACAGCTTTAAAAATGAAATAAACCTCGAATAAAAAATGAAATAACACCCAAATTATACACGGTATGAAACAAGCCCCGAATTTAAAAAATTGGTGGGGTGTTATTTCATTGGAGATTATTTCATAATTTGAAAACCCCAAATGAGGAATGAAATAATTCTCAAAGAAAAATTAATAACGGCCCAAAAAAATTGGGAGTTATTTCATATGAAATAACATCCAAAGATGTTTGAAAAAAATTTGGGGAATATTTCATTTCTTGTTTGGGCGTTATTTCATTTGGGGGCTTTTCGTGAGCCTCTAAATGTATTAGAAAATTATATTGAAGAAGAAAAGTGGAAAAATGTGCTTCAAAGCAAAATAACTGACTACTACAAATAAAAAATTTTAAAAGAAACAAAAATTTTTCTTTTCTATATAGCGAATTTGTATGTATATTTTTAAAAAAGGGGTTGTGGCACCGCCCACTTTCCACAAACAAAGTATTTTTTCTTATACAACCGATATAAGTATCAAATCTCGACTTCGTACATATAATGGTTCAAAAGATACATTCATTTTAAAATTCCAGTTGTATGAGGCGGTGCCACGCCCATTTTACCTTCTTTCAGTCCGAATTTTCAAAAATCCCTTCTTAGTGCGCGCCTACGTCATAAAAGAAACCTGCATTCTAAATTTCACGGTTATAGCTTTAGCCATTTGTGCTGGGGAGTGATCAGTCAGTCACCCAAGCCTTTTATATATATAGATTAAACTTGTGGGCAGTTTATATTAAAGTTTAGTCTATTACCAAAAATTAAAATATGTATATTCAAAAAATCGTATTTTACCAGCTTGTGGTCGACACACGGGAATATTTAGAAAAACTTCTTGCCTGGAATTTTACTATCAGAACATGTTATTTGAGATAAAACAATACGTTCCTTAAAGTTTCATAAAAATTCCAAAGATTAAATTTGATGGTGATTAATGGGTTAATTTGCTTTCCATTCTGTCGGATATTTCGTTTACACATATTCATACGACAGTTTTGTTTACTGAAGCTGTGAAGTCCTGTCCAATATCTCATAAAACAAGCTGGTCGCGAAAAAGTCCAGTACGGACAGACTGTGGGATAAATGTCTTTCCCCTTTTCTTGGACATACGCGGACTTAACTCTGATAGCGGAGCATAAGCTGGGCCCTTGCTCAACCAATACAGCTCGATAAAACACAAGTCCGGAATAGTAAAGGGATCAGTCGCATCCCTTAATTTTTGGCCATAAATCCACAACATGTTACGTCGATCAACTTGTTCAGTAACTTCAACCACAAATCCGTTTATATTTGTAAATTTTTTAGTTTTTGTTTTAACTTTTACACTGTTCTAAATGTTGCCACTTTTAATGTTTGTTTTTTTGTCTCACAGTTTACAATGTGAAAACACCTCACAAATAATACAGGAGCGAGCCACTACTAAATTCACTGGACTCTGATTTAGCAACATTGTATAGCATATACCTTTTTTGTAAAATGTATGTTAAGTTAAGTATGTTTATCAGTAGTGGGGGGCTTTCAATTAGTGCTCCCAATATCCCGGGAAACGGTATTCCCGGTTTTCCCGGGAAACCGGGATTGTTATATTTTCCGGGAATCCCGGGAAATAAAAAATGGTTTTTTCTTCGGTTTGTTAAGCAATTGTGCACAGAATGACTTGAAATTTTGCAGAAATCATAAACGGAGACTTGGTTATATTCTCCCAAAAAATTATGGCATTTGATGGAACGCTGTCCAAACGCCGGTCCGGGAACGAAACAATTTCAATTATTTTCATACACTTCTATGACTATTTGCAGTTTACCGGTCTATCCCGGACCGGCGTTTCTAAAATACTGTTTCAAATATTGAAGAACTGCATTAGTAGAGCATATCCACGAATTTCTCTGATATTTGATGAAAAACTGCGGAAATACCGGTCCGGGAGCGAAGAAGTTTCCATATTTTTTTTAATTTTTACGTCTATCCCGGACCGGCGTTTCTAAAATAATTTTTCAACTGGGTCGCGAGTTGGCAAAATTAAAGAACTGCATTAGCAGAGCATATCCACAAATTTCTGTGATATTTAATGAAAAACTGAAGAAATACCGGTCCGGGAGGAAATTGAAGAACTGCATTAGTAGAGCATGTCCACGAATTTCTGTGATATTTGATGAAAAACTGCGGAAATGCCGGTCCGGAAGCAAAGAAGTTTCCATAATTTTTTCAATGTTCACGTCTATCCCGGAGCGGCGATTCTAAAATACTTTTTCAAATGGGTCGCGAGTGCTCTTAACGCTTTTAAGAAAAATATAACATTTCATCAAAATCGGCCAATCCATTCATATACCGCCCATATAACTCAAAATGAATTTTTCATATGAAATTTGTTATTTTATTCCGAATGTGTTGAAATTAAGCACATACATTAAAATTAACGATATGAAAATGTTCTGAAATTTTCATTAAAATCGGACACGCCCATCACATAGCGCCCATATAACTCAAAATCAATTTTTCATACAAAATTTTATTATTATTGTATATTTTTATTCTAAGAGAGCCTTGACTTTGTCACTTATATCACTATGCTTTTTCTGAATAAACTAATGTGTCTAATGTAAAATCATGGGATCTGATGTTACCATCATTCGTTGCATAATATCTGCGTTCGTGGCAATTCGACTGCATTTTCGATATTTTTATAGCCTTTGATACGATTTTCATGAGCCTCTTCGGATAGTAAGCCTACAGGAAAAATACACTTTTCCATTATATCCTTTCCATGAATGAGAATTTTGTGGAGTGTAGGTGGCATATTGTACCACTCGTACAGAGCAACACAACTTCTTTCAACATGTTCCCTTTGAATTAAAAAATATAATACATATATAATAAAAAAAAATATAACTTTTACTGAAAGGTGCAACTGGATGCACTTGAATATGATTGAATATGTAAGAACAGATATGAGACAATGTATTAGTAGTAATTTCCAACCGTAGGCACGTACAGCTGAAACTACAGATCCAAATGTTTGGATAAAAAGGGATTTTTGTTGTATGTTCATAAAAATAACACATAAAAATAAAACGTAAGTCTCTGCAGAGTTTATTTTTTCAATTTTAGTATATTGAAATATCCTACATTAAATAAAAAATAAGAAGAAAAACGTTGCCTTACATATTAACATAATATTCGTCTCGAAATTCTTATGTTTATAAAAAGTCAGTTCGGTAAAACATACAAGTACTGACTTTGAAACGGCTTAAAAAAGAAACTAGCAGTCATATCCAAGTAATTCTTTTTGATTTGATTGTACCATTTAGTCTTAAATTTAAAAATACCACTGCATATTGCATAAAGAGTATGTTGACAATTTGGCTTTTTTCCGGTAAATCCCCAGTGTGCGGCGTTTGAACAGCGTTCCATCAAATGCCATAATTTTTGGGAGAATATAACCAAGTCTCCGTTTATGATTTCTGCAAAATTGCTCTTGATTTTGTTTTTAGTTGATCTCTGAGAATTATATTATAGTGTTATAGTTCGGTTAAAGATCTTTACTATTGGTAATTGGTGGTTATTACCAATAGGTTTTTATTCAAGAGATGTGAAATGTATTATGAGACAGCAGGTAAGGCGTATAACGTTATTTCGGCATTCACCACAATGCCTCGTCAGCGCCCTTTGCTGCGACTTCTCCACTATCATCACAAACCTTAAGGGAAGAAAGTTACTCAATATAAATGAGAAACTCTGCCCACCGGTGCGAAGATAGTATCCTCAAAGCACACAACAAGTCAACATAAAACATTCACACAAGCTCTTGTCTATGCATGTGGCCATCGGACACAATTACATAGAAGTTTTTGTTGTTGGCACAATTGCCAACCACGTACTGTGTACCTTCAGTGTTTTATTGCTCTTGATTTTGTTTTTAGTTGATCTCTGAGAATTATATTATAGTGTTATAGTTCGGTTAAAGATCTTTACTATTGGTAATTGGTGATTACTACGAATAGGTTTTTATTCAAGAGATGTGAAATGTATTATGAGACAGCGGGTAAGGCGTATAACGTTATTTCGGCATTCACCACAATGCCTCGTCAGCGCCCTTTGCTGCGACTTCTCCACTATCATCACAAACCTTAAGGGAAGAAAGTTACTCAATATAAATGAGAAACTCTGCCCACCGGTGCGAAGATAGTATCCTCAAAGCACACAACAAGTCAACATAAAACATTCACACAAGCTCTTGTCTATGCATGTGGCCATCGGACACAATTACATAGAAGTTTTTGTTGTTGGCACAATTGCCAACCACGTACTGTGTACCTTCAGTGTTTTATTGCTCTTGATTTTGTTTTTAGTTGATCTCTGAGAATTATATTATAGTGTTATAGTTCGGTTAAAGATCTTTACTATTGGTAATTGGTGATTATTACCAAGGAAACTAAGAATAGCTTACTAGAAAACAAAGGTCGACCAAGCGAAATTACATGAAGGTTCAGCGCTACAAAATAAAAATATTTGTCAATTACAAGTATGAAGTTTTTTCATAGAAAATATTTTATTTTATTTTCATAATATATGAAAATGTTTTATGGCAAAAATGTAAATAAACGATCATACTAACCTGCATCTGTGGAAACGTTAATGCCTCGATCCACATCATAATTGATCATTCGGTTGTCATGATACCAGAATATATATTCGGAAATCTCAGTATTCTGAACCACACGGCATTGTAACCTTAGTGTAGATCCTGGTGTTAAATAACGAATGCTTGGTCCTGGAATTTCTGCACGAGCCTCTGATATTAATTCCAAGAGTATGGTGAAAATGTACATATAAATATAAGAAAACAAATGTAAATAAAATAAGAAAGAGATACAATTGGATGGATCTCAAAATTTCGATGTTATTAATATTTGAAGATATTTTAAAAATGTTTAGATACATTATGTCTATAAATCCATTTATGACACCCACGGGTACAGGGTGCTCTAACAATATTTTCGATCCATAATGCATATTGTGTTAATACTAGAAATCTTATTCATCGCTTTTCCCATAGTCGTCGTCGTTTCTATGTCAACATCACTTCGATTCAACATCGTCGTCTGATTAATGCAATTTCGGTATTCTGTAACTACCATGAGACGACGTCGACTGGTAATCGATAACATGAAAGAGTCCACATTTTCATTTTTGACGGCATTAAGCAAAACCGGCACTATTAAAAATGCCCCAAAAAAACGAAAAATTACCTAAAATAAAATTGGGCGGAAAAAAATTAAAAATTACCCAAAACTCAAGAACGAAATTTTCCCCAAAAATTATGAAAAATAACCCAATAAATTTATGAAAAATACCCCAAAAAAATATTCTTCTAAACAAATCTAGCATTATTTAAAGACGAATGCGTCGTTATCAGTTTCTGTACTCTCTCTTTAGCATTATTAAAAGACGAATGCGGTGGGGGGCAGGCCCCAAGTGCAAAATGCCCAAAAAAAAAAACGAAAAATTACCCAAAATAAAATTGGGCGGAAAAAAATGAAAAATGACCCAAAACTCAAGAAAATTAAAAAACGAAATTTTATCTAAAATAAATGAAAAGTTCCCCAAAATGTATGGGGGATTTTTCATATGAAAAATTCCCCAATTTGGTATAGAAATTTTTTTGGGTCATTTTTGGTTTTTTTTGGGGCATTTTGCATTTGGGGCATTTTTCATAAATCCAGCAAAACCTTTTTTAAATTTACAAAAACTAACATTATTTTAAATTGTTTCAAGTCGTTACTAACAACTGTGACGACAGATTCAGAGTCGCTTCGATTCAACGTCGTCGTCACATTTCCTTTTAGAATACCAAATTTGTGTCAATAGTAACCGATAGTTATCGAAAACGACTTCGAGAATACCGATTTTACAGCGTCGTCACTAGACGACGTCGTTTTGCGTCGACGACGACAACGGGAATAAGGCCGATTATAAAAAATTGTATAACATCCCAGAAAATTAAATTTCCTTGGAAGCACACTACCGTATAATAACTTATTTTTCTGGCACTACTGGATTTCTTCTGATAACTCTCCAATTGGTAAACATTGATATTCAATTATTTGCAAATATCACATTCCAGGTTGACGTGTTGTTTGGGTTTATTGTTGAAAACCATAGCTTATATTGACAATTTTTCCATTCATCAGCTCAAACACATAATGTTTAAATTCATTCATGATTATTTTTGAAGACCCTTTCGAAATTTGAAATAAAATTGGAAGACAAAAATAAAAGGAAAACGAACTTGGGGAGTGACCTAGTGCATGTTAGAGTTCTAGTTGAGTACAAAATGACCCAAAGTTTCCTAACACCCTCAAAATATTGACTTACGGTTCAAAGCCGGGTCTTTTGGAACTTTCCTCACTTATGAGCTGGAAAGAAGAGTCTTAGACCTTTCCAACGTTCACAAATTGTTACCAATAAATATGGTTTTTACAGATTATAAAATTCACTTACTGAATAATATAATAAACATGAGGTTACCTTAATAAAATAGTTGCTTAAAATTGTCTATATAAATTGACAAAATAATTAATGCTTTTCCATAACTTCCAAATGGACAACTGGAGGATATTTTAATTTGGTCAGTTTAATTACCTTTTAATAGTAGACAAAGCACCGAAAACCAAAACCTTTAACACGGCCCTTCTGGTAATGACCGATTTGACCCTCATAGTTTTACATACATATCTTTTTTGTAAGTACCCTTAAATTTGCCACATTTTCCGCTTATGAAAATTTGACTCAGGAATAAATATGGTCTATATCGAATAAATATGGTCTTATGACTACCATGCGGGAGATCGCAGGTTCAAACCTGGCTCCAGTCATCTTAAAAAAAATTGTTCTTTCATTGTCGGCTCCCCTTGAATGTTGTTGACAGCAACTTCGCAGTATAAGTGTCGATTCAATCGGCGTGTCTAGTAAGAGCTTCTTAAACAGTGACGTTCGCATTCGTCGATAAACAAGAAGGTGCCGTTAGTTGCGAATCTAAAAATAGAAAGCGTGTTAATTCACAACAACGCGAGAAGCTATCCCATACCTCATTCATGGGGTGCAAAAGGTAATTAAGTTTTTTTTTTATAACGAACCAATTATTGTATGGTGACCAATTATGGTACCTCCCATACACAATGACCTATTTTTTGGAAAATTAATATTTCTCTTTCAAGCGGACACCAGGGATAATGAAATTTGATCAGTGAATTTATCTTATCTAGGTTTTTCTTTCATTGCCCCCTCGATGTTGTCGACAGCAACTTCGCAGATAATGTATCGAGTTAATCGGCACGTCAAGTAAAATGCTTCTCAAACAGTGACGTTCGCATTCGTCGATAAACAAGTAGGTGCCGTTTGTTGTGAATCTAAATAGAAAGAGTGTTAATTCGCAACAACGCGAGAAGCTATCCCATACCTCATTCATGGGATGTACAGGGAAATTAAGTTTTTTTATGAAACACCCCTTCTGGTACCTCCCATGTAAATGGCACGTTGTGCTGCCCACCGATGCACATAGAATTATTTTGATGATCTAGGCGGCCAAAAATATTTCAATTTTGTATTAAGCTAAGAGAAAAGTTTGAAACATAATCAATTGATTTTTACAGTAAAAACAGTTATATTTTCATATATTGGACATTTAAAACATAACATTTTCATATTTTTTTTAATTCGCCATCATCGCTAATTTCGTCGTCCACATCACTTTCAGCTGCTAGATGATGAGCTGAGATAAACATCTCTATAGTTTGTGGCAAAAATAAAGAAAACTTTGTTTTATTTTTAGTTGCTGAGGCACTAAGAGTAGATCTGAGCTCAAGGGAAACCTATTTAGGATGTCCTGATTGTAGGATTCTCTGGACAATTTTCTTGCAAAGTCCTGCCTGGAAGCTCGAAAATGTTTGTTTCGAACCTCTGCTGCCTCTTCGGACAGTTGTCCTATAGCCAGTAACGCATTTTTTATTATTTCCGATCCTTGTATGAGTACTTTATGTAGTGTAGGTGTTATTGGGCGCCAAGGATACAATTTTGCGTATAGTTATGCAGTTGTTCTGTGACAACAAAAACAATTTAATGACAAATACTCTAGTAGCAAAGGCTTCCAAACGAAATCGCACAGACTATTGTTGTAAAGTAAATTTATTTTGTTATCGCTTCCCAAATTATCATTTTTTTGCATAGGATTTCGTATTACTTCATAATATAGAAAAAGAAAAAATTATTTATACAGATCATCAAAATACTTCTATGTGCGATGGTAGTATGAAAGAAAGTCTTATCTACAACGGTTTAGTCGCGTGTTCTAACCATGATGCGCGGCCGTAGTCATGTCACTTTTAGGTTTTATATGTTTGTACACATGTACACCCCACATGTTAAGTAATATTAGTTTATCCGGAAATAATTCTGCTTGTCCTTTGAATAAGACGTGACACAGTGTGGTCTATTTAATCATAAATTTTTACATCTGCTGAAACTTCAGGTACCAATAACCAATCGGAAATGCGTTTTTTTCGCAGAAGTAACTTTACGGTATGCGAAAAGTATTTTACATTATGTTGCTTTAAGGAGTTTCGTAAAATGCAATAAATAATGTCAATGCCCAGTCAATAGTGTACTTTGTATTAAAGCATTTGTGTTCTCTTATTTGGCTTTTGGTCTTTAACGCTCCTTATATAAAAAGCTTTAGACAAATGCATATTGAAGCGGTAGCATCCTTTACGTTCCGTTTTCTTCCATATGGTGCACAGTCTTTAAAAGAATTTGCCGGTCATATAGTAGGCTTTTTAGTTTCTTCAGTTATTGTGAATGTTTTCTATTCTTCTATGTTTTCTTCATAGACATATAAAACGCATGAAGTTAAGTTTTCGGTTGCTCGTTTTAATCTTCTTCTGTGAAAACTTCTTCGCCACTACTGGTGTACTCGCTGTTTGTGCCTTTTATTTTATTGTTTTCTTTTACCGGGATAGTTTGCCACCGCATCAAAAAAACATGAACAAAAAATTTATTCTTTGTTGTGTGAGCTTTTTCTATGGTGTTGGTTTAACACGACAACGAAGAAACACAAACAAACATGTTACGAAGAAGAATACGACTTTGCACAGTGGTCCATATGCTCAACATAGCCGGAAGAAAGTCATTTTGTTTTTTATTTCGAAACTAAATATTTTGTTTGATAATAAGTTGACAAGTGCCCACAGAGTATAACGGTACATTTTTTATTTATTTAACTTCTGTTTCAGGTTTGCTTTCTTGCTTTAAACACAAGTAATTGCTGTTTTGTTTTTCTATTAATAGCACAGTTGATATTTAGTACCGAAATTAAAGTTGTCGTTAAAAAAATGAAAGAAAAGATTTTAAAATTTTATTTTGCTGAAGTTAATTTAACAATAGTAGGAACAAATATTACTATTTTTATATTTCAAATAAAATGTTTTGTTTATAAAAATGGAGTTTTGTACGAGTGGGTCTTATACGTCAAAATTTTGTCCAATGTCCAAATTTAATTAGAGTTTTAAATGGGAATTTATCAAACTATAATTCTATAATTGGTGTTTTTGTAATCTGTATGATTGTACCTTATCAATGTATTCAAAATTAGCTGCCAGTTTTTGCCTAAATGCTTTTTATTTGTGTTGGAAATTCTTATATAAAATACAAATATTAACTCTTATTTTAATTTGATCATTTATTATTATACCATATCCCTAAGGAATGAGGGTGTATATAATTTGAAACGATAAAAACTGTAACGCCTTAAAGAGATGAGTTAGACCCCAAGTATCTTAAGACCAAATTTGTTTCAGGAATTTTTAAGACGATTGAGCTATGTCCGTCTGTCTGGCTGATGGGCAGGATAACTCGAGTAAACTTTAACGGATCGGTATGAAAATTTAGCAGTATTGTTTGTGTACAAAAGGGCCCACAGCGGACTTCTTGCCGTCCCTGTGGCATAGGCAATATGTTGTTTACTTTATATGCCTACGTACATATGTACACAAACAGTTTGACGCTGATCCCTTTTAACTCCTTCATTCGCTCTATGATCAGCTACTCTCACCCTCTGCCCCCATAGCTGAATTGCAATTCGCTAAGAACAAAATGCAACGAGCGAAGGTTCTGAGCATAAGGGCAGAGTGTAATTGGGTCAGTCGTAAAGAGTAGTGCGAAGTGAATAGTCAATAAAGACAAAAGGCCGTTGAAGTGCCAAAACAAAATAGTTTGTTTCTTTATAATTGGTGTTAGTGTAAGTGTGCGCTCAACTGTTTTTGCATTTGGTACAGCGCAGCCACCGCACTTAAGAAACCATCAGCAACTGTCCCCGCAACCGTCCGTCCATCAGCTCGTGTGCTATAGCAATTTCGCTACCATCGCTGGTAGAAAGAAGAAGAGCAGATCGCAGGCAACTACCCCGACACTGATTGCAGCAACAACAACAACAGGTTTGTCTGTCCCCTCTTTTGTTAAGCCTTTGGCTTTGGTGTTTGTGGCCAAACCATAACAATAAGAGGGAAAATCGCTAGATTAGGGTGAGACCTAATTTCGAAAATTGGTTTGTTAGTCCAACAATAGAAGGTTGGTTTGATAGCCCAACATTTGGTCCTTCGACACCTACATAATTAAAACAAATATACATAGATCTGTCCCGAAGACAAATTATAAAGTATGTCGGTCCCTAAAAAACGAAAAAAAGCATATAGTTTTGTTGGTTTCTTCTGAGACAAGAAAATAAAAGGCCGTTGAAGAGCCTATATATAATAAAACAAATACAAAATAAAGTTGTTCTACAAATACATACGTATATAAAATAATAACAGTTGTAAGTTGAGAAATTACATTGTGCACCAAATATTTCTCTGTTTTTGCTGTGATTTCTTGTGGGAAAGGAAACAAATAAAAAATTACAGTTACTCGTTATTTATTTAAAAACCCCATAAATCAAGATTTTGTTCGAAGCCAGAAACGGGTGTTTGTGCATTAGCAGTAAAAATTGTTTTTGTTTTTTGTTTTTTTTTGTGGATAACGGAACGCTGCTTGTAACGGCTGACCCTTGGTTAAGAAATTTTGCAAACATTTCTGCACAGTGGGTCAATTTAGATAATTGTCGAAAAGAATTATAAATTTATTTTGTAAAATTTTACACTTTTGCCTATAATTAAACTTTGATAACGGATAACTGCTCGTGCATTTGAGCCAATACAAAGCATGATTTAAATTTTTTGCATATTCTGACCCAATTATCAACATTTGGGTTTTCTACAAAACCATAAAAGCGTTATTGGAGACACATATTCGACATTTGCCCTGAACATATTGAAACAAAATTTTTTCCTGATTTTTTTGTAACTAACCCCACTAGCCCACAAATAGAAAATTTGTATTGCACACTGGGCTACAATAATAAATAATCGCAAATCATTATATTTAAAAACTGGTAAAGGTTTAATTTTACAATTCGGCGGAAAAATCCTGTAAGTAACTAAACATAGCAGCATCAAATCATTTTTTTATGGAAAATTAAATTAAAATGTTTTCTGAAATTCTTTACTTTTGCGGACATTGGTCGTTTTGTAGCCGCATAGCAAACAGCTGTGTCCCATTAATCTGATCCCAGTCCTGGAAGAGTTTCAGTGATATTTGCCTGCACAGTGGGACACAACACAAATAATATTTTATAATTTTCTTAATTTCGGATAATTATACCATCACCCTTAGGGATGAGGGTATATATCATTTGATACGACCCAAAAGTGTAACACATAGAAGGAGTCACTTCAGACCCTAGGTTTCTTAGAACCAAATTCGATTCATGACTTTTTAAGTCGTTTGAGCCATGTCCGTCTGTCTGTCTGTCTGGTGGCTGTCCGGCTGGTTCGCACGATAACTTTCGAAAGACGCAACCAAATGTTTTGAAATTTTGCACGAGTTATTATTTTCTCAAAACTACTTACTACATGCTACATGGCCCCGCCCCTTCTGGTACCTCCCATACAAATACATCATTCCGCCCACTTTAGAAATCGAGTAATAATATCAATACACCCTACGGGATCGTCCCCAAGTTCTGTATTTAGTAAAGCTATAACAGGATAAAGTTTTGGAAAAATTTTTGAAAGCCTAGCCACGCCCCTTCTGGTACCTCCCATACAATTCTACCTTTCCGCCCACTATAGAGATGGAGAAATAATATCAATAAATTAAACGTGATCGTACCCAAATTCTATTTTTAGTAAAGGTATAACAGGATAAAGTTTTCGAGAAAAAAATTGGAAGTCTATTCACGGCCCATCTGGTACCTCCCATACACATACCGCCCACTTTGAAAACCGATTAATATTATTAAAAGACCTAACGCGATCGTGCCCAAATTCTGTATTTGGTAAAGTTTAAGCAGGATAAAGTTTTGGAGAAAAAATCTAGAAGTCTAGACACGCCCCTTCTGGTACCGCCCATACAAATGTACAACTCCGCCCACTTTAGAAATAGGATAATAATATAAATACACTCGACACGATCGTGCCCAAATTCTGTATATTGTTATGTTATAACATGACAAAGTTTTGGAGAAAAAATTGGAAGTCTAGCGACGCCCCTTATAGTACCTCCCATACAAATGTACCTTTCCGCCCACTTTAGGGATGTACTAATAATATCAGTACACCCAAGGCAATCGTGCCCAAATTCTGTAATTAGTAAAGCTATAACAGGATAAAGTAATGGAGAATAAATCTGGAAGCCTAACCACACCCCTTCTCGTACCTCCCATACAAATGTACCACTCCGCCCACTTTAGAAATCGAGTAATAATATCAATATAATAGAAAATTATTTGTTTTACTGAGGGTAAGGGTAAATGTAGATTGGGTTGGCCGACTGAAACTTTCTAACTGGTTTTAATTACAAATCGGTTAATTTCAATAACTCAAGACTTAAACAATATCTTATATTGGGTGATGGTATTTATCAGTCAGTTTAACTGACTGAAATTTCTGTACTGGTTTTCTTGAGCAATTACAATCGTTTCACCAATTAAAATCCTACATTCGGTCTCTTTTGTTACCTTCCTAAAACTTTTTCAACAAAAGCCTAAGTTGTAACGATGGGATTATTAGAGGAATATTAAGTTCAGTAGGATGAAATCATCTGGTGTGCGAAACAACTGAAAGAAACAGATGCAAGCACTTACAATGAACTAGCCCTAGAAACCGAAAAGCAGGAGCTAGACAGTTTATGGGCAGAATGGAAGGAACTTTATAAAAAATGTATTGCTGACACGGATTGTAGCAAAAAAGATAAGGAGACAATCCGTAATAAGAAAAAAGAGACACACGATTGCAGAATAATACGTCTTCGTCTCAAAAAACGAGTTCCTCTATTGCGGTCCCACCGTGCGACACGGAAGTTTTTCATGGGGATTACGAATCCTGGCCCAGTTTCAGAGATTTGTTTACCGCAATATATATAAATAATAAAAAACTGGGCCCTGCGGAAAGTTATACCACATGTTTCAAAAGACAAGTGGTGATGCTAGGGAGATAAACAGAAATATTCAATAAACGAACGAAGTGTTCGATATAGCGTGGGCAAACTTGAAAAATCAATACGAAAACAAGCGGATTCTCATTAATAGGCAGTTAAAAACTTTATTTAATCTGGCCCCATGTACTCAAGAATCTGCTAACGGTCTCAGAAAACTACAAAGAGATTTAACAAATTGTATTTCGGTATTTGAGTTATATAAAATTGATATAGGATCATGGGGTCAAATTTTTGTGTTCCAATGCTCGTCAAAACTCCCTAGGCTCACACTGTCCCTTTGGGAACAATCTATTTCGAACAAAACAGAAATACCGAAGTGGGAAGACTTAAACACATTTCTGACCGAAAGGTTCCATGCATTGGAAAGCGTTTCTGATGTGTGTAATACAAACAACACTAACACATCTCAATCCAATCGCCCTAAATATAACAATTGCGACAAATCAAAGCAATTCAAGGTTCATCACACTAAAGTAAATAACCAAAAGTGCTTTTTATGTAAAGGAAACCACAACATACGTTCTTGCCCAAAGTTTTTGAGTATGGATTTCAATAATAGGCTTTCCGTAGTGAGAAGGAATGGTATTTGCCTTAATTGTCTGACCCATGGTCATATGGTAGTTGATTGTCCCAGCAAAAATGTATGTTCAAAATGTTGTTCAAAGCATCATACGCTTTTGCACAAAAATAAAGCACCACAGCAGGGTGAAGTTGGAACGGGAGAGTGTCAGAGCATCGCCCACAATCAAATTACGCATTCCACTGACTCTCCTTCCACATCTGATAATGTTAGAGCATTTCATACTTCTGTCTCAAACAAGACAATGCTAGCTACAACATGGGTCAAGATTATGGGAAATGGTGTGTCTCACAAGGTTCGAGCACTAATTGACCCATGTTCTGATGAAACATTTATATCATCAAGAATTCAAAAGTTGTTAAGACTGCCAATAAAGTCTATTTCAGCAGATATCACTGGTCTTGGTGGTGAATATCTGACTAAATGTACGAAGATCGATGATAGAATCAGATTTTTCACTGGACACAGATGCGCTGGTAGTTCCAGACGCTACTCGTTCAAAAATATAGACTTGAGTCAGCTTCCAAAATTAGATTTTGCTGACCCTTGCTTCTTCAGAAGCGGTCCAGGGGATATTCTCCTAGGGGGAAATTTGTATCCACTAATTCTACTCAGTGGAGTAGAACATGACATTTTAGGCTCGCTTGTGGCCCAGAAGACAGTCTTTGGATGGATTGTTACTAGCCCAACGACCAAACCCAATTTCAAACATTTGGTACAAGTCTCTCATTGCACGCGAGTGGCAATCGACGAACAAATGGCTAAGTTCTGGGAAATAGAAGAAGTTCCCGTAAAAAAGAAAATTTCTGAGGAAGATAAGATTTGTGAAAAAATCTATAAATAAACCACTGTTCGAACCTCAGAGGGAAGATATGTCGTTGATCTTCCTTTTAAGCCAGATCTTCCAATAGATTCTGCAACGGCCCCAAACAGATACATAGCACTCAGTCAGTTCCTCAGAAGTGAAAAATATATGGCAAAAAAGCCAGATCTGAAAACTATGTAAGACGAGGTCATACGCGAGTATCTGACTCTAGGACATATGGAGCAAGTAGATACTCCGACTGGGAATCCAATCAACTGTTTTTATCTGCCCCATCACGGTGTCTTTAAACCTGAAAGCACCACGACAAAGTTGAGGGTGGTTTTTACGGCCTCTTGTCCATCATCCAGTGGTAAAAGTTTGAACGACTGTCTTTTCGTGGGTCCGGTCTTGCAAAACGATATAGTTTCCCTAATTTTGAATTGGCGTCTGTACAAATTAATTTTTAATGCGGATATTACGAAGATGTACAGGCAGATACTTATTAACCCAAAACATGCTCCCTTTCAATGAATATTATTCAAACCTGACCCAAATGAAGAAATATTGGATTTCCAATTGAAAACGGTCACATTTGGAGTCAATTGTGCTCCGTATTTAGCGTTGCGTACCTTATTGCAACTTGTTGATGATGAGGAACACTGTTTTGAATTTTGAGAGAAAACATGTGATGATGTTTTAGTGGGAGCACATTCTGTCCCAGAAAGTATTGAAGCAAGAGATCAACTAATTTCGGTTTTATTGTCTGCTGGGTTTGATCTGAGGAAATGGAACTCTAACAGCAGAGATATCATTCAAGATCTTCCTAAAAATCATATGTTGGATAGCGATTTTTGGGCCTTTGATGACAAAAGTACGGCCAAAACACTAGGAATACGTTGGAACGCGGCCACTGACTCTTTTTATTTTGTAGCCGAAAAGTTAGAAAACAAAAAATTATTCACGAAACGAGAAGTTTTGTCGGCGATAGCAAAATTATTTGACCCTTTAGGCTGGCTTGCCCCAGTAGTGATAACTGCGAAAGTCGTCATGCAACAATTGTGGCTTGACGATATTGGCTGGGACGACGCCTTAAAACCTCTAACCCTTGTTAAATCGAAGTCTTTTGTCCAAAATTACACAGACATTAGTAGAATCCATATCCCACTTTGGGTAAAATACTCTCCGCAATGTAAAATCGAGATTCACGGGTTCTGCGACTCGTCAGAGTTGGCTTATGCAGCAGTATTGTATGCTAGGGTCGAAATAGAGAGCGTAATTTACACAAATTTGCTTGTATCCAAATCCAAGGTCGCTCCTATTAAGAAGATCTCGCTACCAAGGCTAGAATTATGCGGGACACTTCTTCTATCCAATTTGGTTAACGTTTTTCTGCCCCAATTGAAAATCGAATATATTTCGCTATATTTCTGGTCTGACTCGACAATAGTTTTAGCGTGGCTTAAAAAGCCATCTCATATTTGGGCTACATTTGTGGCAAATAGGGTAGCGAAAATTCACGACAAAGTCGGCCAGTGCTGGAAGCATGTGCCAACACACGAAAATCCCGCTGACCTAGCAACCCGGTGGCTAACTCCTTCGGAATTGATGGGCAAAGAGCTCTGGTGGTCCGGCCCACCCTAGTTGAAAGACAAAATCGAATTCTGGCCTAAAACTACTGAGATAGCAGACACAAATTTAGAAGCTAAACCAGTAAGGGCACATATAGCTAGATCAGCGGACTTCGAAAGATATATTGGATCGCTTTTCCTGCCTCTCTAGAGCCATACATGTAGTAGCGTATATTATGCGTTTTTTCAAACCCGCTCACCCATCGACAAAGAAAAGTGAAGGTTTTATCGGTTTTAAATTATCAGATAAAGAGCTAACGAAACCGTTTAATGCTTCTTTCCCACTATCACTTCACTTTCCCAAATAGTACTATTGTCTTTCCCAGAAGAAGCCGTTGGAATCGAAAAGCTCTATTATTACCCTAACACCATTTTTAGACAAAGATCATATTATTCGAGCACATGGCCGCTTGGGTTCTACGATGTCTTTGTCGTATAGTGAGCGACATCCCGTGATTCTAAATTATCACAGTCGATTTGCTAAGCTCTATGTTGATTTTATACATAAACTAACCCTTCACGGAGGAATTAGATTAATGTTAGCCACTGTCCGTTAAGAATGCTGGATTATCAAGGCAAAAATCCTTATAAAAACTCATTCATAATTGCAAAGAATGTGTTGTGGCCCGCAAAAATCTTCAGGGTCAATTGATGGCTTCTCTCCCTTCTGAGAGAACAGCTCTTAGCCGCCCCTCTACCAATACTGCGGTCGATTTTGCTGGCCCGTTTGAAATAAAAAACTTCTCTGGCCGAGGCTGCCGTATCACAAAGGGTTATATTTGCCTATTTGTTTGCTTTGCTACCAGAGCGATTCTTTTGGAAGCCGTTAGTGAGCTGGCGAGCCAAGCATTCCTCGCCTCTCTAACCCGTTTTATTTCTCGTGGTGGCTGTCCCAACAAGATATACTCTGACAACGGTCGAAATTTTGTCAAAGCAACAAGAGAAATTAAATCAAATTTGATTAAGGCTATGCCTGAACTGAAAGATGAAGCTCTGTCCCGATACAGTTTCCACAAATTAGAGTGCCATTTTATCCCTGCCTCGGCTCCTCATATGGGAGGATTGTGGGAGGCTGGTCAAGAGCTGCACGACCCATTTAAAGAAGATCTCCGGTCAAATTCGGCACACCTTTGAGGAGTTTAGCACCATTCTCGCATCAATTGAGTCTTGCCTTAATTCGCACCCTCTTACTCCACTCTCGGATAATATAGAAAACCTTAGCGTTTTGACCCCAGGTCATTTTCTGATAGGGACCCCATTACTGACCCAAGCAGAGCCAGAAATTGTACCATCACGCACTTCTCTTTTAAATCGTTGGCTGCTCCTTTACGTCATTCAACATGATTTCTGTTTGCATGGGTAATCTGACTATTTGAAGGAGCTCCACAAAAGAAATAAGTGGAGACAACCACAAGAAGACTTGCGCGAAAACGACCTAGTAATCTTGCGCCACGAAACAGGAGGCCCTAACGACTGGCGCTTAGGAAGGGTCATAAAACTTTACTTCGGTAAAGATAATCACGTGAGAGTTGTAGATTTTAAGACGCAGCTAGGAATAATTACGCGCTGGTCCTTCCTTGCATGGGATTGCCGCAACCCGATGATGGCCTACTATATGCCCAGAAAACGGTTTTTGGATGGTCGTTTTTCGGAGAGTACAAGACTGACTGCGATGTATGCAGCAGGGCGTACCGTCGTCATGAGTCCGACATTTCGCCCAAAAAAATTGAGTTGGGTCTTCTGTCATAGCATTTGGGCGATATGTCATTTTGTAGTTAGGTTTTTGGTCGAAATGACATGTTTTGGGCGATATGTTAAGGTTGTTTTTGGGCGAAATGACGGTACGTCTATGTTGCGTCCATATGCCCAGAAAACGGTTTTTGGATGGTCGTTTTTCGGAGAGTACACGACTGACTGCGACGTATGCAGCAGGGCGTACCATCGTCATGAGTCTGACATTTCGCCCAAAAAAATTGAGTTGGATCTTCTGTCATAGCATTTGGGCAATATGTCATTTTGTAGTTAGGTTTTTGGTCGAAATGACATGTTTTGGGCGATATGTCATGGTTGTTTTTGGGCGAAATGACGGTACGTCTATGTTGGGTTTTTTTGGTATATCCCGGAAATGGCTCTAACTCGGTCCAGGAGACCCGTAGGGACCTAAAAAAAAAACATCCTTGGATTCGTCTCGAAAATATCTTTCACTTGAGTACCCGCACCTGGGGGGTCATCATAGAACCGAAAGGGGCCCCTTTTTTGACCCCCCGGGTCCCATGGGCCTGAGCGCCAACTTTGACCTAAAATTCCGATGTTTGGGGACCAAGATGAAGACAATGGCATATTTTTGGTTTTTAATCGGGCTCCCGCCCCATATTCTGCACTTCAGCCTAAGTGGGTAATGTAATAAAAGTTTGGGCTCAACCAGGAAATACTCGGAATTAAAAAAAAAAATATGCATAATTATTTTTATCCCCAACCTCATATTTTTCAGTGCGAAAAATTTAACTTTTCAAAAAAATTTCCACTATGACCACTCTAATGTATATACCTATTAATTTGTTTGCCCATACTGTGCAAAGGGGGCCAATATGTTTGTGTACAAAAAGGGCCCACAGCGGACTTCTTGCCGTCCCTGTGGCATAGGCAATATGTTGTTTACTTTATATGCCTACGTACATATGTACACAAACAGTTTGACGCTGATCCCTTTTAACTCCTTCATTCGCTCTATGATCAGCTACTCTCACTCTCTGCCCCCATAGCTGAATTGCAATTCGCTAAGAACAAAATGCAACGAGCTAAGGTTCTGAGCATAAGGGCAGAGTGTAATTGGGTCAGTCGTAAAGAGTAGTGCGAAGTGAATAGTCAATAAAGACAAAAGGCCGTTGAAGTGCCAAAACAAAATAGTTTGTTTCTTTATAATTGGTGTTAGTGCAAGTGTGCGCTCAACTGTTTTTGCATTTGGTACAGCGCAGCCACCGCACTTAAGAAACCATCAGCAACTGTCCCCGCAACCGTCCGTCCATCAGCTCGTGTGCTATAGCAATTTCGCTACCATCGCTGGTAGAAAGAAGAAGAGCAGATCGCAGGCAACTACCCCGACACTGATTGCAGCAACAACAACAACAGGTTTGTCTGTCCCCTCTTTTCCCTGTAGTTTTTTCGTGACGATTAACCCCAAAAGTGGCAGTACTATACACTGTAGACTGGTTATAAAACTATCCACATTGATCCTATGCTCGGAAGACTAGTTCAAAACTATCCACATTGATCCTATACTCGGAAGATTGGTTCTAAAACTGTGGAAAATGTTACTATAACTTTGTGGTGCCACTTAGCTGTCTTCTTGTGTCGCAGATGGTGGATAGTTAAAAATGTGTGTCATTGAGCGTTTTAATAAATTTTTGAAAGAATGAGATAGGGAGAGCGTATGACAACACAATCAGAAAAGCAAAAACAACAATAGTTCAATGCAAAAACTTCTGACCATAAGCAAAAAGAAAATGTTGTAAAGAATGTGCGAGTCAAACGAAGAAAAAAAAACACACACAAGAAAAGTACCGTTTTCTAAAACAACAACAATAGCAAGGGAGTTTTTTGGAAACACTTGCATCTGCGTTTTAGTTTTGTTTTAAGAAGTGATCGAACAAGTTCATAAAAAATAAACAAGTGGAATATTTGAAAATTAAATTGAATTTGCGTGAACAAATTTGCACAAGCCGTTGTGAAAAAAAATATTTGTTAAAGAAAATAAAAGTGAATCAGTAAGTATGAGCAAACGAAATATAAGAAGACAAATTATTCTTTTTCTGATAAATATCTACATAAATTTTTTAATTTCTTAATTTCAGAAGCAATAATTCCCAACGCACGAGACGGTGGCTCGGAAAATCAGCTGCGTGAAGCAATTCGACTTCAGAAGAAAAGACATTTAAAAAGAATAGCAGAAAGCAAAATTTAAATACAACATTCTTTTATGTGTAGATGAATTTTTTTATGTTTTTGTTTTTAATGAAATAATTTTTTTTAAGTTTTATAAATAATAATATTTACTTTAGGAAAAATTTGGTGTTTTTTATGGGAGTGGTTTAGTAGGTATAAAGAGACAGTAGAGGGTAAGCAAAATAGAACTGTCTTTTTGTGGCCTCTTGGTGGCAATTTACCCTCTTGTAGGACAACTATATGTTAAAGTGGCCAGTCATATGGCTAGCATTCGGACATGTTTTATAACCAGCTCGGAGACAGCCACATGGACTATAGAGCAGGGGAATAGTAGAAACAGCTGAAAACTAATCTTCTTGGGATAGATTTATGGTGGGTATAAATAAGGAGACAGTTAAGGGACAGCTAAAATGAACCACCTTTAGGCTATCATTAGGGGACGTCTTGGTGACAATTTACCCCCCTCGTAGGACATCGCAATGTTAAAGTGGCCAGCCATATGGCTAGTATTCGGGCTAGTTGTGTCGTAAAGGGGCTAGTTTTTTGACCAGCTCGTAGACAGCCACATGAACTACAGGGTTGTTAGGCTTTTGCGTTTGGTGTTTGTGGCCAAACCATAACAATAAGAGGGAAAATCGCTAGATTAGGGTGAGACCTAATTTCGAAAATTGGTTTGTTAGTCCAACAATAGAAGGTTGGTTTGATAGCCCAACATTTGGTCCTTCGACACCTACATAATTAAAACAAATATACATAGATCTGTCCCGAAGACAAATTATAAAGTATGTCGGTCCCTAAAAAACGAAAAAAAAGCATATAGTTTTGTTGGTTTCTCCTGAGACAAGAAAATAAAAGGCTAACGGCCTACATATAAAAAAACAAATACAAAATAAAGTTGTTCTACAAATACATACGTATATAAAAAAATAACAGTTGTAACCCTGTAGTTCATGTGGCTGTCTACGAGCTGTTCAAAAGACTAGCCCCTTTGCGACACAACTAGCTCGAATACTAGCCATATGGCTGGCCACTTTAACATTGCGATGTCCTACGAGGGGGTAAATTATGACCAAGACGTCCCCTAATGATAGTCTAAAGATGGTTCATTTTAGCTGTCCCTTAACCCTTTCGGTTATTCTATGCCATATGGCATAGTCGCTTTTCAGTGCTTGTTTTAAGATAAACAACTTATAGATACTATTTTTTTTAATTTTATATTTTTTTTTGGAGTTTTTTGTAGAAATTAATGAAAAAAATATTTTGATTAGTGGACCCAGTAAATTGTGAAGGTTCAGAAAGCGAGCGTGCCTATCGAGTTTCGTAATTTACAAAAAAAGATCACATTGTATTTTTATATACTCTATTATAAAAATTACTCTATTTGATAACTTTACGTAAGTAATTTTGTAGATAATCATTGCCTTAGTAAGTGCAAAAAAAGTTAGATCCCAAACATATTTCAATAAGGCTGTACGATTTTTTTAATATCATACTATGCCATATGGCATAGATTTTACCCAACGGAAATTTGTTTTTAATTTATTTGATTGAATACAGTCGAAGCGGCTGAACGTAATGACAATGCCTAATAAACTAAACATCAAACAAATTGAAAATATCTTGTTTAAATTTTAATAATTCCGATTTATCTGACTTTGACGATGATGAAGAAGAAGAAAATGATGTTTTGGAGACGCTATTGGAAACTCTAAATGATAATAATAACAATTCCTTTTTAATAGAGGAGTTTACTAATCCGGATGGGAATACCGATTTATTTGAGAAAAATTTAGATGTGGGGGATGAATCATTGGATTTGATTAAAGCTACGGATCCATCATTTCAAAATATCCTTACATTTCGATGGGCAAAGAGAGCGTGGAGCACTTCAAACTCATATCTTTCTGAAAGTTATCCTAAACAAGATGTAAAAACTCCTGTTTCATATTTTGTAAAGTATTTTCCATATGATTTTATTGACACTATTGTTCAGGCAACAAATCAAGCGTCACTTATGAAAACCGGAACTGCTATTAATGTTGTAAGAGAAGAGATTGTGACATTAATGGGTATAGAAATTATTATTGGAACAATTGGATATCCTAGATTAGCAATGTACTGGAGTAGTGCTACTGAATACCAGCCTTTCGTAAACACATGACAAAAAATAGATTTCATTCAATACACACTAATCTAAAGTTCAACGTAGAGGAGAACTCGAATGACAAACTTTATAAAGTTCGTCCACTTATAAATACGTTCTTGAAAAGAACTTATGATATTATGATATGCACCTAAAATTGGCGGTGATCTCTCATTTTTTTTATATGTTTCTATTTTTCTTGTGAATTATTAAGTTTAATTTTAAGTTTAAAATAAAAATAATGATTTTAATTGTTTTTTTGGTAAAAAAATAAAAAAATCTTTAAAATTGTATTAAAAATTGAAATTTATATTTTGGTATTTTTTTTCCTTTAAATACATTCTATGCCGTAGGCATAATGGCTAAAAACCACTTTTGAAAACAAAATTTATCAAAATTACTTTTGATTATTCATTACGTAGGCTTAAACAGTCACAAAATGTCAAAAAAAAATTTTAAAGTCAAAATCAAAAAAGAAGTACCGAAAGGGTTAACTGTCTCCTTATACCCACCATAAATCTATCCCAAGAAGATTAGTTTTCAGCTGTTTCTACGAAACTATTCCCCTGCTCTATAGTCCATGTGGCTATCTCCGAGCTGGTTATAAAACATGTCCGAATGCTAGCCATATGACTGCATAGTTGTCCTACAAGAGGGTAAATTGCCACCAAGAGGCCACAAAAAGACAGTTCTATTTTGCTTACCCTTTACTGTCTCTTTATACCTACTAAACCACTCCCATAAAAAACATCAAATTTTTCCTAAAGTAAATATTATTATTTATAAAACTTAAAAAAAATTATTTCATTAAAAACAAAAACATAAAAAAATTCATTTATACATAAAAAAAGTTGTATTTAAATTTTGCTTTCTGCTATGTCTTTTCTTCTGAAGTCGAATTGCTTCACGCAGCTGATTTTCCCAGCCACCGTCTCATGCGTTATTAATTATTGCTTCTGAAATTAAGAAATTAAAGAATTTATGTAGATATTTATCAGAAAAAGAATAATTTGTCTTATATTTCGTTTGCTCATACTTACTGATTCACTTTTATTTTCTTTAACAAATATTTTTTTTCACAAGGGCTTGTGCAAATTTGTTCACGCAAATTCAATTTAATTTTCAAATATTTCACTTGTTTATTTTTTTGAACTTGTTCGATCACTTCTTAAAACAAAACTAAAACGCTGATGCAAGTGTTTCCAAAAAACTCCCTAGCTATTTGTTGTTGTTTTAGAAAACGGTACTTTTCTTGTGTGTGTTTTTTTTTCTTCGTTTGACTCGCACATTCTTAACAACATTTTGTTTTTGCTTATGGTCAGAAGTTTTTGCATTGAACTATTGTTGTTTTTGTTTTTCTGATTGTGTTGTCATACGCTCTCCCTATCTCATTCTCTCAAAATTTTATTAAAACGCTCAATGACACACATTTTTAACTATCCACCATCTGCGACACAAGAAGACAGCTAAGTGGCACCACAAAGTGACAGTAAAATTTTCCACAGTTTTAGAACCAATCTTCCGAGTATAGGATCAATGTGGATAGTTTTGGAACTAGTCTTCCGAGCATAGGATCAATGTGGATAGTTTTATAACCAGTTTTCAGAGTATAGGATCAATGTGGATAGTTTTATAACCAGTCTACAGTGTATAGTACTGCCACTTTTGGGGTTAATTGTCACGAAAAAACTACAGGGAAGTTGAGAAATTACATTGTGCACCAAATATTTCTGTGTTTTTGCTGTGATTTCTTCTGGGAAAGGAAACAAATAAAAAATTGCAGTTACTCGTTTTTTATTTAAAAACCCCATAAATCAAGATTTTGTTCGAAGCCAGAAACGGGTGTTTGTGCATTAGCGGTAAAAATTGTTTTTGTTTTTTTTTGTGGATAACGGAACGCTGCTTGTAACGGCTGACCCTTGGTTAAGAAATTTTGCAAACATTTCTGCACAGTGGGTCAATTTAGATAATTGTCGAAAAGAATTATAAATTTATTTTGTAAAATTTTACACTTTTGCCTATAATTAAACTTTGATAACGGATAACTGCTCGTGCATTTGTGCCAATACAAAGCATGATTTAAATTTTTTGCATATTCTGACCCATTTATCAACATTTGGGTTTTCTACAAAACCATAAAAGCGTTATTGGAGACACATATTCGACATTGGGCCTGAACATATTGAAACAAAATTTTTTCCTGATTTTTTGTAACTAACCCCACTAACCCACAAATAGAAAATTTGTATTGCACAATGGGCTACAATAATAAATAATCGCAAATCATTATATTTAAAAACTGGTAAAGGATTAATTTTACAATTCGGCGGACAAATCCTGTAAGTAACTAAACATAGCAGCATCAAATCATTTTTTTATGGAAAATTAAATTAAAATGTTTTCTGAAATTCTTGACTTTTCTTCAGCTGTGTCCCATTAATCTGATCCCAGTCCTGGAAGAGTTTCAGTGATATTTGCCTGCACAGTGGCACACAACACAAATAATATTTTATTATTTTCTTAATTTCGGATAATTTTCTTAAGCAATTACAATCGTTTCACCAATTAAAATTCTACATTCTGTCTCTTTTGTTACCTTCCTAAAACTTTTTCAACAAAAGCCTAAGTTGTAACGATGGGATTATTAGAGGAATATTAAGTTCAGTAGGATGAAATCATCTGGTGTGCGAAACAGATGCAAGCACTTACAATGAACTAGCCCTAGAAACCGAAAAGCAGGAGCTAGACAGTTTATGGGCAGAATGGAAGGAACTTTATAAAAAATGTATTGCTGACACGGATTGTAGCAAAAAAGATAAGGAGACAATCCGTAATAAGAAAAAAGAGACACACGATTGCAGAATAATACGTCTTCGTCTCAAAAAACGAGTTCCTCTATTGCGGTCCCACCGTGCGACACGGAAGTTTTTCATGGGGATTACGAATCCTGGCCCAGTTTCAGAGATTTGTTTACCGCAATATATATAAATAATAAAAAACTGGGCCCTGCGGAAAGTTATACCACATGTTTCAAAAGACAAGTGGTGATGCTAGGGAGATAAACAGAAATATTCAATAAACGAACGAAGTGTTCGATATAGCGTGGGCAAACTTGAAAAATCAATACGAAAACAAGCGGATTCTCATTAATAGGCAGTTAAAAACTTTATTTAATCTGGCCCCATGTACTCAAGAATCTGCTAACGGTCTCAGAAAACTACAAAGAGATTTAACAAATTGTATTTCGGTATTTGAGTTATATAAAATTGATATAGGATCATGGGGTCAAATTTTTGTGTTCCAATGCTCGTCAAAACTCCCTAGGCTCACACTGTCCCTTTGGGAACAATCTATTTCGAACAAAACAGAAATACCGAAGTGGGAAGACTTAAACACATTTCTGACCGAAAGGTTCCATGCATTGGAAAGCGTTTCTGATGTGTGTAATACAAACAACACTAACACATCTCAATCCAATCGCCCTAAATATAACAATTGCGACAAATCAAAGCAATTCAAGGTTCATCACACTGTAAATAACCAAAAGTGCTTTTTATGTAAAGGAAACCACAACATACGTTCTTGCCCAAAGTTTTTGAGTATGGATTTCTTTTAGTGGGAGCACATTCTGTCCCAGAAAGTATTGAAGCAAGAGATCAACTAATTTCGGTTTTATTGTCTGCTGGGTTTGATCTGAGGAAATGGAACTCTAACAGCAGAGATATCATTCAAGATCTTCCTAAAAATCATATGTTGGATAGCGATTTTTGGGCCTTTGATGACAAAAGTACGGCCAAAACACTAGGAATACGTTGGAACGCGGCCACTGACTCTTTTTATTTTGTAGCCTGTAACGACGAGTTTTCCCTCTTTGAAGCTAGGATAGATTCAGTGGTGTCCAGAGTCCGTTACATACCATTTATTTGCGTGAGAGAGAATACGCACTTGATGTTGATTTGCTTTTCTTTTAAATTCTTTATTTAAATTTCACGACCTTAAACTAACTTACAAATATGATGACTTAATCTAGCGGGAGTTTGTCCTCGTTGCGAAGTGACGGCTCGGTGAGTGACGAAACGCTGCTATTGCTGTGGGTGATGACTGGTGCTGGAGTCTCGCTGTATGGCTGGGTCAACGACGGGTCGTGGTGAAGAACGATGACTGTGAACGAAGGAAAATTAACGAGGGCGATGTACAATTAACGAGGGCGATGTATTGTTAATACTACGCAAGGATAACGAGTTCTACTGGCAAGGATACTTGAACAGAGTCCCACAGGCAGGGCGTCTCTAGACAAGGATTATTAATACTACGTAAGGATAACAAGTTCTACCGCAAGGATACTTGAACAGAGTCCCACAGGCAGGGCGTCTCTAAACAAGTATTGTTAATACTACGCAAGGATAACGAGTTCTACTGGCAAGGATACTTGAACAGAGTCCCACAGGCAGGGCGTCTCTAAATAAGTATTGTTAATACTACGCAAGGATAACGAGTTCTACTGGCAAGGATACTGGATCAGAGTCCCACAGGCAGGGCGTCTCTAAACAAGTATTGTAAATACTACGCAAGGATAACGAGTTCTACTGGCAAGGATACTTGATCAGAGTCCCACAGGCAGGGCGTCTCTAAACAAGTATTGTTAATACTACGCAAGGATAACGAGTTCTACTGGCAAGGATACTTGATCAGAGTCCCACAGGCAGGGCGTCTCTAAACAAGGATTGTTAATACTACTCAAGGATAACAAGTTCTACTGCAAGGATACTTGATCAGAGTCCCACAGGCAGGGCGTCTCTAAACAAGGATTGTTAGTACTACGCAAGGATAACCAGTTCTACCGCAAGGATACTTGATCAGAGTCCCACAGGCAGGGCGTCTCTAAACAAGGATTGTTAATACTACTCAAGGATAACAAGTTCTACTGCAAGGATACTTGATCAGAGTCCCACAGGCAGGGCGTCTCTAAACAAGGATTGTTAGTACTACGCAAGGATAACCAGTTCTACCGCAAGGATACTTGTTCAGAGTCCCACAGGCAGGGCATCTCTAAACAAGGATTATTAGTACTACTGCTAACTACACTACGAGCTACGATGTGTTAAGGTCGCCGGCTACCCAACGACTAACTCCCTTTGACTGCCTGTCGCCCTTTTATATTGCTCCGCAGTCGCTGTCTGGTGTGCTGCTGGCGTGGTGTGTTGTGTTGGGGTTCGGTGTGGTTTGCTGCGGTGTGATGTGGTTTGATGTGTCATGTTGCGGTTCGAGGTGGTTTGCTGCGGTGTGATGTTGTGGTTCGGTGTGGTGTGTTGGTAAATGTTTATTTATAAGTAAAAAAAAAAACAGTTATAATAATAAGAATGACAAATATTCATGCTTTAGTGGAATGTGGATGAAAACGAGGGCAGCGACTTTCATCATTACATATCCCCCCCTCGTACGGGATGGGGAGAAATGAAAATTCTTCTGTGTCTTGAGACCTTGACACGATACCGCCGGTCATCGATGAATCTTAAGAAGTGGGTATATTTTCCCTTCCAGTTCCTCAACCACTCAGTGATGAGGGGTGTCGTTCGTCCTAGGTCATCCGCAGGTATTTGAGTTGCTATTACCTCAAAATCTTCTGGCGGTATGTCGGTTCGGTATTTCCGGAGCCGGTGGTTCCTCTCAGTCCCTTGTTCATCTTTGGTCCCCATATCCATTTGCTCCACTGGAGGCTTAGCCGGTTCTATAGGGACGTCTTCGTCGCTGTCAGAGACCAGGAGAACAGCCTCTTCCTTTTTCGCAAGGGTAATGGGCGAACTATAAGGGCTGTGTGAGGGTTCGATACAATCGTTAGCGATGAGGCGGCTCACTTCGACGTCGATGATCTGTTGCATAGCTGGGTTTCTGGGAGTGTATCGTGATTTGTAAGGCCGGTCGTCTTTCACGACGATGCGATGCGGCGATAAACTTGCTTTGTCCCGCATGTTCGAAAAGTACGGGAGTTCGGTTTTCAGGAGCTTGTAAACCTGTTGTTGTTCTGTGCTGCTGAGGTGCTGATATGGGAACGGGTCGGTGTCTTGTCTATGTGAATCAAAAGTCGGCATCTCTGTTATTCCGTAATTTGTTTCTTCGGTGTCCTCAGTGAAAGAGACGGCGAAACCAGCGCAGTTAATGGTGGCCCCGAAATTAGTGAGGAAATTGTATCCTAACACCACATCTTCTGTTGCCTGGGGTAAAACTAAAAATCTGACAATTCGGACCGTGTTTCCTAGGGTAACGGAAAGGTCGACTGCCCACTCCATCTGTGTGCGAGAACCATCCGCGAAGATCACTGTCTTGTGGCGTGAGATGAAGTTCTCCCTGATTTCCGGGGGCAGCTGCTTGGCGAACGCAGCGCTGATGAAGCTATTTGAAGCTCCAGTATCCACGGTAGCTGAGATCGTGTGATCGAAGATTAAAATTCGCGCCACTATCTTGTTTCTGGTTATAGTCAAATCTGTTGAATTTCTGGAGGGCATATTTGTTCGGAACTCACCTTCCCTCCTTATTGTTTAGTTCCTGGCGCGTTTCCCGCTCTGCAGCAATTTATGGTTTTGGTATTGCGACGTCCGCATTCCCAGCAAAACCATACGGGTTGGTTTCGGCACCGAACTTTAAAATGACCTGTTTGCCCGCAACGTCTGCAAGCATCCCGGACGTTGATTCGATCGTTCTCCTCCTCCGCTACCATTCTGTGGTACTCTCGTGGTTGTGTCTGGGGAACTGGAATGTTTTCGAATTCTTCGGCTACTTCCAGTAGTTCTGGTAGGGACGAAAAATCACGGCGGCGAATATACAGATGGTATTTCGGGTCAGCATTTCGAAAAATTCGTTCGAGCTTTTGTGCCTCAGTGTAACCTCCTTGTCTCATTAAATTTTGCATAGCCAGACTGAAGTCTTTGAAGGACTCTCGGGATTTTTGCGTCCGCTTGCGTATTTCATCATCCAGCATTTCGTAATACCTGCTAGGCAAAAACAAAATTTAACAGGGATTCTCGAAACTTTACCCACTCGGTCCAATGGTCGTTATTATTCCGATACCACACTAGGGCTCGATCTTTTAGAAACTCTGGCATAACTCTTGGCAGTAGGTTTACGTTGATATTGTACACTGTTGCTAATTCCTCTACTCTCTCCAGAAATGAAAATGGGTCAGGGTTACCATCGTACTTGATTCCCCACTTGCGTACCGTGTCCACTATTGTTCGGTAATCTTCGAGTGCTTCAGATGTTCCTGGATCGCTTGGCTGCATATAGAATGAATCGTTAGTCATAGGGGGTTTACTTACTCTGTCTTCTGTATGTACAATAGTGATGGCCGGTTCCGACGGCGATTTTTGTAAGGATTTTTGTTCCGGCGGTGCATTCGGTGACTTAGATGTTTGTTTTGCCTGTATCTCAAGCAGCCGGTCCAAATGTTTGGAATTGTGTTCCGAGGACATGAAATTGGACATACGCTTCCGCATGTCTTCCAAAGTACCTGATGTGTCGATGTCGAATTCAGCAAGATAGGCCGCTAGATCCTCCTTTCGCAGGGAGTACACCCAGGAAACCTTTAGTTGTTGATCCATGGTCGATTTTTAATTTGTGTTTAAGGTCGGAAATTTATTTCGTATCTCTCTCTCTCTCACTAGGACTGATGTCCCTGCTCGGGCGCCAATGTAACGACGAGTTTTCCCTCTTTGAAGCTAGGATAGATTCAGTGGTGTCCAGAGTCCGTTACATACCATTTATTTGCGTGAGAGAGAATACGCACTTGATGTTGATTTGCTTTTCTTTTAAATTCTTTATTTAAATTTCACGACCTTAAACTAACTTACAAATATGATGACTTAATCTAGCGGGAGTTTGTCCTCGTTGCGAAGTGACGGCTCGGTGAGTGACGAAACGCTGCTATTGCTGTGGGTGATGACTGGTGCTGGAGTCTCGCTGTATGGCTGGGTCAACGACGGGTCGTGGTGAAGAACGATGACTGTGAACGAAGGAAAATTAACGAGGGCGATGTACAGTGGGGATAACTACGGCTGCGCAAGGATAACGAGTTCTACTGGCAAGGATACTTGAACAGAGTCCCACAGGCAGGGCGTCTCTAGACAAGGATTATTAATACTACGTAAGGATAACAAGTTCTACCACAAGGATACTTGATCAGAGTCCCACAGGCAGGGCGTCTCTAAACAAGGATTGTTAGTACTACGCAAGGATAACCAGTTCTACCGCAAGGATACTTGTTCAGAGTCCCACAGGCAGGGCATCTCTAAACAAGGATTATTAGTACTACTGCTAACTACACTACGAGCTACGATGTGTTAAGGTCGCCGGCTACCCAACGACTAACTCCCTTTGACTGCCTGTCGCCCTTTTATATTGCTCCGCAGTCGCTGTCTGGTGTGCTGCTGGCGTGGTGTGTTGTGTTGGGGTTCGGTGTGGTTTGCTGCGGTGTGATGTGGTTTGATGTGTCATGTTGCGGTTCAAGGTGGTTTGCTGCGGTGTGATGTTGTGGTTCGGTGTGGTGTGTTGGTAAATGTTTATTTATAAGTAAAAAAAAAAACAGTTATAATAATAAGAATGACAAATATTCATGCTTTAGTGGAATGTGGATGAAAACGAGGGCAGCGACTTTCATCATTACAAGCCGAAAAGTTAGAAAACAAAAAATTATTCACGAAACGAGAAGTTTTGTCGGCGATAGCAAAATTATTTGACCCTTTAGGCTGGCTTGCCCCAGTAGTGATAACTGCGAAAGTCGTCATGCTACAATTGTGGCTTGACGATATTGGCTGGGACGACGCCTTAAAACCTCTAACCCTTGTTAAATGGAAGTCTTTTGTCCAAAATTACACAGACATTAGTAGAATCCATATCCCACTTTGGGTAAAATACTCTCCGCAATGTAAAATCGAGATTCACGGGTTCTGCGACTCGTCAGAGTTGGCTTATGCAGCAGTATTGTATGCTAGCGTCGAAATAGAGAGCGTAATTTACACAAATTTGCTTGTATCCAAATCCAAGGTCGCTCCTATTAAGAAGATCTCGCTACCAAGGCTAGAATTATGCGGGACACTTCTTCTATCTAATTTGGTTAACGTTTTTCTGCCCCAATTGAAAATCGAATATATTTCGCTATATTTCTGGTCTGACTCGACAATAGTTTTAGCGTGGCTTAAAAAGCCATCTCATATTTGGGCTACATTTGTGGCAAATAGGGTAGCGAAAATTCACGACAAAGTCGGCCAGTGCTGGAAGCATGTGCCAACACACGAAAATCCCGCTGACCTAGCAACCCGGTGGCTAACTCCTTCGGAATTGATGGGCAAAGAGCTCTGGTGGTCCGGCCCACCCTGGTTGAAAGACAAAATCGAATTCTGGCCTAAAACTACTGAGATAGCAGACACAAATTTAGAAGCTAAACCAGTAAGGGCACATATAGCTAGATCAGCGGACTTCGAAAGATATATTGGATCGCTTTTCCTGCCTCTCTAGAGCCATACATGTAGTAGCGTATATTATGCGTTTTTTCAAAACCGCTCACCCATCGACAAAGAAGAGTGAAAGTTTTATCGGTTTTAAATTATCAGATAAAGAGCTAACGAAACCGTTTAATGCTTCTTTCCCACTATCACTTAACTTTCCCAAAGAGTACTATTGTCTTTCCCAGAAGAAGCCGTTGGAATCGAAAAGCTCTATTATTACCCTAACACCATTTTTAGACAAAGATCATATTATTCGAGCACATGGCCGCTTGGGTTCTAAGATGTCTTTGTCGTATAGTGAGCGACATCCCGTGATTCTAAATTATCACAGTCGATTTGCTAAGCTCTATGTTGATTTTATACATAAACTAACCCTTCACGGAGGAATTAGATTAATGTTAGCCACTGTCCGTTAAGAATGCTGGATTATCAAGGCAAAAATCCTTATAAAAACTCATTCATAATTGCAAAGAATGTGTTGTGGCCCGCAAAAATCTTCAGGGTCAATTGATGGCTTCTCTCCCTTCTGAGAGAACAACTCTTAGCCGCCCCTCTACCAATACTGCGGTCGATTTTGCTGGCCCGTTTGAAATAAAAAACTTCTCTGGCCGAGGCTGCCGTATCACAAAGGGTTATATTTGCCTATTTGTTTGCTTTGCTACCAGAGCGATTCTTTTGGAAGCCGTTAGTGAGCTGGCGAGCCAAGCATTCCTCGCCTCTCTAACCCGTTTTATTTCTCGTGGTGGCTGTCCCAACAAGATATACTTTGACAACGGTCGAAATTTTGTCGAAGCAACAAGAGAAATTAAATCAAATTTGATTAAGGCTATGCCTGAACTGAAAGATGAAGCTCTGTCCCGATACAGTTTCCACAAATTAGAGTGCCATTTTATCCCTGCCTCGGCTCCTCATATGGGAGGTTTGCGGGAGGCTGGTCAAGAGCTGCAAGACCCATTTAAAGAAGATCTCCGGTCAAATTCGGCACACCTTTGGGGAGTTTAGCACCATTCTCGCATCAATTGAGTCTTGCCTTAATTAGCACCCTCTTACTCCACTCTCGGTTAATATAGAAGACCTTAGCGTTTTGACCCCAGGTCATTTTCTGATATGGACCCCATTACTGACCCCAGCAGAGCCAGAAATTGTACCATCACGCACTTCTCTTTTAAATCGTTGGCTGCTCCTTTAAGTCATTCAACATGATTTCTGTTTGCGTTGGAAATCTGACTATTTGAAGGAGCTCCACAAAAGAAATAAGTGGAGACAACCACAAGAAGACTTGTGCGAAAACGACCTAGTAATCTTGCGCCACGAAACAGGAGGCCCTAACGACTGGCGCTTAGGAAGGGTCATAAAACTTTACTTCGGTAAAGATAATCACGTGAGAGTTGTAGATTTTAAGACGCAGCTAGGAATAATTACGCGCCAACTCCATAAGCTGGTCCTTCCTTGCATGGGATTGCCGCAACCCGATGAAGGCCTACCATATGCCCAGAAAACGGTTTTTGGATGGTCGTTTTTCGGAGAGTACAAGACTGACTGCGACGTATGCAGCAGGGCGTACCGTCGTCATGAGTCTGACATTTCGCCCAAAAAAATTGAGTTGGGTCTTCTGTCATAGCATTTGGGCGATATGTCATTTTGTAGTTAGGTTTTTGGTCGAAATGACATGTTTTGGGCGATATGTTAAGGTTGTTTTTGGGCGAAATGACGGTACGTCTATGTTGGGTTTAGTAGCGCCGCAAGCAAAAAATTTTTTTAAATTTGTTGAAAAAACAATTTTTTTTTGCTATATCCCGGAAATGGCTCTAACTCGGTCCAGGAGACCCGTAGGGACCTAAAAATAACATCCTTGGATTCGTCTCGAAAATATCTTTCACTTGAGTACCCGCACCTGGGGGGTCATCATAGAACCGAAAGGGGCCCCTTTTTTGACCCCCGGGTCCCATGGGCCTGAGCGCCAACTTTGATCTAAAATTCCGATGTTTGGGGACCAAGATAAAGACAATGGCATATTTTTGGTTTTTAATCGGGCTCCCGCCCCATATTCTGCACTTCAGCCTAAGTGGGTAATGTAATAAAAGTTTGGGCTCAACCCGGAAATACTCGGAATTAAAAAAAAAATATGCATAATTATTTTTATCCCCAACCTCATATTTTTCAGTGCGAAAAATTTAACTTTTCAAAAAAATTTCCACTATGGCCACTCTAATGTATATATCTATTAATTTCTTTGCCCATACTGTGCAAAGGGGGCCAGTATGTTTGTGTACAAAAAGGGCCCACAGCGGACTTCTTGCCGTCCCTGTGGCATAGGCAATATGTTGTTTACTTTATATGCCTACGTACATATGTACACAAACAGTATGACGCTGATCCCTTTTAACTCCTTCATTCGCTCTATGATCAGCTACTCTCACTCTCTGCCCCCAAGATGTATAAATTACAAGGTGGTGGCATCAGCTACAACAAGTTCACAGCAACCAGAACAACAGGGAGATTGTTTTTGTATTTTATGACTATGGCTGTCAAATTTAGCTGATTTGTTTGTGATGTTTGTTGCCCGCGAAGAGTCAATATGTGAAAAAATAAAATGAAACTAAATTTCCTAAAGTAGTATTGATTGAAAATATTCGATAGATTATTATTTTGTCACACAGTCATTAAAAACAATAAATTTCACAATCTTTTATTAAGAATTTGTTACCGAACATGCAAACGAATGTAAACAAAACAACCATTTGACAGTCCTCGTCATAAATACAAATGAAAAAAGTTTTCCAACAGCTGACATGTCAACACCACCTTGTAATTGATACATCTTGCTCTGCCCCCATAGCTGAATTGCAATTCGCTAAGAACAAAATGCAACGAGCTAAGGTTCTGATCATAAGGGCAGACTGTAATTGGATCAGTCGTAAAGAGTAGTGCGAAGTGAATAGTTTGATTCTTAATCATTGGTGTTAGTGTAAGTGTGTGCTCAACTTTTTTTGCATTTGGTACAGCGAAGCCACCGCAACCGTCCGTCCATCAGCTCGTGTGCTATAGCAATTTCGCTACCATCGCTGGTAGAAAGAAGAAGAGCAGATCGCAGGCAACTACCCCATCACTGATTGCAGCAACAACAACAACAACAAGTTTGTCTGTCCCCTCTTTTGTTAAGCTTTTTCGTTTGGTGTTTGTGGCCAAACCATAACAATAAGAGGGAAAATCGTTAGATTAGGGTGAGACCTAATTTCGAAAGTTGGTCTGTTAGTCCAACAATAGAAGGTTGTTTTGATAGCCCAACAAGTATTACTATTTTTTAAAATTAAGAACACCTTCTGGTACCTCCCATACAAATGACTGAATTGACCGTCATAGCTTTACATACATATCTTTATTGTAAGTAAAGTGAATTCACTCAAATTTTTCGAATGATGTTCGCTTATGAAAATTGAACTCAGGAATGAATATGGACTATATCGGTTCATGCCTTCTGGTATCTCTCATACAAAATGACCTATTTTTGCAAAATTAATATTTCTCCCATAACTTCCAAACGGACACTTGGGGGAGTAATGAAAACTGGTATATTAATTTATACTGCGATAGGAGGCAAAATGTCATAAAACATAACTATTTGACACATCCCTTCTGGTACCTCCCATACAAATGACCAAACTCAGCCACAAAGTCTTATCTTACATTAGGTGACGGTATTTATCAGTCAGTTTACCTGACTGAAATTTCTGTACTGGTTACTGTATTATATTTCTTTAATATTACTTTATTATTTATATTTGTATAATTCTATATATTTATTTTGTTTATTATTTGCACGTATTATGTCGAGATAGGTACTTCAATTTTATTTGTATGAAATTATTTTATTATAGCTATAATATGTGTTTTTTTAATTATTTAATAAAAAATCTGCCACGCCCATTTTTTTGGTGAGTGTTTTTATTGATAAAGCCTTATGACTTTCTTCGAGCTAGATTGAGCATTTGAACCACTCGTCGTATTTTTCTTCGTAATATTTTTCTTTGTGTTTCTTCGTTTTTGTGCTAAACCACCATCATAGAAAAAGCTCTCACAACAAAGAGTAATTTTTTTGTTCATGTTATTTTTGATGCGGTGGCAAACTATCCCGGTAAAAGAAAACAATAAAACAAAAGGCACAAAAATGTCAAAGCAGTTTGTTACCGCAGCCGCATAAACAGCGAGTACACTAGTAGTGGCAAAAACTCCTAGCGCAGATCAATGGTACATAGGTAGTTAGAATTGAATGCCTGGACCTGGGCCTCAGTTTATCATCATATATTTCCTGCTGCAAGAATATCAAGTATCCCTGGACCATATCAATGTCAAAATTTTTTGACGATAAATAATTTGTAGCTTAGTCAAGTCTGTACAAAATTGTTATAAATATTTTTTGTAAGAGTTGAACAATAGTAAAATTGTAGCTGGTGTAAATACTTACATTTACCACGGAAATGTCAAAAATTTCTTAGGTGAAATTATTTGTGAATATTTGTAAGAAAATATTTTGAATTAGGTTAACACAACATGTTCCTTTTTTAAGTAAAACTGTCATTAAGGTACTCACCAACAACGATCAGATGCAAAAATATTGATATTGGAGGATGTGTTGATACTTGGCACTCGTATATACCGGCGTCTCTCTGTTGAACGAATTTTATTTGTAACGTCCAGTCCTGCTGAAAATAAAAGATTAATCGATTGTAGCTTGTTTTTGAATCTCTATTGATTTGAAGTTTATATACAAAATACACCAATATCTCGCTGTGCATCATTTTGTTTTTTCGAAGCTGCGTCGCTGATGAATTAGTACTAATTTGCACTGTTGGTCGTTACATTTTCGAAGTTGCGTTGTTTTGGGTTCAGACTGATTAATTTTTATTTTGTTTTTTATAAATTAATTTAATATTTGATTTTGTTTATTTGAATTTGTTTTTTGTAAGTATGTTGAATTATAAATAAATTGAATTTTTATTTTGTTTTAACTGATTTTTTTTTGGATAATGTAATACAATTTTATATTAATTTTTGTTTTGAATGTGTACTTTGTTCAATATTCTTATTGAAAAGTACGTTTTTCGTAACCCTGGAACCTTTCCTCAATCTTTACATGGTTTGCTATAGAAAATCATAATTCATTTTGCGTCGTGTTTTTTTGGAACGTAACCACAACGCAAAGTGAGGTATTGGTGTAAAACGATTTTACTCGTTTAAAAACTCGATGAGCCATGTGTTCTATTTCGATTTGTTGTAAATTGCTGACATATTTTAAAATCCGATTCTTCTTACCATATTGCCCTTCGACCGCGCTAGTATTGCCGCTAATTTCGCACAAATTATATTGCGATTCAAATATACAGTAGACTACGGATAAGTGCACATCGGTTTTCGCGCGACTTTTCTGCACTTATGCGTTTTTGCATTTATACAACACTCGTATAAGTGCACAACTATTGCATATATACAAACATTGCATAAGTGCACGATTATTGCAGTCATACAAACATTTGTTTATTTTTATTAATCTGTAACACCAGTTCAGTTTGGACGGAGCTTTCAGAAAATAACTAAAATATAAAGCTGTTTAATGTTTTTATTTATATTTGGTTTGCATTACATAACAGGTTTTAATAAAAACTTATAACATCAGTTCAGTTTAAGGTAAAAAAATCACAAATTTATATTTCATTGTGTTAGTGTTTTTCATATTTCATACAAAAATATTAGAAATATTCAGTTCTGTGCCAAAATAAGAGCTGTTAATGAATCATTGCAATCTTATTTTGCAAAATACATATTAAATTGCACTCAATTCGATTCACCTAAACCACGTGTGCTGAAAAAGTCTGAAATCTTTTTTTGAACCGTGTTTTCTGTTCCAATCTTATATATTTTTTTCCAGTTTCTCTAAATCATAATTTTAATTTATGTAGTATGAGAGATTTGCATTTATGCATGCAACGTTGTACTAAAAAGCACTTTCAGGTTAGCAAAAGTTGTGCATTTATCCGGTTTTTGCATTTATACGTGTTGCACTTATCTGTGTATTTTTGTATGTAAACGTATAAAAAAGGCTAATGGCTTCAAGTTCCAGTGCACTTATTCGGTTTTTGCATTTATGCGAAGTGCACTTATCCGTAGTTTACTGTAGCACTTATTTAGTCAATAAATAGCGCTTGTTTACATCGAATTACCCGATTCCTATTCTTTAAAAGCTAAACAATGTCTTTTTTTTCAAATTTTTAAGGAAGCAACTTTATTCGTTTTGATTTTCTTAAGCTGCCATATTTTACACATGGCTTGTCATTTTAAAAATCGATATGTAATTCTGCATGTCTGTCAAAATGAGCGTGTACATTTGGTTTAAACGTGCTTGTGTATGTATACATGTGTTTATCATTAACAGCTGACTTTGTTATATCTTATCGTCGCCAAAAGCTTTATTAGCCCAATTTAAACGTGCTTGTGTATGTATACATGTGTTTATCATTAACAGCTGACTTTGTTATATCTTATCGTCGCCAAAAGCTTTATTAGCCCAATTTAACTAAAAATATGTTGAAAAACACTCATTAATTGTTCTATTTACGATTTGAAATAAAATACTTATCCTTTTCAACTTTTTATGAACAAACATGACTTACTCGGCTCGAAAGCAATCTAGCATCTTAAAAATGCCTAGAAAATCGTAAAACACATTCTTCAAAAAAAAATTTACATTAAATTAAGTAAGTAAGTAGTAAGATTACTGTATGGGCAGCATTGTAAGTAAAATGCATAGACCCAAACGTTTTATCAAAGAATACATGCTGCTACATTATGTGAGTACAGAGCGGTATATTGCCATGCTACAAAACTGTTTTGCTTCAGCGTTACCAAGTGTTAATTTTTTCTGTAACGATCGTAAACGCAAAACAAACTTCATTACTCGCAAACGAAATGTACATGACTATAAATTGGGGCAAACAAAAATTAATGGCTCAAATATATTTTGAAGCTGGTTTTCGTTTAGAATAAAAAAATAATAATAGAATAAAAAAATTGTGAAACTTGAGTTGTGACTTCATTTTTCTATAAGTTTCATAATTATTTGCTTTATGACATTTTAAGGCAAAAACAGACAGATGTGACAAATCATTTATGTAACCTAGACTCATAAATGAGGAAACCCCCCATAAATCGGCTTTTGAACCGTAAGTCAACTTTTTGAGGGTTGTTAGGAAAACTTTTGTTATACAGTAACTTTGTTATACAGATTCAAGTTATACTCTACCACACTGACAACATGCACTTGGTCACTCCCCAAGTTCCAAATGATTGAGCACCGTGTTTTTGTCGTTGGAAGCCGCCATCTAAGTAGGCGTCCACCCACAAGAGGTGCCCTCTAGAGAAGATAAACTGGAGAGTGAAGCCTCCGTGGTCCCGCTAATCCCATCGAAGCCGAAACTTGTCGCAGATGTTATGGCCAAAGCCAACAATACCAGGAAACGCTAAAGACCTGGATATGAATTTGGAAGACGACATGGATATATATATTATTATGACTAGTTTGCTACGGGCTGACAGGTGTGGCATTCTATTACCTGAGTACGTGAGAGTGACATCCCATCGAAATGGCTTTCAGGCTAATGTTACAGCTGCCTTCCGTCCCTAATAAAACCTTGGCAAGGACTCAGAGAACGCTTCTTATTTTCGTCGCCACTAACCTGGCCATGCAGGTTTAGTTGATACGACATCCTAAATTATGCCCGACCTGGCTCTGAACACAAGCGCCCATAAGGTCTTGTGGCAACCCTTGCGAGGAAATCACTGCTTGCATAGGGACACTCGGGGTAGTAAAAAGGGCGACTGCATGACGAGTAAGAATAACGGCTCTTGAGTTGGGACCCAGAAACGAAGATGATGACCACAAGTATTGAAACCCCAAGAACAAATGAATGAATTGAAAATGCTTTCCGCAGCAGCTCAACAATACAGCGAACCCCAGTCAACTCCACTGCAGATACTGCGGAAAATATTCAGGTGAACCTAGAAACACCACAGAGCAACGCTGCAGATACTTCTACGGAGAGTGCTTTCCCGACACACAACACATCGAGACAAGAATTCATTCTCAAAATGAGACTGTCGGAGAAAGAAGCCTTGACGAAGTGCCAAAACGTTCTTCGAAGGATGAGAGTGGCCATTAGAAGACAAAGAAATATCAATACGGATGTCCATAATGACGTTTAAGAGCTGGATGAACTACTGGACGTAATTGCAGATTACCGAAGATATTGGAAAACTGCTGAAAAGGAAAGAGAAGCGAGCAAATTATTGAAAACGCTGCAGGAGATCTGTCAAGGAACTGCAACAATTCCAGCTTCTCACAACAAACGAAGCGCATCTAGCTCAGCGGAAACAAACCCAGAGAAGAAGAAAGCTTGGGGGAACCATGCAGCCGCAGGTACGTGCAAAACCCCAACCGGACGTCGATTCAGAAAAGAGAGATGACAAAAATAGAAGAAAACCACGCTCGAAGCGACCTAAGGAACGACCCGAAGCTGTTATTATAAAACCCCAAGAAGGAAAAAACAGATGTGGAAAATTCTAATAGGATGGACCTACTGCCGGAACGGTACAAGGAGGGGGTAAAGCTATAAATGTTTCGAATCGGGGCATTTGCAGTGGGTCTGTAAAGGACCAGACAGGAAGGGCGTGGTCCTATGTATAAGATGCAGGCAAAAGGGCCATGAAATTAAATAATGTAGAAATCCCCCGAAATGCTGCGTTTGGTCACAGATCGAGATCACCTGCCTGGATCCCGAAGTTGTAAACCCCTCCAAAACAGTTCACATTGAGGTTTCTACAAGCCAACATGCACAGAGCAAAAGTGGCACATGCCGTTCTGCCACAAATCGCTAAGGAACAGGAAGGACGCAGACATCATCATTATTAGCGAACAGTACGCAAGAATGAACAGCGGGCTATGGTATAAAGATGAATCAGGAACAGCCGCAATATGGATCCCCAGCCCCGGACAGACAAATATAGGAAACAGTGGAAAAGGAAATGGATTGTCTGGCTACAGATTGGAAATTTCACGCTGCTACCTCACTCCAAGTGACAATATTGAATCCTTCCAAGAGAAACTCGACAATATCGAAGATTTCGCAAGACTAAAAGACTACCTTGTAATAGCAGGCGATTTCAATTCTCGCGCAACCGAGTGGGGAATGGAAAGTACTAATTCGAGAGGCAGAAGAATATTGAAAATGACCGCACGGCTAGGATTGGCGACTTCAAACATCGGCAGCGCTGCAACTTTCAGGCGTCCTGGGTGTGAAGGCACTATCTGAAAAAAAGCCCATAAAGTCAAAGACTGGAGAGTCTTAGAAATATATACAGCCGGCGATCACCAATATATATCGTTTTGTCTAAAAGCGGAAGATGACGCTCAAGTCAGGGAGTCGGGTGAAACCACCCGGAAATGGAACGTCAACAAGTTAGACACGACGGTGCTTCTCCACGAAATCGACCGGCACGCTGGAGAATACATAACTGAAGGGGATGCAAGATCAACGGTAAAACATACCATGACCACAATCACGAGATGCTGTAACAAAGCAATGCCCAATGCGAACAAAGCTCCCAAATGGTAAAGCTGTGGTGGAATGCCTCGATCGGCGAATCAAGACGAAACTGCAAAAAAATGAGAAGAAGATACACCAGAACCAGGCGCAGAGGTGATGCAGAAACTGAACACAACGCATACAAAGAGGCCCAAAAACAGCTGCATAACTGCATATTAAAAAGCAAGAAAGACAAATGGGAAATGGCGGTCTGCTTCTCTTCCCCTGAAAAAGTTTTCCGATCCCTTAATTGCGGAAAACAAACAAATGTATGAGAGAGTGTAGCGTCTAAGGACAATGCAACGTAATGAAAATGGTTTGGTCTTAGATTTAGTTCCAGCCAAAAAACTTGAAACAGAAACCCAAGGGCCTCGGATACAAAGTCGTGATGCAAAAACTTGGATTAATTAGCATCAGATTAGACGGTACGTAAACAGAATCCAACACCAACATACCCTTGTTCCACAGAGAAGAACTGCAAACAGCGGCTCGCAATCTCAAGAACAGGAAGGTACCAGGCCCTGATGGTATACCTGTAGAGGTCATCAAAGAGATAGCAACAAATCGACCCGAAATGTTACTAAGGATGTATAACGGCCGTCTAACGGAGGGAATAATCGCAGATGTCTGGAAAGAAGAAAAACTTGTTCTCATCGGCAAGGGTAAATATGACCAAAGATCACCATCATCTTACAGACCGTTGTGTATGTTGGATACTTCAGGGAAACTACTGAAGCGTTTAATCAAACCTAGGCTGGATGGAGGTCTCTCACGAAGGCAATATGGATTTTTTGGAAAATCGACAATAGGAGGAGGAGATGTAATAAACACCGTTGAAGCAGACCAACATATAAACCACTTTTCGAGGCCCGTCATTATCTTAGCGACCCTAGACATAAAACACGCCTTCAACAGTCTAAGGTGGGTGGATGTGATACAGACACTAGTGACAATTTTCACTATTCCGAAGTATTTATTAAGAAAAGTACAAGATTACCTAAAAAACCGAGTGCTAAAGTATGACACCAACCAAGGCAAGAGAAAAATGTAAGTCACTTCAGGCGCCGCGCAAGGATCCATTCTTGGGCCAGATCTCTGGAATGCCACTTATGATGAGATCTTAAAGATAGAAATGCCGGATGACACCTTTCTCGTGGGATACGCTGACGACATTACGGCTGTCATCACAGCGAGAAATACAGAAAACGCCCAACACAGATTACGGCAGGTCATGGTCCGCACCAAGAGCTGGTTGGATTCCCACTGCCTACAATTGGCGATGCACAAAACGGAACTGTTGCCACTAATCAGAAGACACATTCCAATCGAGCTAGAAATGCATATAGGCAATTAGATATCCCCACTAAGCCATCGATTAAATAAATTGGGATTAGACTGGACTCAAAGCTGATTAACACAAAGCAGATCGAATACGCAGCTAAGATAACAGCACAACTAAGCAGACTCATGGCAAACGTCGGTGGACCTTTTCTAAGTAGGAGGAAACTACTCATGGCTGTCCTAATTATAGCTGGAATGATACCTATAGATCTTAAAGCAATGGAGCGCCGGATGATTTTCAACGCCAAGCAAAACACGGGTCATTCACAAAACGAAGCGACCATAGGGCAGGAAATATTAGAAAAGTGGCAAATTCGTTGGAGGAATGAAAAACAGGGCAAGTGGACACATAAATTGATCACCGACGTAAAAATGTGGTTCAATAGGAAAAGTGGCGAAGTGAACTACAGTAAAATTCGCTTAGCTACCCATTCCGAATAAGAGCACTTAAACTCGTTATGGATGCATTTTATTGCAGCATGTGTATGAAATTATCTCATTTAACTGCATATTGCTGAGCTACACATTCGTCCTAGCAGCCCCGATGATTGTGTTTTTCTCAATTTAATTTCCTATAGAAAAAATATCGTTTACCAACACTTTCAAAATCGGTATCTTATAATCATATGTTTATCGAATATATTGTTGTGTACACTCAGAAAAAAGTCCGTACTAAATTTGAGTACAAAACATACTAGATTTGAGTTTGCAAAATTTACTCAAAACTAGTAAATTTGTACTTAAAATGAATAAATTATACTCAATTCGAATATGTTGTACTGGATTTGAGTATGCGTTGAAAAAGTGCATACTTCATATAAGTACGAAATTTTACTCAAATTGTATTCTTCAATATGAGTAAAATTTTACTCGCCTTAAGGAAAATATTATTCGTTTGAAGTATGGCATGTAAATATTTAAGTTTGCAAAGTGTTGAAAACAAAATTGTATGGAAGAATATAAGTTTAGTTCGCATTGTACTTCAATTTACTCCAGATATTAAAATTAAGTTCAAAGAAGTTGTAGAACAGAGTACACATGTATGATCGTTTCAAGTATAGATATGGTAATTTTGAGTTACGGTGTACTAAAATAAAAGAAGATTATCTTCAGAAATATCGTACTTAAATTGAGTACGATTTTCTCAATTTTAGGTTGCAAATAATAAGATATAGGATATTGTAGACTTAAAATGGACAAGCAAACTACGTAAAAATAATACATTTGTAACAGAAATTTTTATTCAAAATAAACTAGAATTTGGGGACGAAAAACTTAATTGTAGTATGCTCAACTTATATTAAAAGAGAATATTACCCAATGGTAGTTTGAAAAATAATCAAATATAGTAAGCATGCGTACTCAAATTAGGTAAACATTTACTTAAAAATAAGATATTAAACTAAACTTGAGTTCATTTTGAATAAACAATTGTAACAAAATACTTATTTGAAGTAAAAAAGTCTTTAGCTATGTGCCAAATTTGTTGCCAAAAAGGGTATTCAAGTTGAGGGATATAGTTGTAAATATGAGAAGCGTCAAACTAAAGTTGAATACATTTGTAATTAATTTTAGTTCACTGTGTACTCAAATTAAGTTCATTCCCAGAAATACAGCTCTGTGTTCTCATAAGTACACACAAAATGTGAATGAAAGAGATAAACTCTATGAAACCATAATGTGCAGCATTCAACAACTGTGAAACAAAAGGAGACAAACATTCGACAGCGATCGAACTATGTGATTTGTGTGTGTGTGTGTATAAGTGTTTGTGCTCATACAAGCTGGTATTTGTTGCGTTTAGAACAGTTTTGTTGAAGAGGTTTAGGAGTAAAGTGTTTATTTGGAGTGTCATGTTACTGTAGAAGAAATTAAATAGTGAAAAAGTATTTTTCGGAGACTTTGTAAAAGGTAAGTGGTAATAAGAACCTTAATTATCAATTTTAGATGTGAATAATTTAAGAAGATTGTTGGCGAAAAAGTCTTTGCGGTGGTGTTCTCAACCGTGTTGTTTTCAATAGGAAAAAATGGGTAAGCAATTGAGTATTCGTTCATTGGTGTTGTGTGTGTGTGACCGGCGAAAATAACAAGCAATTTGAATTTCATTAGAAGCTCCAATTGCAAATTCAATAATATGTAATGAGTTCAAATTTACAATTAATGCTACTAAAGAAATTCAAATTGTATGGCGCTTGTTTTTAAAGAATTACGCGTATGTAGTGTGTGTGTGTGCAAAAATTTATGTTACAAATTGTATAGTAAAATCCATATTGACTTGCAATTAGTAATTGGAATTTAGTGTGGAAAAATTAATTCAAATTCATTATTGTCATTTGAATTCGAATTCGTTTTTAAATATAAAAGTTCCTTTAATTTGGAATTCTTTCCACAAGTGTCAATTGCAAATTTGAATAAATTTCTGAATACCAAACTCCAATTTCTAATACTAATAATAATTTAAATTCAAATTTCAAAAATTACAAATGTATTTTACAAAAAATTATAAACTAAAAGTGTAGAACAGTTTATAATTTGTTATTGAATATTGAATTTAAATTTGTAATTTGCATTTGGTATTCAAAAATTAATTAATTAATTAAATGAATTCCAAATTGTAATGGAATTTAAATGGGTATTGGAGTGCAAATTTCAAATTAAAATTTAGAGGTGTCATTTAAATTAAGATTTTAAATTTTAGAATTATGTAATTCCAATTTGTAATTGGAATTTAAATAAAAATATGCAATTTCTAATTATAATTTGAAATATGCAGTCAGTATCTGAGTTAAAATTAAAAAATAAATTTAAATATAAAATTAAGTTTTGAAAATTAAAATTGCAGAATGAATGACAATTCGAAATCAGAATATAAAATTTTAAATAAAATACTTATTCTGAATTATATTGCTATCATTCATTCTTAATACAATTACAGAATTCAATTTTAGAGGCTGTTTACGCGGATAATTATCAATCTACCCTCGTACTTTTATATAGTTAAGTTTTCTCGTACTTTCTATTGTTATCCGCGCTCCTCTCTCTCTCTCTCTCTATCATTATTCTCTCGCTCTCAGTTATCCCGAAATGATACTTTACATCCCGGTTAGTATCATGTAAATTTACAATACTTAGATTATTACTCCTGTAAACCCCGAACGAAAACGTAAGTTACCCGCAACTTAAACCCCCGAAATCCCTTATTTATTCTTATAAATAAACCCATACGTTTTATAACGTTTTATGAAAATACTAATACTTTTGTGTTTTTATTTTACCCCGAATATTTCCTGAGAAATTTATTTTGACACGAAACATTTTGGTCCTTCGAGCCGGATATCGAGATCCACCCGCAAGTTGAAATAAATTTCTCTAGAAATATATATATTTTCAGCAAATTATTGGCAAATTCCCGAAATAAACGACTTTTAATCACCAGGTTCTAATTCCCCGATTGTTCCTGTAATTATAAACCCTATTTATCTCCAGAGAAAGGGTAAGTTGTGTACTTTTTCTGTGTATAAAAGTGATACAAGTGTTTAAACCAACAATTTGTGAAAGTGCTCTGAGAACGGTATCGGCGAATATAAGTATCTCCTTAAATCTCGCTGATTGTTGTTATTGTAATCGCACAATAACACTTACCCGCGTTTACCACTAATCTATACTAATAAACCGAGTTTAAGTAATACACACACTCTAACGATTCTCCCGCATAAGTCTCCCTATTTTGCGTTCTTTTCCCCGCGATATCCCCTTTAATCATACAACCAGTGGTTGTTTACCGCACAGGATTATATTCTCCCTAATAGGACTCTTTATTCTGCGTTCATTTCCCCGCGATTCCCCTTTAAAACTACCAAGCAATAGTTGTTTGTGCGGTCGACGCGTATATCGCACAAAACAAAGCATAAAACACCAGCTTATATTGTTCTCCCAACACAGTGTTTATTCCCCCCGCTAAAACTCCCCGACTTCATAAGCCGTTGTTTTTGAAACGATCAACGCGGACATCGCACAAAGCGTAACAGAACACAACCAACCATACTCTCTCTCACTGCAATTTCCAATACACATGTGTTCCCCCCGCTAATACCCCTCAAATCAATAAGCTGTTGTGGTTACAACGATCGATGCGGACATAGCATAAAAGGGAATAGAACAATACGAAAATAGTGCTGTGTGTTTTGAGCAATCAGATAACCCGGTTCATCTGAATATAATGCAAATTTCACGTTTTTCATATAATTAATAACGATACAAATACAATTGTTGGTATAAACATATAATACCCCGCGTCGCATAATACGTTGTTACACGTCACATATTAGTGTTGTGAACGAATAAAATAACCGGTTACAACAGGTAAAACGGGAAATCCGGTGATAATTTTACGATTTATCGTCTCTATCCGGATAATTTACCCGCACATAGGTCCGAATTACATCATAGTTGTAATCAACTATAAATAACCGAATCAAACGGGTAAAACACGAAAACCGGTGATTTTTTTTACGAGTTTTAGTTTTTATCCGGTTGTTTTATCAGCGATTAGTTACGTATCATATCGAACACTATTTTTCGGATAATATTAGTGTTGTAATTAACTACAAATAACCGGTTACAACGGGTAATACGTTTAAACTGCTCTTATTTGTACGGTTTTTCATCACCAACCGCACAATTAACTCGAATATAAGTAATAAATACTTGAGGTACCCATACCCATGATCATGAATTACCTGTGACCGAGATCAGGGGGAAATATTTAAACTCGTACAAGGCATATGCGCGTGGAATGACTTTTATTTCTGAATATCGTCGAAATTTGGAAATTCCCCCTAGACCCGTAGAACAACCACAGACGCCAGTATCAATACCACCTCCAATAATTAATCTTCCCCCGTGTGATACTGAGATTTTTTATGGCGATTATGTCAACTGGCCAACTTTTCGAGATATGTTCTCGGCCCTTTACAAAAATAATGCTCGATTAAGTCCCGTAGAGAAACTATATTATCTACTACAGAAAACTAAGGGTAAGGCGCATGGCATTATTAAAACGTGTCCCCTTACGAACGATGGCTTTGCTCTAGCATGGCAGAATTTAGTAGATCGTTATGAAAATAAGCGAGTTCTTATTAACGCCCAATTGAAAACATTATTTAATATTTCTCCCATCACGAGGGAAACAGGGCCTAACCTGAAGGAGCTTCAGAGAACGATCAATGATTGCATATCGAATCTGACACTGCTTAATATTGATACAAAAAATTGGGATGTAATTTTTGTATATCTTTGTTCGACAAAGTTACCCGAAACAACTCTCTGTCTATGGGGACAAAATATACCACGTGGCTCCGCGCTCCCTAAATGGTCAGATATGGATTCATTTTTGACCACCCGTTACCACACGCTAGAATCAGTATCAGATCTACGAGGAAGTCATACAGATAATACCGCGAATACCGAAAAGACATCTTCCCCGAGAAAACCCGTAAATGATGCAAGAAAAATGCGGTCATATGCGACAAGTACCCAAGGCAACACAGGACAAGGCATTCGTAAATGCATTCTGTGTTCCGGCCGCCATCCGCTCAGACTCTGCCCGACTTTCCTTGGAAATACCGTACAGGAACGGTTTGCAATCGTGAAAAGATTAAAGTGTTGTACAAATTGTCTCGCCACATCTCACGACTTCAGAAATTGCAAGATCCCATTTGTTTGTTTTATGTGTAAACAAAAACACCATTCCCTTTTACATCGAGACGACAATCCGAATATATCCAATGTATCAGAGGAACACAGTGCTCACACGACTCATAACACTTCTGAAACCGCACAAAATCCCCCTGATGAACCCGAAACTTCCTCTTCTACTCGTTCCTTGCAGTCATTCCACACACAAATTAAAAGCAACGCGTCCTCAAAGATTACACTAGGAACTACGACTTGCCAAATTATCTCGAAAGGTGTAACAAGTTCTGCGCATGCATAAATTGATCCCGCATCTCAAGCAACTTTTATTTCCCGGAAAATACAAAAGGAACTGCTTATACCGCCCGTGTATTGAAATATCCGGTTTAACAGGAAGTGTTGCGGCCACAACTTCGGAGCGTTGTAAAATTACACTCGCATCAAACGTTGAACCCGAATTTAAATTCGAAACTGAGGCATATGTAGTTGATAAACTTAATTCCTGCTCACAATATTATCCCGAAAATTCCTCGACGGAAATGGATTTACTACTTGGTGGTGATATTTATCCCCATATAATTCTACCCGACGTTAGAAAACACCGCGATGGCAATCTAATTGCACAGAAGACTGTATTTGGCTGGATAGTCACTGGTAGAGTTGATGGCTGTAAACTGAATAACTCGGAGAAAGATTTCGTTCATATCCCGATACAACAAAATGCCTCTTCCCGAATAACTGCAGGCCAAAGTGATGTCTCTCGCCCACTGCCTCGAACTACAAATTCGGAAATTAAAACGCAGCTCAACAATGTTGTTAAGGGACGTAACAACACTGTTCGCACGAATAAAGAATGTTCGAAAACCGATGTACCCGCTTATTCTCGTCCGAACACGATGAATATCTCGAACGTAAAAACAAAAGTTCTGCATCCCAATCGTTTTAATACTGGAATCCGACCCAAACGAAAGCACAAATTACCACATCATTTACTGCACGATAATAACTCGAAATATACGAATACCTCGAAGTCTCGAACACTGCGTTGGAATGTTACAAATAGTAGCTTCTTTATTAACCACGTTACGCAGACAGCGAAAAATGATGCGATAACACATTACGGCTCCTCGGAAATGAAAAGTTTTAATCCCGAAAATTGGCTTTCCCAATGAAACGTTTTGGATAAACGCATTAGTCAACGGAATCAATCTCCCGAATAATCCCGAAATAATATTCAAGAATAAATGCAATCAAAGTTGCTGCCCTCTATGTGTTCGCGCCATCTCTTGCCCCGTTTCGAGATAAAATCGCATTAACTTGCATCCCAAACAAAAGTAACGCCCATTAATTATGTATTACCCCGCTTAGAGCTCTTTGGAGACTCTTTAATGGCCAAATATATTGAATCTTTTGATTCCACTGTGGAATTATTCCACTCTAGTATTATCACTAGTACGAAATCCCGAATGCCATTGGCCTACTTTTGTTGCGAATAGAGCGGCAGCCACTACAAAAAGTTGGAACTAAGATCTGGTCGCACGTTGATACCAATGACAACCCGACAGACTTTTAAAGCTTAATTATTAGCATAATGTATTATTTACCGAACAAATCACAAATTAGTGCGCTGAATTTGCCTCTAAACACCCGATAAATATGTCATAGCACGTTTCCCAACTTTCCCCGTGAAATAAGCATTATATACAATTTTATAAGCGAGTCTCGAGATAGTAAAATGCCTCCAACGAAATGTAACCTCAGATGGATACAGTAAAAGGGCTTATCCAGCGTGTATAATGGAACCATTGCTTTGAGAAACTACAATTTTCGAATGTTTCGTAGTACTGCGGAAAGCTCTTTTCCCGAATAAGTAGATAATAGAATACTTGCAGGCACATTTTCCCGTTTTATACCTTGGAACTTTTCGTATTCCATAACCCGCATTAATATATTTTCTCCCCTTTTTCTTTCTTTTATCTATTATTTTCAGTTTTTCGTTTTATTTTTTTTTATTCCCGTCAGATGTAGGTTACTCACCCAGAATCGCCAAGCCCTGGACGACGTGTGCCCAAATTTACCCGAAACGCTGTAATCCCCCCTATGCAACTGGACAATGGACAAATTCAACACCCCGTTTTGAAGCCATTCCATATTGGAAACCAATTACAACAATATCCCGTAGTTTTTAAGTCAATGAATTATTATTATTTTTCTCATTTCCTGAATTCCTCGCAATAGATCCTATCCTCCTTTGTTGCAATCCTGCAAGGGGGGCGGGATGTTTACGCGGATAATTATTAATCTACCCTCGTACTTTTATATAGTTAAGTTTTCTCGTACTTTCTATTGTTATCCGCGCTCCTCTCTCTCTCTCTCTCTCTATCATTATTCTCTCGCTCTCAGTTATCCCGAAATGATACTTTACATCCCGGTTAGTATCATGTAAATTTACAATACTTAGATTATTACTCCTGTAAACCCCGAAGCGAAAACGTAAGTTACCCGCAACTTAAACCCCCGAAATCCCTTATTTATTCTTATAAATAAACCCATACGTTTTATAACGTTTTATGAAAATACTAATACTTTTGTGTTTTTATTTTACCCCGAATATTTCCTGAGAAATTTATTTTGACACGAAACAGAGGCGATTAAAAATTTAAATTAATTTGTGAATATCAAATTACAAATTCTAATTTTAATTGAAGGTTATTGCTGAATTTCAAATTTAAACTACAACTAATTTGTGAATTCACTTTTGATTATTAATTTCCGTTTACTTATACTTATATAATTATAATTACAAATTTGAATTTATTCTTGAATTTCAAGAGTGCAATTTGAATATTTAAATTCATTTCGATACAACAAATTCTATTCCAATTACTAATCACAAATCGGAATTTATTCTTTCTAAATTTAACATGAATTCAAAATTATTTTTGAATTTTAGATCAAATATCAATTGAAATACAATTTGTTAAACTGAATAGATTTTATTTTCGTTTTCTAAACATTTCAAACCCCCTTGGACTATTTAAACTTGTTTTATATTCGTTAATTCATATGCTGGAATGTTAGACAGATATTTATTATTGGCGTGATCTAAATAGTTTTAATTCTTGGCTTTCGCGTAATAATACTGCAAATTTTTTAATGGTTCAGTTTGCTGTCAGATAGTTAGACTTCTAGCGTGTGGCGGGGAGGCTCGTCTGTGTCACGGCTACGTATGATTTGAGACCTCCTCTATTATGCTTGAAGCAGTTTACTCATGTAAATAAATAACCGTTTGCAATATAACTGACAATGATGAGACTATGACGCAGTTTATTATGCCGCGGGGAAACCTAAAGAGCAGGTTCTAATTGTTTAGATCAATACCTTTATTATATATCAAGTCAAATATTAAATCTATGTAACCATATGTAAAATAGTTCATCTGCACATTTTGTAGACAACTGTGTTATACATTTTCATATGACTTACAAATTGTTATTCTGAAGTCAAAGTTGAAGTTTAAAAAAAATTATTAAAATTTAAGGAACTTGGAGAGAGACCTAGTGCATGGTGTAGTCGGGTACATCATGAATCTTGTAAACCAAAGTTTCCTAACGCCCTTAAAATCTTGAATTATGGTTCGAAACCCGGTTTTTCGGGTCTTTCATCACTTATGAGCTAATAACTCAGTTAGTTCTAAACCAATTTTGAATTTATTAACTGGGTTGAAGAAAAGAATCTGAGACCTTTCCAACGATACACAAATATATATATTTTACTATAGATAACTTGCCACATTTGTCAGATTTTGCTCCCCAATTTTAAACTTTTTTTATTTTGTTCACTATTTTTGAAGTTTGAAGAAGTTTTTAGCCATTAATTTATTACATTAACCTAATGTTAGTTGTATTATTCAGAAAGTGCATTTAGCCATTTGTAAAACACAGATTTGTTTGTAAAAATTGGTGAACAAATGGTTAAGTTATTAATGTTTTTCGAGGAACGCAATCTTCATATCCAAATTCGAAATTAACAACAACACCACAACAAAATATTTTTTTTAACTGTTTGATTTTAGTATGGGATATGTTGTACTCGAAAAAAAATATTAAAAAATATTTTCGAATTTTAGATCAAATATCAATTGAAATACTATTAGTTATTTCATTTCAAACCTCTTAGACTATAAAAATTTTATTTTATCTTCGTTAGTTCATATATTGTAATGTTAGACATATATTTATTATTGGCATGATCTATATAATTTTTATTCTTGGCTTTCGCGTAATAATACTGCAAATTATTTTAATGGTTCAGTTTGCTGTCAGATAGTTAGACTTCTGGCGTGTGGCGGGGAGGCTCGTCTGTGTCACGGCTACGTATGATTTGAGACCTCCTCTATTATGCTTGAAGCAGTTTACTCATGTAAACAAATAACCGTTTGCAATATAACTGACAATGATGAGACTTTGACGCAGTTTATTATGCCGCGGGGAAACCTAAAGAGCAGGTTCTAATTGTTTAGATCAATACCTTTATTATATATCAAGTCAAATATTAAATCTATGTAACCATACGTAAAATAGTTCATGTGAACATTTTGTAGACAACTTGCTTCTAAATTTTCTTTTGACTTAAAAATTTGTATTTTAAAGTCAACTTTGCCGTTCGCCAAATTTGATTTAGAGAAAAACACAATTCAATAATTAAAGATTTTCATTTGAATAAAAACCTCCACGCGGCATATTATTTTATATTTGCTAATGGAATTTGATTTGTAGTATTCTTTTAAAATAATTTTATCTAATGAACGTGTATTTGCGCAAATTTATGACAAATTCGAATAATATAATATAATATTCGAATATCTAATTAATATTATAAACCCCAATCCTTCCTCAACTTTCTGAGCATGTTGGCGAAACATTAACTTTAATTCCTTTACCTAAAATTTGAAGGCAGCTAAGTCGTTTTTTGCAGCGATGACGTACAATTTGCTGACATTTGTATATCTGCAGTTGGAAGTGGTATGTATTAGTTATGTAAAATAATTGTATTTTAAAATGAATAACTACTTGTACGCATGCGTGTTCTAGCATCAGACATGACCACGGCATTTCTGCAATATCAGTCAATTGCAAAAACAATTTATTAATAATAATAAAATAAAAGTTTTTTATTTTGACAGCAATTTCTTTCTTTTAAATTATTTATAAGCTTATATAACGTAATTATTAAAAAAAAATTAAAGCTAGTTGGGGGAAATGCAAATATTACATTAACCATGATTAAACTTAATTTTAGTACAATAAATCCAATTTTCCGTCCGTTTGGTTGTACATTTAAGTATATTCTCGTTAATTTCAAGAAAGCATACTTGTTTTAATTCTTTGTGACTTCAATTAAGGGTAAAAAGCATACAAGCAAGTCTGGACGAACTTAAATATAGTACATATATATTCCACAATAGGATAGATAAACTTGAGCCAAGTTGACACTAAACTCAAATATAGTACATTCAGTCTTATAGTGTAAGACATTTATGTTCATATTGGCTACAAGTTAACTCAATTTGAGTACAATCTGACTCAATTTCAGATCTGATTAGTTGTACATTTAAGTAAATTCTCGCTAATTCTAGGAGAGCATACTTGTTTTTACTTCCTTTGTGATTTCAATTAAGTTCAACTATACTAAATTCCAATACGCATTAACATGTCTCGTACTTAAATGTAGTTTAATTTGCATTAATACGGAGAAAATGCGGTCTTCAATTTAGAAAATTTGCTTTGTAGTAAGTGACATTTTTCTTTTTTTGAATACGATGCAAACTTCCATGATTGCCGCGTGTACTTATTTCAAGTCAATTTGCGGATGACTTTAGGAAATTTTCTGAATATCGGTAGTAAAATGTAAGAAGTGCATACTCAGTGAAACATCATTTCTCCTTATTTTAGAAATTTTGCACTCAAATCGTATCAAAAAAAACTACGAATGAGTAAGTGCATACTTGATTATTGACACATAATACTTGCTTATAGTATATGTCGACTAAGATTCAGTAACTTTTACTTGTCTTTATTCCAAATGTATTTGAATGTAGTAACAACTTTACTGAAATCAAGTATGAAATGAATTCAATCTGAGTAACCGTAATACTTGACTCCGAATTGATGGCCACTCTTACTCAATTTTAGTAAATATTTCCTTAAACTTAGTACATGTTTCTCCTAGTGCATCCTTATTTGTAATACCAACTTACTACTTTTGATTCAAAATGTGTTCAAAAATAAGTCGTGTTGTACTCAAAACAAAGAAATGTATACTATATTTTAGTTCACATTTTAGACTTATATTAAAGAAATTTGCAAACTCAATTTGAGTACTGTGTTACTTGGCGCCATATGAAGACTCATTTTACTCAATTCTAGTTTAATTTAGTTCACTTTTTTCTGAGTGTAAGTAATTACTAACGATTAATAACACAAGGGAATAAAATTGAATTTTTTGACTGTTGTTTGGAATTCTATAGCAGTTTTTTTACTAATTTGAGGTCGTTGATTTCAAATCTAATCTCCATTTTTCTCCATCAGCTCGAATTTTTAAGTTACAGGTACTAATCGTATTTTCGACTTTTTTCCACAAAATCATAATTTTTTTTTCATAAGCCGGATTTTAAAATTTTGCATTTTTTGTTACCTTTGAAAAAAATCAAATTTTATAATATCACAAAAAAAAAATGATTGAGTAACGGCTGTTTTATTCAAAAAAAAAAAAATATATATTACAAAAAAAATTACACATTTTAATTTTCTTTACGCTGAAAGTTAATCGGTTTGGAGCAAATTGTTATTATTATTAGCTTTATTGAATATAATATTAAAGTAGTTTTCTAAAACATTTATGTACATAATAATCGATTGAAAATTGAATGAGTTATGGTAAGTTTGGTGGTAACAGATTTTTCGCATTTTTTTGTTTGTACCCAAAAAAATTTAAATTTTGTATTTTAAAAAATCATCACAAATTTGCAAATTTATTTATAGTTTAATTATAGTTTTGCCTCCTATTACAATATTAATTAGCTGACCAAATTTAATTACTCGGCAGGTGTCAATTTGGAAGTTAAGGGAGAAATATTAATTTTCCAAAAATAGGTCATTTTGTATGGGAGGTACCAGAAGGGGTGATCCGATATAGTGCAAATTCATTCCTGATTACTATTTTCATAACCGTAAAACTTACGCATAGTTTGACTGAATTCAGTGCACTTACAAAAAAGATATGTATGTAAGACTATTGGGGTGAGTTCGGTCATTTGTATGGGAGGTACCAGAAGGGGTATGGCAACGGTTTCGGTTTTTTTAGGGTTTATCTACTTTTGCAAGATAAATAAACGGACCAAATTTAAATATCCTCCGGTAGTCTGTTTGGCAGCTATCGAAGATATATTAATTATCCAAAAATAGGCAATTTTGTATAGGAGGTACCAGAAGGGGTGGGGTTATTCCACCCATTTACAATCCCATAAGTTCGTTTCAAAAAATATTAATACTGATGAATTTTCATAACGATCCGTTAAGGTTTGCATATTAATAAATGTTATTTCTGTATGGAAATCGCGATTTTTGTAAATTTAGTTATATCAGTAAATTTTTGACAAAATCAAAAGTTGTGCACAGATTTCAATGAAATAAAGCTCATTTGATTCAAACTATATTAAACTAAATGTTTTAAGACCAACACTGTGATTTTTGTTGCATTATTTTTTTTTATGAATTTTTAAAATCAAAAATTTTTTTTTTGTAAAATTTTTGTTTTTTTTTTTTAAACTACAACGATATCTCTGAAACTACTAGGCCAAATTAAAAACAATGTAGGAACGGATTAAAGATAATTTTGTTGACGAATTTCAGTTTTTTTTAATTGAATATGGTGAACCGTTTTCAAGTTTTTTAAATATTTGTAGTGGAAGTGCCTTAGTTCTGGACATAACGGTATATCGCGAAAAGTCGAGCTGATACAAAAAAAACAAGTGCAGATTTGGATTCAGCGTCCAAAATTACCTTTAAAACAATATTCAGTTCTTAAACAACAAATTCCCTTGTGTAATTAATCTTGAGGGCAATACTGTAAAAAAACGGTAACAAGTTGGGGTAACTGTATCATATATAAAGGTAAAAAAAATCCGCATAATTGCCTTATGTGTGCAGGCAAAAAAATCCGGATAACTGCCTCTTTTGTGCGGGTAAAAGACTTAGAATAAGTGCACATTTCGCTTAAGTGCACAAAATGTGTGCACCAAAATTCATTGCAGCTAAATGAATTATACTGTATTACATTACTCAGATGCTAACTGGCCATGGGTATTTCCGAAAGTACTTCAACCGCATGGGAAAATGAAATTCCCTATATTGTATATACGAGGAGGAACAAGTTCTTCAATTGTTCCCGTTGGATCGAGCGCCGCAGACAGCTCGAAAGAGAGATCGGTACAACATCAGCCACGAGTATTTTGCCACAAATGCTAATTAGTAAGGGCAACTGGAACGCCGTAAGATGCTTCGTAGAACACGTCCTCCGCAGCAAAGAGTCCTCTCGATGGGGACGCACAGTGAACGTTGATAATTAATGTTTTGAGGAAGTAGATGAGTTTACCTAACTCGGATCTTCCGTCAAAAAGAAAAAACAACGTCAGTCAAGAAATTAAGCGGAGAATAGTGCTAGCCAAAAGATGTTTTTACGGACTTCGGCAACACTGTTGTTTGATTTTGTCGTTATGTTTTATTTTTATAGGCTTCACTAGCTGACCCGGCAAACTTCGTTCTGCGTCGAAAATTATTGAAAAAGAAGTTGAGTACTTGTTGGAATCTAATAACGATTGGTTAATTTTCTTTAGCGTTTGAAATTTTTATATTAAAGTGGCGAGAGGTCTTCCAAATTTTTCCCACAAAAAAAATAATTTTATATTAAGAGCAAAGAAGACAATAATATACTATTGTAAGAATTGCTAATAAGGGTAAATCCGAAATAATGTATACCAAGTACAGAATTTTAGAGTTGTTAAAATCACATATATTTGTTAATGGAAAAGTGGGCTATATATTTAACCTTCAAAATATATAAAGCATAACCATTTTCGGTGATCCATTTATGAATGGCAGGTCAAAAAACTGCACCAATCTCGTGCTTTTTTTTGTTTTTCTAAAATTTATGTTTTTAAATGTTCATAAAAATGGTAAAAAAACACCATACCTCCTTTTAATTTTGTAATAAACTTAAAATATAATCAATTGTTTACAATACAATGTAAAAAACGCCTCGGTGGGTCATTCAGAAGATATAAATAATGTTAAGTAAAGATGGGCATTCGGCATATAACGTCCGCAACAGAAAACAAGGTTTTTACATTTAGCTTTTCCAACCTGGTGGAGGGTCTGATATTAAGAGCATTTAATTAACTTCAACAAAATTCCACGCTACTGCCATATATTGCGGTTAGTCATTTGTTACGGTGCCAGTACCATATTGATCTGCATTGTATCAATTCAAATGTACATACGATCTTTTCCCGTGATCAAACAAACATACATTCCGTATTTCAGTTAAATTGGTCAATGCATTCAAATTTTCGAAATAAGTCCATCCCAGCGCAACCTGTAGAGTCTATTTGTACATAAAATGTTTTCTCTTTATCAAACAAATATACATTCTGAATTTCATTTAAATTGGTCCATCCACTCAAATTTTCGAAATAAGTCCACTCTAGAGTATCTACCGGGTACATTCATATAAGTATCATCATATAGGAAAAATTTTAACGCCTGCAACGTAACGCCCGCAACGGACGTATTTCAAATTTTTGGATGGACCACTTAAGGTATAACTCTTATTAAAGCCTTTTTAAAATCCTTAAATATACCTCTTTCATTTATGTATTTCGATTTTTTTTTGTTACTATTCAATATTTGCTAAAATTTATGGAAATACACATTGACATAAAAAACTACTTCCATTTTTTTAAAACGACCGCAACGGCACTTTTATCTCGAATAACTTTTTTGTCAAAAGTAGTAAGGCAAATAATTAAATGTCATTTCAAAGTACTCTCAAATAACTGTCGTTTGCTGAAGTTTATTTAAAAATATCTCAATCTTAACGCAAACAGGATTAATATAACAAAACATAAATGAGTACGAATGTAACGTCCGCAACACAGGATTTACCCATATGTGTCAGCAACATTACGTCCATGCTTTGATGAAAATTCCTTGGCTAGTTAAATAAAATTTGTAGCGAATAACTATTACGCTACTGTTATTACATTATTTCTTTTACATATCATATCATTTCATTCCAGTCACACATTGTACACATCTTATTTTCAAAAGTTTTAGTAACCACTGTAATCGTTTGTTTACAACTCCAATAGCTTTCTTTTCGATCATTTTGTTTCACACACATACACACACACTCATTTGTGCTTACGGTATTTCTCTATTTCTCTATCCCTCTTTTACTTATTTGTTGATTGGTTGTAAAACTCTCTTCGTCGAAAGCTCTTTACGACGAACGTTTCGTTAAGTTCCAAAAGCTCTCGAATGGGGAGTATAAATTGATGTGCATCGACGAAGATAGTTCATTCTTGTTTCCTAGGTGAGTTGAAGTGGTTGGCACTTCTAGCAGCGGAAAACATCATATTTCAAGGTTGCAACAAGCGCCGGCTGTATGTTTGTTTTTCGTTGTTGGATGTGTAATAACGACGAACAGTTGTATGATGGACAACATCAGCCTCTCTTCTCGTTACTCCAGCCCTTTAACAAATCCTATGTGACAAACGTATTGATATTCATTCTTGTTTCCTAGTTATTGTTTCTTAGATTATTAATAAAGAAATCCCGCTGTGGTTAAAATAATTCTGAGGAAAAGAGTTTAATTTGGAATAAGGAAGCCTCGCTATAAAATTGACGCCCAACTGAGAGGCCCGAATACGCCCGTAATTTTTTTTGGACAACGACAATTTCCAGTTAAATACCGATTGTGGTGGCCGCATCTACGGACAATTTATTTCCCGATCTGGAGAAGAACTTTGGTGTCGTTGTGTAATCGTGGCTGAAGAAACCGACCGTTTTGAAGACGCCGTGGTTGATTTCCCGGGTACAAGTGAAGGTCTGGACAATTTAGCTGATAAATTACGCAGAAGTAAACGTATCGCAAAGGTAAACATGGTTTCGCTGACAACGGATCAGTTTAAACAACTTTTAGGGCAGGTTAGCCAACCAAATGCAAGACTTGGTTCGTTTAGTACCTGTACTGCCCGTTTCAATGGTGAACGAGATCCGTCGAAAGTAGAGGAGTTTATTTCGTCTATATCTACGTTTAAGCTGGTGGAAAATATAAGTGATGACAATGCGGTTAATAGCATCCCAATGTTATTGGAAGGGGATGCTGCAGAATGGTGGCGTGGTGTAAAAACAAGTGCTGTGAAATTTGATGACGTCACTCGCATGATAAGAGAAGCATTTTCACCTCCAAAACCAGCATGGCGCATTTATGCACAAATATATGAAACGAGACAACAATTGACTGAGCCGACAGATTCTTTTATTCGGAAAAAGCGAGCATTGTTTTCGTCGTTACCGAAATGTCCAGAGGAGGCAGATCAGATTGACATGCTGTTTGGCTTACTGAATTCACAAATTAGAGAACGTGTTTTTCGCCACAAAATAAAAACTTTCAACGAGTTATTAGCTGACGCAAGAGAAGCAGAAACTGTACTAGCGGAGCGTAGTGTCAGTAATGTTGCTGCTAAATCGAATGCTGGTGATTCGGAAAAGTCTGTGTTGCGATGTAGATTTTGTCGCCGAAAAGGACACGTTGAGGAGGAGTGCTTCCGGAAGGAAGAAGCGGTTGCCAAACAAGAGCCTGTCAAAAGTGACCCAATTGTCATTAAACCCAAATATGCTTGCTACGGTTGCGGTGCACCTGGGGTTGTTCGTGCTAAATGCCCAAATTGCAGTACACAACGAGCTGTTGGCACCCCCACAAATGTTGCCTTTAATAGTCTGGGTTTGTGCACAGGTCGCGACATTCCGATGGTGAACGTTGAAATTTTTGGTCTTCCTGGTCAAGCATACTTCGATTGTGGTGCTAAAACCAGTATTGCTAGCTCGAATCTGAAGAAGATTATGGAGTTTAAAGGGTGCAAATTTGAGAAAACTCGCTGTTTAACAACTCTTGCTGATGGCTCATCGAGTGTTCGTGATTTTTTGACCACAACTTGCAAAATTCTTATTGGCGGCAGATGTCTAAGCATAAAATTCTTGGTGTTTTCCCACGAGAGAAACAATAGAACATTACTCGGTGCGGACTTTATGGAAGAGGCCGAAATTGTTGTCAGAATGGGTCAACGCTTATGGCACTTCGAAAATTGTCCGGAACAAGCTTTCTATTTCGCAGAAGAATGGCCGCTCGATTTGAATTTGATGGAGACCATTAGCGTGGCGAAAAGAATACAAGAACCCATTAAATCGAAGGCTGCAGCAAAACAACACGAACATCAATTTAAAACGCCTACACGTCCTCGTAAGGTTTATGTTGCTGATTTCGAATCAGTTGGACCTGACTACGCTACAAATTCGGACTACTCTCCACACTCAATACAAGCAATTTTTAGGGATTCAATTCCAACTAATGTTAGCACCCCTGACAGAAACGAAGGTGGCAATTTGTTTTCTGGTGTAACTTATCAGATGGAGTTGGACGACGACGAACCAATTTTTACGCCGTTAAATTCTTTCGATTTTGAAATCTTGAAACCCTCTGATGCGCTTAATTTAAGTAACGACGAGAAGGAACAATTAGATGGCTTGTTGGTGAAACATAAAATTGCGTTTGGGCGTTCAGCAGACCCTACACCCTATGCTGTTCACAAAATTAATACCGGAGACCATCAACCAATTTTCTCACCACCATATCGTCTATCTTTTGCCAAAGCCCTAGAATTAAAACGCGAAATTGAAGTCATGTTGGAAAATGACGTAGTTGAGGAATGTGAGTCAGCATGGGCATCTTCTGTTGTCATGGTACCTAAGAGGGACGGTTCAGTTCGAGTCTGCGTGGATTATCGAAAAATTAATGCAATAACAACGCCAGACAGATACCCCTTGCCGCGCATGGACGATTTGCTTCACGCAGCCAAGAGCACAAAATATATGACGACTCTGGATCTGCAAAGCGGGTATTATCAGGTGGAAGTAGCTGTAGAAGACCGTGATAAAACATGTCTAATCACACCGTTCGGTACCTTTCGTTTTAAAAGAATGCCATTTGGGTTGAGAAATGCGCCTGCGACGTTCCAGAGGCTGGTAAATCGCTTCAAATCAGGCATACCAGAGATTTGTATTCTAGCGTACCTCGACGATATTATTATATGTTCCGGAACTTTCCAACAGCATATGAACGACTTAAATTTGGTTTTTGAGAGGCTAATAATGTTTCAGTTGCGATTAAATGGCCAAAAATGTAAAAGTGTGAAGTTTCTGGGACACGTGTTGACTCCTGACGGAATAGCTGTGGATAATGACAAAATACAGGCGATAATAAGTCGAAGAGCACCCAGAAACGTTAAGGAACTCATATCATTTATTCAAACCTGTTCATGGTACCGTAGGTTTATCAACAATTACGCCGAAATAGCCAGACCACTAACGAACCTAACGAAGAAAACTGCAGTATGGAAATGGACTAAGCCAGAAATTGACGCATTTAATGACTTGAAAATAGCTTTGACGACACCGCCTATCTTAAAGCAAGCTGTTGATGACATGCCTTTCCAAATTCAAACAGATGCAAGTGCTTTTGCAATGGGAGCGGTTTTACTCCAGGGGGAGGGTAGTGAAGAACACCCAATCGAGTACGCCAGTCGATTGCTCAGCGATGCGGAAAGAAATTATTCAACCACGGAGCGAGAAGCCCTTGCCATTGTATGGGCTTGTAACAAATTTCGCGGGTATATATAAGGGGCGGAAATTAAGCTTCTAACGGACCATCAGCCGCTTAAATGGTTACTAACGCTAAAATCACCTACCGGAAGACTCGCTAGATGGGGATTGCAGTTGCAGCAATATAATTTTGCAATTGATTATCTTCCAGGAAAATCAAATGCATTGGCAGACATGTTATCAAGACCAACCTGCGCTGAGAACGAACACCTAGGTCAAGAAAATTGTATTTGCGCATTTCATGTGGATGTTCCCAGGAAAAGTTCGTCGGAGATCCGAGAGGAGCAGTTGAAAGATAAATATCTTTTGGAAGTAATTACGTCATTGGAGAAACAAGACGAGAATTCGTTAAAATGGATAAACAGAAGCTACATTTTGAACGATGGTATTTTATACTGTTATAGTAACGACGATAGTGAAGAAGCCCAACTGGTCATACCAACTCATGAACGAGCAGACATATTAAGAGCCTATCACGACGATAGTACGGCAGGTCACTTTGGGACGGAAAGGACAATAGCCCGCATATGTAACCGGTATTTTTGGCCTGGAATGCGTGGAGAAATTGCAAAATATGTGAAGAGCTGCATAGAATGCCAACGTTTTAAGGCGAGTAATTTGAAGCCTGCTGGACTATTGCAAACAACAAGTAGCAAGCAAAGGTTTGAGGTCATAGCTGTGGATTTGTTTGGTCCTTTGCCAAGGACAGAAGATGGCTATAAATGGATCCTCATAGTCGAAGATGTTGCTAGTCGATGGACGGAGATTTTTAAATTAATAGATGCCACAGCAGATGCATGTGCAAAAATTCTCATCGAAGAAATATTTTTCCGCTACGGCATGCCACGACGTATAAAATCCGATAACGGAGTACAGTTTGTTTCAGCGATAATGCAAAAGGTAACCTACTGTTTGGGAATACAACAACAATTTACACCCGTTTACCATCCCGAGGCAAACCCTGTGGAACGTAAAAACCGCGATTTGAAAAGTCAGTTAGCCATAATAGTGCAGAACCACCACGATAATTGGGACCATTGTTTATCAGCGATACGTTTTGCAATGAATTCTGCGAAATACCAGAGCACTGGCTATAGCGCTGCATATTTGACCTTCGGCAGAGAAATGCGAACCCTAGACGATGTCCAACACGACGTTAAAACCATTATCGAGTCGGAACACTTTATACCCGAGATATCTTCTTATCTCCGAAATATCGTAAATGTGCTAAAAGATGCCAAAGAGATTGAAGCGAAAATCCGGGATAAGAACAAAGCCTACGTTGATCAACACAGACGCCCACAGCCAGATTTTCAAATTGGAACGAAGGTGTTAGTTGAGACGCATGTTCTTAGCAAATCTTCAAAAGGGGTGACATAAAAATTTGTTCCCAAACGTGACGGCCCGTATATAATCACACGCAAAATTGGTTCATCAATATATGAGGTTTCTTCGCCTAACAACTTAGACGTACCACTTGGTTCCTACCACGCATCAGCCTTGACGCTTTACAAGGGAACCAATACGGCTGAGATGCCTTCACCAACGCATCCTATCAGAAAACGAGGAAGACCAAAGCGATGCCAGTAGAAGGATGCCTATATGAATTGTTGACGCACTACTCGGGGCGAGTCCAGCACGTCAAAGGGGGAGAATGTAGCGAATAACTATTACGCTACTGTTATTACATTATTTCTTTTACATATCATATCATTTCATTCCAGTCACACATTGTACACATCTTATTTTCAAAAGTTTTAGTAACCACTGTAATCGTTTGTTTACAACTCCAATAGCTTTCTTTTCGATGATTTTGTTTCACACACATACACACACACTCATTTGTGCTTACGGTATTTCTCTATTTCTCTATCCCTCTTTTACTTATTTGTTGATTGGTTGTAAAACTCTCTTCGTCGAAAGCTCTTTACGACGAACGTTTCGTTAAGTTCCAAAAGCTCTCGAATGGGGAGTATAAATTGATGTGCATCGACGAAGATAGTTCATTCTTGTTTCCTAGGTGAGTTGAAGTGGTTGGCACTTCTAGCAGCGGAAAACATCATATTTCAAGGTTGCAACAAGCGCCGGCTGTATGTTTGTTTTTCGTTGTTGGATGTGTAATAACGACGAATAGTTGTATGATGGACAACATCAGCCTCTCTTCTCGTTACTCCAGCCCTTTAACAAATCCTATGTGACAAACGTTTTGATATTCATTCTTGTTTCCTAGTTATTGTTTCTTAGATTATTAATAAAGAAATCCCGCTGTGGTTAAAATAATTCTGAGGAAAAGAGTTTAATTTGGAATAAGGAAGCCTCGCAATAAATTGTAATATTTGTTTGCTTGTATTGTACCGCGAAGTACCTTAATGTTACCAAAATGTTATTTCACCAAAAAGAACATTAATTGTACCAAAAACCAGGTCAGAAATTTCAGTCAGGTAAACTGACTGATAAATACCATCACCCAATATAAGATATTGTAGAAGTCTTGAGTTATTGAAATTAATACATTTTTAATTAAAATAAAATTACTTATGTATAATTTTTCTCCTGCTTGTGGTGCAAAATCGTCCAAAACTTTACTTATTTGTGTAGGAGGTATAGGTGCCGGTTTGGAATTTATGTGAGAAATATTAATTTTTCAAAAAAAGGTTATTTTGATAGGGGCTACGAAAAGAGGTGAACTGATACAGTCCTTATTTATTCCTGACTCAAATTTTAATGCATACAACTTACGAAAAATTTGACTGAATTCAGTGTACTTACAAAAAAAGATATGTATCAGTGATCGGCGGCGAAAGGAGTTTTCGGCACTACTGGTGTACTCGCTGTTTATGCGGCTGCGGTAACAAACTGCTTGGATATTTTTGTGCCTTTTGTTATATTGTTTTCTTTTACCGGGATAGTTTGCCACCGCATCAAAAAACCATGAACAAAAAAATGAATCTTTGTTGTGTGTGCTTGTTTATGGTGGCGGTTTAGCACGACAACGAAGAAACACAAACAAAAATATTACGAAGAAGAATACGACGTCGGTGCGATCGCCACCAACATACTAACCGCCTCGCTGTCGATTTGTTTCGTTTTTCTTTTTGCTTATTTTTTGGCGACAAATGTTAAAACAAGTTCATTAGGCCGACAGATTTCCAACAGAGACAAAAAAAAAATAAGAAAACGGTACAAATCCACAGCGAGGCGGTTAGTATGTTGGTGGCGATCGCACCGACGTCGTATTCTTCTTCGTAATATTTTTGTTTCTCTTTCTTCGTTGTCGTGCTAAACCACCACCATAAACAAGCACACACAACAAAGCGTCATATTTTTGTTTTTGTTTTCTTTTGATACGATGCTAAACTATTGCAACAAAAAAAGTAAACACAAGAAAGAGCTTTACTCCACTGCATCAGTTTTCGTTCGACATTTCGAACACTTGCGTATGAAAAATACTAAGTTCGGACGCAGTGCACCGGCGGTTGCGGTCTATCGGTGCTGATCTCTGATATGTATGTAATACTACGGGGGTGAGTTCGGTCCTTTGTATGGGGGTACCAGAAGGGGTGTGTCAAATTGTTAGGTTTTCTGAGGTTTCGCCTCCTATCACAATATAAATTAACCGACTAATTTTCATTACCCCTCAAATGCCCGTTTGGAAGTAATGGGAGAAATATTAATTTTCCAAAAATAAGTCATTTTGTATGGGAGGTACCAGAAGGGGTGACCCAATAAAGTCCATATTCACTGCTGATTCATATTTTCACAAGCGTACAAATTACAAATTACAAAGTACAAAATCAAAAATATGTTTGTAAGACTATGGGGGTGAGTTCGGTCATTTGTATGAGAGGTACCAGAAGGGGTGTGGCAAAAAGTTAGGTTTTCTGGGCTTTTGCCTCCTATAATAACATAAATTAATCGACCAATTTTCATTACCCCGCAAGAGTCCGTTTGGAAGTTATAGGAGAAAAATTAATTTTCCAAAAATAGGTAATTTTGTATGGGAGGTACCAGAAGGCGTGAACCGATATAGTCCATATTTATTCCTGAGTCCCATTTTCATAAGCGAACATCATACTACAAATTTGTTTAAATTCAGTTTACTTACAAAAAAGATATGTATGTAAAACTATGTGGGTCAATTAGGTCATTTGTATGGGATGTACCAGAAGGGGCATGGCAAAGGTTTCGGTTTTCTTAGGGTTTGTCTACTTTTGCAAGATAAATAAACTGACCAAATTTAAATATCCTACGATCGTCCGTTTGGAAGTTATGAAAGAAATGTAAATTATCCAAAAATAAGTAATTTTGTATGGGAGGAACCAGAAGGGGTCGGGCTATGTAGCCCATTTACAATCCCAAAAGTTCGTTTTGGAAAATATTAATACTGGTAAATTTTCATACCGATCCGTTAAGGTTTACTCGAGTTATACTGCTGACCAGCCAGCCAGCCAGACAGACGGACAAAGCTCAATCATCTTAAAAAGCCGTGAAACGAATTTGGACTTAAGATACTTGGGGTCTAACTCGTCTCCTTTAATGCGTTACACTTTTTTTTCGTATCAAATGATACGATTTATACCATCCCTAAGGGTGATGGTATAAATACTCTGTTTTATGTCGTTTAGTTCCAAATGTTTACTTTTTACAAAATTTTTCCTCTTTGTACACAAGGTACAATTAGGGGCAGCACAACGTGTCTGACTTTTTTCGTATGTAAAAGGGGAAATATCCCATATATTTATATAGGAGGTAACAGAAGGGGTGTGCCAAATAGTTTGGGTTGCTGAGGCTTTGCTTCCTATTACAAGAAAAATTAACTGACCAAATTTGATTATCCCCCCAGATGCCGGTTTAGAAGTTATAGGAAAAATATTAATTTTCCAAACAAAGTCATTTTGTATGGGAGGTACCAGAAGGGGTTATCCGATATAGTCCATATTCATTTCTGATTAAAATCTTCATAACCGTACACCTTACGCAAAATTTTACTGAATTCAGTGTAGTTACAAAAAAGATATGTATGTGAGACTATGGGGGTGGGTTCGGTCATTTGTATGGGAGGTATCAACAGGGGTGTGTCAAATAGTTAGGTTTTCTGAGGTTATACCTTCTATTACAAGATAAATTTTCCGACCAATTTTCATTACCCCCCAAGTGTCCGTTTGGAAGTTATGGGAGAAATATTAATTTTCCAAAAATAGGTAATTTTGTATGGGAGGTACCAGAAGGCGTAAACCGATATAGTCCATGTTAATTCCTGAGTCTAATTTACACAAGCGAATATCATACGCAAAATTTGAGTGAATTCACTTTACTTACAAAAAAGATATGTATGTGACACTATGGGGGTGGGTTCGGTCATTTGTATGGGAGGTACCAGAAGGGGTGTGTCAAATAGTTAGGCTCTCTGAGGTTTCGCCTCCTATCACGACAAAAATGTATCGACGAATATTCATTACCCCCAAGTGTCCGTTGGGAAGTTATGGGAGAAATATTATTTTCCAAAAATAGGTAATTTTGTATGGGAGGTACCTGAAGGCGTGAACCGATATAGTCCATATTCATTCCTAATTCAACTTTTCATAAGCGAACATCACACACAAAATTTTAGTGAATTCAGTTTACTAACAAAAAAGATATGTATGTAAAAGTATGAGGGTCAATTCTGTCATTTGTATGGGAGGTACCAGAATGGGTGGGGCAAAGGTTTCGGGTTTCTTAGGGTTTATCTACTTTTGCAAGATAAATAAAATAACCAAATTCAAACATTCTTCGGTTGTCCGTTTGGAAGTTATGAAAGAAATATTAATTTTCCAAAAATAGGTAATTTTGTATGGGAGGTACCGGAAGGGGTGGGGCTATTCAGCCCAATGGGAGGTGGGAGTATTTTTTGCCCGACATTGCTTATCTTAGAAAGGAGACTCCGCTTAGATATTTTATCTTGCGTACAAAATGTCAGCTATATACCTCTTAAAATACGGCTGCAATCGCAGGGACAAACTCCAAAAAGGGGAGTTTGTATGAAAGGTGAGAGTAGTTTTTGACCGATCGGTTTCATTTTAATACTCAACCTCCGCTTAGTGCAGAAAAGCTCGCATAAAATATTTCAGCTTGATTTGATTGATAAAGACCTTTTTTGAAAATTTCCAACTATTTTTGCAAAATGCAAAATCCGAATTTCCAGCTTTTTTTAAATCTGGATCTGGCAACCCTAGTCTCGCCTCAATTTAATGCCTTCAGATAAACGCAGTAGATAGATAGATAAAAAATGTTTTTCAAATAGTTTTCAGCCGCAAAAACAAACAAGTCAGTCCGTTCTCCAAAACGTGAAATGGCACCGTACCGCTGACCGTACGAAAACAGAGAAATACGAGATCAATCCCACAGACATTGGAATGGCTAATCAGTTGGAATAATCGAAATTCGTGAGAAAACGACTTCCTCTTCTTTGAAAATGCCTTTGATGATCGTCACACAGAGTTGTAAATTCAAGATCTGGGCAGCCAAAATTCGATTTCTCAAAAACCAATGTTTTTAATAATTTCCGATTGTAGGGTAAAGAGAACAGAATGCTTAACTAGATTCTGGTATTTTTTCATTCCATTTTGCTTACATTAGTTTTCGGCTCGCTGTCAAAGTTACTTGTTGCTTATTGTGCATTTTCTATTTTTGTGCGTTAAGGTAAAGCAACAATTTTAGCAGGCTATGGAAAGACGTGTGTTTAGTTTAAACATTTAAGTAAAATGCAAAGTTATAAAGCCGGTTAGCATTATTTAATCCACTTAGCTAAATAATATTATAATTCAAATTCCTACTAGTAAAGCAGCATTGAAAAATGTGGCATTTTTGTTAATTTCAATGGGTACCAAGATCGAATTATGGACAAAAAGTTAGGCATCACCACTTTTCACCCCTTCAATCTGTGAGTAAATATAATCTTTAACATTGTATTCTTCAGATGGGGACAAAAAAAATTTGCGGGTCTTTGCGGTTTTGTGTTTTATAGCCATATACCTACTGAGGAAGAATAGACCATAATTTCTGCGGTTTTACCGAACCACTTTAGTTAACATACTGAGTGTCCTATATCTCTATACATTTATAGTTAGAGGGTATCTAGACGAATAAAAAGTTATAGGGAGGTAGGGTTCTAAAATGCTACCTTGTGGAGATATATGGGAAATACTTGGAATCTTAAATTGTTTATAAAAACCATTTTTTGTATAAAAACAGTCGTTACCTCTTACCCCCAAATGTTAACATATTATTTTTTTTACGCCTCACCGAGTAATTTTTTAACATTCTGCTTCATAAATTTGCTTCAAAAAATTTTGGCTGCCCAGATCCTGAATTTACCCCACTGTGCGTCGGTTAAATCATATTCTTTATCAGTTTCTTAACGGACAACAGCGTACCGTTGCACAATTTCGGTTGATTCAAATTCCTCAATATGATTATAATCTAACCCACCTTCATCTGTAAATTATGTGGCGGAGTTTCTGCCAAGCGATTTTAAAAAAATTCCGCCGGATCGTTGGTCGTTTCATCCTCGTCGGTCACGCTGTAAATAGATTTGTACGAACGCAAGTATCCAGCCCTTTGACTTTATAAAATAAAATTCAAGCTATCAGCGACCAACGCAATTTGAGATCTTCACCGAATTGATGCCAAAATCAACGAAAAGAATATCTTTTGTGTCCCACCGGAAGCATCGAGAAAGTAAATGCCTCCCGTTCCATCGGCAACATCTTCAGCGAATCGTAAACGTTATTCTGCTCAGCAGCACATTTGTTCAAACTCTTTCGGTCAGAGTTGCAATTCGCGATCGAATGCATCGAGCATCGAATGATTTGGCGCTGGCATTCCCAATGCTGACAGCAGACTGCCGCACATAAGCACGCACCTCCTTAATTTCAAGAACAAATTCGAAGGTGTTTTTGGTACTCTCGTGCTTGTATTTGTGCCACAATGAGAAACAGTCGAATCGGAGAGCATTAAGTCCCAATGTGTATCGTTTTCGACCAATTTTAAACGTTGGCAAGCCTCCTGAAACGCGGCTCACAGCACACCATCCACAGTACGCAGGGAATTTAAGGATAGCAGAGATATTAGCATACACCCTGACGTGGATGAACTACATCTAAATTTTGATCGAGGCGGCTAATGCCTCCTATATATTTGATATTAATATTTATATAATTTGAGGTTTCCTGTATTATCAATCGATGCAAAATTTCAGTTTTGTAAGCTAACATTTGAAAAAGCCTTGTTACAGATACAAGTTATAGTTTATTTTATATATTGGTTGCGTTTTGTTGGTTACTTATACGCGCTTAGCCATACAAATGTTATCCTATATACGCTAACGGGGATAAAATTACATGCTAAGCTAAACGGGGATAAGTTGTTTGAAATAGTAATAAAAATTAAAATGTGACCAAATTTTTTATTGCAGGCGTAAATAAAAAATAAAAAAGAAATAGAACGTCAAATAAAATAATTTGCTGTTGAATTATATTTTTTCAATAAAATGTGTTATTTTACAGCAAAATTATTATGAAACACCTAGAAAAAAGTTCCAATTTGTGGCTTAAGGTCCATGCGGAACACTTGATTCCAAGAAGGGTCATGTGAAATAGGTTTATTTGAATATTACAACATTATTCAAAAATATCACAAAAATTAATGAAAAGAAAACAAAAGATTATTTGACATAAATTACTGTGCTGCCAAGTTATTTCTTTTTATTAGCGGCGAAGCGTTTTCTTGGTATTCTATATAGGATACCAAAACGCACGACCATTATTATCCGATAAATATTAGTCACATGTAGTGATGGCAAATAAAAACCAGTACAGAAATTTCAGTCAGGTAAACTGACTGATAAATACCATCACCCAATATAAGATATTGTTGAAGTCTTGAGTTATTGAAATGAATAGATTTTTAAATAAAATTAAATTACTTATGTATATTTTTTCCCCTGCTTGTGGTGCAAAATCGTCCAAAACTTTACTTATTTGTGTAGGGGGTATAGGTCCCGGTTTGGAATTTATGTGAGAAATATTAATTTTTCAAAAAAAAAAATTATTTTGATAGGGGGTACCAAATTTTCATACGTACAACTTACGAATAATTTGACTGAATGCAGTGCACTTACAAAAAAAGATATGTATGTAAGACTATAGGGGTGAGTTCGGTCCATTGTGTGGGAGGTACCAGAAGGGGTGTGTCAAATAGTTAGCTTTTCTGAGCTATCACAATATAAATTAACCGACTAATTTTCATTACCCCTCAAATGTCCGTTTGGAAGTTATGGATGAATTATTAATTTTCCAAAAATAGGTAATTTTGTATGGGAGGTACCAGAAGGGGTGACCCGATATAGTCCATATTCACTCCTGATTCATATTTTCATAACCGTACAAATTACTCATAATTTGACTGAATTCAGTGTAATTAGAAAAAAGATATGTTTGTAATACTATGGGGGTGAGTTCGGTCATTTGTATAGGAGGTACCAGAAGGGGTGCGTCAAATAGTTAGGTTTTCTAGGGTTTTGCCTCCTATAATAACATAAATTAAACGACCAATTTTCATTACCCCCCAAGAGTCCGTTTGGAAGTTATAGGAGAAATATTAATTTTCGAAAAATAGGTAATTTTGTATGGGAGGTACCAGAAGGCGTGAACTGATATAGTCCATATTCATACCTGAGTCTAATTTTCTTAAGCAAACATCATACGCAAAATTTGAGTGATCTCAGTTTACTTACAAAAAAGATATGTATGTAAAACTATAAGGGTCAATTCGGTCATTTGTATGGGAGGTACCAGAAGGGGTGTGTCAAATAGTTAGGCTCTCTGAGGTTTCGCCTCCTATCACAACATTAATTTATCGACCAATGTTCATAACCCCCCAAGTGACTGTTTTGAAGTTATTGGAGAAATATATAATTTCCAAAAATAGGTCATTTTGTATGGGAGGTACCAGAAGGTGTGAACCGATATAGTCCATATTCATACCTGAGTCTAATATTTATAAGCAAACATCACACGCAAAATTTGAGTGATCTCAGTTTACTTGCAAAAAAGATATGTATGTAAAACTATAAGGGTCAATTCGGTCATTTGTATGGGAGGTACCAGAATTGGTGCGGCAAAGGTTTCGGTTTTCTTAGGGTTTGTCTACTTTTGCAAGATAAATAAACTGACCAAATTCAAACATCCTCCGGTCCGTTTGCAAGTTATGGAAGAAATATTAATTTTCCAAAAATAGGTAATTTTGTATGGGAGGTACCAGAAGGGGTGGGGCTATTCAGCCCATTTACAATCCCATAAGTTCGTTTTGAAAAATATTGATACTGGTAAATTTTCATACCGATCCGTTAAGGTTTACTCGAGTTATCCTGCTGACCAGCCATCCAGCCAGCCAGCCAGCCAGCCTGCCAGCCAGACAGACGGACATAGCTCATTCTTCTTAAAAAGTTCTGAAACGAATTTGTCCTTAAGATACTTGGGGTCTAACTCGTCTCCTTTAATGCGTTACACTTTTTTTCGTATCAAATGATATATACCCTCATCCTTAAGGGTGATGGTATAATGAATAATCGACTAATTAATCATATGAATAATCTAAACGACAAATAATTAATATCGATTAATTGGAAACAATTAATCGATTAATCGATATTTTCACCTAATATTAAAAAATATCATAAATAAAAAAAATATTATTTAGCAATTAAAAAAGAATAATCGATTAATCTTAATCTTAATGACAAATAATTGATATAGTTTGTAACTTTTTTTATCCATATGAACAATGAGTGTGTACGCAATGTGTGTCCGCAACGCACATTCAGATTGAAGTAGGTTAAAGTATTTTAAATGTAAATTAAGTTGTTTATAAAGCTTCAACTTGTGTCTCCTTTATTTTACAAAAAAAATATACTGGTCACAAAAGAAAGTTTGTTAATTTTAACAAATTTTCATAGACACCTGAAGTTGCTGTGGAAAATTGTGTGTGTCCGTAACGCACTTTGTGTTAATCATTCTTTTAAATACAATATTTAAAGTAGTTTCATTAAAAGAACATTAAAGGTACTATCCAAAATCTACGTTTTTTAATATGAACATAATTTTCACAATATTTCAACTTTTGGAGAAAACTAAAAAATAAGAAAAAAACGTGCGTCCGCAACGCTAAGAAATACCCATACCCATTATCTACACTGATCGATATTTGATCAGTGAAAAGTAGAACATAATTAGTCAACAGATGACGAAATGTTTTCTTTTTGTTACAAGACATCACTTTTAGAATATGAAATACTTTATCTGGTGATCATAAGTAATGGCAAAAATTACCTCGGAGTGCTTCAGATGGGTGGTGCTAAATCGTTCATCGCTACTATAAGTCGTCAAGCCAACTGTTAAAAGGTGGTAGTCTTTCTTCCGTATCCAAGAAACCTAAAATGACAAATGTTTAAAAAAGTTGTTTAAAACGTTTTGAAAAACACCCGAACGTGACTATATAGGTTCGGTAGCTGAGAAAAACCCTAGCTCAGTTCGGCTACATTGGCTACCAACTTTCCGATCATAATGGTTGTTTATAGAAGTTGTTCAGTTTTGCATTAAGTACGTTTTTGGTGAAGATAGCAAGTAAAACAATTGAATACCAGCCCAAAGTTCTATAAAAAAGATTTTTTAAAGTATATATTGTGTTTTGAGAGCTATTTAATATCCCTAGACATGTTCAGTTTGCATGGGTTTGTATATTCGGTGATACCATCGAACCTATATAATCACGTTTGGGTGTTATTTTTATTGTTGCACTGTGTAATTCATTAAATGTAATTTTTATAAATTTATTATGAAATTCAAGCTAATTTAAATTTAATACAATCCAAGCTAATTTAATTTCGCAAAATAACTACAAAGTTGTGCTGGGTTCGACCTCAATTTTTGCGAATAATTTTCTTGTTGTATAAACTTAGAAGTTTATATTATATATTTGTTTATATAACTTTACTTAGAAATGGAATTATTTTACCTAAATGAATTTAAATATGTATAAAGATTAATATTTCATGTCATATCTAATAGTACGTTTAAAAGTACTTAAATGAATTAACATAAACGTTATTGTGAATGGATAATTATGGATAAACTGTTAATATATTTATGTTGAAACATAAGAAAACTTCAATGTAAGTGCATGGAAAATTAATCGTTCACTTTCCCAGAAGTCATCTATCGGTGAGCATCAGTCTCTTTCCAATAAAAAACATCTGCCAAACTGTAATTTCTCATGAGGACTTACATAAATTAAGGAAAACTATAAAAATGAAAAAGTTTTTGCCAGAAAACGTGTAAAACGCAAAATTTCTTTAAAAACTCATAATTAAAACAAAAAAAAGGAGAAAGTAAAAAAAAATTAAAGATAAATTTGCCAGAATTAGTTTGATTACTTAAACCTCAGAATTTCTGACATCCAAATCGGTAAACTTCGTGGAAAAGCCAAATGTGGCAGAAAAATTAGACAAAAATTATTTTCAAATAACCTCGAACAAACAAAAAAAAACAGCAAAAGAAAAAAAAAAGACGGTCGTTCGTTTATAAAAAAAAACATATATAAAATCTAATACGAAATCAACCAATTGGGTAACAAACAGGCAAGACAGCGCTGTGAAAACGCGTAAGTTAAAATTTTAACCTCAAATTCTTTCTTTAATCAAAATATTACAAAGTTGAAAAACACAAAATATATTTTACCGTTATGACTAGTTGCTAAAATTCACATTGATTTGCTTCATAAAAGAAAAAAAACACAAATCGACCAACAGAAATAACGGTCAATGTTGTTTTTGTTTTCGATCTTTACCACCTACTTTGAGACAAAAAACATCACATCCTTTACTATTCGCTGCAATTTTGCCTTTCCTTTTCTTCAAACCTGTTTACTCTCTTCGCTCTGATTTTTTCCCTACTTGAGCGAAAGAGCGACATAACAAGTTTCGCAATCGGTTATAACAGCTCCAGAGTACATTCCGAAATAGAACAAGAGTATACGAATTAGATTGTTTACTCTTGCAACAAATTCTCTTATACAATATCAGTGCAAATTGGAAAGAAGAAAGGAGAGAGAAGAGTGATATCTTCTCGAAGAAGAATATAGATATTAATTTTGCCTGGAATATGCATGAATACTTGAACACAAATTAACTCTACAAAAAAGAAAGAAAAATAAAATTTATTAAAATAATTATAAACGTCACTACAAAAACAATTAAATTCAAATTTAATTGCAGTTTTACTGAATATATGTTATGTAGGAATATATATAATACATAAGGAAATTCTTCAAAGGTATCATGGAAAATAAATATATAGAATAAGTTTAAAAAATTTATTACAAATTTAAAATTGTTCTGCTGAATGTTGGTGTTAATATTAATAACATTTAACAAAAAGTACTATTAAACCCTTTCGTCTGCGTTGAATACAATTACCCATTTTTCCCAATTATAAAATAAAAAAATAAAGTTTATCACATACTAGTGGGCCCGGCAATGCTTCGCTATTGCATATTAACTTGTAATATATTTCACATTAAGGGCTACAAAGTACTTTGAAAACGGTAGTTAAGATCGACAATAATATGTTGAGTTTATTTATTTATGTAACTTATTCAAAGTAACTCCTTAACATTAAACTTAACCAATTAAGTTTTATTGTTGTAAATGCTAATAAAAAGTTCATCAGCCAAGTCATATCTATAGTGCCGACATATAGATTAAGTTTTTTCTGTATGTAGGGCGAAAAACGGATCAAAATTATTTTTGTTATGCCTTCTCCGCCTATTGACCGAAAATTGAAATTCCGTTTGAAGCTTCATGCCTTTAGCCACGAAAACTTCTTTTGTCCTGTCTTCTTCTTACACGGATCAAGAATAATCCGGAATACTATTTTTGTATTGAACTCGTATTACCATTTTTTGAGATAATTCGGTCACCAACGTTTGGCTTAACAAAGTCATGGCCTCACGCGCTGCATGGTATGTTACACCGTCGTGTTGGAACCATTTCTTCTTCAAATAATGTACAACGACATGATAAATAAAAAAATCAATTGATCGTCCACTGGCTCTAGTTCCTCTACCAGTTGGATTTTTTATGAATGTAGGCCAAGGTCTTTCCTCAGCAATTGCAGAGACCAAGTTGCCGAGAAAGACGTCGGTTCGATAAATTCGAGTCCCCTGTCGCACTAACGTCTACAGCGTCGATGGCTTCTATTAGTTACTTAGATGGATCATTATATGCAACCTCAAAATTTTGAAAATAAAGTTGCAAGATTTGTAAACGTTGTTCTTGTGTAGTTTTTACATAGTGATTTTCCAAAGTATACTAAAAGAAAGTCTATCACACTTAATTAGTATGACAGCTAGATTTACACTTATACCTATCAGATGTTCTATACGTCAAGAAAAATACTCCATACATAAGTTATTTACAAATGTTTGCTAATGTTTCCTCTGATATACTATAAAAATTTAAACATTGTAGTATAATTACAATGAATATTGCTTAGTTTTTCTATCTAAATGATTTATTACCAATTCGCTCTCCTGAAAAGTAATTTAAAAATACATACCTGTAAAGTAAATTAAAAAAAAAAATCACTGTTTTAGTCTGTGCAGCTACTATGTGTCCTCAACTGCCTGGTGTATGGACCATTATTTGATACAGTTTACAGTTTACTTATTTAGTTCCACATAGCCTGTTCATTAGGGCGGATCAATTTGTTCGCGTCGAAAAAAAACGTGATAATCGTATACCAGTATCGAAATGTACGATGAATTCTTAGAAAATTTCACTTACAATCACTTCCTATTTCGCGCTGAGAAGCATGAAGATTACAGGTAGAGATATTTTTTTAGCAATGAGCAATTATTTAGTTACTTCAGACTTATGGGCCCCGGCTCTAATTTTTACCTACCATTCTAATGTTTGGAGACCAAGACGAAAATAATAGTATATTTTTAATTTTTTTATTGGGATCCCACCCTATATTCTGAAAAATGATTTTTAACAACTTAATTTCTGTAATACCTCATTTAGTTTGTTGGGAAGTCAGTTTTACGCAGAAGGTCTCAAAAAATATATATCTGAAGTTTTCGGTTTGTGCTCATTTAAAAACCAAAAAAATCTTTATTTGAAATCTGCATGCTTTCCAACGCGAGCTAGGAATTGTTGGTGAAATTTTCTTAAAATTCATCGTAGATTCCGATTTTGGTTACGATTTTTGCGAATAAAAAAATTGCCAACAGCAATATACTGTGGAATTTTGACAGTTTTAACCGTTTGTTTTGAAAAGGGTGTGGAACAGCCCATTTCCACCCTTACTGTAATTCACACTGCTCCAACAACATATATACCAAATCTCATCTTCACACCTCTGATAGTTCATAAGATATAGCACTATCGATTTTCAAGTTGTATGGTGCAACGCCCCTTTATCCAATCACAACCAAATATAGCCTGAGACAATCTACAGGTCAAGAGTACCAGTTGGTAAAATTTTTGTATCAATCGATCTATTAGAAAAGCCGTTAGAGCGATTTTTGAAAAGGGGGCGTGGAACCGCCCACTTCCATCCTGGCTGTAATTAATACTGCTCAAACAACATATATACCAAATCTCTACTTCATACCTCTGATAGTTCATGAAATATTGCCTTTTTAATTATCAAGTTGTACAAAAACAATTAAATTCAAATTTAATTGCAGTTTTACTGAATATATGTTATGTAGGAATATATATAATACATAAGGAAATTCTTCAAAGGTATCATGGAAAATAAATATATAGAATAAGTTTAAAAAATTTATTACAAATTTAAAATTGTTCTGCTGAATGTTGGTGTTAATATTAATAACATTTAACAAAAAGTACTATTAAACCCTTTCGTCTGCGTTGAATACAATTACCCATTTTTCCCAATTATAAAATAAAAAAATAAAGTTTATCACATACTAGTGGGCCCGGCAATGCTTCGCTATTGCATATTAACTTGTAATATATTTCACATTAAGGGCTACAAAGTACTTTGAAAACGGTAGTTAAGATCGACAATAATATGTTGAGTTTATTTATTTATGTAACTTATTCAAAGTAACTCCTTAACATTAAACTTAACCAATTAAGTTTTATTGTTGTAAATGCTAATAAAAAGTTCATCAGCCAAGTCATATCTATAGTGCCGACATATAGATTAAGTTTTTTCTGTATGTAGGGCGAAAAACGGATCAAAATTATTTTTGTTATGCCTTCTCCGCCTATTGACCGAAAATTGAAATTCCGTTTGAAGCTTCATGCCTTTAGCCACGAAAACTTCTTTTGTCCTGTCTTCTTCTTACACGGATCAAGAATAATCCGGAATACTATTTTTGTATTGAACTCGTATTACCATTTTTTGAGATAATTCGGTCACCAACGTTTGGCTTAACAAAGTCATGGCCTCACGCGCTGCATGGTATGTTACACCGTCGTGTTGGAACCATTTCTTCTTCAAATAATGTACAATGACATGATAAATAAAAAAATCAATTGATCGTCCACTGGCTCTAGTTCCTCTACCAGTTGGATTTTATATGAATGTAGGCCAAGGTCTTTCCTCAGCAATTGCAGAGACCAAGTTGCCGAGAAAGACGTCGGTTCGATAAATTCGAGTCCCCTGTCGCACTAACGTCTACAGCGTCGATGGCTTCTATTAGTTACTTAGATGGATCATTATATGCAACCTCAAAATTTTGAAAATAAAGTTGCAAGATTTGTAAACGTTGTTCTTGTGTAGTTTTTACATAGTGATTTTCCAAAGTATACTAAAAGAAAGTCTATCACACTTAATTAGTATGACAGCTAGATTTACACTTATACCTATCAGATGTTCTATACGTCAAGAAAAATACTCCATACATAAGTTATTTACAAATGTTTGCTAATGTTTCCTCTGATATACTATAAAAATTTAAACATTGTAGTATAATTACAATGAATATTGCTTAGTTTTTCTATCTAAATGATTTATTACCAATTCGCTCTCCTGAAAAGTAATTTAAAAATACATACCTGTAAAGTAAATTAAAAAAAAAATCACTGTTTTAGTCTGTGCAGCTACTATGTGTCCTCAACTGCCTGGTGTATGGACCATTATTTGATACAGTTTACAGTTTACTTATTTAGTTCCACATAGCCTGTTCATTAGGGCGGATCAATTTGTTCGCGTCGAAAAAAAACGTGATAATCGTATACCAGTATCGAAATGTACGATGAATTCTTAGAAAATTTCACTTACAATCACTTCCTATTTCGCGCTGAGAAGCATGAAGATTACAGGTAGAGATATTTTTTTAGCAATGAGCAATTATTTAGTTACTTCAGACCTATGGGCCCCGGCTCTAATTTTTACCTACCATTCTAATGTTTGGAGACCAAGACGAAAATAATAGTATATTTTTAATTTTTTTATTGGGATCCCGCCCTATATTCTGAAAAATGATTTTTAACAACTTAATTTCTGTAATACCTCATTTAGTTTGTTGGGAAGTCAGTTTTACGCAGAAGGTCTCAAAAAATATATATCTGAAGTTTTCGGTTTGTGCTCATTTAAAAACCAAAAAAATCTTTATTTGAAATCTGCATGCTTTCCAACGCGAGCTAGGAATTGTTGGTGAAATTTTTTTAAAATTCATCGTAGATTCCGATTTTGGTTACGATTTTTGCGAATAAAAAAATTGGCCCACCTTACTGTTCATATCTCTAGGCCAACAGCAATATACTGTGGAATTTTGACAGTTTTAACCGTTTGTTTTGAAAAGGGTGTGGAACAGCCCATTTCCACCCTTACTGTAATTCACACTGCTCCAACAACATATATACCAAATCTCATCTTCACACCTCTGATAGTTCATAAGATATAGCACTATCGATTTTCAAGTTGTATGGTGCCACGCCCCTTTATCCAATCACAACCAAATATAGCCTGAGACAATCTACAGGTCAAGAGTACCAGTTGGTAAAATTTTTGTATCAATCGATCTATTAGAAAAGCCGTTAGAGCGATTTTTGAAAAGGGGGCGTGGAACCGCCCACTTCCATCCTGGCTGTAATTAATACTGCTCAAACAACATATATACCAAATCTCTACTTCATACCTCTGATAGTTCATGAAATATTGCCTTTTTAATTATCAAGTTGTATGGGCGGTGCGACGCCCCTTTATCCAATTACAACCAAATGTAGTCAGGAACTATCTACAGGTCAACAGTACCTCATGGTAAAATTTTTGTATCAATCGATCTATTAGAAAAGCCGTTAGAGCGATTTTTGAAAAGGGGGCGTGGCACCGCCCACTTCCATCCCGGCCGTAATTTATACTGCTCCAACAACATATATACCAAATCTCATCTTCATACCTCTGATAGTTCATGAAATATAGCCTTTTTAATTTTCAAGTTGTATGGGCGGTGCCACGCCCCTTTATCCAATTACAACCAAATGTAGTCAGGAACTACCTACAGGTCAACAGTATCAATCGGTCTATTAGAAAAGCCGTCTGAGCGATATTTGAAAAAAGGGGCGTGGCGCCGCCCACTTTTTGAAAAAATAAAACCTTTTAAACCATCCGGAAGCTATAGCGAACAAAACAAAAAAAACATTTTGAAAATCGGTCCAGCCGTTTTTGAGTTTTAGCGAGACAACTGCACATCGATTCATTTTTATATATAAGATTGGTTAAACACCATAACAACACACACACACAACACACTTTTTAACAACCCTAACATCTACTGAATTATTACTAAAAACTAACGTGATTTGTTACACATCTATTGCTGATCAAGAATTATATTGAACACATTTATCATATGTAAAACAAAACACTTTTACATTGCTACAGAAATATTTACACAAAAAAAAAAAATTCTTTTAAAAAATTCGATTGAATCAGAAACCAATCTGTATCGAGTATTTTATCACTGATACAGATACATATAACCGAATATCTCTTATTTCAATTTTTTCAAACGTGAATTCAACAAAATGGCCACAGATAGGTCGAGCACAAATAATATCAGTAGGGAATCGGATATCACTCCTGCTGTACTATCCCAATCCGGTATGGGTACATCTACAGCTCATGATCGTTTTCTTTTCGATTGTGATCATATTATAATGCTATGTTTTAATATTGAAAAACTTCAGATTGAGGAACAAACCGATTCAATGTTAGAAGTGAGATTAGATGATCTAGAGAGTTACTGGGAAAAATTACAAACCAGCTATGAAAATCTTATATTATCGCCTGACTCATCTAACTCGCGAGACTTTAAGGAAAATGCCAAACTCAATTTCAATGTGTGTTCGGAAACATACTATGTTGCAAGATCGCATATGGTAGATATGCTCAGAATGTCAAGGGGATATAATTTTCCGGCAGAAACCGGTAGACTTACTAACGTTTCACCCTCTCTCATGAGAAATAGTAACATATCCCCACAAACGCCAAGCGAAAATGCGAATATTCATCTTAAAGTTCCGCCATGCGACACAGAAGTTTTTAAAGGAGGTTACGAAGTTTGTCTTTTTTTTTTTTTTTTTTTTTTTTTTTTTTTATTTATTTAAGTCTATGGACTAACAAAAATCCTTACAGACTAAACATTTTTACATATATACAATTATAAAAAATATTCTTAAAATAAATTATTTAAATGTAAAATTATATTCCGCTTTAATGCAGTTCTGTTTTCGGACAAATCAATGATATTGTAATACGAGGGCTGCTATATATATTTCTGGCCTAATAATGAAAATGCAAATATTTATCATCAAAAATTGTTTTATTGTTTTTCAAAGTATTCTCCAGCCTGATTTATACACTTTTGCATGCGCTCAAACCAATTGTCGAAGCACTTTTTCCACTCCGATTGAGACACCTCCAAAACATGGTTTTTGAACGCTTCAACAGCATCTTCTGGGCACGAAAATCGTTGACCACGCATTTTTTTCTTGATGTGCGGGAATAAAAAGAAGTCATTGGGTGCCAAGTCAGGGTTGTACGGCGGATGACCCATTAATTCGACGTTTTGGCCGGTCAAAAAGGCGCTGGTTTGAGCCGATGTGTGAGAGCTCGCGTTGTCATGGTGAAGAATAATTCGTCTTCTCTTGTTTGTTTTTCGAATTTCTCCGAAGACTTCAGGCAAACAAATTGTGGTGTACCACTCAGAATTGACCTCCCTTCGTTGCTCAAGCGGAACAGTCGCCACATGACCAGTTTTGCCGAAGAAACAGGCGACCATTTGCTTCGAAGTGCTTCTTCCACGAACAACTTTCGTTGGATTTGGCTCGTCTTCGAAGACCCACACGGTCGATTGTTGTTTTGTTTCGGGCTCATACGAATAGATCCAAGATTCGTCACCTGTGACGATCTTATGAACATCTTTTGAAGCACCGCGATCGTATTTTTTCAACATTTCTTTGCACCAATCGACACGAGCCTTTTTTTAAGCGATTGTCAAATTGTGCGGGATCCAACGACAACAAACCTCTTTTACGGTCAGGTGTTTATGTAATATCGAATGTATGCTGGTGGGAGAAATGCCCAAGGATGCCTCTATCTCCCGGTATGTCACATGACGATCTTGCATTATTAATTCACGCACGGCATCAATGTTCTCTGGCATAACGGACGTTTTTGGACGACCTTCACGGAATTCGTCGTTGAGCGAACTGCGACCACGATTAAATTCGTTATACCAGTTTTTCACGGTGCTATATGATGGTGCTTGATCACCATACAAAGACTTAAGTTCATCGATGCACTCTTGTCTGGATAATCCACGTCGAAAGTTGTGAAAAATTATCGCACGAAAATGCTCACGTGTCAATTCCATTTTTTTAACGGAATTGAATTGTTCAAAGCTCTGTAAGTTTAACAATTCACGATTAAATGACAACACGTTCTGAGTGATGTTATGCTAAAAAATGTCAACCTTTCCAATGGAAATATCAGATTGCACCTGGCAACACTTATTGTTGCCTAGGCCAGAAATATATATAGCAGCCCTCGTATTTATTGAACTGAACACATAAACGTCGGAACGGATCATTATTAGCATAATTAGAATTGAAGTGGTTTATAAGTAGAAGTTGGAAAATTCTGGTTAATCTAACAGGAACATTTATTTGAATTTTACTTAATAAAAAGTTTGAATCAGTATCACCACGTATTATGTTTAACAAAAACGAAATATTAAGCATAGTACGCCGACTTTTCAATGTTGGTAACTTTATTTGATTAAGTCTATACTCGTAGGATGGCAAGTTATGTGGGTTCCAACCACGTCCACGTAGGCAAAAAAGAAGAAATTGTTTCTGAACTGATTCAACGAAATTAATATGGATCGAGTAACATGGGTCCCATATGACTGAACCATATTCCAGAATAGGACGAACCAATGAAATGTACAATTGTTTTGTAACACAGGGATCAGCAAACTCTTTACTCCAACGTTTCATAAACCCCAGGACACCATAAGCCTTATTCACTGTTAGGGAAATATGTGGAAGGAATGTTAAATTATGATCTAGAAGGATACCAAGATCTGTAAAGGTTATAACATAATCGAGTTCAGTATTATTTAAGAAGTAGTTGGTATGGATATGATTTACTCTATAAAAAGACATATGTTTACACTTTTAAATGTTAAGCTCCATCAAATTAATTTTACACCATTTGGAAAAGCTATCAAGATCGGATTGTAGTAAATAGTCATCGTCAGGATTTATTAACGTACGAAATATTTTTACGTCATCAGCATACATAAGAACATGCGAATTTTTTATAACAGACGGAAGGTCATTAATGAACAGGGTGAAGAGCACAGGACCCAAGTGACTTCCCTGTGGAACACCCGACGATACCTTAATTTGTTTGGAAACAGCATTTTTAAATTTAACCCGTTGTGTTCGATCTTCTAAGTAGCTTCTTAACCACAATAACAAGTAACTACTAAAACCCATGGCATCCAATTTGTACAACAATAAGTTATGATTCACTTTATCAAAGGCAAAAACGAAACACTATAAAGTTGTAGTTGCAATTAGGTTTTTAAGTATTTTATTTAAAAACACTTTAAAAACACACAAACGTTAGCGACAAACACTCAAAATTAGCACAATGTTTTAAATTATCTATATTTAGAACACTTTAAGAATAAAAGAGAGATTAAAAGAGAAAAAATAATAATAATTCACAAAACACTCAGAAACACGACCAAACACAAAGACAGTGATGCCAACATTTCTTTCCGTGACATGTTCACGGCCATCTACGTAAACCATCCTAAGCTCTCTCGTGCTCAAAAACTATATCATCTCAGGAATAAGACGACAGGCAATGCTGGCGCAATAGTTAAGCGGTATTCATTATCTGATGAAAATTTTGATTTGGCATGGAATGCCCTGAAAGCACGTTACGAAAACAAACGCGTATTAGTCGACAAGTAGCTTAGATACTTTTCAGTATCCCAGTGGCCACCATTGAAAACAGTGAATCAATTCAGAAGATTCAATGTACTGTCAATGACTGCTTATCAACTCTACAGTCTCTTAAGGTACCTACAGATGGATGGGATCCTATTCTTATACATCTAATTTCATCCAAACTCCCAGATGAGACTCTATCCCTTTGGGAGCAATCCTTAAAATCTCATCGGGAATTACCAAAATGGAGTCAGATGGATGATTTTCTAGTTAATAGGTTCGTAGTGGTAAAACGAATTTCAAGCATTAGGTCAACTAAGGAAAGCTACTTACCCCCTATACCCTCTAATTCAAATATTCAGACTTATTTATCTCAGGACAAACTTAATTCTAAGTGTATTCTATGTGAGTCAGATCACAGTATTCGAAATTGTTCAGAATTTAAAAAATTTACACCACAACAGAGAATTGATTTCGTTTTTAAAAACAAATTCTGCAACAATTGCCTGTCTTCATCACATACAAAAGGCAGTTGTAAAAGTAAAAACACTTGTTTTGTTTGTAAAAAACATCAAACAATGCTTCATGTAAAGTCCCAAATTTCTCAGAGTCCCTCCAATTTTAGTGCAAACAACGAAAGGAAATCTGACCAAGAGCAAATTTCTCAATCTTCTTCAAATTGTACCAACAACCAACCTAGTACTTCCTCCCAAATCCAAGCAAACTTTTCTTCAAATAACGAAACCATTTTACTCAGAACAGCCTTGGTCCAAATTATAAATAGAGGTGAATTGTTTACTACAAGGGCTCTGATCGACCCAGGCTCTCAACGAACATTCGTATCGGAGAAACTACGAAATCTTCTTCAACTTCCATATCGCAAGTCTCATTTTGAGATTATTGGCATCGGTGGCCAAAAACAACTTTCTTCCAAAGAATGCGATATAACGATTTTTGCACCAATACATAACTTTACGTTCCCTATTAATGCCATTGTGTTGCCTAAAGTAACAAAACGTATTCCGACAGAAACGTTTAGAATTTCAAATCCTTGCGATTTAGAAGACTTGGATCTAGCCGACCCTTATTTTAACTAATCTTCTCAAGTAGATATCATTTTAGGAAACGATTCTGAGAGGTTCATAAATTTAGGCGGTATCAAAAAGAATGTTTGCGGCGAAACATCAGCATATAATACTGTTTTTGGATGGGTGCTCAGCGGACCGATAAAAATGGAACAAATTCAATGTTTCACCACTAATGTCATCCCTTCTGAAAATGCCGAACTACACGATTTAGTAAAAAAAATTTGGGAAATAGAGGAAATTCCAAGTTCGAAGGAAGTTAGTGCCGAGGACAAATTCTGTAAGGATTTTTATAGGAGAACGACAATGCGTCAGCAAGATGGTAGATACATCGTGCGTCTTCCGTTCAAAAAAGAATTCCCCAACTCAGTTTTTCTTGGTTCGTCTCGCTTTCTTGCTCTGGGTCAATTCACTCGAATGGAGCAAACGTTAAACAAGAATCCCGAGCTAAAAACTCAATATAAGTCAGTTCTTAACGAATATTTCGATCTAGGTCATATGGAAGAAACATCACACGTTGAAATTTCTGTTGAAAACAAATATAATTCATTTTATCTTCCTCATCATGCTGTGGTCCGACCAGAGCATAAATCCACTAAAGTCAGAGTAGTTTTTAATGCTTCTCGAAAAACTAAATCAGGATTTTCACTTAACGATGTTTTATATACAGACCCAACTCTTCAAACAGATTTAGTATCAACAATTTTGAACTGGAGGCAATACAAATACGTTTTTAGCGGTGACATACAAAAAGTGAACCGCCAGATTCTCATTCATCCTGCTGATAGAGATTATCAGCGGATTTTACACCAGAAGGACAATGCTAATCCAATTCAAGACTATCACCTGAGTACAGTTACGTTCGGAATCAATTGCGCACCCTTTCTCGCGATACGTACACTTAACCAATTAGCATCTGATTCAGAATCTTTGTATCCACTAGGCGCGTCAATAATACTCAACGAAACATATGTTGACGATATCCTCTCTGGCGGTTTTACAATTGAGGAAACAATTAGCAAACAAAATCAACTAATACAAATGCTAAAGTCCGGTGGTTTTCCATTGAAGAAAATAACGGCCAATAATTCTCAAATACTCTCACATTTACCTCCAGAATATATATACGATCAAAATTTTCTAAACTTTTACGAGGCAAGCTCTGTAAAAACTCTTGGCATTCAATGGAATGCCCTAACAGACACATTCTCGTACTCACACCTTGATATGCAAACGGGTGCCAAAGTGACAAGACGAGAGGTGCTTTCTACTATTGCCCGCCTTTACGATCCAATAGGATGGATTACCCCTGTGGTAATTCAAGCCAAACTTTTACTTCAACAGATTTGGCTAGAAAGATTAAATTGGGACGATGAAGTTAGTGAAGAATCTTATAATGCATGGCGTAAATTTCTTTCTGACCTACATAATATTGAAACCATTAGTATTCCTCGATGGATACAATACACTCCAACAGATACTATACAAATTCACGGATTTTGTGATGCTTCTAAGGGAGCATATTGTGCTTGCGTCTACATCAGATTGCAAACTTCTGAATCTATTGTTCTCTCAAATTTATTTATGGCTAAAAGCAAAGTCGCACCCCTTCAGCCCGTTTCTCTGCCTCGGTTAGAGCTCAATGGGGCAGTACTACTTGCAAAACTAGTAAAGTATGTAAGATCACTAATTAAAGTTGAAATTTCGGAAACATTTTTATGGACAGACGCTTCAATTGTGCTAGGCTGGCTCTCAAAACCTTCATGGTCTTGGGAAACCTATGTTGCAAATCGCACAGCCCAAATACATGAATGGGTACCCAAGGCAACTTGGCGTCATGTTCCAACATATGACAACCCTGCTGACCTCGGCACTCGTGGTTCCAGGCCACAAGATCTCGCTCACTCCTCACTCTGGTCGAAGGGACCATCTTGGATTACCAATCCGTCTTCAACGTGGCCCACTAAGAACCCTTTGCAACCCATCGAAAAAGAGAAGACTGTTCAATCTTTACAAGTTACTTTAGAAGATCCACACATTCTGTGTCGTTTTTCATCTTATACGAAGGCTTTGAGAGTCATATCATACGTTTTCCGGTTTTAGTTCGCATGCTCTCACTCATAAGGAAGTATTATTCGTAAAAAAACGGTAACTCAATCTCAGTATTTTACTGATGAGTGTAACGCTCTCAAAACTTTAACACAAATTTCGACCAAAAGTCCATTAAAAACATTAAATCCATTTCTTGATCCTGACAATATTCTTCGTGTTGATGGTCGATTATCGCGGTCCTTACTTCCATACAATGAACGCCACCCTGTTATTTTGCCCGGAAAGTCTAGATTTTGTTTTCTTTATTTGAACCATTTGCATTGTTTCCTCGCGCATGCAGAATGCAATCTCATGTGCAGAATGGTGCAAACCGAATTCTATGTTTCACGATTAAAACGAAAAGTGAAAAGTATAATATTTAAATGCAAAACTGGCGTTGTGTTCAAGCAACGACAATGCACGCAAATTATGGCACCTTTGCCTCCCCATAGATGCACCATCTCTCCGCCATTTCATACTACCGGCATTGACTTTGCTTGCCCATTCGAACTTAAAAGTTCCAGTAATCGCCAATCTCCCTTTATTAAAGGATATGTTAGCGTCTTTGTATGCTTCTCTACAAAGGCAATACATTTAGAAACTTGTTCCGAACTATCCTCAGCGGCTTTTGAGGCCGCTTTCACTCGTTTCGTTGGGAGGCGAGGTCTACCCCACAGGATAGTTACAGACAACGGTCGCAATTTCATCGGGGCAAGTAGAGCCTTGCTAAGAGAATTCGGACAATTCTTGAAGACTTCGGCAGACGACATATCTGCGAAATATGCGACTCATGGCTTCGAATGGAGCTTTATCCCGCCTCACGCACCTCACATGGGCGGTCTTTGGGAAGCCGCCGTTAAAAGCTTTAAGTTTCACTTTAAGCGAATTGCTGGCCGACATAAGTTCACTTTTGAACAATTTTCTACAATACTCGGTCGCATAGAGTGTGTATTGAACTCGCGCCCAATCTCTGCAATTTCAGATGATCCCAATGACTTGACTGCTTTAACACCTGGTCATTTTCTCAGAGGTGCTCCCATGCTAGCATTTCCTGAAGTTTCATCGCAAAATCTATCTCTAATCAACCGATGGTTGAAACTTAAGGCGCTACACCACGACTTTGCAATTCGATGGAAAGAGGATTACCTCAAAGCCCTTCAAAAGCGCTATAAGTGGAAAGATTCCACTCCCAATCTTAATAATGGCGATTTAGTGGTAGTAATGGATGACTTGCTACCCCCCAGTGAATGGCGCTTAGGAAGAATCGAAATGGTTCATTATGGGTCTGACGATAAGGTGCGAGTAGCTGATATAAAAACATCAACCGGTATCATTACTCGCCCTATTGTAAAACTTTGTTACTTGCCTTGCAATGAAGCTCAGTCTTGAAAAATCTTCAGAAATACTTTTATGTTAACAAATTTCCACATAATTCCCTGATTCTCCACTACTGTGGGAATCTACCCTACTAATACATTTAAATTTTCGTGATTACAGGTCAAATAGAACCAGAAGCCGAAGTAACGCAGGAGTCTACAAGTGCATGTTATGCTCAGGTTATCATTCCATACGATTTTGTGATAAATTTCTAAAAATGGATTCTCAGGAAAGAAATCGAGTGGTCAGGAAACATAATTATTGCATTAACTGCCTTGCCAAAAGCCATACGTTCAGGGATTGCAATTCAAAGGATACATGCCGCAAATGCCGACATTATCACCATACATTGCTTCATCATCAGCATCCTAGAGTTGTTCCACCAAAAATTCAACGTAGCAAATCGAAAGCGTCACGGAAGCCTAAAGTAGAAGAGACCACCGTCGAAAATACAGCTATTCCCAATCAATAGATCTTATCGGAAGCGATCAAGTCCCTTGCATCAGTTTTATGCGCAACTCAATCTCCTGCACCAGTGCATACCCGGGACCATGTATAAACTTAGAAGTTTATATTATATATTTGTTTATATAACTTTACTTAGAAATTGAATTATTTTACCTAAATGAATTTAAATATGTATAAAGATTAATATTTCATGTCATATCTAATAGTACGTTTAAAAGTACTTAAATGAGTTAACATAAACGTTATTGTGAATGGATAATTATGGATAAACTGTTAATATATTTATGTTGAAACATAAGAAAACTTCAATGTAAGTGCATGGAAAATTAATTGTTCACTTTCCCAGAAGTCATCTATCGGTGAGCATCAGTCTCTTTCCAATAAAAAACATCTTGAATTAAATATTAATTCATTTGGTTTTCTTCTTATCTTTTCTCTAACAAACATCTGCCAAACTGTAATTTCTCATGATCTTGAGAAATTACACATAAGCTAAAATTCGCAACTTTTATTCCCTAGCCCGACGACGAATTAACCTTTGCTTAAGACTTGGCCCTTTATCATCTTAATTCTTCTCAGCGGCCGAGATTAAATACAGTCCACTCACAACCAACAACAAGAGCTCTGACAATCCCACCAACAATTACGCAAGAGATTGATTAATCTCTAATCATCTCATAGAAGTCAATACACTTGTATTGCAATTAATTAAAAGTAAGCTAAGTTTACCTACAAATTTCCTTGGAAAGTTATTACGGTAAAAAGAGAATTCTGGGGGGAAATATCATCCATTCTCTTGCCGAATATTAACGGTCAAAAGCAAATATCGTCACATGTACATTAGGTATATAACTAATTTTGACAAAAAATTTGGCATATCACTACGTGGTGTCAAATATTGTACAAGTAATGAATATAAACTTTTTAGGTGATTTGGGTTCAAAAATGTTCCGCACCAAACGCGATTTCTAAAAAAAGTCAGATTTTTGTTTTTAATATTTTCAATTGTTATATGAAATAAATTTTAAGTTTAAAGTATGTGATGATTTACAAAATGGCAAAATGTCTTGCATAATTTTAATTGCACGCTCTGCGCAGCTGTTGCTCCGCTGAACTTCCTGAATATCTGATGGTTTTTTGACCCAATGTCTGAGAAAACATTTATTTGCTTTAGTAAAACCGGACAATGACATTTGTAGTATGGCGAAATAATTTTTGTTTAAAGTATCATCAGAAAACCAAGGTTAGATGACGTCGTTCGTGACAAACGTCAAAAAGAACTGGGCTTCCACCTCCATATCTAGCTTCAATAAGTTAATATAGTTAATACATGACAAAATTTATGTATTGCTGCGAGTTGGCAACTCTGTAATTGAAATTGCTTTGACAGATTTGTGAAGAAAAAAAAAATACAAAGCAAAACGTCAAAAACAGCTGATGGGATGACGTAACTTTCGTAGGAAAACCTTGATTGGCTATATGATCTGAAAAAATGTAATTGCGTTTGGTGCGGAAACTTTTTTGCAATTTTGAAAAAAAAATTAATAATGGGAGTTTATACTTTTTTATGCTCTATTCGACTATGCTATGCCATTTTTTCTATTTGCAAAAATTGTAAAAAGTTATATGCCTAATGTACATGTTTGACATAATGTAGATGATCAGAATGCACCAAGTCGTCACAAAGGGATCTGTTGATGAATTCGTCACGGAGTAAGTGAGTAAGTGTCACTTACATCCTAGTAAGTGACACTGAATTGGCCATTTATATCAACAATAAAAACTTTTCTGATCTTTGGTGTATAATTTGATAGGTTAGGTCTGGTTAATTTGGCAGCTCCGTTCAAAACAGCTCACATGGGTTCTAGAGTGAGTTCCGTTGTGCTGTTTTGACCTTAAAACTTAAAAACAAATTAATTTCCCTTTGCACCCCATGAATGAGGTATGGGATAGCTTCTCGCGTTGTTGTGAATTAACACGCTTTCTATTTTTAGATTCACAACTAACGGCACCTACTTGTTTATCGACGAATGCGAACGTCACTGTTTGAGAAGCTCTTACTAGACACGCCGATTGACTCGACACTTAATACTGCGAAGTTGCTGTCAACAATATTCGAGGGGAGCCGACAATGATGTTTTAAAAAACAACAATTGAAGATGTCCCAAAGCTTAAGTAGACTTAAGATGTTCAGACGAAAAAAAAACTATATTTGTAAAATGTGTAAGTAGATATAACAGCTTCTGCTAAAATTAATACCAGCAAGTAAATGGAGATAGGATATTTGTATTTATTTGTATTTGTATGATTCATTTACAAAAAATAGTTAAATTAAAGATAAACAGTTTTCAGTTCTTATTTCTGTGTCTAGAACAATAAAAATTACATCTGTAGTATTTAATAATTAATGTTTACGCGGATAATTATCAATCTACCCTCGTACTTTTATATAGTTAAGTTTTCTCGTACTTTCTATTGTTATCCGCGTTCCTCTCTCTCTCTCTCATTATTCTCTCGCTCTCAGTTATCCCGAAATGATAGTTTACATCCCGGTTAGTATCATGTAAATTAACAATACTTAGAATTATACTCCTGTAAACCCCGAACTGAACGTGAGTTACCTGAACTATTAAAGCCCCGAAATCCCTAATTTATCCATATAAATAAAACCTATACGTTTTATAACGTTTTACGAACATACTAATACTTTTGTGTTCTTATTTTACCCGCAATATTTCCTCGGAAATTTATTTTGACACGAAACGTTTTGGTCCTTCAAGCCGGATACCGAGATCCACCCGAATGTTTAAATACATTTCACAAGAAATATATATATTTTCAGAAAAATTCCCGAAATAAATGCCTTTTTATAACTACGAGCTAATTCCCGATTATTCCTGCAATTATAAACCCACCCCTGTTTATCTCCAGAGAAATTGTAAGTTGTATGCTTTTTCTGTGTCTAAAGTGATAACAGTGTTTATACCAATTAATAGTGAAAGTGCTCTGAGAACGTTATCCGCGAATATAAGTATCTTCTTAAATCTCGCTGATTGTTGTTACTGTAATCGCACAAGAACACTTACCCGCGTTTACCACTGATGAACATAAACAACCGAGTTTAAATAGAAAACACACACTCTGACAATTCAGATGAACCGCACATGAATATATTCTCCCTTATAGGACTCTCAATTTTGTTTCCCCGCGATTACCCCTTTTAAAAACCAATCAATAGTTGTTTATGCGATCAACGCGGACATCGCACAAAGCGTAACAAAACACAGGCATAAACATTCTCTCGCACAACCATTTCTAATATACATGTGTTCCCCCCGCAAATACCACACCAATCAATAAGCTGTGTGTTTGAAACGATCGATGCGGACATAGCATAAAACGGAATAGAATAATACGAAAATAGTGCTGTGTGTTTTTAGAGTTAGATAACCCGGTTCATTAAATATAATATAAATTTCACGTTTTTTATATAATTGGTTACGATTCAAATATAATTGTTGGTATAAACATTATAACAACTCGCGAGTCGTGTTACACCTTGTTATCCGTTACATATTAGTATTGTAAACGAACGAAAATATTCGGTTATAACGGGTAAAACGGAAAACCCGGTGATATTTTTACGGTTTTTCGTCCCCATTCAAATAATTTACCCGTTTACAGCTCCGATTTATGTCTATTTTTCGATTAATATTAGTGTTGTAATATATATAAAAACCGGTTATATCAGGTAAAACACGAAAACCGGTGATATTTTATCTGTTTTTAAATTTCAGTCGATTAATTTACCCGCAAGAAGTAACGTATCCTATCGTACATTATCTCTCGAGTTATATAAGTGTTGTGATTGAGTACAAATAACCGGTTACAATGGGTAAAATACGTAAACCGCTGATATTTTTACGTTTTTTCTTCACCATCCGCATTATTAACCCGAGTTTAAGTAATAAATACTTGCGGAATTAGTATTTTACCATATTTGATTGATATTTTATTATATTTATAACCATAATAACACCCGATAATTATATTTTCCCCGATATATAATATAAATTACATAAATATTTAACACTTTTCAATAAACACCGCTAAACTATATCGACATAATTTGATTATTTTCTCGACAGTTTAAATATTTATTGATATTTTGAACATATTGTCCCGATAACTTTGTATTATTTTCGATTTTTTATTCGTACTTCCCCCGAAATTGAATATATTTTCCCGTCAAAATGACTACATTCAATGATTTAATCCGCTTTAGCGACCGTTTGGCCGAAAAAGAAGCCCTGTTAGCTGGTATTTCCCCTAGTGAACATAAATTAGGATCACTAGCGGTGCACGTAAAGTAATTAAACCGGTTATGGGAGCCAATAAGAGAGATTTACGATGAACTCTTATTGGAAGCGGAAGGTGATTCAGAACTACCTGTTACCGAAATCAGGAATAAATATTTGAACTCGTATAAAACATATGCTCGTGGTATATCTTTTATTTCGGAATACCGTCGACAATTAGAAACTCCCACTCCTCCCGTAGAGCAACGTTCACAGCTACCAGTATCATTACCACCTCCGATTATTAATCTTCCCCCGTGTGATACTAAAATATTTTATGGCGATTATGTCAACTGGCCAACTTTTCGAGATATGTTCTCGGCCCTTTACAAAAATAATGCTCGATTAAGTCCCGTTGAAAAACTATACTATCTGTTACAGAAGATGAAGGCACATAACATTATTAAAACGTGTCCTCTTACGAACGATGGCTTTGCTCTAGCATGGCAGATTTTAGTAGATCGTTATGAAAATAAAGGAGTTCTCATAAATGCCCAGTTGAAAACATTATTCAATATTTCTCCGATCACGAAGGAAACAGGGCCAAACTTGAAAGACTTACAGAGAACGATCAATGATTGCATATCGAATCTGACACTGCTTAATATTGACACGAAAAATTGGGATGTAATTTTTGTATATCTTTGTTCCACAAAGTTACCCGAAATAACACTCTGCCTATGGGAACAAAATATACCACGCGGCTCCGCGCTCCCTAGATGGTCAGATATGGATTCATTTTTGGCCACCCGTTACCACACGCTAGAATCTGTATCAGATATACGAGGAAGTCATACAGATAATACCCCGAACTTACTTACTTACTTACTTAAGTGGCCAATTACAATTTACGAAACGTAGTTCATAAATTTGAGGCCTGAAGTAATAAAGAATTCCACACGCTTCGGTCTTCTGCGTGTGTTCTCCAGTTAGTCCTACCAGATGATGGCACATCGCCTACCACTTGGTCCTTCCAACGGAGTTTGGGTCTCCCTGCTCTGCGCCGTCCTTCTGGTTCGCCTTCAAACACCTTTCTCGCTGGAGCATTTACATCCATCCTGGCAACATGTCCCAGCCATCGAAGTCGTTGGATTCTGACTCTTTTAGCTACGTCGATGTCGTGGTAAAGCTCATACAGCTCATGGTTCATCCGATGGCGAAACTGGCCTTCGACACAGATAGGTCCATATATTTTTCGGAGTACTTTTCTCTCGAATACTCCCAGGTTTTGTATGTCCGTTGTAGTAAGCACCCATGATTCGGCACTATACAACAGAACAGGTAAGATAAGCACCTGGTACAGCTGTTTCTTAGTATTCCGAGAGAAGGTGGTGTTACTAAAGTGCTGCCGAAGTCCGTAGAAACATCTATTGGCTAGCACTATTCTCCGTTTAATTTCTTGGCTGACATTATTCATCTTGTTGACGGAAGATCCGAGGTAGGTAAATTCGTCGACTACCTCAAAACAATAATTGTCAACGTTCACGGTGCGTCCCCATCGAGAGGACTCTTTGTTCGTCGAAATCATTATTTTTGTTTTGTCCTCGTTGACCGCTAAACCCATTTTTGCTGACTCCTTTTCTAGCGATGAGAAAACTGCAGTAACATCCCGCAGATTTCGGCCAATGATATCTATATCATCGGCGTAGGCTAGTGGCATGTGGCTTTTGTGGAATATGGTGCCAGACATGTTGATACCAGCCTTTCTCATCACCTTCTCCATAACTATGTTAAATAGTGTACAGGACAGGCTATCGCCCTGCCTGAGACCTCTTTCCGTGTTGAATGGTTCAGACTGATCCTTACCAATCTTAACCGAGGATTTGGTGTTGTCTAAGGTACATTTGCAAAGTCTAATCAGCTTTGCAGGAATACCAAACTCAGACATGGCCTCATAAAGCCTATTCCTTATCGGAGAGTCGAAGGCAGCTTTGTAGTCGACAAAGAGGTGGTAGGTGTCGATCTGCTTTTCATGGGTTTTTTCCAGGATTTGTCGTAAGGTGAATATTTGATCCGTCGTAGATTTGCCAGGTCTAAAGCCGCACTGATATGGTCCAATTAGTTTTTCTACAATTGGCTTTAGACGTTCACACAATATGCTTGAAAGGACCTTGTACGCAATTGGTAATAGGCTTATTCCACGGTAGTTCTTACATTCACTACGATCTCCTTTCTTGTATATGGGACATAACAGACTGAGACTCCAATCCCCGGGCATGCTCTCCTCTTGCCAGATGTTCTCCATGAGCTGATGCATGCTCCTAATCAGCTCCTCCCCGCCAGCCTTAAACAATTCAGCAGGGAGACCATCGGCTCCAGCAGCTTTGTTGTTTTTAAGGCGGGAGATGGCCATACGTATCTCGCTCTGGCTCGGAGGTGGACAGTTAATACCATCGTCATGGATTGGAGCGGGGTCTTCTGGAGTGGTGTCAGTATCCAGTAAATTTCTAAAGTGATCTCTCCATATCTTCAGAACGTTATCCGGGTCCGTCACTAGCTGACCATCGCTGTCCTTGCAGGAGGGCAACCCTGTTCCACGCATTCTCGCTTTCACTCTCTTGTAGAATTTTCGGGCTTCCCCTCTACTTCGGAGCAACTCAGTACACTCGTCCTGCCTCTTCTTCAGCTCCTTCTTTTTTCTTCTAAAAAGACGCGTTGCTTGTCGTCTCTTCTCCCTGTGCCGTTCACGAACAGCTCGCGTTGCCATTGGCTGCAGTTTCGCCCTGTATGCAGCAACCGTCTCTCTCGTGGCATTGCGACATTCATCATCGTACCAGGCATCTTCTTGAGACGGCTTTGAGTACCCAAGTACGCTTCTCGCAGCCCGTTCTAAGGAGTCGGCTATATTTTGCCACTGCGAGGTTATATTGTCAGGGGTTGGAGCATTCCGCAGCAGTTGAGTTAGGTGGTTGGAGTAGGCGTTTGCTACCTCTGTGGTCCGCAGTTTACCGATGTCCAGCTTTCGTTGTGCCTGGTTACGTACGTTTTTCGCCATGCTTAGCCTTGTGCGTACCTTAACTGCGGTAAGGAAGTGATCGGAGTCAATGTTCGCACCCCTAATCACTCGTACGTCCAGAACACTCGATGCGTGCCTTCCATCGACTACCACATGATCAATCTGATTCCTCGTCAATTGATCTGGAGATAACCATGTTGCCTTATGAATATTTTTATGGTCAAATCTAGTGCTGCAAACTACCATATTTCTTGCCGCAGAGAAATCAATCAGTCTGATGCCATTGTTCGACGTTTCGGTGTGCAGACTGAATTTTCCGATGGTAGGCTCAAATGCGGTTTCCCTGCCTATTTTAGCATTAAAATCGCCTAGTACAATTTTAATGTCATGGCTCGGGCTACGGTCATATACATTTTCTAGGCTCTCGTAGAACTCGTCTTTGTCCTCATCGCTTTTCTCTTCTGTCGGAGCATGGGCACATATAAGTGTTATGTGGAAAAACTTTGTTTTGACTCTTATGGTGGCTATACGTTCACACACCGGGTTGAACCTTGAGACTAGGTGTCGCAGTCTCTTGCCAACCACAAATCCACATCCAAACTCGTGCTTGTCCGCATGGCCACTATAGTAGATGTCGCACGTCTTCATGCGCGAGCACCCGTGTCCCGTCCACCGGATTTCCTGTAAAGCGGTTATGTCAGCCTTGTATTCTTCGAGGACTTCCGCCAGTTGGATAGAGGCACCTGGTCTATACAGTGTTCTAACATTCCAGGTGCATATCCTTAAATCATGGTCCTTAATTCGTTTGCGGTGGTCGTCAACATTTTGGGGGGTCCATTTTATTCTTTTCTTACTTCTTTTCATTGCAATTGGTTATACGTCAGTGGCGGGTTGCAAGCCCAGCGCACCACGTCGCAGTTTTCTCCTCCTGCCAGGATTTTATTACAGCCGCCCATTCTGGGTCAGACGCTGACCAGGGTACCGCTCACTCTGAGCAGACGTGCCTGGGTTTTAGGTTTCGCCCCTCACAGTTAGTCGTGCTCTGACGGGTGTCAGAGGCACGCTTCCAGGCGTCACCACGTGGAGGTACTCCGTCCGCAGTAGTACTACGAATACGGAGCTCTGTGAGTAGACTTGAAGTGCAATTGGCAAGGATCACTCTGGGTTTGCCAAGTTAAACCGATCAAAAGCTTTACCTTGCATCACTACCCCGAACACCGAAAAGAAATCTTCCCCCAGAAAATAGGTAAAATGCATTCTGTGTTCCGGCCGCCATCCACTTAGGCTCTGCACGACTTCTCTCGGAAAACCCGTGCAAGAAAGATTTGCAACCGTGAAAAGATTAAAATGCTGTACAAATTGTCTCGCTACTTCACACGACTTCAGAAATTGCAAGAGCCTAAATGTTTGTTTTATGAGTAAACAAAAACACCATTCCCTTTTACATTGAGACGACAATTCGAATGTATCCGTTGTGTCAGACAACAATATAAGCCCAAATTATAATGTGCCTAAAACCGCACAAAATCCCCCTGATGGACCCGGAACTTCCTCTTCATCCCGTTCATTGCAATCGTTCCACACGCAAATTAGAAATGATGCGTCCTCAATAATTTTTTTAGGTACCACGACTTGTCAAATACAATCCAACGATGTAACGCGTTCTGCTCGTGCATTAGTTGACCCCGCATCTCAGGCTACATTTATTTTCCGGCAAATGCAAAAATAACTATTTATACAAACCGAGTACCGAAATATCCGGTTTAACAGGAAGTGTTGCGGCCACAACTTCTGAGCTATGTAAAATTACAATCGCATCAAACGTTAAACCCGAATTTAAATTCGAAACTGAGGCATATGTAGTCGATAAACTTAATGGATTTACTGCTTGGAGGTGATATTTATCCCCATATAGTTAAACCCGATATTAGGAAGCATCCTGAAGGCATTTTTGTTACACAGAAAAATGGTTTCGGCTGGATAGTCACAGGTAAAGTTGAAAAATGTGAACAAAATAACTCGGCAAAAGATTTCGTTCATATCCCGATACAACAAAATGCCTCTTCCCGAATAACTGCAGGCCAAAGTGATATCTCTCGCCCACTGCTTCGAAAGGAATGTTTATTAACATCAAACTCGGAAACCAGAACACAATACAGCAATGTGGTTAGGAAACGTACGAATAAAGATAACCCAAAAACCAATATACCCGATAATAATCGAACTAACAGCACGAATCCGGTAGTTTTAATTATGAAAAACGATTTAATGGTCATCCTGATCGAAGATATAATTTAAAACGGAATCCCTGCCTACTCCATAAAACCTCAAATACAAATACCACAAAGTCTCGAACATTGCGTTGGAATGCTACAAATAATAGCTTTCATGTTAACCCCGTTACGCAGACTGCGATAAAATGTGAAGGCCCCTCGGAAATCGCCAACAATTTGAATCCCGATAATTCGCTTTCTAAATGGAACATTTTGGCCAAGGACATTGGTCAACGAAGTCACTACAATCTCCCGAAAAATCCCGAAATTAATACTTTAATTAATGATTTTTAATCAAAATTGCTGCCCTCTATGTGTTCGCGACATCTCTTCCCCGTTTGAGATAAAAATCCCAATTACTTGCATCCCAAACAAAAGTAACGCCCCTTAATTATGTATTACCCCACTTAGAGCTCTTTGGAGACTCTTTAATGGCCCAATATATTGAATCTTTGTGTAGTCGACTAACGGTGGCTACTCAATCGATTCCACTGTGGAATTGCTCCACTCTAGTATTAAACCCGTATGCCATTGGCTTACTTTTGTTGCGAATAGAGCGGCAGCAACTACAAAAAGTTGGAACTAAGATCTGATCGCACGTTGACATCAATGACAACCCGACAGAGTTTTAAAGCTTAATTTATCAACATATTGCATAATTCGCAGAAAAAATTACAAAATTGCCCGAACTTTGTCTCGAAACACCCGATAATTATGCCATAGCACGTTTCCCAACTTTCCCCGTGAAATAAATATTATGTACAATTTTATAAGCGAGTCTCGAGATAGTAAAATGCCTCAAACGAATTTGTAAGCTTTAGTTTGTCTTCAGATGAAAGCTGTGGTTAAAAGGACTTCTCCAGCGTTGGAAAAGAAGATTGTCGTAACACACCGGAATATTCATTCCCCGAACAAATGGATAGTAGAAATACCTTCAGGCACATTTTCCCGTTTTATACCTTGGAACTTTTCGTATTCCATTACACGAATTAATATATTTTCTCCCCTTTTTTCTTTCTTTTACCTTTTATTTTTTATCCCGTTAGATGTTGATGAGCTCAGCTTCGATAAGCCCATGACGACGTGTTCCCTAACTTACCCGAAACGTACTCCCCCTAGGCATCTATAGTGGAGTCTTGGAAAAGATCAGCTTCGCGAAGCCGTACCATGTTGTACTTAAGTTAGAGTGTCCCGGAGTTTAAGTAAGTGAATTGTTATTTTACTCATTCTCCGAATGCCTCGCGATAGCTACTATCCTCCTTTGTTGCAATCCTGCAAGAGGGGCGGGATGTTTACGCGGATAATTATCAATCTACCCTCGTACTTTTATATAGTTAAGTTTTCTCGTACTTTCTATTGTTATCCGCGTTCCTCTCTCTCTCTCTCTCATTATTCTCTCGCTCTCAGTTATCCCGAAATGATACTTTACATCCCGGTTAGTATCATGTAAATTTACAATAATAACATACGGCTGCCAGATATGGTCTACTAGATGTGCAAAAACTTATTTTAAAAAGATGCAAGTCATCCAGAACAAAAATCTCAAAATGATTTTTCGGTTAAGTATGCGTTACTCAACCTCTCTCTTACATCGACGTTTCAATGAAGATATGATGGATACAGTTGTCAATAAAATAACGCAAAGATTTACGGATCGAAATATATGTTCCAACTACAGACTATTAAGAAATCTAAATGACTAGTTACTTCCGAAACTTCTGAAAAGAAGCTTCCTGAAGTATTAGTATACATTTTTTGTGTTCCCAAAATATCTCAAGGTTTTTTGTCCTATCTTTTCCTTAAAACTGTAACATATCCAAAAGCGTTTTCTAGATTAAATAAACAAAAAAAATAATTGTAAATATTTGCTGCAATACTTTTTAGTTATAACTCAAAATATGTTAATATTAATATTGTAAGATATTTTTAAGTGATGATGATAGAAGAAATAATAAAAAAAAAAAAATTACAATACTTAGAATTATTACTCCTGTAAATCCCGAACGGAACGTAAGTTACCCGAACTATTAAAACCCGAAATCCCTTATTTATCCTTATAAATAAAAACTATACGTTTTATAACGTTTTACGAAAATACTAATATTTTGTGTTTTTATTTTTATACCCGAAATATTTCATGGGAAATTTATTTTGACACGAAACAAGTAAAAAATTAAGATTCAAGTTTTTCTGTTATGTTTGGCAACATTTAATACATTACGTAAGTTGTATAAGCCTTGTCCCCAATACTGCTTGTGATTGAATTGCTGTTCTTCGTACGTTATTCTTTCAGCGCATTTTTTCCTGCAAGATTCCAGCGGCGTACAACACGACCAGAAATAAGTTTTCCAGATTAGGAACTATAACTTTCTCCGAGGTTTCTCGATTCTTTTCGAGGCGTGTGAGAGGGATTCTTTAGCAAAACATTATTTGCAGTACTTTTAGAATTTTCCAAAATTTCAGTTTGTATTATAACCAGATAATAAATAAATGAATTTAGATAACACTTATGTATATCTTCGTTTTCGTTTCAAACTGTGTGCAGTAAAATTACATATATTAAAATTAGGCTCAATAACCGAATGAGCACTCGAAAAATCAACACATCATGGCCGTAGACAGGATTTAATTTCGGAGGGAGCCAAAACCAATTGAACAAAAAATAATTTAATTATACCATCACCCTTAGGGATGAGGGTATATATCATTTGATACGACCCAAAAGTGTAACACATAGAAGGAGTGACTTTAGACCCTAGGTTTCTTTGAACCAAATTCGATTCATGACTTTTTAAGTCGTTTGGGCCATGTCCTTCTGTCTGTCTGTGCGTCTGCCTGCTGTCCGGCTGGTTCGCACGATAACTTTCGAAAGACGCAACCAACTGTTTTGAAATTTTGCACGAGTTAATATTTCCCCAAAACTACTTACGGTATTAAAAATGGGCTACATGGCCAAGCCTCTTCTGCTACCTTCCATACAAATGTACACTTCCGCCCACTTTAGAAATCGAGTAATAATATCAATACATCGAACTCAATCATTCCCAAATTCAATATTTAGTAATGCTATAACAGGATGAAGTTTTGAAAACAAATTAAAGTCTAGTCACGCCCTTTCTGTACCTCCCATACAAATGTACCAATCCGCCTACTTTAGAGATGGAGTTATAATATCAATATGCTCGACACGATCGTGCCCAATTTATGTATTTTGTTAAGTTATAACAGATAAAGTTTTGGAAAAAATATTGAAGTCTAGCCACGCCCCTTCTGGTACCTCCCATACAAATGTACTTTTCCGCCCACTTTAGATATGGAGTAGTAATATCAATAAATCCAACGCAATCGTACCCTAATTCTTTATTTGGTAAATCTATAGCAGGATACAGTTTTTGAGAATAAAACTGGAAATTAAGCCACGCCCCTTCTGGTACGCCCCATACTGATCTGATACCGCCTTCTTTAGAAATCGATTAATATTATTAATAGAACTAACGCGATCGTGCCCAAATTCTGTATTTAGTAAAGTTCAAGCAGGATACAGTTTTCGAGAGAAAAACTGGAAGTCTAGACACGACCCTTCTGGTACTCCCATACAAATGTAACCACTCCGCCCACTTTAGAAATCGAGTAATAATATCAATATAATAGAAATTTTTTGTTTTACTGAGGGTGATGGTATGTGTAAGTCGGGTTACCCGACTGAAACTTTCTTACTGGTTTTTCACATATTTATCAAAAATGAATATTGGGTGTTCCTTATATGGTACTAGCTGACCCGGCAAACGTTGTTCTGCCATACAACTTCTGACTCGGCGAACTTCGACTCGCTCAAAGTTAACGCCTTCATATAAGCTCCAGAGTAATATTAAAAACACATATAGTTTAAATTTTATTGTAACTTATTTGAATCTAATCGAAATCAGCGATATGATAAACAATGTTTTTCGATTTGTTTCCGGCGCTAAAACAACAATGAAGACATTTTGCTAACACGCGAAAAACTGAGAAATTCGAGGTTGATCCCACAAACTTCCAATGATTGGCCTTGCGATTTATTGATTGTCATCGCAAAAGCCCATCGAATGGGAATTGAATTCGCTAGAATTGGAAGGGAAAATTGGTTGGAATAATAGAAATTCGAGGTATAAGGACTTCCTCTCCTTTGAACAAATTTTATGGGTACGTCATAAATTCAGTGAAACATCAACAGGAATTTGGCCATTACAAAGCGCCAGTAGATATTTTGAAAATGCAGTAGCTGATGGTTCGTTTTGCAACGTGACTCTCATGTTCGTAGTTAATTTCAACTCCTTGTCATTCCGCCAGTAGATTTTGGATAGCGGAAAGCGTTTGACGAAAATCTTCCGACAGAAATATCATAGCCCCACCAAATCGTTTCGAATCGCCTCATAAATCCTTCATCTTTTGTAATGAACAATCACTAAATTTTTTTTTCTTCCGCTAATTAGCGCAAATCTATAAGTACAATTTATGTACTTTTTTCCTAAAACACAACCTTGTTAATTGACTGTACACATCATACAGTAGTTGATCTGTCAACTAATTTCGAAAATGGGATTAGCAACAAACTTCGGTGTAGATAGGAGAAAGTGAAAACTTTATTTCCGTTTACAACCATCAACCAGCAAAGTTTACACTCCCGAGTAAGATTTACATCAAAGTAAAGTTCCAGATAATCTACAGAAATCAGCTAAGATTTCAGTATAAAGTTTGTTTACGATTGTTATTGGCCAACTATTACAAAAGGTAATCTGCAATTTCATTTATTTTTCAAGTAAAATTAAATGCCGGTAAAATTTTCAAATATTACATAGCAAATTACACTGACCACAACATAGACACAAAATCTGCGTGATCTTCTGCTTCAGATGTACATACACCACCATAATTTCCTTGCCTAGAGAGCATAATTCCGATAAAGGAAAAAAACGAGGTAAAACAAAAAATAACTAAAAATATTGGATGTAAAATTTCCAATTGTTGTTTCAGCTCAGTTGCTGCAACTGGTTTTGTACAAGAGACAAATCAGTCTCGTCGGTACATTACAGCAATAAATAAGTTCGCCTGGTGAAGCGCTGCCACCAGATTAAGTGACCTGAAATTGTCCAAAAATTTAGGCGAAATCTAGGAGCTAGTGAATCAAAAGTGTTGTGGGTGGAAAACGATTAAAGCGTAGCCAAATGCTAAGAAAATTCTAATTTATAGAAAAAGTGAAATTTGGAATTTCATCCTTAAAGAAAAGACTGGGAACAAGTGTTAAAATCGTTATTATTGCCAGTCTTGATAATAATTGTGATAATTGGCTGAACAAACAATTTTAAGCGGAAAGACTAGAACATTTATTTGAGGTTATAATAAAGAAATTACAAAATTCGCTTAAAATGCCGGCGAAAACCAAAAATCGAACAAAAATATAACTTTACAATGAATTCTCAATACTACATGTAATACACAAAAACTAGTTTAATACCTATAATTCAAAAAAAAAAAAATAATACTTAAAACATACAAAATTCACTAACATTAAACTATACGAATTAATATTGTGCCAAACAAACATACAAACAGCATATATTACACATATTGTGAACAAGAAAAAAAAATCAGTTTGAACAAGTGACAAGACAATTATTAAACATTCCATTCGCACAGTGTCACCATTTGAAACAAAACAAATACGTTAAAAGTGAACAAATTAATTATTTTACCTAACTGTCGTTGTGTAGTTAATAAAAGGAAAAAATAGTAAATAATCTAATTGGATTTTTTTTTTGTTTAAAATTGACACAATAGTGATTTTTTTATTTGAATTTAATAACCAAAAATAACCTTTTTCATTAAAAAATTCATTTCATAATTTTTCATAGTTTTTTTCTCTTTATTATATAAAAAAAAACATTTTTTTTTAATTTTTTTTATTTTTTTTTGTTCTTATAATAATTTATAATCATACCTAAAATCCAATTAAAATTATCGTCCCAATTAAATTATTTACTTAAATGTTTTCTTTTATTATCCGCGACACTGTTCCTAATGGAGTGAACTAAAGAAAGTGAAATAGATGTAAATATTTAACAACAACAACTAACGTTTGAAACTTCTTTGGTTCAATGACACCCACAATATAAGAAGTGAAAAGAAAAAGAGTCAGTAATAATGCCCAAAATATGAAGATCTGTTGATGTGCTATTACAACAACAACTTCTAAGCATAGCTCTCGCTCTGTAAGTGCATTTTTCCCCCTCAATAGCAACCGCAGCAGCAACAACAACGACAACCAGAACATCGACTCAGTGGAAGGCCTTTCATCAGCATCGATGGGTATGTACTTCTTTGTTTCTTTTGTTCCATTTACATATATGCCAAATTTAACAGAGGCTATTAACCTCATTAACAGCCTTATTGGTTTAATTTGATTTCGGTTCATTATTAAAATATTTGTAATAATAAGAAGCCATTTAAATAATAAAAAATTGTGTAAGAGAACATTTAATAAAAATCCGTTCGCACTGTTCTAATGAGGGTAACATATTGTGCAATAAAGACAACGCGTTATATAATACCTATATGATGGCCTTCTTCTATCGAAGCCATTTTAAATGTTAAATTGTTTTTGCCAATAAATTTGTACTAATTTTAATAAACCAAACATATCGTCTATTGATTGTTTCACCCCTTAAATTAATGTAAATCGGTTAAATTTATACATTCACACTAATTATTTAAATTTTTTTTTAATATTTTCTATATAATAAAACAAAAGTAAAATAAATAAGAAAACAAATTTAGTGAACACGATGCTACGGAAATGTTTGTATATTTTATACAATCCATCGAACTAAAAGAAATTTAATAATAATTTGGAAAACCAAAATTACATTTTATTTTTAAATAAAATTTAAAAATACAGCGTCAATTGTTTCAACCGAACTGATTTTTTTTTAAATACAAAAAAAACATGAATTGTTAAATCTCATTTAATTTTTAATTAATATTATAAAAATTGTATACTAATTAAATTAATTTAATTTAACTATTTTCATTATTAAATTTACATTTTAAAAAAATCCTTCGGGAAATTTAACATGAAAATTATTAGTATTTATTTTTCTAAAGGTTTTGATTTAATCATGGCTGCTTAAGCACCCCCATGACTTTCCTTTTTGGGTAAATGCTAGCTTAGGTTTTCGTATGGGGTTTTTCATGAAATATTTTAGCGAAAAACCATTGGTTGGGAGGGTTACGAGCTAAAAGGAAACATAAGGCCTGTTTCCAATAAAAAAAAATACAAATTTCGTTTGATTGTACCAAATCTTTTATATATGAGTAATTCTTCTACTCTTTCATATCCCAAATACTAAACAGTAAACCAAAAGGCACGGGACTCGCAACAAATAATAAATTAAATTGTATGGTGATTATAAAGCCATAGTCAAGAACCTACCCCACCCACTGATTTTTCTAGCCGTATGACCGGACGGGTCCCAAATCGACACTGAGCTTTATTCGAACTGTTAGAATTTGATTGTGAAGCATAAACTATCTTTTCAATATACAACTAAATCAAATTCTTAATTAATTGTGAATGGTGTGAATTTTCATCAGTTGTTCACATCGCACTACACACAAGACAATTATTACACTTTTGGTCAAATGCCTCCAAAGCTCGTTGATGCGCTATTGCATTCATCCCAAATGACGATTTTGCATTCTCGCAACAATTTCGCTGTCGCCAAAATTCTGGATATTGTGCCCAATGGCTTGTCAACTGTGAGAAGATTAATCGGAAACTTTCAAGCGGAGTGTGCAGTTCGACCGCCTTTCAACAAAGTGGCAGCAGATGGGGCAACAACAAACGCAATATGCGATCGATACGCATACAAATTATTTGAGCTAACCTTTTTATTCGTTCATTTTGCTGATGAATTGTAAACAAACCTATCGTTGTATTGGCCATCTTTAAATTGTGGTGATATTCACCCTCTCCACGGCAGAACATCAACGGGTATTGAAGTGCATCTATGACCGATGAGTCTTCAGACGCTTGAGAACAATATTGTGTGATTCCACATTCTCACCCTGCAATAGCTGTGAAGCCGTCGATATTCATATGAACAACTTTAAATACAGTTATCTCCTAACAAAAATGTTTGATCGCAAAAAGGATACAGTTGGGATCTCATCTTAAAATAGATAGGGATCTCACCTCGAAAAGAGTAGCACGCCGTCGATATTCATATGGAATGGTAAAAAGTTGGTTAACATGCATATGATCAAATCGATACTTAATTCTAAACCAATGTATGTCTAAAATGAAAATTTTTACAGAAAACGTCTTTAAAGTTTGTAAGTACATCATATATATATTGCACTTATATGTTAAGTTAAAATATCCTAAATCTACTAAATCATGTATTCGAAAACCGAATTGTTGGAAAAAGGTATTTTTCGAATAAACCGGAAACCGGTTTTCTGAAAAATTTAAATATTTGAAAACTATAATTGTATCTAATGCAGAACATTTTGCAATTGTTCGATCATTTCGTGTTTTATCGAAGTAAAAATTGCACAACGTTGATCTAGTTCTATTGCCGAATCACCAACGAAATAGATATGAAGGAACTTATGGTCTTCGTTTGGAGGTGGTAACAATGCCCGCTCGATGATGTATTTGCCCTTGAATCTGAATGTGTGGAAGCAATTTCGAGCAAAATGGGAGGAATTGTTTTTAATAATTACACTGACACCAAATCAAACTTTTTCGGTTAAACTCGAACATTGGGCAAAACCTTACCTCAGTTAACACTTTGCTTAGGATATTCCTAGAATATTTAATTTCAACAAATATTATGTCTTCCTTTTCTTTTTTTCAAGCAACGAAAAGAAATAAAATGTTTTTGCGACCTATTTTAAAAAAGTGTAAAAAAATATATTTCTATTTTTCCATTCGAAAAGTCATTCGCAATTATTACACACAAAATTCCATACCAAGAAGCAATTTTCGGTTATTCCAATTTCCCGGCTTTTCCGGAGGATTATTCCAAAATTTTCTCTCACATAATAAACCAGCCGTTCTCAATTGTTGAATGACTATATAAATTACTATTACACCATTGTTATATATATATATAGATATTATTTATCTCGTTAAAATTTCCAACCAACATCAAATGCATCAAATCATGCGAAAACTGCAAAATTTCGTCGATAAAAAATCTAATTTTTCCGGAATTTTCCGAGTTTTTCGCTAATAATTTTCTATTTTCGAAAAGCCATTTCGTAAGATGCAAAATTTCGTCGAAAAAAACTGAATTTTTTTTGGCATTTTCCATAATTTTCTATTTTTTCATTTGAAAACCGACAAAAATTTTATTTCCGATTTACCTCAAATCAGGCGATGAAATGCAAAATTTTGACGAAAAAATTAAAATTTTTCGATTTTTTCGGAATTTTACGAGTTTTCCACTCAGTATTTATCTATTTTTCCACTAGGAAAGTCATTTCGGAAATATTATCCGAAATTTTTCGCAAGTTACATCGTTCAAACTATCAAATCGCACAACAAAAAGCAAAATTTTGTCGAAAAATAGTATTAAAATTTTTCCGTATTTTTCCGAATTTTCCAACAAAATTTTTTTATTCATTTGTAACAATTGCACACAAAATTCCATACAAAAAAGCAATTTTCAGTTTTTCCAATTTTCCAGCTTTTCCGGAGGACTTTCCCAAAATTTTCTTTTACATAAACCTTCTCCTGGCAATTACGAACAACCGAAAAAAAATTTCAGCAAAATCGGTCCAGCCGTTCTCAATTGATGAATTACTATACATTTTTGCCACCATTTTTATATATATGGTATTTTCGGGAATTTTGTTAAAAATGAAAGTAATCGCGAAGTTGGACATCGAGTTCCACCTAACGATTATAATTTACAAAATTTAAAATATATTGTACGAAATTTCCCATCGATTTTTAAAAGAGATATGGTAAATCAAATCATATGCTTTTATAGGTCTTCACCTCATATATTTAACGGCATATGGTTTGTTCATCTGTCTACAACACAAAAGTATTCAGCTGCAATAAACTGATTTGAACACAAAATCGATATCTGACCTCTTTGCGGCACACTTAAATGCCAAACAACCAGTACGAAATTTCTCAAAATATATTCGAAATTTCATAAATAACAAACGTTAGTTGGAGCTCGATGTCAAACTCCGCTACTACTTTTTTTTTCTAAACGAAATTCCCAAATATATAATGTAAGGAACACCCTTAAGTACCTTAAAGTGCGCAGAACCTGTATCCGGGACATTTTGCAATTGATTTTAATGTAAAATTCCACGCTGAATTTAAATCAGTGGAATATGTGGAAAGTAGAACGGTTTTTGAGATATCGCCAAATATTAATTTTTCATATTCACTGATGAACTATAATCTGAGTAAATGGCATTTTAGTAGACCTACCTTTTTCAAAACATGAAAAATTAATATTTGGCGATATCTCAAAAATCATTCTACTTTTCATATCTTTCTAAGCAGATTTGAATTCAGCGTGAAATTTTACATAAGGATCAACTATTTGGAAGCCAGGATCAAAAATTTGTTACATTGTGTAATTGGCCATTAGGGTGGACCTTGTGTCGATATTTTGGTAGATGAGGGCTCTATTCCGTGCCTTTTTGAAAAAAAATGACAATGCCGAAAAAAAAAATTAAAAAAAAAAAAAAAATTAGGGGTTGCGCACGAGCCGAGAAAAAGGTCCACTTTGCCAAAATTAGGGGGGAAATTGCCATAGGTCATCAGGGGTCACCCGTAGGGGGGAAGAATGTATGGCCGACCCCCATTAACTTTTTACCGCCAACATTTTCCCCCAAGACACCCACCCCCTATCTCCTCCCCTTAGGGGGGTCACCATACAAAAATGGAGGTTGCTCAGTATTTTCGAAAAACACCATAGGTCATCAGGGGTCACCCCTAGGGGGGCAAAATATATGACCGACCCCCATTAACTTTTCATCCCCAACATCTTTTCCGAACAAACTTACCCTCTATCTCCACTCCTTGAGGGACTCCCCATACAAAAATACTGAAAATCTATGTATTTACAGTTGCACAATATCGAGATTTTTTTAATTTTTTTTTGATTTTTTTACAGAAATTCCACCAATATTCAAGAGTGGTCATTGTGTGGAAAGTCTTGAAAAATTTGAAACGCACACGTAGCAGATGCCCCCATTCATTAGTACCTGGCAGTAAAATATTGCAAAATACGTAGTAGTTATAAATAGCAGTTCATTCATCGATTGTTGTCATTCAACAAGTGCCGACGACCGCGAAAAGTAAATTGATTTTTCTCCCGTTTTTTAAAAGTTAAGATGACAACACAGCTTAGATCGCGCGACGATATTTTTTTGATTGGTTATCCAAGCATGAATATTACGGGGAACAAATTACCGTCGAAGAAGCAAGTGCTAAGAATTCATTTCTTCAACATTCGCAAACGAAACATGTCGAAGAAAAATAGTGCGGTTATAGTCGCGGACGCAGTGATGATTTTTTGGCGCCAAGCAGCTATTCCGACGAAAGCCAGAGGAGATGTTACAAGAAAAATAGCTGCTCTGCACGATGAGTGGGATGCTTTAAGAAAGTCATCTCACAGAAAGACTGAGTCCACTAGAGAAAAAGAGAATAAGTTTTCTGATAGCTTGAATAATCTTTTCGACATCGCACACGCCAACGCCCTTGAGAAAATGACAAATACCGAAGACATTGAGTTTCTGCTAAAGCAAAGAGAAGATGGCCGGCCAGGAACTATGAGAGGTGTGGACGCTACTGATACTCGAACGAGGAAAAGAAAAGCTGAGCGCGAAGAACAAGAAGAGTTGCGACGCAAACGTGCAACGGAATCTAGTAGAGATCAGTTCGCTAAAGGCGGTAAGCTATTTCGCGCTTTGTGTGTTCGTCCAATGTTTATATTCAAATGAAATTCTTTCAATTGCAGTGGTTAAATTTTCAAGCAGTGATTCAAGCGATGATAATGGGAGACAGGACGAAAACTTCCCGGCAGAAGCTGGCCCATCAAATGTTGGTGACAGAAGAGGTTACAAACAATGTTTTACTGAACGAGTCCTATCAGCTTTGGACAAGTGCAAAGTGACTGGCCGAGACGCGGTCGGCATTATGATAGCGGCGGCAGAAGCATTTGGACGCGATCCTCAACAATACACAATAAACCGTACGTCGCTTCGGAGATGTCGGCGTTCAAATCGAGAGAACATGCTGAGTTATGTGAAAGACAATCCAGAAGTAAGATCGCACAGATTTATTTGCTCTCATTCAGAATTCTTATTCTTCAACGCGTTTCATTCATCTCCAGCTTGTCGCAGCTAAATCCTTCGTAGTCCATTGGGATGGCAAAATGCTTTTGGATTTTGTGGGTACAAAGAAGGTGGACCGTCTACCGGTAATTGTCTCGTACGGAGAAAAAGAACAACTTCTTGGAGTTCCCAAAGTAGAAGATGGGAAAGGAAAAGGCCGGAGAATAGCACATGCCGTTTATCAACTGTTGGCATCTTGGCATATGACACATCGAATACAAGGACTTTCTTTCGACACGACATCAACGAACAGTGGCCCATTCTCCGGAGCCGCAGTTGCTCTTCAGCGGCTGTTGGAGAGAGAAATATTATATTTACCTTGCAGACACCACGTATACGAACTGGTGCTAAGGGAAGTTTTTGAGACAAAAATGGGAAAGACCAGTGCACCAGGCGTTCCTTGCTTTGACCGTTTCAAACAGGAATGGGACGCTGTAAAGGTTAAACCACTCCATTCTGGCTTGATAGACGATCAAGTCGTCAGAAAAATTCCTGTGGCACTGCAAGTCGGCATAAAGGAGTTTTGCTTAGATCAATTGAAGGAGAAACACCCTCGCGATGACTACACAGAAATGGTACAATTAATTCTTTTGTTTCTGGGTGAAAAACTTGAGAATTACCATTTCCGACCTCCAGGACCCGTTTCCCATGCTCGATGGATGGCAAAAGCCATTTACAGCCTCAAGATGTTTTTGTTTCGGAGAACTTTTCACTTATCTGTATGTGAATTGAATGGTATTCGACACGTTTGTATTTTTGTGGTGCGACTTTACGTCAAGGCATGGTTTGGTTCTTCTCGAGCAGCTGAGGCGCCGAATCAAGATTGGAAGTTTTTGAAGGACATCGTCGAGTACAAGTCCGTTGACCAGGATTTATCTCGGGTAATGATAAAGAAATTTATCGGTCACCTATGGTATCTCGCCGATGAGCACATAGCCCTTGCCTTTTTCGATGACAAGGTTTCAAATGAGTTGAAGGCCAAAATGGCCCAAGCATTGCTAGAAAATGAGAATGACGAAGGTGAAGAAGATGAAGAAGACGAAGAAGGTGAAGAAGACGACCCGGTTCCCCCAGCTCCTCGCGACGTAATCAAAAGCACCAGCGTTAAAAAAATCGAGGTGAAATTCAAAGATGTGAATGAGGAATTCTTGGCTAAAGACTTGTGCAACTTCGTCTCTCATAATACCAAAAATTTATTTGTACGATTTGGAATATCGCAAGATTTCATTCTTGCAAATCCAGCAACCTGGAAATCTCGCGCAGACTATTAAGAAGGTCGTAGAATTGTAAATAACTTGCGCGTTGTGAACGACACTGCCGAAAGAGGAGTAAAAATGATACAAGATTATAATAGAATACTGTGTCAAGGCGAAGAAGAGAAACAGTATTTACTACATGTTATCGATTCTTACCGCAAGAAATACCCATCAGCGAACAAAAATATGTTAATTTGACTATATTATATTAAAAGTGCTTAGTAGTACTACTCAATTACAGCTTCTTTTATTTTTGTATGGGGAGTCCCTCAAGGAGTGGAGATAGAGGGTAAGTTTGTTCGGAAAAGATGTTGGGGATGAAAAGTTAATGGGGGTCGGTCATATATTTTGCCCCCCCTAGGGGTGACCCCTGATGACCTATGGTGTTTTTCGAAAATACTGAGCAACCTCCATTTTTGTATGGTGACCTAAGGGGAGGAGATAGGGGGTGGGTGTCTTGGGGGAAAATGTTGGCGGTAAAAAGTTAATGGGGGTCGGCCATACATTCTTCCCCCCTACGGGTGACCCCTGATGACCTATGGCAATTTCCCCCCTAATTTTGGCAAAGTGGACCTTTTTCTCGGCTCGTGCGCAACCCCTAATTTTTTTTTTTTTTAATTTTTTTTTTCGGCATTGTCATTTTTTTTCAAAAAGGCACGGAATAGAGCCCTCATCTACCAAAATATCGCAAAAATTTCATTTCAAGGTCCACCTTATTGGCCATATGGATTTAAGATCTGGATTGAGAAAATTCAAATTTTTTTTGTAATTGCTTGCAGAAAGATTATACTATTCAGAATAAAATAGTTCGATTACTCTTTTTTTATACCATCACCCTTAAGGATGAGGGTATATATCATTTGATACGAAAAAAAGTGTAACGCATTAAAGGAGACGAGTTAGACCCCAAGTATCTTAAGGACAAATTCGTTTCAGAACTTTTTAAGAAGAATGAGCTATGTCCGTCTGTCTGGCTGGCAGGCTGGCTGGCTGGCTGGCTGGATGGCTGGTCAGCAGGATAACTCGAGTAAACCTTAACGGATCGGTATGAAAATTTACCAGTATCAATATTTTTCAAAACGAACTTATGGGATTGTAAATGGGCTGAATAGCCCCACCCCTTCTGGTACCTCCCATACAAAATTACCTATTTTTGGAAAATTAATATTTCTTCCATAACTTGCAAACGGACCGGAGGATGTTTGAATTTGGTCAGTTTATTTATCTTGCAAAAGTAGACAAACCCTAAGAAAACCGAAACCTTTGCTGCACCAATTCTGGTACCTCCCATACAAATGACCGAATTGACCCTTATAGTTTTACATACATATCTTTTTTGCAAGTAAACTGAGATCACTCAAATTTTGCGTGTGATGTTTGCTTATAAATATTAGACTCAGGTATGAATATGGACTATATCGGTTCACACCTTCTGGTACCTCCCATACAAAATGACCTATTTTTGGAAATTATATATTTCTCCAATAACTTCAAAACAGTCACTTGGGGGGTTATGAACATTGGTCGATAAATTAATGTTGTGATAGGAGGCGAAACCTCAGAGAGCCTAACTATTTGACACACCCCTTCTGGTACCTCCCATACAAATGACCGAATTGACCCTTATAGTTTTACATACATATCTTTTTTGTAAGTAAACTGAGATCACTCAAATTTTGCGTATGATGTTTGCTTAAGAAAATTAGACTCAGGTATGAATATGGACTATATCAGTTCACGCCTTCTGGTACCTCCCATACAAAATTACCTATTTTTCGAAAATTAATATTTCTCCTATAACTTCCAAACGGACTCTTGGGGGGTAATGAAAATTGGTCGTTTAATTTATGTTATTATAGGAGGCAAAACCCTAGAAAACCTAACTATTTGACGCACCCCTTCTGGTACCTCCTATACAAATGACCGAACTCACCCCCATAGTATTACAAACATATCTTTTTTCTAATTACACTGAATTCAGTCAAATTATGAGTAATTTGTACGGTTATGAAAATATGAATCAGGAGTGAATATGGACTATATCGGGTCACCCCTTCTGGTACCTCCCATACAAAATTACCTATTTTTGGAAAATTAATAATTCATCCATAACTTCCAAACGGACATTTGAGGGGTAATGAAAATTAGTCGGTTAATTTATATTGTGATAGCTCAGAAAAGCTAACTATTTGACACACCCCTTCTGGTACCTCCCACACAATGGACCGAACTCACCCCTATAGTCTTACATACATATCTTTTTTTGTAAGTGCACTGCATTCAGTCAAATTATTCGTAAGTTGTACGTATGAAAATTTGGTACCCCCTATCAAAATAATTTTTTTTTTTGAAAAATTAATATTTCTCACATAAATTCCAAACCGGGACCTATACCCCCTACACAAATAAGTAAAGTTTTGGACGATTTTGCACCACAAGCAGGGGAAAAAATATACATAAGTAATTTAATTTTATTTAAAAATCTATTCATTTCAATAACTCAAGACTTCAACAATATCTTATATTGGGTGATGGTATTTATCAGTCAGTTTACCTGACTGAAATTTCTGTACTGGTTAAATTTTAAATAGAATATTTAAATTTTTTAACTAAAAAATCCTGCTCAAATTTTTTCCCCCGTAGTTGGTAGAATGGTTGTTGAACCCCCACTAAGTTTCATGATGGTGCCTCTTTAACTTAAACAAAAAAAATGAAATAGAAGACTGACAAATTAGGAAGAAAAATATTTTTTTATATGATCGCTTTCCATGGAATTGCTCAATTATATCGAGTTTAAATACATATATTTATATAGTTTTATCTTACAATTTTCTACTAGAACCTCTGAAACTGAATTCAACTCAAGTAATTAAAAATTTGATGCATAATTTGATACACTTAACGTAAATTTAATATAAAAACACGATCGACTAAAACTAACAAACAAACAGTTTAAAATACACTGGCACGGCACGGCCTAAAACTAAATGCCTTACTTTGACATAGAAAAATTTAAAGTAATCTTAGTTTACCAACAAAAAACCTTGTTAAGAAGATTAAGCTTTGAGGTAAAAAGGGAATCGTGGGGAAAGAATTTCCTTCATTTCTCATGTTTGAATATAAACGGTCAAATTCAAACTATAATAGGTGCTGGACATTTTCGGCTGATATATACTTCGCATGTACATGTTTGACATAATTGTGGATATATATACAGCTGATGTTGTACCATTGTGCATCAGTTCGTCACAAAGGGGTCTGAAGATGACCTCGGCATGGAGTTCGAAACGCGTCATCCTAGTGCGTGACACACTGAATTTGACCAAAAATATCAAACAATAAAAAACACTTTTCTGATCGTAAGCCGAATTTGATGTATCATTTGATACGCTTAACGTAAATCTATATAATATTAATTTACGTTAAATGTATCGAAATGACAACAAATTCGGCTCAAGATCAGAAAAGTGTTTTTTATTTATTGTTTGATATTTTGGTCAAATTCAGTGTCAAACAATAAATAAAAAACACTTTTCTGATCTTGAGCCGAATTTGTTGTATCATTTCGATACACTTAACGTAAATTAATATAATGTACTGTAAGATCGACTAACAAAGAACAAATACACGTTAATCTATATATATAAAAATAAGTTGCATTGTGTTAGAAATTGATGTTCTCTGGAATGCGTGAACCGATTTTGTTTCTGCAAACTTCATAGGTGACGTTAATACCAAGGTTTTTATGTATAAACGGTCTTTGTATGTGCATTGGTTCTTGAGTTATAGCCAACACTGCATTCATTTCGAAACATGTATGTGTGTGTGTGTGTGTGTGGGGATGTGTGTATTGTTGTAACGTATGGGCTCGAAAACGGCTGGACCGATTTTGATGAAATTTTCAGGGAATCTTCCGAATAACCTCGCAAGTAACATAGGCTAAACATTGTTTGAATTTTTCCACATTTAGGGGGTGAAAATAGCAAAAGGGATAAAAACTCCCCTTTCCTATATATATACTAGTGGGCCCGGCAATGCTTCGCTATTGCATATTAACTTGTAATATATTTCACATGTAGGTCTACAAAGTACTTTGAAAACGGTACTTAAGCTCGACAATAATATGTTGAGTTTATTTACTTATGTAACTTATTTAAAGTAACTCCTTAACATTAAATTTAACCAATGAAGATGTATTGTCGTAAATGCTAATAAAAGTTCATCAGCAAAGTCATATCTATAGTACCGACATGTAGATTAAGTTATTTCTGTATGTAGGGCGAAAAACCACTTCTTCCACAAATCGGAAACAGACATTTATCTAAAGATCAAAATTATTTATTTTGATCCGCAGTAGCGTGAACCATCTGTATACTATCTCTTTGGTCATAAAAAAAACATTTTTGTTATGCCTTCTCCTATTGACCGCAAATGAAAATTCCGTTTGAAGCTTCATGCCTTTGGCCAAGGGCGTAGCCAGGTAGGGGCAGGGGGGGCCACTCCCCCCCCCCCTACAGCTTGGAAAATCTGTCAAAATCCCGGAAAATATGAAAATCAATATAAAACAGTACAGAAATTTCACTAAGATGAACTGATTGATAAAAACTTTTACCTTATATTTATTTTCGAAAATTCCAGTGGATATTTTTTAAACGTCAATATATCGTCATGTTTTTCATTAGGAAGTTATGGAAGAAACAAATTTTTTTTCAAAAATAGGAAAATATTAAAACTGTTAAATCTTTAAAAGGATCAGTACAGACAGACGGAAATGACTCCAAAATTGAATTCACTCTTAAGATACTTAAGGTCCAACGTGTCTCCTTTAAAACGTTACACTTTTTCTCGTGTCAAATGATATAGAGGGTGGATCAAATACAAGTTAACTTTAAAATCATAAAAGAAACTGAAAAGATTCAAACACTTAAGCCAATATCATCAAAGCTAAGGTCTTGGAAAATTGGAGTGACAGAATAAGCTTCTGCAAATCGAGCCGATGCAGCATTGTACAAACACAGTAGAAAAAAAGAAATCGATTGTGGAAATTAAAATTTTTGAAGCAACTGATTCCGTATTCGGTTACCTAATCGATTCTTTAAAAATTGAGTGAAAAAGAATTGATCGAGTAATCGTTAATGTTTATGTTTGTTCTTTAGGAGCATTCAGTTCATTCAGTTCTGAACTGTTTGACAAATATGCATTTTTTATATATTATTGCACGTACATAGTGAGATTATGTTCTCATCTAAAATAACACTGTGCTACACACAAAATATACAGGGGTTCTCATGTAGCATTTCTGTTAGACTGGAGTCCATAGAGTAAAGTGATACTTTTAGTTTTTCTCGGTCACTTCGTTAAGTAATGTTTTTATAGCAAATTAAGTGAAATGGCGATATTCCCAAAATTACAAGTTCCAAAATTCATAAGTATTCTCTTTGTAAACCGTTTTTCAAAGGCTTACATCTATTGTAAAGCTACGACTTTCACCTTTTATTAAAAAGAAGAATTTTGAAAATCGGTTAAAAAATAGTGAAACGGCGGCTGTTTAAGCAAAACAACCCCGAAAAAAAATTGCGAATTCTCATTTTCCCAACGCTCTCAGTTGATCATGAAGCAGCGCAATGTATATTTATTATTTTTGTATTATGCTGTAATAAAGTAGATTTCTAAAATATTTCACTCCAGTCTAACAGAAATGCTACATGAGAACCCCTGTATATTTTTTTCCTTCACATTTGTATCACTGTGTAATTTACAAAAGTTGTAGTGAGTATAGTATGTCTCATTTTTTGTAAATACCATTATTTATTATGCTAAATAGCATGTGCTTTGTGATGCATGAAATGCAATCAGAAAAAGTAAGCTTCCCAAATGAGCTTCCCATATTATTTTTTTTTTTGGCTGGGAAGTTGTGATCCATAATTAAGGGAAATGTTTGTTCTTACTAATACATATACCCAAAATACATGGAAATAAATTGATTTTGTTAATTTTATTGCACTTTTATAAGGAAACTTGTATTTGGCCCACCCTATATAAACGGACTATGTGTCCACCCTTGTGGATTTTTTTTTAATTTGGGAAAATGCTTCTCATGTCATGTATGACTAAAAAGACTATTAAAAGGAGACATCTTAAACCTCAATGTAAATGACTTGAAAGTATTTCTCTCTCGTCATAACATAACACACTTTGTTCAACTTCTCTCAATGATTTACATTTTTTTGTATTTTTTTCTATGTAATAACATTATTCAGATAATGCGATAAAGAATTAAAAACACAAATGAATTTCAACCTACAGCAAAAAAAATTATTTCTTTTTTGATCGTGAAGCTTTACTGTAGAAAACTTTGTTGAGTCAAAACCTGAACGATTAAACTGTGGTAGTCGAAAAAATAACAAGACCGGACTCGACGGTTTTACTCTAATTCGGAACTGCATCATTAGTTTTTAAAAACGTTTAAAAAAAAATTTTTTTTACTAATATGGTGGATTTTTTTATTTTTCAATTTTAACTCAATTTAAACAGCCATTAACTTCTATTCGCTTGGTTGTCTCAATTAAATGTTTTAAGAAAGTTATTCCAAACATTTTGTGCTTCAACTTTTTAAAACAAACCTTAACTCTAAAACCAGGATTCTGTATCAATCCTGGTTTTAGGAAACCAGTAAAAACTAATATTCGTAATTGAAATCCTAATTATGACCCATGAATGACACTATACAAGTGATAGTAGTGATCATGTATAGAAAAACTGCATACTCATTTTTTCATCCACGATTTCGTTTACTTGTAAAGGATTTTTAATTTTTCAAAGGATATAGAAGTTTGAACAACTTATTTCTGTATTTCTCCTAACTGTATAATGCTGCTGTGGATATTACATAAAAGCAGACACTCCCAGCATTATTAAATTTTTGTTTTGACTTTTTAGGACAACAAAAAATTTAAAAATACATGTTGGAGGCTATTGCATGCTTCTACGCATGCAAAAATTTCTTCCCTTTACCTATCAAACTAGGTTTCTGTACCTTAAATGTAAATTTTTAATGCACTTTAAGCCTCCAGGTTGTTGCAATGTATAAACAATCAAATACAATACATGAATTATAACTAAATCCCTGTTTGTGTTCTTTATATAAACTGATTTTAAAGAGTAAAAAAACTTTAAGATCCAGTCTGCAAAAATGAAAAATATCGATATTTAAAATATTTTTTTTTTTATTATTGGAAACAAAATTGTGCACAGAAATTCCTTACCTTTACTTTTTTAAAAACTGTCAAATTCGATGAAGAAATAAATTTTTGACTTTAATTTCAAATATTTTTTGGATTTAACAAATTTCTTTATTTTGACAAATGATGTAACATATTATGGTATTGGTCTTTTTAAATGAAAAGCACACTACTTAGCCTGCATGTAAACACAAAATATTAGTTTATTTGCAGTTTAAAACTGAATTTTTGGTATATATGCAAAAAAAATAAAACTTTTCCAGGATATATATTAAGATTTGTTCTAATCGGATAAGAATTGTGAGCAGGACAATATAGTTTTTGCTTGTATTTTCCCTTAGTTCAATTTGTAACATATGCTCACAATAATTGCGGAAGTTCAAAATTTTGGGCACATAATCCAAAAAATATTCGAAATTAACGTCAATAATTATTTTTTTATAGACTTTGATACATTTTAAAAAATTTAGAATAAAGAAAACGTCCATTCTGTGCACATTTTTGTTTCTAATAACGCAAGAAAAATGTTTGCAAAATTTTTCGTTAGGTACTTAGAATAATTTTTTTTTTTGTAAACATAATATTAACATGAAATAAAAAACCAACTGCCCCCCCCCCTACATTAGATCCTGGCTACGCCCTTGCCTTTGGCCATAAGAACTTCTTTTGTCATGTCTTCTTCTTACACGGATCAATAATATTCCCGAATACTATCTTTGTATTGAACTCGTATTACCATTTTTTGGGATAATTCGGTCACCAATGTTTGGCTTAACAAAGTGATGGTCTCACGCGATGTATGGCATTTTACACCGTCGTGTTGGAACCATTTCTCCTTTAAATAATGTGCAATGTCATGATAAATAAAAAAATCAATTGAGCGTCCACTGGCTCTAGCTCTTCTACCAGTTGAATTTTATATGAATGTAGGCCAAGATCTTTCCTCAGCATTTGCAGAGACCGAGTTGCTGAGAAAGACGTCGGTTCGATAAATGCGACTCCCCTGTCATACTAACGTCTACAGCGTCGATGGCTTCTATTAGCTGCTCAGATGGATCAGTATATGCACCCTCAACTTCATAAAGGGCTCCATAAGTTTGGCGAACAGAACGTGCATTTTGAAAATAAATTTGCAAGATTTGTAAACGTTGTTCTTGTTTAGTTTTTACATGGTGATTTTGCAAAGTATACTAAAAGAAAGACTACCACACTTCATTAGTATGACAGCTAGATTTACACTTATACCTATCAGAAGTTCTATTAAGGTTATTTTCAATTGTTTGCTAATGTTACCTCTGATATACTATAAAAATTTATCCAGTGTATTACAAGTACAATGTATATTGCTTAATTTTTCTATCTATATGATTTATTACCGATTCACTCTCCTGAAAAGTAATTGAAAAACACATACCTGTAAAGTAAATTAATAAAAATCGCTATTTTAGTCTGCGCATCCTCAACTGCCTGGTGTACGGATCATTATTTGAGACAGTTAAAAAGTTAACTATTGAAGTGCTTAGGCAGCGCCTCGGCACTTTTAACTTATTTAGTTCGAAATAGCCTGATCATTAGGGCGATTCAATTAGTTCGCGTCAAAAAAAAACGTGTTATTCGTATATCATTATTGGAATATACAAAGTCTGAAATCAATACCTAGTTCGCGCTGAGGAGCATGAAGATTTCAGGTAGAGATTTTTTTTTAGCAATGAGAAATTATTCAGACCTATGGGCTTCGGCTCTAATTTTTACCTATCATTCCAATGTTTGGAGACCAAGACGAAAAGAATAGTATATTTTTGATTTTTTTTATTGGGATCCGGCCCAATATTCTGAAAAATGATTTCTAAAAACTTAATTTCTGTATGCCAAATCTCAGAGGCCACAACTTTTTAACCAATACATAGATTTGCTTCTGTAGTACCTCATTTAGTTTGTTGGGAAGTCAGTTTTACGCAGAAGGTCTCGGTTTGTGCTCATTTAAAAACAAAAAAAATTTCTATCTGAAATCTTCATGCTTCCCATCGCGAGCTAGGAATTGATTTTAAACACAAAGTTTATAGATAAAATTTTCTGAAAATTAATCGTAAATTCCGATTTTGGTTACGATTTTTGCGAATAAAAAAATTGGCCTACCTTATTGTTCATATCTCTAAGCGAACAGCAATATACTGTGGAATTTTGACAGTTTTAAATGTTTGTTTTAAAAAGCGTGTGGAACAGCCCATTTCCACCCTTACTGTAATTCATACTGCAACAACAACATATGTAACCAACCTCATCTTCATACCTCTGATAGTTCATGAGATATAGCCCTTTTAATTTTCAAGTTGAATGGGCGGTGCCACGCCCCTTTATCCAATCACAACCAAATATAGCCTCTGACTATCAACAGGTCAACAGTACCACTTTCTAAAATGTTCGTATCAATCTTTCTTTGGAAAAGCCGTCGGAGCGATTTTTGAAAAGGGGACGTGGCACCGCCCACTTCCATCCTGGCTGTAATTAGTACTGCTCCAACAACATATATACCAAATCTCATCTTCATAGCTCTGATAGTTCATGAAATATAGCCTTTTTAATTTTCAAGTTATATGGGCGGTGCCCTTTATCATGAAACTAGCTGACCCGGCAAACGTTGTTCTGCCATACAAATTCTGACTCGGCGAACTTCGTCTCGCTCCAAGTTATCGCCTTCATATAAGCTCTAGAGTAATATTAAAACACATATAGTTCAAACTTTAATGTGACTAATTTGAATTTAATCGAAATCAGTGAAGAGAGGTCTGATAAACAATATTTTTTTCGACTTGTTTTCCGGCGCTAAAACAAACAATGAAGACACGCGAAAAACTGAGAAATTCGAGGTTGATCCCACAAACTTCCAATGATTGGCCTTGCGATTTATTGATTGTCATCGCAAAAGCCAATCGAATGGGGAATTGAATTTGCTAGAATTAGAAGGGAAAATCGGTTGGAATAATAGAAATTCGAGGTAAAAGGACTTCCTCTCCTATGAAAAAAATTGACGGAAACGTCATTAATCCAGTTGAAACATCAACAGGAATTTGGCCATTACAAAGCGCCAGTAGATATTTTAAAAATGCAGTAGCCGATGGGTCGTTTTGCAAAGTGACTCTCATGTTCGTGGTTAATATCAACTTCTTGTTATTCCGCCACAAAGACATTAATTTCATCAGCAGTAGTAGATTTTAGGATGGCGGGAAGCGTTTGATGAAAATCTTGCGACAGAAATATTGTAGCCCCATCAAATCGTTTCGAATCACCTCAAAAATCCTTTATCTTTCGTTCAACTGCCTCCAAAGCTCGTTGACGCGCTATCGTGCATTTATCCCAAATGATAATTTTGCATTCTCGCAACAATTTCGCTATCGCCGAACTTCTGGATATTGTGCCCAATGGCTTGTCAACTGTGAGAAGATTCATCGGCAACTTCAAAGCGGAGTGTGCAGTTCGCCCGCCTTTCAACAAAGTGGCAGCAGATGGTGCAATAGCTAACGCAATTTACGATCGATACGCATAAAAATTATTTAAGCTAACCTTTTTATTCGTTTCTTTTCCTGATGACTTGTAAACAAACCTGTCGTTGTATTAACCATCTTTAAATTGTGGTGATATTCACCCTCTCCACGTCAGAACATCATTGAAGTGCCTCATATGACCGATGAGTCGCCCGACGCAATTTGCGATCGATACGCATAAAAATTATTTAAGCTAACCTTTTTATTCGTTTCTTTTCCTGATGACCGATGAGTCTCCCGACGCATGAGAACAATATAGTGTGATTCCACATTCTCACCCTGCAATAGCTGTGATGCCGTCGATATTCATATCAACAACTTTAAATGCAGTTATCTTCTAACAAAAATGTTCGATCGCAAAAAGGATACGGTTGGGATCTCATCTTCAAATAGATTGAGATCTCACCTTGAAATGAGTAGCAGCATAAGCCGGGAGTTTCCGATTGTGACTTCAGTGCATTGCTATACTGGCATACGACAGACAATGAACCAATATCAACGCAGCGAAGATCTTTGTAGGCGATTGTGGAATCGTATTCAAAAGCATCGCGATTCTAGTCTATATTAACGACTGGTCTTCTTCTAGAAACATTCTGTCAAATTTGAGGTGGTGATTGTGCAGCGCGAAACTGTGCAATATGGGCACGTCTTCATTAATTTTTTTGGCACGTTCCTTTTGCGTTTGATTATTCGAAAAATCCATGTCCTATTCGAAAAATCCAAATTTTTCGAGTTTTCCACCAAGAATTTATCTATTTATCCATTCGGAAAGTCATGTCGGAATAATAATCTTTAATTTTTTTTTTCCAAAACTATCAAATCATACCACAAAAAGCTAAATTTCGTCGAATAAAGAATTAAAATTTTTCGAATTTTTCTGGAATTTTCCAACAAAATTTTTATATTTTTCTATTTGAAAAGTCATTTGCAATTATTGCACACAAAAAAAGCTATATTCGGTTATTTCAATTTCCCAAAATTTTCTCTCACATAAACATTCTCCTGGCAATTGCGAACAACTGAAAAAAAATTCAGCAAAATAAAAAAATCAAATTTTTTGCGCATTTCCGGAATTTTCCGAGTTTTTCCCTAATAATTTTCTATTTTTGCATTCGAAAAGCCATTTCGTAACAATTGCACTCAAATTTTCCGGCTTTTCCTAAGGATTTTTTTGACGCATAAAAAATTCCTGCCAATATTGAAAAAATAGAGCAAACTGGGCCAACGTTCTCTCTTAATAAATTACTATAAATTTTTCACACTATTTTTATATTTATATATTTCACAATAATCCGAAATTTTTCAGCAACACAACGAATATTGCACGTCGTCTGAAATCATTAAATCAAGCGATACAATGGAAGATTTCGTCGAAGGCATCCAAATCTTTCGATTTATACATAAAAACCTTGGTATTAACGCCACCTTTCATATGAAGTTTGCAGAAACAAAACAAATTGTATGTTTGCAACGTATGGACTCGAAAACGGCTGTGCCGATTTTGATGAAATTTTCAGAGCATCTTCAGAATAACCCCGCGGATAATATAGGTATTACATTGTTTGGAGTTTTCCACATTTAGGGAATAGAAATTGGCAATTCGTTGCTATTCCATTTTACTCAAACCATTCATTTAATTTATATACTTAGCTATTGTAAATCACATCTTCGGGGATCTATGAAATAAATTAAATATAAACACATCACTAAAACCTTAAATATTTAAATACATTCTGCACAGCAATGAGCTTCCTTATATGTTAACTTAACCGATATTTCAAACATCAAATCAAACAGCTAATATATACATGTAATACTGTAACGGACTTTTTCTCCAAGGCCGTTAGCTTTTGAGTGCATGCTATGACTGACATTTCATGATAAAGGGCACCGCCCATATAACTTGAAAATTAAAAAGGCTATATTTCATGAACTATCAGAGCTATGAAGATGAGATATGGTATATATGTTGTTGGAGCAGTACTAATTACAGCCAGGATGGAAGTGGGCGGTGCCACGCCCCCTTTCCAAAAATCGCTCCGACGGCTTTTCAAAAAAAGGTTGATACGAACATTTTAGAAAGTGGTACTGTTGACCTGTTGATAGTCAGAGGCTATATTTGGTTGTGATTGGATAAAGGGGCGTGGCACCGCCCATTCAACTTGAAAATTAAAAGGGCTATATCTCATGAACTATCAGAGGTATGAAGATGAGGTTGGTTACATATGTTGTTGTTGCAGTATGAATTACAGTAAGGGTGGAAATGGGCTGTTCCACACGCTTTTTAAAACAAACATTTAAAACTGTCAAAATTCCACAGTATATTGCTGTTCGATTAGAGATATGAACAATAAGGTGGGCCAATTTTTTTATTCGCAAAAATCGTAACCAAAATCGGAATTTACGATTAATTTTCAGAAAATTTTATCTATAAACTTTGTGTTTAAAATCAATTCCTAGCTCGCGATGGGAAGCATGAAGATTTCAGATAGAGATTTTTTTTGTTTTTAAATGAGCACAAACCGAGACCTTCTGCGTAAAACTGACTTCCCAACAAACTAAATGAGGTACTACAGAAGCAAATCTATGTATTGGTTAAAAAGTTGTGGCCTCTGAGATTTGGCATACAGAAATTAAGTTTTTAGCAATCATTTAATCATTTTTCAGAATATTGGGCCGGATCCCAATAAAAAAAAATCAAAAATATACTATTCTTTTCGTCTTGGTCTCCAAACATCGGAATGATAGGTAAAAATTAGAGCCGAAGCCCATAGGTCTGAATAATTTCTCATTGCTAAAAAAAAAATATCTACCTGAAATCTTCATGCTCCTCAGCGCGAACTAGGTATTGATTTCAGACTTTGTATATTCCAATAATGATATACGAATAACACGTTTTTTTTGACGCGAACTAATTGAATCGCCCTAATGATCAGGCTATTTCGAACTAAATAAGTTAAAAGTGCCGAGGCGCTGCCTAAGCACTTCAATAGTTAACTTTTTAACTGTATCAAATAATGATCCGTACACCAGGCAGTTGAGGATGCGCAGACTAAAATAGTGATTTTTATTAATTTACTTTACAGGTATGTGTTTTTCAATTACTTTTCAGGAGAGTGAATCGGTAATAAATCATTTAGATAGAAAAATTAAGCAATATACATTGTACTTATAATACAATGGTTAAATTTTTATAGTATATCAGGGGTAACATTAGCAAACAATTGAAAATAACCTTAATAAAACTTCTGATAGGTATAAGTGTAAATCTAGCTGTCATACTAATGAAGTGTGGTAGTCTTTCTTTTAGTATACTTTGCAAAATCACCATGTAAAAACTAAACAAGAACAACGTTTACAAATCTTGCAAATTTATTTTCAAAATGCACGTTCTGTTCGCCAAACTTATGGAGCCCTTTATGAAGTTGAGGGTGCATATACTGATCCATCTGAGCAGCTAATAGAAGCCATCGACGCTGTAGACGTTAGTATGACAGGGGAGTCGCATTTATCGAACCGACGTCTTTCTCAGCAACTCGGTCTCTGCAAATGCTGAGGAAAGATCTTGGCCTACATTCATATAAAATTCAACTGGTAGAAGAGCTAGAGCCAGTGGACGCTCAATTGATTTTTTTATTTATCATGACATTGCACATTATTTAAAGGAGAAATGGTTCCAACACGACGGTGTAAAATGCCATACATCGCGTGAGACCATCACTTTGTTAAGCCAAACATTGGTGACCGAATTATCCCAAAAAATGGTAATACGAGTTCAATACTAAGATAGTATTCGGGAATATTATTGATCCGTGTAAGAAGAAGACATGACAAAAGAAGTTCTTATGGCCAAAGGCATGAAGCTTCAAACGGAATTTTCATTTGCGGTCAATAGGAGAAGGCATAACAAAAATGTTTTTTTATGACCAAAGAGATAGTTAGTATACAGATGGTTCACGCTACTGCGGATCAAAATAAATAATTTTGATCTTTAGATGAATGTCTGTTTCCGATTTGTGGAAGAAGTGGTTTTTCGCCATACATACAGAAATAACTTAATCTACATGTCGGTACTATAGATATGACTTTTGCTGATGAACTTTTTATTAGCATTTACGACAATACATCTTCATTGGTTAAATTTAATGTTAAGGAGTTACTTTAAATAAGTTACATAAGTAAATAAACTCAACATATTATTGTCGAGCTTAAGTACCGTTTTTAAAGTACTTTGTAGACCTACATGTGAAATTTATTACAAGTTAATATGCAATAGCGAAGCATTGCCGGGCCCACTAGTTTAATATAAAAACACGATTGACTAAAACTAACAAACAAACATTTTAACTCAAATTGAGTTGGTGCTTGCTTCTTTTTCTTTAGAAAAAGACTGGTACAAGAATGTTAGTTGTTTTTTGAAAATTGTTTAACAACAACATTGTAATTTTATACATTTAATATAAAATAAAGTGTGGTCATAGTAAAATCTAAATGTTGAAATAAATATTGTATAATTTGATTTTACATTTGGGTAAAATCATTTCGGGGGGCTTTGGCCCCCATGGCCACCCCCGGGTTTTGGCTTTGGCTCACATTGTTACTCTCTAATATGATACTTATATTTTCACTTTCCATTTTATAGGCAAATATTTTCACAAACTCAACAGTCTCTCATCAACTGAACAGCTTATGTAGAAAAAGATACGAAATTAACACGCACAAAACCAAACTTATGTCGATATAAAATCCCGTTATCGGCAAACGGAAATATAGCAGAACATTCTAAGTAGACTTAAGATGGTCTGCAAAACGACACAATTTACATATTTTTAATCATTTTAATTTTATCATAAGCACTTATGTCCATTTAAGTGATGGTAATCTGTAAAGTTATTTCATACATAAACGCGTAAGTAAACATACGATGTTTTTCATATTAAACTAGCGGACCCTGCGAACTTCGTCTCGCCCCTATTCAATACTTTCAGATAAACTCAGTAGATGGTGATATGATACACAATTTTTTTCGATTAGTCTTCGGTCGCAAAAACAAACAACGAAAGCGGTTTTCCAAAACGCGAAAAGGCACCGTACAGCTGGATAGCACGAATGATCGGAATAAGTGAGATAAGGATCTCCTCTTTTTTTAATTTGCCCTTGATGATCGTCGGTTAAATCATATTGTTTATCAGATTCTTGACGGAAAACCGCATACACTTGCACAATTTCATTTGATTCAGATTCCGCAATATGAATATGATCGATCCCACCTTCATCTGTAAATTATGCGGCACATTAAGCGAGTTGAAAAATTCGATCGGATTGTTGGTCTCTGCATCCTCGTCGATCACGCTGTAAACAGATTTGTGCGAACGCAGTTCTCCAGCTATTTGACATTCTAAAATGAAATTCAAGCTTCCGATGACCTTATTCTTGGCTGCTAGTACTTTTGTGCAATGCCGGGGAACACTTTAGTGATGAGGTGCTTTTTCGACAAAGTAAACCCGCAAAAATTAGCAGGGAACGATATCAATTCTGTCGATGGGAGATTCTGCAATGTGACCCTCATGTTCGCGGTCAATTTCAAATTCCTCCGGTCGGGTTCAACGGATGACATGTGACTCCGAGGTTCGCAAACAAAGTACAAATTTGGATCGCTGACGCAGAATCGGTCGCATCGGCGAGCACTGAGTTCAAGCAAATTTAAATTTTAGCAAGCCTCTCAAAACGTGTGCACAGCACACCATCCACAGTAGGATAGCAAAAATAGAAGCATACACATTGGCGTGGATAAACTATTTACAGTCTGACTAATTATTGTACGACGTTTACGTCATCTAAGGTTTGATCGTCTAATAAGAGGCATTAGTCAAAGTCGTTACGAAATATTTCACACGCAAACTCGTTTTCTAAAAAAATATCGAATTGTTAATTATAAATAAATATTTATTTTTTTTATCTAAATAATATTTATCTCATTAACTTTTTCAACCAAAATTAAAATTATCAAATCATGCGAAAACTGCAAAATTTCTTCGATAAAAACAAATAATTTTTTTGGTTTTTCCGGAATTTTCCGAGTTTTTCGCAAATAATTTTCTATTTTTCTACTCGAAAAGCCATTTCGTAACAATTGCACTCAAATTTACCGACTTTTTCGAAGGAATTTCCCAAAATTTTCTTGCATAAAAAACTCCTGCAAATTACGAAGAAACTGGGACAGCGGTCTCATTTGATGAATTACTATACATTTTTCACACCATATTTCTATACATAGATTTCACATAATTCGAAATTTTCCAAGCAACACAACCAATTTCCACCTTTTTGTCATCTGAAATCATCAAATCAAGTGTAACAATGGAAGATTTCTCCAAAAACATCCAAATCTTACGATCTTTTTCTGGTATTTCCGAGTTTTCCACTAAGAATTTTTCCATTCGCAAAGTCATTTCTGAATAATTATTCGAAATTGTTCACATCTACATCGCCCAAATTATCAACACACAATAAAATGCAACATTTTGTCAAAAAAAAAAATTAAATTTGTGGTATTTTTTCATAACTTTCCAACCAAAATTTTTTATTATTCCATTCGAAAAGCGACAAAAATTTAATTTGCGATTTTCGTCAAAGCGGAATAATTATCTGAGTTTTTCGCAGTTACATCGTCCAAAACTATCAAATCATACGACAAAAAGCTAAATTTCGTCGACAAAAAAAATTTTAATTTTTGGTATTTTTCTGGAATTTTCCGAATATTCCAACAAAATTATTTTTTTTTCCATTCGAAAAGTCGTTTGTAACAATTACACACAATATTCCATACAAAAAAGCAATTTTCGGTTTTTCTAATTTCCCGGCTTTTCTGGAGGATTTTCCTAAAATTTTCCTTCACATAAACCTACTCCTGGCAAATACGAACAAATGAAAAAAAATTCAGCAAAATCGGTCCAGCCGTTCTCAATTGATGAATTACTATACATTTTTGCCACCATTTTTATATATTTAGATTTGTTAAAAATTGTCTAGTATATATTAAGTTTACATTGACAAAAGTTCTTATAAAAAAATCTTTAATAACCGAAAAGACATTTCAAAAGACTTAAGCTAACTTAAGATATTCTGTCGTAGGAAATTTGTTCCGAAATTACGGAAGTTGAAAAATTAATAATGATAACTCTTTCAAAAAATATTTGAAAAAGGATTAGATCAAATTATAGATCGTACAAAGAGGTACCAGAATATGATCTTAACTCAATTTTGACTTAACTCGACTTAAGATGTTATCATAAAACGACACAGATATGTTTGTGCAAATCCACGTAGAGCAAAGTAGCACTAAGAAAAATGTAATTTAATTAAAATTCTACCTCTTCATCAATTCATCTAATTTACAAACCAAACAAACAAAATGGATATTCGTATAGGTATTTAACTAAAATTATTAAAAAAAGGTACAAAATACGGCAAATATTTAAAAAAAAATTATATCCATACAAAATAATATTAAAAATGTCGCGATGCATTTTAGCCCTAATAAAAATTATCAAATGGTGGCCTAAACAAGGAAAAAAATTCATTAAATTAGATGCGCAATAATATTTTGAATTTCTAATATCAAATCATAGGTTTCTATTATCGAGACATTTATTTTAAAAATGTGTTTTTGGTGTACAATGAAATTGTACATTGTATGTAATTTAATGTTTTTTTTTTTGTGTGCAATAAATTTACTTCTGGGTTCAAAAAATTAAATTATACTTTTTATGTACAGTAAATTGTTTTTTTAGCGTACTTTTTAGTACAGTAAAATACATTTTTTGGTACAATAAATTTTTGTGGTATAAAATTTTACTTTTCGCTGCAATAAATGTAATTTTTGTATAATAAAAGTACTTTTACTATGTTTATTGTATTGTTATTTTAATTTAATGAAAGAAAAATGTAGATGACTGGAGCTTAGAATCAAACCTCGGATCTCCCGCGTGTTCTAACAACTATGTCACGGTCGTCAATTACATCAACAATAATTAAAATCATAAATTCGTATATTGCTTGTTAGCGTTAACCAAAAATTAAAATTACTTTCGGTAGTGCTTACTTTTAACCAAAACATTTTTGGGGTTGCTATAATAGTTATTTAAACCCAAAAAAACCTCATTCATATGGGTAACGATGACCAAAAAATCATAACATTTATTTAAATATGTCAGGACAGGATAAGCTATTTGTTTAATAGTTATACTAACAGAAAAGAAAACTGAATGTTGTATATTATAAAACAATTCGATATATAAATGCATTGAAAAGATTTCAATTTGTCTCTCATGTTTCGCTTTATGGAGTCTCTTTTGTCAACCTTTTTTGTACCTTCATAAAACAATATTTACTCAAAAACCATTATACCCCTTCAAAACAGCAATTTGCTAGATCTAACAGAGGTAAGAAGCTTTTTCCAACAATTCACCGTCTGTGTCTGATTGGCAATTCTTTATTCATTCAATTCGTCTTTGGAAGGCACTTCCACACAGTCTCCAAACTATCACTAACACTGACAAATTTAAAAACATATCACTGATTTATATAAAATATACGCTAATCGCTAAGCAAGCGATTTAACGACAAAGCGCTCTCTCGAAGAACAAAGATCCAGCTCTACCAGACTCTGATCCTACCTGTCTTGCTCTACAGTGCAGAATCCTAGGTAATGACACAAGCGGATCAATCTATTCTAGGAGTCTTCGAGAGAAAAATAGTACGCAAAATATTTGAACCCATCATCGTTAATGGCGAGTACCGTCGTCGAATCAATCATGAGCTGTATGAGCTGTACAACGACATCCACGTAGTCAAGCGCGTTCAGATAGACCGAATGCGCTGGCTTGTACACGTTGTACGAATGGACGAAAACGCTTCGGCTCGAAAAGTCTTCGGCAATAAACTCGATGGGCGGCGCAGGAGGGGGCGACCAAAACTCCGATGGATGGACCAGGTAAAAGAGCTGTTAACTGAGCATAGTGTGACAAACTATCTACGGAGCGCAAAAGACCGAAGCGCTTGGAATACTTTTCTACGTGCGGATACTGATGGATAATTTTCTGTTGTTGCTGCCATTAAAGAAGAAGACTTTTATAAAAAATTAACTTGTGTAACAGTATTCACTTCCCCTTCGCTCCTTATATTGTTAACATTTATATTTATATATTTATCACATTTTTTTAATTTTACTTATTTATTTAGCTTAAAACCCTTTATTGCTACAAAACATTTTTTAACATCTGAAATTACTGTACTGTAATTATAAGAAATGTTCTTGTTGTACAGGACAATAATAAATAATAAACAATAACGGTACTTAAAAAAAAAATTATCCCAAAAATGTAATTGAAAAAAAATTAAACTACAACTATGTCATTTATATGTACATCGAGCAAAGTGCTTTCCGTAAATCAACTACACAATTTTGTACTGAACAATATCCCACGATACTGAATATTCTCTACGGCTATTCTAATTGCCGCTATTCCGGCCTGAACTATGCTAGAGTGATACAGCAGTATTATTGATAGTTGCAAATTCAACTCCTCCGAAAAGTTTCCACAGCTTGCTCATTCCTTCGAAATCAGTTATACTCGAAAATGATGTAGAATTGTTCGTTATGTCATACTTAATGTTGTCTAATAAATTTTTATAAAAATCATTTTTACACTCCGCTTAAAAGCTGTTTAACTTGCAGCATTTTTAAACATTAAATGCAGTCAATGCATTTATCTGGAAATCGATAGGGATGAGGGTATATATCATTTGATACGAATAAAACTGTAACGCATTAAAGGAGACGTGTTAGACTTCAAGTATCTTATGACCAAATTCTTTTCAGGACTTTTTAAGACGAATGAGCAATGTCCGTCAGTCTGGCTGGCTGGTCAGCAGGATAACTCGAGTAAACCTTAACGGATCGGTAGGAAAATCTACCGGTATTAATATTTTTCAAAATGAACTAATAGGATTGTAAATGGGCAGAATAGCCCCACCCTTCCTGGTACCTCCCATACAAAATTACCTATTTATGGATTATAAATATTTATTTCATAACTTCCTAACAAAAGACCGGATGATATTTGATTTTGGTCAGTTTATTTATCTTACAAAATTAGACAAATCCTAAAAAACCGAAACTTTTGCCACACCCCTTCTGGTACCTCCGATACAAATTACCGTATTGACCCTCATAGTTTTGCTTTTATTTTTTTTTTTGTAAGTACGGTGAATTCACTTAAATTTTACGTATGCTGTTCGCTTATAAAAATTAGACTCAGGAATGAATATGGACTATATCGGTTCACGCCTTCTGGTACCACCCATACAAAATTACCTATTTTTGGAAAATTAATATTTCTTCCATAATTTCCAAACGGACACTTGGGGGGTAATGACAATTGGTTGATTAACATTTATTGCGATAGGTGGCGAAACCTCAGCAAACCTAACTATTTTGACGTACCCCTTCTAGTACCTCTAGGGTTGCCAGATCCAGATTCGCAAAAAGCTGGACACTCGGATTTAAAAAACTGGATTTTGCAAAAATAGACGGACATTTTCAAAAAATGTCTTTACGGAAAAAAAATTCCAAGTTTAGTTTTGTATAAAAACTTTTTGTTTAAAAAACATTTTACAACTTTGTTGAAAACATAAAGCAATACAATTGAACTTAAATATTTTCATTCAGTCTTTCCAATTTTTGAGATTTTAAATAATACTTTAAAAAATAATAAAACTTGTACTTTTCACTCAAACCTCTGAAAATTAGACAATAAACACAAAAAGAGAAAAACAAGAATAAACAACAATTATAAATTTAATTACCAAAAAAAAAAGGGAATTCATTCTAATTTAAATAACTAAAGTATATGAAATAAATTAAATTTTTATAACATAACTCAATGAAAATAACTGTGTATAGTTCATGCATGAGCCAATATTCTCTAAGACATTTCGTCTTTTATTTAAAACCATGTTAAATAACTTTTTATTCCACCTATATTTCGCATTTGAACTTACGAAATTTGGCAATTCTGAGCCGTGATGGTAACGAAGGGAAAATTTTTTTCAAAAGTTATTGTGTTAAATGTACTTATAAGGATATTTATAACACAAACATCTTCGCTTTGATTTTTTTTCTCCAAAATTTCTATTTAGCTGGACAAATTTTATCTTAGCTGGACACTGGACTAGTATAAAAAAAACTGGACAATCCAGCCGAATCCAGCCCGTCTGGCAACCCTAAGAACCTCCCATATAAATAACCGATATTGCCCCCTTTACATGCATATAATTTTTGTATGTACACTGAATTCAATCAAGTTTTGCCAAGGTTAGCGTTTATTGAACGTTCATTTAAGAAAAGAAACATCAAACACGTTGTGCTGCCCGTAATTGTACCTCCTCTACAAATAAGTCAAAATTTTTCGGGTTTTCTACATTTTTCTGGACCGCTGGTGTTATGACCGAAAGCCCTAATTACAACCGTTTACGCTTCACAAGCAGGCAAACAATAATACAGAAGAGATTTTTTTAATTAAAAGTCGTTTAATTTAAATAGCCCAAGACTTAAATAATATCTTATAACGGGTGATGATATTTATCAGTCAGTTTACCTGACTGAAATTTCTGTACTGGTTTTTAAATATGTTGGTCCTGCACCGAATGGACGATATGTAGCTACTACAACACGCATTTCTTGCGATTTTTTTCACTTTTTTATAATATTTGTGATTTACTTCCCAAAATATCTTAAGATCTTAAGCAACATTCTGTTATATATTCCCTCTTTCCTGTAGAATATAAGAATATTATTTAAAATTTAAAAAAATGGTAATAAAAACAACCAAATGTTGACAGTACATATAAATATTGCATTAAAAATCAAATTTCTAATTTTACAAAAAAATTTGCTGGAAATGTTATAGTAATAAGGTCAGAATAATACTATAAAAGTTGTGAGCTTATTACCATGTTTTTCCAAATGGCGCCACTGTGCGCTACTAGATAAATTGTAAGCAAAATCGCGTTTAAATAAAATATAAAGAATATAATATTTTTTCACAAAACAGCTTCTAAAAATCACATCCATATAGATACAGTCGAAACTCTCTATAAAGAACTCCTCTATAACGAAGTTTTCTTTATTGCGAAGCAATTATAAGAACACTGCGTTTTGGGTCTACTTTGAGTGTATTATATTCTCCATATTACGAATTTCCCTATAGCGAATATATAACGAAGCATTTTTGCGACCGTAACTTCAAGATTGAAGCGTTTTCAATCTCCATATAACGAATTTATTTAACGCACGCACACAAAAAATAAGTCGACGTCGCTTTGTTGTGTTGTTGTTATGTAGCAGAGACTGATGCTTTGAATCGTTTATTTACCATAAAATTTAAATTGTATTTTGGGGAACCACCGAACTATGCAAGTGACAACTGGAATCATTACCATCTCTCACATTTCTTGCAAAAAAGTGGAAAAATTTACTTTAACCCAAAATAACTGACTACTACAAATACAAAATTTTAAAAGGAACAAAATTGTTTTTTTTTTCCTAAATATCGAATTTTCTTTATAGCGAAGTAAATATTCAGTCCTTGGAATTCGTTATAGAGAGTTTCGACTGTATATATATATATATATCTCACGGATTTTGCTTAAGATCTTAGAATGTTATATTTTGTTCACATAAAATAATCTAAAATTCACGTACATATATACATTATGTATATATTAACAGGATGTTGCTTAAGATCTTCAGATATTTTGGGGTTGCAAATCGCGAATGTCATAAAAAAAGTCACAAGGAATGCATGTTGTAGTAGCTACATATCGCCCATTTGGTGCAGGACCAACATATTTAAAAACCATTACAGAAATTTCATTCAGTATGTGATTATACTATCAACCTTAGGGATGAGGGTATATATCATTTGATACGAAAAATGTGTAATGCATTAAAGGAGACGATTTAGACCCCAAGTATGTTCAGCCCCACCCCTTCTGGTACCTCCCATACAAAATTACTTATTTTTGGATAATTAATATTTCTTTCATAGCCGCCAAACAGACTACCGGAGGATATTTAAATTCTTGCAATAGTAAACAAACCGTAAGAAATCCGAAACCTTTGCCACACCCCTTTTGGTACCTCCCACACAAATGACCGAATTAACCCTCATTGTTTTACATACATATCTTTTTTGTAAGTAAACTGAATTCACTCAAATTTTGCGTATGATGTTCGCTAATGAAAATTAGACTAAGGTGCGAATTTGGACTATATCGGTTCACGCCTTCTGGTACCTCCTTTATAAAATTACCTATTTTTGGAAAATTAATATTTCTCCCATAACTTACAAACGGATACTTGGGAAGTAATGAAAATTGTTCGGTTAGTTTATAGTGTGATAGGAGGAGAAATCTCAGCAAACCAAACTATTCGACACACCCCTTCTGGTACCTCCCATACAAATGACATTAACCCCATAGTCTTACACACATATCTTTTTTGAAAGTACACTGAATTCAGTCAAATTTTGCGTAAGTTGTAGGGTTATGAAAATTTAAATCAGGAATGAATGTGGATTATATCGGATCACCCCTTCTTATATGACCTTGTTTGGAAAATTAATATTTCTCCCATAACTTCTACACCGGCACCTGGGGGATAATCAAGTTTGGTCAGTTAATTTATCTTGTAATAGGAGATATGTTTCCTTTTACAAACATATTATTTTTGTATGTACACTGAAGTCAGAAAAATTTTGCCAAGTTAAGAGTTCATTGAACGTTGTTTTACGAAAAAAATCAGACACTAATGATTGTACCTCCTATACAAATAAGTCATATTTTTTACGGTTTTGCCCCACATGCAGACAAATAATACTGAATAGGTAATTTTATTTTAGTTAAAAATCGATTAATTTTAATACCCTTAACAATATCTTATATTGGGTGATGGTATTTATCAGTCAATTTATCTTGCTGAAATTTCTGTACTGGTTTTTAGATTATTTTTTGTGAAAAAAATATAACATTCTAAGATCTTAAGCAACATCCTGTTGATACATATATATATATATTAGACTGGTCGCAATTTTTGTTTTTTTGAAATTTAATTGTGTGCACTGCTTAAAATATGAGGTTTTGTGTAAGATATCATGTCCTAATTTTTCAGCTCAATCCGACGGTGCCTAGTCGTGCCGGGTGGAGCCCAAAGTTCTCCATATTATCCTAGATAGCGCCGCAATATTTTTTTCTTGAAAACTTAATTTTTTTTCGGATCTTAAATATTCATGGGTTTCTAAGTATTTTTTATTATATATCTTTTTTTTTCCTACAACCTATAGTTATCCCGGAATCGGTCGTGCCGAGTGGAGCCCAAAGTTCTCCATATTATCCCAGATAGCGCCGCAATTTTTTTTTTCTTGAAAACTTAATTTTTTTTTCGGATCTTAAATATTTATGGGTTTCTAAGTATTTTTTATTATATAACTTTTTTTCCTACAACCTATAGTTATCCCGGAATCGGGTGTCCTTTAAAAAGGACACGGCACCTTGCGCTGCAATTCAACATTACACACTAGACTGGTCGCATTTTGTATGGGATTTTTTTTTTTTGAAATTTAATTGTGTGCGCTGCTTAAAATATGAGGTTTGGAGTAAGAAATCATGTCCTAATTTTTCAGCTCAATCCGACGGTGCCAAGTCGTGCCTAGTGGGGCCCAAAGTTCCCCATTCCCCTATTTAATCAGATCATTTTAGTTATACTAGTTAAAAAGCCGGTCCCATAGACCGAAAATCAAAAAGCTGGCTTCGTTACGATCTTCCGCAGAGAAAGTACTTTAAGTATGACAAATTTCAGCTTCCTATGTCATTAGATGGCTTCAGAAAGTTGCGGAAAGGATAGGACATACATACAAACATCCGAACATATTAAGAAATTATCTTATATATGAAAATGAATTGTTGTTCGTTGGTAAGGCCATCACTTGAGAACGCATGGACCGATTCGACTAATTTTTTGTCACAATGTTCGTAATATGCGTTTTATATAAAAAAAATTGGCCACGCCCATTTCTGCGCCCACTTTCTTAATATATCTAAAATTGCAAAAAACGCTCTAAAAATTTAATTTCTTTACAAATTTAGCTCTATAATGTTCTATATTGAAAATATAATAGGTTAAATATATTGTACATTTTTGATTAAATGGACGGAGTGGGCGTGTCAAAACATTTTTTTAAGCTATAGTGATAAAATTTGTACACAGATAGTACACGACACTTCTGGTTCAAATTTGCAGACGAAATATTTATTTTCGATAAGTGGGCGGTGGGCTCGTCGCAAACCTATATTTAAGTCCTAGAGAGATAAAATTTGATATCACGGTAGTACTCTCCAATACAATTATGAATATGCAGACGAAATGTTAGCTCAAGGATGAAGATCTAGAATCACTGTCTTCCTCTCTCTTTCATAATAAACATTTCCCATTAATCGTACCCCCAACACACTCACTCAGACGAAATTTTAATTTTCGATCAGTAGGCGAAACTGAAATTTGAAATATTTACAATCAGTGGACGGATATTTCTATTTCGAATCGAATCGGTCCATGCGTTCTCAAGTGATGTCCTTACCAACGAACAACAATTCATTTTCATATAAAAGATAATTTCTTAGTATGTTCGGATGTTTGTATGTATGTCCTATGCTTTCCGCAACTTTCTGAAGCCATCTGATGACATAGGAAGCTGAAATTTGTCATACTTAAAGTACTTTCTCTGCGGAAGATCGTAACGAAGTCAGATTTTTGATTTTCGGTCTATGTGACCAACTTTTTAACTAGTATAACTAAAAAGATCTGATTAAATAGGGGAATGGGGAACTTTGGGCCCCACTAGGCACGACTAGGCACCGTCGGATTGAGCTAAAAATTAGGACATGATTTCTTACACCAAACCTCATATTTTAAGCAGCGCACACAATTAAATTTCAAAAAAAAAAATCCCATACAAAATGCGACCAGCCTAGTGTGTAATGTTGAATTGCACCGCAAGGTGCCGTGTCCTTTTTAAAGGACACCCGATTCCGGGATAACTATAGGTTGTAGGAAAAAAAGTTATATAATAAAAAAATACTTAGAAACCCATAAATATTTAAGATCCGAAAAAAAATTAAGTTTTCAAGAAAAAAAAAAATTGCGGCGCTATCTGGGATAATATGGAGAACTTTGGGTTCCACTCGGCACGACCGATTCCGGGATAACTATAGGTTGTAGGAAAAAAAGTTATATAATAAAAAATACTTAAAAACCCATGAATATTTATAATCCGAAAAAAAAATTAAGTTTTCAAGAAAAAAAAATTGCGGCGCTATCTGGGATAATATGGAGAACTTTGGGCTCCACCCGGCACGAATGGGCACCGTCGGATTGAGCTGAAAAATTAGGACATGATTTCTTACACCAAACCTCATATTTTAAGCAGCGCACACAATCAAATTTCAAAAAAAAAAATTTTCCCATACAAGATGCGACCAGTCTAATATATATATATATATATATATATAATCTACAATATATATATATATATAATAATAGCAGTACACCCAACGCACTCGTGCCCAAATTCTGTATTTAGTAAAGCTATAACAGGATAAAGTTATGGAGAGTAATAATATCAATATAATAGAAAATTATTTGTTTTACTGAGGGTAAGGGTAAATGTAAGTCGGGTTGCCCGACTGAAACTTTCTAACTGATTTTAATTACAAATCGGTTAATTTCAATAATTCAAGACTTTAACAATATCATATATTGGGTGATGGTATTTATCAGTCAGTTTAACTGACTGAAATTTCTGTACTGGTTTCGATAAGGGGGCGGTGGGCTCGTGACTAACCTATATTTAATTCGTAGAGAGATACAATTTGATATCACGATAGTACTATGAATAAGCACACGAAATTTTAATTTTCGACCAGTGGACAAAACTTAAATTGAAATTTGAAATACTTTCAATCAGTGGACGGATATTTCTTTACATTTTGGGGTGATCATGAAATTAAACGCAGTGGTTTTTAATTACGAAATAATGCTTTTTTATTAAAACAAAAACCAAATTTAAAATAACAAACATTTTGTAATAATGCGTATGACCTCCTATTTATCAGGGTTTTTAGGGTTGAACTTTCTAAGGAGACCCAAGCCACTATTACTGCCGATCTTAGCTCTACAATGCTATTGTATTGCTTGTTGTTGGATTACATTTTAGAAAAAGTATGCCCCCACATTTTCAATAGGGTTCATCTCATGAAAACACGCTGACCCCTCTAAAACTTCAACGTTTTCTGACCGAACACAATCTTTTGCTAAGAAATGTTATTTATCTCCCCTTTTCGCTTTAAGAAGAGCAATAACGACATAGGAAGCTGAAATTTGTCATACTTAAAGTACTTTCTCTGCGCAAGATCGTAACGGAGCCAAATTTTTGATTTTCGGTCTATGGGACCGGCTTGACCGATTGAGCTGAAAAATTAGGACATGATTTCTTACACCAAATCTCATATTTTAAGCAGCGCACACAATCAAAATTCAAAAAAAGAAAATCCGACTAGTCTATGTTAACGTATACCCTCATCTTTAAAGGTGATGGTATAAAAATGCCGAGAAACTGAAAATAAAGACCTCAAATTCATAAATATACAATAAATTGTACAAACGTCAAGTTATAGAATTCTTAAAGTAGAGACAATCCTACTTTAACTTATTGAAGATGTAAATCGTTTATGAATATTGTTTTCTCGAAATTTGCTTAAAAATGGTTTTTAAACCTCTTATAAATTTATATGAATAAGGTCGGTAGTCTATGTCCTCTAAAAAGAATTTATTTCTAGTTGAATTAGCTACGTAGTTATTGTGTAAAAACACAAGCGGCCATAAACTTTTAATCATCAATAACCCAGAAACAAGGCCGTAGCCATAGGGTGGTCACGGGGGCCAAAGCCCCAACCCCCGAAATGATTTTACCCAAATCAAATAAATTATTGATTTGCATAAATTTAAAACCAATTTATACAATTTTTATTTAAACATATAGATTTGGCAATAAGTGACACTCTATTTTAAATTAAAATTATAAAATAACACTGTTTATATTGATGTTAGTTTACCAACAACACTAACATTCTTGTATCAGTCTTTTTCTAAAGAAAAAGATGCAAAAAACTAAGCAGGGACCGGAAAAAAACCACTATATTTTCTTTATATTATGTGTGAGATGAATATCTCGTCCCCTCTATGCACTGCAAAAAATATTGTGTTCGTTTAGGAAATACACTGCGTTTTTCTTTCAAACATTGAATAAGAGAAAACAAAATCTATTCTCGATGTATGTTAGAGGTTTTAAAACTTTATTAAAATATGTATTTAAACCAATGGCTCTATTATTTAAACTCGATATAATTGGGCAATTCCATGAAAAAAATATTATTTTTTCTTAATTTGTCAGTTATTTTTTTTTTAATTTTTTCTGAAGAAATTAAAGAGACACCAAATTGAAACATACTGGTGGGGTTCAAGAACAATATTATGTACTACGGGGGAAAAAATAGGGGTGGACATGCTGTTTAAGATAGTTTAGTTTTAAATGTTAAATTTAAAAAAATTATTTTTGAATCAAAATTAAAAGATTTGTTTAAAAATAATTTACCAAAATTTCCGAACGGCAAATCCAAAATTTAAAAAAAAAATCTAATTCTTTTTCTGCGCACTTCAAGGAATATGTTTGCAAATTTTTTTGAAAAAAACTAATTCTTTTTCTGCGCACTTTAAAGTACATGTTTGCAAAATTTCATCAAATTTTTTAAAAAAAAATTACCAAATTTTCGAACTGCAAATCCTTAATTTTTTAAAAAAATACTAATTGCAAAATTTCATCAAATTTGGAGAGAAGACCCAAAATTTATGTTATCGCTTCCCATGGAATTACTTAATTATAATTTATATAATTTCTTTTATCATCATCCCATATTTGGACTAGAGAAATATGTCTGTTCATAAATTAATGCCTATAAAAACCTGACAGGCATTCTAATCCACTTGATGCTATACTTCTCTGCAGTAAACTTTTATATACTAACAATTTCGTTCTATTGCAAATAGTTTTCCAACTTTGCTCAGACCTCAGAAGTTATTTTTAATGATATAGTTGAAATTTTTTCAGAAAGACAAAAAAAAACTTTAATATGGATGATATATTTTGACAATAAGTCCATTATTCAAATCGAATTAATTTTGTCGATACCTGTTTCGTTGGTTTTTTTTATTTTTAATTATTTTTGTTTCAATTGGTTTTGGCCCCGTCAGAAACACAAAATGTGGAGTCGGTCAGCTTACGCAGCATACCAACGATTTATTAAATTGGCTCTTTCATCATCATATAAAATATAGTTCAGAAATAGTGTTACTTTTTATCGATTAACATTACAGCTGATTCAAGACAGACAAAGTGTTGCATTTTAATTTACCATTTTATATATTTGTAATAATTTCCCCATACATACCACTCCTTCGCCAAGATGATGTACAGTGCATGGAATGAGTGCTGTGGCTCCTGTTTGTGTGGTTACAACTGTTAAATTTGGCGTGCCAAAGTATTTTGCAGGCGTGAGGAAGGTTTCATTCACCAAGTGAGTAGGAAAATTAATTTCGGAGTCTGCGCTAACATCAGCAGCATCTTGGTTTTCAGGGCTCTGGCTTACTGTTAACAGTTCGTTAGTCGTTATTTTTTGATTTTGCGGTGGAGCTGAATACAAATGCAAAAATTTTGCCTGATACTCCGAAGAGTGCTCTTTTTGTGCGAACTCAGGTTGATCGTCAACATTTATATTTGACCAGTAAACGGACATTGGGTCCTGTGGAGTTAACACAAATTTTAACGTTGTTGCGTTATTGCTCCTGTGTCGGTCTTTAAATTTAATATTATCTGAAGATATATAAGACGAGAAACCTGTTGGAAGAAGACAAAGCATTTTTTTAGCACACATATTACATCATTTATACATAGTTTTGAAAGCAATCTAACGTAAGGATGAATTTAATATACTATTACTACAGAAATTGTGAATACTTTTTAATGATATTTTCGTACATTAAATTAGTAAGTATACGCTGTTTTTTATTCGACTGATTTAGTGTTACCAAACTATGGTAACACAAAATATAATCACATGCCATTGTTCTAATAATTCTGAAATGTTAACACTTGAAGATCCTCCTCAGCCATTTTTATGTACGTTGTGAGGTGGCTCAGTAGTACTAATTTTCATTTCCAGGTACTTTTCATTTCCCGGGAAATCTATATTTTTTTAATTTTACCGGGATCCCGGGAAATTTCGATCAAAAACAAAAAATTATAAAAAATGCCTCTAGTTATTGAAAACAATTTTTAAATTAATACTAACAAACAATAATTAGATAAACATAAAAATAATTCTACAAGTTAATTTCTTAATTCTTGGATAAAAAAACAACAATTAGTTTCATTGTACTTGTTGTACATTGAAATATATTTTTTTGTAAGTTTTTTATTAAACCACGTAAATATTCAAATTAATTTTTTTGAATATATATTTTTTAAACACTTTTTCTTATATTATTTACAAATATTCTGGATATGGAAAATATTCATTCACTTTTTACACTGCAGTTAAAGTATCCAACGCATTTTTAGCTATTTCCCTGACTTCCAATAATTACAATTAAATACCCGAATGACTACCAGAAATGCTTTATACTGACCAATTTAACATGGAGAGTGCATTGACAGTAGACAGTGCACTACAATGTACCAGTCAGATCGCTAGTTACATGGAATTGACGAAATATTTAACAACATTGCACTAACCATTTGACTAGTACAATCCGATAAATGAATTCTCCCGACCATATAAATTGCTTTGAATGTTTTTTTATTTAGATCTATTTTTATTTAAAAATAACTGAAAACATGTTCAATTCATTTTACATCAGTGTTGCCAGAAGCCGGCAAAAAAAATATGCTAAAACTCAAAAAAAAAGTGCAATTTGGAAAATAATTATGCTAAATACATCAAAAAAAAAGTGCAATTCTAAAAAAAACAGTGCTAAAAAAATTGGCAACAAAAAATGTGCTTTTCCAAGTTTTATTTTTACTAAACATTCAAATTTATAAAAAATCTATATTAATTAAGTTATTATTTCGTTTTGAGAAAGCATTTAAATTTAATTATTTTTATTAACTTTTTTTAAATTTATAACAAATTAAATTTTGAATAAGTGTTTTTATGTTACAAATATATATAAAGGAAATTAATTAACCAATATGCTTAATTGGGTTTGAAAAATTTATATTGTAAATATATTAGTTTTGATGTTATAAAATTTGTTTAAAAGTCATTTAAATGTTGAGTCAAAATTGCTCTTTGTTACAAAAAGCAATTTGTGTGCATATTGCGAATTTTGTTTTTCAAAGGTAATTAGCTTGAACCGATTTTAATGATCTTTTCATATATTATTTTTGTCAGTGTTCTTTCGCGAAATTATCTTTTTCTAAATTTGCATAGTTAGCTTAAAGTATTATGAATCAAATTAGAAAATAAAAAAGTGTGTATATCATAACTTGGAAATGCTGAGCATGCAAACATGGCCTCTTCCCACATTATTACCTTCTTCTCAATATCACAGTGCGACAAAAAAATTACCTGTTATATGATACTATTTTTTTAGTAGATGCTGTTTAGTACAACAAAAATTTGTTTTTAAAATTTTCCAAACACCCCCAAATTCCCACCCCCAAAATACCTTTAAATTTATGGTACTTTCTGAACTTTCTGAAAAAAGTATTCATAAGGATTCTAAAACAATAACAAACATTGTTGATAGCACATTTCAAACTCTATTCCAGTCAAATAGAAAACTTCATCAGACCATAAAGAAAAGTTAGAAATAGTGGGGATCTGTCCTCCCGAAAATGTATCACTCTCATCAAAGGCTTTCATACTGCAAAGTTATATATGATAATTAATGCATTGAATTGAGTAAAAATTTTATACCATATAGTACATTTACGTACAACAAAACTTTTACAACTAACTTGAACAATAAAAGCACTTGTCAGTACAACAAACGTTCTTTGTGGTACAATAAATTCAATTTTTGGTACAATAAAAATACGTTTTAATACAACAAAGATACTCTTCTGCACAATAAAAGTAGTTTTTAGTACTATATAGGTACCACAATACATTGTGGAACATTAAAATTTCTTTTTGGTACAAAAAAACCTGTCGATACTTTTGATGCAATGAAAGTACCCGTTGATACAACAAAAGTACTTTGTGGTACAATAAAAGTACTTTGTAGTAAAATAAAGTACTTGTTGGTACAATAAGTACTTGTTGTTACAAAAATTTATTTATTTTTTACATTAAAATAAATTTTTGTATTATGCAAATACATCTCAGTACAATACAAGTAAAGGGTTGTTAAATTGTAAGAGCAGATGTTGAATGTGAACCACACCTAAGCGTGAAGTTCTATTCTGCATTTCATTTGACATTTCTCAATTTCAGACTAACTCAATTTGAACCATGGAAAGATACACAATAGAGGACCGCATTCAAGTTATTATGGCTTATTATAAAAATAGGCGTTCAAACAGAATGCATATCGATTTTTTCGGTCAATTTAATCGTCCAAATGTGCGTAAAATCGGAAAAATCGTGCAAAATTTTAAGCAAACTGGGTCCGTAGGAGATTTTAAAACACCAGTTCATGCGCGTACAGCTCGTTCTGCAGAAAATATTGCTGCTGTTCGCGATAGTGTGGCTGAAGATCCGTCCACCTCAGCTTGTCGTCGTGCCCAACAATTGCACCTCTCACTCTCGTCGATGATGAACATAATGCATAAAGACTTGCATTTACACGCTTACAAGGTGCAATTGACTGAAGAACTAAAGCCCCTTGACCATTCTAAACGTCGTCAATGGTCAGAATGGTGACAAGAAACGGCAACAGTGGATGACCAATTTTCGGAGAAAATCTTCAGTGATCAGTCACATTTTTGCCTCAGTGGATTCGTCAATAAGCAGAATTGCCGCATTTGGGCGAATGATAATCCATTGTCGTGATTGTCGAAAAACCAATGCACCCACAATGACTGTTTGGTGCGGATTATTCGTAATTCTTTAAATAACAAACGTAGCAATTACTTTTTATTAACGAAATTCCCAAAAATTCCGTATAAAAAACAGAAAAAAAATGCAATTTCCGACATAAAATGCTAAATTTGAAAATGAAAATAAGAAAAAATCGAAGAATTTAAAAAAAAAAATGCTAAAAAGCATTTAGCACTTGGTTTCAAAAAAAAAAGTGCAGCAGGCAAAAAAAAATGCTAAAAAAGCATAAAAAATGCCAAACTGGCAGCACTGTTTTACATAAACAAAAAATAAAATAAATAAGTACAAATTATTCTATTATTTACATACACACAAACAATGTATGGATTTTACTTTCCTTTTTTTTGAAACTGAATGGCTTTCCGCAACTCATCTTTTGTAGGCCCAGAAATTTTCGCTGTAATTGGTATTGATTCTGAATAAATAAAAGTATCAGTATCGGTCACCGATCCTACTTTCACGAACTTTAAATAGCAACTGATGCGAACACAAAAAATAACAAAAAAAACAAGCAAATCATGACATGCTTTTGCGTTGTGTTTCTATTGATTTGCTTGTTTTCTTTCATACTAATCAGCCCTATTCTGCGTTTCGATTACGCACGGATTTTCTCCGTTTTGGCAACTCTGGTATTCTGCGTTCCGTTCCGTTCTGCTTTTCTTTCGATTGTAGCTATTCTACATTACGAACGTAGTTACGTTTTTGTAAGTTGTAATTTAGCTGACGGAGTTTGCGTAAAAAATACAAAAATATAAAAAAGTATTTAGAAAAATGTATGTATCAAATAGATAAATGTTTTTTATTTCTTTTTACTGATTTCTGATGTTTATTTAATTTATTACAGGTCAAAAACAACAACGCCCGCGCAATACGAGAAGGTGCTGGCTTTCATGGCCAAAAATACCGATATTGCTGGAGGCTTCCACTCCAGACCAAAGGAGGCTTTACAGGCATTTTGGGAAGAAGTGCGATGTGAGCTAAATGCAATAGCTCTTACATTTGATCGGTCATCTTGAACGGATTACAGTTGTCTCTCAATTTTCGCCTTTCCAGCCTTGACTGTGCATTAGAGTGGGTCGGTCCCAGTATTAAAAAAAAAAGTTGCACTTGTCAGTCCCTAAATTTGAAGATTAGGCAACAATGATTCTGGGACAAAAGAAAAAAAATTTTTACGCGCACCCTAAAAACTGCCCATTTAGTTTTTTCTGTGCTGTGACGTCATTTGAAGTCCGATCGATAAAAAAAGTACACTGTTGTTTTTGGTTTTACAAAGGCTACATTTCCTCCATATGTCATTTTTGACTCAGGCGTCAAATTTGACAAGTGACTGATTCTATCTCGATTTCTACCCCTTTTTTCCGGAGATTTTTCATAACGCACGTAAAGATATTAAAAAATTGTGAATATATTGCTTTTGAATTACCCACTTTTATTCATAAACAAAAAAGTTACAAACGTTTTTAAAATGTACAAATGTGCTCAGAAGTCATATTAAATAAATTAATTCATCATATTAATTTGTTTACATAACTAAAGTTTTTTATAAACCGAATGAAAATAAATAATTTCATTATAAAAATTCCACAATTAAATATATTAAGGTGTTTAAGAATATTAGAAAGACACGTTAATTTCGACCGCCGATACACAATAGGGTGGCTCAAATTACAACAAGTTATTCAGATCAAATTTTAGTAGTGCGGAATACTTGCTATGGATAATACAAGTATTTTTGTAAAAAAAAATTGAAATCGGACAACATCTTTAGTTCTCGCACCGTGGTCAAATTGGCGGGGAAAGAGAAAAAATCCACATCTAGCCAAGAAACTGCCGCGGAGTCGCCCCTAGAGGGGTAAAATGGATGACCGACCCCCAGTAATTTTTTCCTCCTAACATTTTCCTCATACATTTCTACCCCTCATCTTCACACACTACACCCACCGCTTAAATTCGCCTAGAGGTGTTAAATGTATGACCGACCTCCAATATCTTTGCAACTTCAACAGAACAGAAAATATCTACCTTCTATCTTCAATTATTAAGGTGGCCACATAAAATTTTTGTTTATTTTTTACATATTATTTTTTAATGACATCATCTCCTGTCCTGCCTCCTAGAGGGGTGAAATATATGGAGCTGGACAAATTAGTGGGGGTCGGTCATACATTTAACACCTCTAGGCGAATTTAAGCGGTGGGTGTAGTGTGTGAAGATGAGGGGTAGAAATGTATGAGGAAAATGTTAGGAGGAAAAAATTACTGGGGGTCGGTCATCCATTTTACCCCTCTAGGGGCGACTCCGCGGCAGTTTCTTGGCTAGATGTGGATTTTTTCTCTATCCCCGCCAATTTGACCACGGTGCGAGAACTAAAGATGTTGTCCGATTTCAATTTTTTTTTACAAAAATACTTGTATTATCCATAGCAAGTATTCCGCACTACTAAAATTTGATCTGAATAACTTGTTGTAATTTGAGCCACCCTATTGTGTATCGGCGGTCGAAATTAACGTGTCTTTCTAATATTCTTAAACATCTTAATATATTTAATTGTGGAATTTTTATAATGAAATTATTTATTTTCATTCGGTTTATAAAAAACTTTAGTTATTTAAACAAATTAATATGATGAATTAATTTATTTAATATGACTTCTGAGCACATTTGTACATTTTAAAAACGTTTGTAACTTTTTTGTTTATGAATAAAAGTGGGTAATTCAAAAGCAATATATTCACAATTTTTTAAGATCTTTACGTGCGTTATGAAAAATCTTCGGAAAAAAGGGGTAGAAATCGAGGTAGAATCAGTCACTTGTCAAATTTGACGTCTGAGTCAAAAATGACATATGGAGGAAATGTAGCCTTTGTAAAACCAAAAACAACAGTGTACTTTTTTTCTCGATCGGACTTCAAATGACGTCACTAAATGGGCCGTTTTTAGGGCGTAAAAAATTTAGCGCGTAAAAAATTTTTTTCTTTTGTCCCAGAATCGTTGTTGCCTAATCTTCAAATTTAGGGACTGACAAGTGCAACTTTTTTTTTCGACCCTATCTACTGTGCATACTGCTCCGCGTTGTCATCCTCTTCCAACAAAAATGCCGCTGCTATCAATTCCATTTCTCTAAAAAAAATAAACAAAATTTAATTGTTCAGCTGCAATCTTGCAAATATAAGAAAAGTAGCTCCGGCTTCTGCACACTGTTTTAGTTTGGCCACAGACATCTTTCTTATGTTCACTTTTTTTTTGTCTTTTGGCACTCACTGATATCTTTAATTCCACAAAAAATTACTTTTTTTTCTTTTTAACAAACTTTATGCTTTAGGTTTTTGCTTTGTTTGCAGTTTACTTAACAATTTTTACACAATTGCTTATATGTTTTGTTTCGTTATTTTCCGTTCCACTGACAAAACAGCTTATTTTGAATACACACTTGCTTCCTCATTTTCTTTCGATTCAGTTTTTTGCTGGAATACCAATTAACGCAGAATAGCCCTGAATAATTATCAAAAGGTGAACTCTTGCATTACCTGTAGCCTCTCAAGTAGCTAGTCAGACATTCCGCTAACTAAATAACTGACTACATAGACCAATAGCTACTTTTTAAACTGCAGGGAAATTATTATTTCCTGTCCTATTGTTGCATCCTGCAAATTTTAATGGTCTTCGTCAGTTCGTTAGTCGTTATTTTTTGATTTTGCGGTGGAGCTGAATACAAATGAGGGGGTTATAAAACGAGATTCCGGAAGAAAGTTCTAGCAATTGACGTGAAGTCAAAAGTGATCACAGCAGAATGTAGCTGTTGTCATGCTAAGAACAATGATATGTCACGCTTTACTATAAAAATTTGGTACACTATGTAATTTATGATTCTGGTGGATTATGACTTATGAAAAATGTTGATATTGGCTCATTCAGTAAGCTCAATGAAATCCCCGGAAATCCCGATCGTATTCCCGGGATTCCGGAACGGAAAACCGGCCTAAATTCTCAGTTCTCAGGACAAAAACACTACTCAGCAGACAGACTGACCACCGGTTGGACCGCCCAAACCAATTATGTCAAGGACGAGCATTGAAGCTATGAGCCTAATACAGTATGTGGGGTTTCGGCATGGGAAATTCAAATACGAAATCAGAATTTTGTTATCAGTCGTATTTTTTTGGTTATTTAAAAATATGTTGTGTTTTCCATTAAAAACTCTGTTACACAAAAAGAAAAATATTTTTAATTTTTCTGTGTGTCTGAATTGTGATTCCTATGGTTATTAATATCATGATTTCAACTAAGTTTTCAGATTTTTTTCATCAGGCACAGTTTTTTAGTTATTTGGATTAAAATTTTTTTCAGCATTCTTCTTGTTGCATTAAAATACATTTTGCATATATGTAATGAAAATTTAATTTGATCCAACAGAATCTTTTCTAAAAACAATAACCGATACTAGTAGAGCTTAAAACATGGAAAATAAGAAGAACAAATATGTATTTTCTATTAGTTAACAAAATTTTTTTTTATTTTATGCTGAATATCCTTGCATTCTCCTAAAATGTTCCAGAGCAGTCATTGACTATTTTTCTGGGTATCTGAATTGTGATTCCTATGGTTATTAATATCATGATTTCAAATATGTTTTCAGATTATTTTTCATCAGGCACTGTTTTTTAGTTATTTGGATTTACGTTTTTTTCAGCAATCTTCATGTTGCATTAAAATATATTTTGCATAAATGTAATGAAAACTTTATTTGATCCAACAGAATCTTTTCTACATACAATAACCGATACTAGTAGAGCTTAAAACATGGAAAATAAGAAGAATAAATATGTATTTTCTATTAGTTAACAAAAATTTTTTTTATTTTATGCTGAATATCCTTGCAGTCTCCTAAAATGTTCCAGGAGCAGTCAGCGAATATAGTAGGCATATATATATACATAGGCATATATATTTTCCGCTGATATCTACTTCGCATGTACATATGATTGACAAAATGGTAGATATATATACAGCTGATGATGTACCATAGATAAGGCTCGTATCTGTACTGTTTTTCGCAGTACAGTACTGTTTTTCGACATCAAAAACTGCGTACTGCTTTTCTCCCTCAAAGTACTGTTTTTTCGATACATAATAGAAATATAAACGGCGACAGCGTATTCATGCAACAACATTGTTTACTTCAAAAATAAGTTTGAAGAAACACTAAAAATGTGTCAAGAGGATGATTTTTTATCCCCAGCTGTAGTAGCAGAAAAGCAAAAACTTATTGACAATGGATACAATTCGATTGAGATGGCTGCTTTACGCACTGATTTTTTCAGTAATTTTGCCTGCTTTGATTTGAATAACTTTATACTAATGGAATGAAGTCGAAGCCGTTATGAACAAGTTAAGGGAATACAATTTGAACAATGCCAATGAAAATGCTGTATATTTGCACACCCAATATAGATATATCAAAAACGAGCGACAAAATTATGCAATTGAGAGAAGGCGATGTTTCGAACGTGGATCGGTGAGTGGAGATATTTATTCATCTCAATAACGCTGATTGCGAATTCAAAGAAATGGCCACGATCGTTAAATTTATTTTATGTTTGTCAGGAACCTCAGCATCATTGGAGCGAATCTTCTCTGCAGTGAACAAAACTTGGACGTCAGCCTAAACCCCATTACCGTAAAATGTAATATGAAGTACAAATGCGTTGATTTATACAATTACCTCAAAACGAAGCTGGCATTGCTTATTCAAATTGCTTCAGACGGCAAATACAAAACAACCACAAAAGTTGATTCTGGAAATGAATGTTAATTTTTTTTTCATATTGAATAAAATATATATGCTATATAAATATGTACTGCGAAAAGTACTGTTTTTCCAAATCGATGTACTGTTTTTTTAAAAAATTTCAGGGAAATGTACTGTTTTTGTCCAAAAAAAATATACGAGCGTTAACCATAGAGCATAAGTTCGTCACAAAGGGGTCTGAAGATATAACAATAAAACACTTTTCTGATCGTTTAGACAATTTAATACACTAACACACAATTGATAACTAATCAATACGATTGACTAACCATAACAAACAGCACTGTATAAAATTCACTGGCATGGCCCGGCCTAAAAAACGATGCTATCCTTTGACGTAAAAACTTAAAGTAAGCTTATGTTTACCAACAAATCTCCTTGTAAAACAGCTTGAACTTTGAGGAAAAAAGGTCAAATAGAAATAATTAGTGCTGGAGATTTTCGGCTGATACCTGCTTCGCATGCACATGTTTGACATAATTGTAGATATATATACAGCTGAAGATGAACCCGTCATGGAGTTCGAAACGCGTCATCCTAGTTCCGTGACACTGAATTTGACCATAAATATGAACAATAAAACACTTTTCTGATCGTTTAGCCAATTAGATGTAACATTTGACACAATAACACATAACTGATAACCAGGGCAACCGGAAATATGCTACAGCATGTTTTTTTTACACCGAGATATTAACAAATGGGTAATGTATTTACATGTTTCATGGTCCTACAAGTGTTTTGAGACCTATATTTCGGAAAATTTTGGTTTTAGGAGCATAATTTAAAAAAAAAACCTCCCTTTTTAAAGCATAATTTATATTTTTTACACCATATTTTTTAAAAATAACCCTTTTTAAGCATTTTTTGTTAGTAAAAACAAGTGTCTTTACAACTTTGGTTATTGAAAAAGTAACAGCCAAATCTACTACATGTTTTACACAAATGTGAAAGGCTAAACGTTTATTAATTTTGTTTTTAGCGCTTTCTTATTCAATAAGTAAACAAGACATAAAAAAGAGGCGCATTTCAACCACCACCGATTTCGACCCTGGACATAATGCCTAAAGCTAATCCGACAAAAGCAGCAAAACTAAAGGCGGTTGTAGAAAATTGTCCTGACTTACAAGCTGATGGTGAATTCCTCTATTCTAAAATCTGCAGCAGTTATTGCAGCAGATCGCAGATTTCAAGTGAAGCAACATGTGGAAAGCGGCAAATATAACACAAGGGAACAAGGTATTTGTTGTTTAAGAACTGAATATTGTTTTAAAGATAATTTGGGACGCTGAATCCAAATCTGCACTTGGTTTTTTTTATCAGCTCGACTTTTCGCGATATACCGTTATGTCCAAAACTGAGGCACCTCCACATAAAAAAAAAAACTTAATTTCCCTTTGCACCCCATGAATGAGGTATGGGATAGCTTCTCGTGTTGTTGTGAATTAACACGCTTTCTATTTTTAGATTCACAACTAACGGCATCTACTTGTTTATCGACGAATACGAACGTCACTGTTTGAGAAGCTCTTACTAGACACGACCATTGAATCGACGCTTAATACTGCGAAGTTGCTGTCAACAACATTCGAGGGGAGCCGACAATGAAAGAAAATTTTATTTATTTTTTTTTTCTTTTAAGATGACTGGAGCCAGGTTTGAACCTGCGATCTCCCGCATGGTAGTCGCGTGTTCTATCCACTATGCCGCGGTCGGTTCCATCGGCACCACCACTACAAATATTTAAATAACTTGAAAACGGTTCGCCATATTCAATTTGTAGTGTAATGATGTTATGGCAAGATACTGTATTTTAGAACTCTCTAAATAATATTGCATCTCCCTCGCTGACAATTGTTCAGCTGTATAACTAGCGCTAAGAAACATTGTTAATGATCATTATCGCTGTAACAAGTGGTTTAACAACTTTTGCCAAAACTACAAATGATCACTCATCAATTACTAAGCAAAACTTCAACATATTGTAGAGAGAAATGAAATAAAGCAACTTGCATAATAAACTCGTGTTTTATTGGAGTTTATTACAGTGGCGACGAGGACAAACTTTTAACATATTGGTTGATATAATTTAGTGCATTGGTTAATAATAATTTAACAAAATGAGCACAACTATTGGTAAAGTACCTTTCTTTGATCATACGACAAAGAAATGGTCGGTGTTTCAACATCAAATGGAACAGTTTTTTATTGCCAATGATATCAAAGACGAGAAGAAGAAAAAAGCTATTCTCCTTACATCAATATGTGAAATTTGATGAGTCCGGCAAAGGTAGACGATTCAGGCATTTCTTTTACTGAGTGTGTGGAAGCTATGAATTAGCATTTCAAGCCACCAACATCGGGCTTTGCAGAACGTTATAAGTTTTATAATGCTACAAAATCGCCAACAGAAACTATTAACGAGTGGGCTGTACGGGTACGAGCGTTAGCGATAAACTGCGAGTTTGGCACGCATTTGGATACAGCCATTTGAGATAAATTTGTGATGGGGTTGGAAAAGGGTCCGGCCCGTGACAAAATATTTTTGGAGGCGGTGACTTGCAATTACCAAAAGGTAATAGAAATTGCGAATAATGCTGAATACGCGAAGCATCAATATGATACTACTGAGGTGAAACAAGAACCGAACTTTAATTTTGTACATCAGCGTAGCAATAAAACGACACAAAAAGATGTAACCAAGCAGCAGACGTCACAACCAAAGAAACAGGCAGTAGAACACCAGTGTCATGTATGTGGGTTAATAACCATAAAAGTGAAAATTGTAAGTTTCGAAACTACAAATGCAATAACTGTAAAAAGAGAGGTCACTTAAAGAAAATGTGCAAATCTCAAAATGTAAATTATATAGATAATGATGATCTGTCCTTATTTTCTATTTCAAGTCCACAAGATGGACCAATTAAAGTAAAATTATTTATTAATAACAAACCTTACGTTATGGAATTGGACACTGGGTCAGAAAACAATGTAATTTCAGAAAGTACTTATCAAAAAGATTTTGCTAAACATAAACTTAAAAAAGTTGACATGACATATGCGTGAAGTACGGAAATAAAGTACAACAAATTCCGGTAATTGTAATTCAAAATGGTGGACCACCACTTTTGGGTAGGAAATTTTTAAAAGCATTTGATATTCAAATCTGTAAATTGAATTACGCAGTTCAAGGTCCCGAGCAGACGGCCAGCTTTAAAATTATTGCCAAATTTAAAAATCTTTTCGATGGTGGGCTGGGAACTTTTAAAATGAGCAAAGCTGTATTAAGAGTAAAAGAAGAAACCATACCAAAATTTTTTAGACCTAGGCCTTTGCCTATGGCTATTAAAGATAAAGTTGAAAAATACCCGTTACCTCGAATCGAAGATATATTTTCAAAATTATATGGAGGTGAAGAATTTACAAAATTAGATTTGAGTATGGCTTATCAGCAGATTAAGTTAGATGACGAGTCTCGGAAGTATACGACAATATCAACATCTAAGGGTCTTTTCCAATATACAAGATTAGTATATGGTTTGGCTTCGGCCCCAGCTATATTTCAACGAATTATGGATACTCTTTTGGCAGGGCTTGAAGGCGTTGTGGTGTTCTTAGATGACATTTTGATAAGCGCTAGTACTCGAGAGCTTCACATAAAAAGACTTGAAAATGTTTTGAATATTTTGAGTGATGCTGGGTTCAAATTGTCTCCTGACAAGTGCGAATTTTTTTGTAAAAATATTAAATACTAGCTGGCCGGGCAGACTTCGTCCTGCCTAAAGAAGTATTGACTGAAATTTAACTTTTTTTGGTTGGAATAAATCTTCGGGTTGTGTTAGTTTCTTTTGATATTCGCATCGAAATTTAAGAAAAATTTGGAGGTATATTAAAACATAATATAGTTATAATGACAGAAATTTATTGTAACGCTTTTGATAATAGAGTATGTATGAAAGAACCAAAGAAGTGTACATATTTTAATCAGTGGGTCATTCTACACGTGAACATGCAACATAAAGGTGTTCATGCGAAAAATTTGGATATTTCAAATTTGAATAGACTGTCCCTCAAATTTATTGAATGTCATTGCAAATTTTAACCGAACTGGAAACTGTAGTCATTTAAATCTAACGGCAAATCCGTGGGTATCATTGTTATACATAGTAGCAACACTTCGGTTCCCTTATATTTTCTGGGTAAATTAATTTAAGAAGGATAACTCAATCATGTATTGCTTCTTAAATCCTATAATACGCGATCAAGGGGTTTGAACGATTTTTTGTGTGTCATAGTACACTCATCCCTCATTATGATTTGACATGTTTGCAACATTTTTTAACTTGATAACTCATGTGCGGTTCTCGGAAAATTTAAATTTTTTGCTCTATTCTGCAACATCCAAAATAGCTGCGCAATACAGGAGGATGCAATAGCCAACGCGATCAAACATTTTGCAAAATCAACAATATCAAAACCCATTGGTGCAATAAGGAAATAAAATCCTCCACACTCATTCGTAACTGCTAATATTACACTGTTGTATGACGTTCGTCGATGTAAATGTAATAGAATGCAGATTTGAGAAATGTTTAAATTCGTGATTATTCGATTTTTTCTGCCGTAGATCTCAGTTACATACACCACTGGTCTCAAAAAATTGCATACCAAATATCAAGACGAATAGTGCTGCAGTCCTTCAGCTATTGCTTTTGGGAAACAGAATTTGGCAGGTCTACCCCTTATGCTTGATCACGAATATTGGTGTTTATTCCACATCCTATTTCAAATCCCCCCTTTTCCGTTAGAATACGTATATTAACCTTAATTGAATCCACAACAAATTCCATTACCATTCGCAAAATTACGTCCTACGGACGGAGCCACGCCTAATGATCTAGGCCATCAGATATTGCACTTTACAAATTAGGTACTATGAGCAGGGCTATTCCTACTAATTTAGTACTTCAGATACCGCACTTTAACGAATTAGCTCATGGGGGCGGGATCACGCCTTATAATCTAATCCTGCCAGTTTTTGACCTGATAATATTGCATCCACACCTGATTTAAAGTCACTTATTTTAGTAGTACGCCAGATATTGCATTTTTGTTAATGGGGTGGAATGGATTGGCCTCACCTCAGAGACATCAGTTAAATGCTGTAGCATCCACTAAGTTTCAAACAAACTCAATTTAAATCTTATATACATACATAAATATACCATTTGTCTGTGTTATTTGAAAATTCAAATATTGACAAATTAAACATTGACATACTATTTAAATTTTCACAATTTAAAACTTTTGAACATTTTTTGTATGGGAAAATCGAAAATCGACTCAATAAATGGACACAATGATTCAAATGCAATGTTTAAGTAACCTATAACGATTCTCGAAAAATTGTCTTTCTATTGATGTCGGTTTGTTGCACATCGGTTGGGTGGTTTTGAAGTCTATAGTGGACATACGTAGAAACAAATGTTCACTTTTATATATATAGATTTAGGTCATATTATTGACAAGAATGGTTTGCATATGGACCCAGAGAAGCTTGCCGACATATCTAATATTCCCTATCCGGAAAATGTTAAACAACTACAGGCCTTTTTAGGTGTAGTTAACTTTTATAGACGATTTATGCCAGATGTATCGACCCTATTAAACCCGTTACATAACCTTTTAAAGTTAGATTCTAAATTTGTTTGGAATAAAGAGTGTTCAAATGCTGTGGACACATTAAAACAGCGGTTGCTGGGAGAAAATTGTCTAGCTCACTTCAACGCAAACTTTAAAACTATACTCACGGTTGATGCTAGCCCTGTAGGTGTGGGGGCAGTGCTTTCACAAATGGGCGAAGACGGTCTTGTGAGACCTATCGAATTTGCGTCCAGGACGTTGACGGATACTGAGAAACGATATTCACAACTAGATCGAGAAGCCGTTGCAATTTTGTTCGGTGTAAAAAAATTTCACCAATTTTGATACGGACGTCATTTTGTCTTAGTGACTGACAACAAACCATTATTACATATTTTTGGACCCAAAAAGGGGATAATGTAATGTAATGGCTTCCAGTAGGTTACAACGCATTGCTTTAATGTTGTCTGGGTATCAGTTTGATGTATCCCACATGAAATCGAAGTGTAACATAGCGGATTATTTTTCAAGATATCCACAGGAACTAAATTATAATTCGGACGAATTGCCGAGTAACATATATGTTAGCTTTTTACAAACGGTGAACTCTGAATACAACATGCTGAATTTTGAGGCCATTTGTAAGGCAACCCGAGAAGATGAAACTTTGGGAAAAGTAAGATCATTCGTCCTTAATGGCTGGCCGCAATCATGCAAAGATAATGAATTGTTGCCATATTTTTTGAAAAGAAACGAATTATCTGAAGAATCAGATTGTATCTTTTGGGGATACCGAATAGTTATTCCTAAAATATTGAGAAACGATATTTTGAATTTTTTGCATTCCACCCATATGGGTATTGTTAAAATGAAGGCAATGGCACGAGAATGTTGTTGGTGGCCTTATCAAGGTAAGCAATTAGAGGATTTGGTCAGGTCATGCGAACCTTGTCTTATGACTCGTTCTAATCCACCCCAGCATGAGTTAATTCATTGGCCTAGAGCAGATGAGATGTGGTCAAGGCTTCATATAGATTTTTTCGGGCCTTTTCTAAAACGTTGGTGTTTGGTAGTCGTTGATAGTTCAAGCAAATGGCTTGAATGTATTGATATGGGTACAAATACGACGAGTTGCGCCGTTATTAGTGTCCTACGACAAATTTTTGCTCGGTTCGGATTACCAAAAATTGTCGTTTCTGATAATGGAACATCGTTTGTGTCCAATGAATTTAAAGCTTTTTTGAAATCAAATGGTATAGAGCAAATAACGTCACCTGTAGGAAATCCAGCCACGAATGGGCAAGCTGAAAATGCAGTAAAAACTATTAAAAACGCTCTTAAGCGTAGTTTAAGTAATCTACCATTATCCGAGTTTAACAATGTACTATGTCGATTTTTATTTGACTACCGAAATACTATACATACAAGTACTGGCGTATCGCCTTCTTATTTAATGTTTAACAAACGTAAAATTATAACAAGACTGGATCTTATTAATCCAAAAAGAATTGTAATGGACAAAAAAAGATGTAAAAAATATTGTAAAATCTAAGCAAGAATGTCAAAAAATATACCGCAAGGGCAATAAAAAATTTAATTTTAAACAAAATGAGAGTATTATTACAAAGGATTATTCAACACCTGGAAAAATTTCATGGATTAAAGGTTTAATACATAAAATAATCGGCAAACAAACGTATTTGATAAAAACTGAGCACAACAAAATATGGAAGAGGCATGCGAATCAGATTATTTCATGTATCACACCTAAAATAAACATAAATGAAATTCCTAGTACAATCCTAGATCCATTACAAAAAATCTCTCCCAGTGACCAAAACATTGTAAACAATAATAATAATAATCTTTTAGAAAAAAATAAGTAAATAACAATGCAATTAATAACGAAAATATTTATATTACTGAAAATGTCAATAGTAACGTAGAAAATATTGTTCCTAATAAAGTAAGCATCAACAACGAAAACGTTAATAATCATCAAACTGTTGTAAATAGTACCGAAAATACTAATGAAGATAAAAAACACAAGAAATCCAAGTATCATTTAAGAGAGAGAAAACAAAAGAAAGAAGAATGAATTGTAAACAAACAAAAAATGTAAAAATTTATTTTTCACTCAAAGCTTTAAACACATTTATGTAAACATATTAACTTTTTTGTATTTTGAGTGAGAAACAAATTTATTGGGGGGTAGTTGTAGTGTAATGATGTTATGGCAAGATACTGTATTTTAGAACTCTCTAAATAATATTGCATCTCCCTCGCTGACAATTGTTCAGCTGTATAACTAGCGCTAAGAAACATTGTTAATGTAACATTATGAAACAATGTTAATGATCATTATCGCTGTAACAAGTGGTTTAACAACTTTTGCCAAAACTACAAATGATCACTTATCAATTACTAAGCAAAACTTCAACATATTGTAGAGAGAAAAGAAATAAAGCAACTTGCATAATAAACTCATAATAAAAAAAAAACTTAAACTCGTCAACAAAATTATCTTTAATCCGTGCCTACAGTTTTTAATTTGGCTTAGTAGTTTCAAAGATATCGTTGTATTTTACAAAAAAAAAAAAAATTTTGTTTTTTAAAAATTCATAAAAAAAATAATGCAACAAAAATCACAGTGTTGGTCTTAAAACATTTAGTTTAATCTGTGCACAACTTTTGATTTTGTAACTAAAGATAAAGATAACTAAATTTACAAAAATCGCGATTTCCATACAGAAATAACATTTATTAATATGTTTGTGAAAGTGTAACTCGAGCAAACCTTAACGGATCGTTATGAAAATTTACCAGTATTAATATTTTTCGAAACGAACTTATGGGATTGCAAATGGGCGGAATAGTCTCTCCCCTTCTGGTACCTCCCATACAAAATTACCTATTTTTGGATAATTAATATATCTTCGAGGTACCCCTCTGGTACCTCCCATACAAATGACCGAACTCACCCCAATAGTCTTACATACATATCTTTTTTGTAAGTACAATGAATTCAGTCAAACTATGCTTAAGTTTTACGGTTATGAAGATATGAATCAGAAATGAATTTGCACTATATCAGATCACCCCTTCTGGTACCTCCCATACAAAATGACCTATTTTTGGAAAATTAATATTTCTCCCTTAACTTCTAAATTGAAACCCGCCGATTAATTAAATTTGGTCAGTTAATTAATGTTGTAATACGAGGCTAAACTATAAATTAAACTATAATATAAAAAAAATTTGCAAATTTGTCATGATTTTTAAAAATACAAAATTATTATTTTTTTTTTTGGGTAGAAACAAAATTTTGTTATCACCGAACTTAACTTTAATATGATATTCAATAAAGCTAATAAAACGAACAATTTGCCCCCAACCGATTAACTTTCAGCGTGAAGAAAATTAAAATGTGTAATTTTTTTGTATTTTTTTTTGAATAAAAGAGCCTTTACTCAGTCATTTTTTTGTGATATTAAAAAATTTGATTTTATTTAAAGGTAACAACGATATCTTAAAAAAAAACTAAATTTTAAAATCCGGCTTATGAAAAAAAATTATGGTTTTTTGAACTATAATTTTTTGGAGAAAAGGCGAAAATACGATTAATACCTGTAACTTAAAAATTCGAGCTGATGGAGAAAAATGGAGATTAGATTTAAAATCAGTGACCTCAAATTAGTAAAAAACTGCTATAGAATTCCAAACAACACTCAAAAAGTTCCATTTTGTTTCCTTGTGTAATCAACTTAGTCATATAATTGAAAATAAGCAGACTAATCAATAATTTTTTGCCAGAATGTTCCGAAAGACTCTCAAAAGAACATAATTTTCAAGAAAAACTGTGCCGAGCTTTTGTTTCTGCCGACATTCCACTTTAAAAAATGAGAAATCAAAATATAAGAACACTATTTGAGGAATACATTTAAAAAATGTATACAACGACTGCATGGACAATATTCGAGCAAAACTAAAAAATCAATTTATGTTGATCTCAATCGATGAAACAATAGATGCAACAGGCAGAAATGTGGCAAAAATTTTAGCAGGTGTATTAGAGAAATTGCACGTGAGAAATATTTACTACATACAGCAGCCTTGGAAAGGGCTAATTACTCAACAATTGCTCGACTGTGGGACAACGCCCTTAAAAATCTGGATGTCAACTTCATTAAGAATAATGTTTTGCTTTTTATGACGGATACAGCTCCACACATGGTAAAGGCTGCAAAAGCTATAGTGACATTTTATCCGAAAGTGACATGTATTGCTCATGGTGTCCATCGATTGTGTGAATGTATTAGGAATTTATATGAAAAAGTAAATAAAACTATTGCTTATGTGAAGAAGTTATTTTTAAAAGCTCCATGTAGAGAGGAACTTTTTAAACAAATGTTTCCAGACCTTCCATTACCCCCAGAAGCTATAACAACACGGTGGGGAACATGGCTTGAAGCAGTTAACTACTATGAGGATGCACAAACCATTAAAACTGCATAGGATGTCTTGACAGATCCCCAAACTAGATCTGACTTGATTTATATTGCTTTAAATTACGGTTTTATTGCAAAACATATTTAATTTGCAAACATCAGGTCTTACGCTTACTAAGCAAGTTCAGGTGAATGAAGACACTTTTAAATTGATAGATAATTTATCGAATTCCGAAATAAATTTAATAGTAAAAAAGTTGAATCAAATTATATCAAAAAACGTTGACGTGGAAGAAGTGAAAAGTATTTGTAAAGAATTGTGTGGATCTGCGCCAACATCAACAACAAAATACGAAGTGCAGGAAATACTGTCCCCGAATTTCGCTCCAATTACATCTGTGGATGTCGAAAGATCATTCTCAATGTACAAAAACATTTTACGTTGTAGTAGACGAAATTATTTGTTCGATAATTTATCTCAATATTTTGTAGTTTCTCAAATATGATGCTCAACATACAAAAACACCGTGATACTTAGGAAACATGGTTTAAGATTTTTGTTACTTTAATGTTAAATAATGAATTTATTATTTTTATTGTTTCTTAAATAATAAAACTTAAATATTTATTTCTATTTTATTTTACTTACTCAACATTTGTGTTTGTAAATTTAACAAAAATACTTACAAAGTTTGAATTTAAAATAATATTGTTTTTTTTAATTTTTAAGCTGTTTTTTACTTTGAATAAAAATATTTCTAATTCATATAAAAAAAATTGTGTGACTTTAATTTTTTAGAGCATGTTTTTTCTGATTTTAAGGTCATATTTTGCCATTTTTCATGTCATTTTTTATGCGCATTGTACGATTAATTGGCCCTACCACTAGGGCCACGAAAAGAAAACACGTACACAATTCTATTTGAACAACTTAATAATTTTATTATAAAATAATTAGTGTTCTATTCTAGTATTAAAACTAACAACATATAACTTAAAACAAAGCAGACAAAACAAATTAACAATAAAACTGCACTACGGCGAATACAATAAAAAACAACACAACTGCACCACGGCAGTAAACATAAAAACATTAAACAATATGAAACACGACCACACGGTCCAACAGTTATAACAAGACTGATCACTTTGCCAAATGGCCAAAGCCTTATACAAAAACAAACCATCACAATAACATACAATTGACAAATAATATTAAAGTACCTATTTCAATATACTAACATAATAACATACAAATAATAATATTGAAGTACCTATCTCATATAATACGTATAAATAATAAACAAAATAAATTCGAAACAAACAAATATAAATAATTAAGAAAAAATAAATAAATATAAATAATACAATAATAATAAATAAAACAATAAAATAAATAAATCTCCAACACGCATAAAACACGATTTTTAGGGCATATTTCCGGTTGCCCTGCTGATAACTAATCAATACGATCGACTAACACTTACAAACAACACTGTAAGCAATAAAGAAAAAACATTAACTAATTGAAAATACATATTTTTTGTTCTTATTTTTCATGTTTTAAGCTTTACAAATAAAGTCTTCGTAACATACTTGCAAAAGGTATTTTAAAGCAACATAAAGAAATGGAAGAAAATTCAAATCCAAATTACTAAAATACTGTGCATGATGAAGAAAATCTAAAAACTTATTTCAATAATGTTTTTATTTTTTTATACAGTGTAATTACAGGTTTATTTTTATAAATGCATCACCAACAGAACTAGGAACAAAGTTCCCCAACCGACTGGCATTATCCATCCGTGAATTAACATATTTCGATCAATTAACGTATAGCAACCTCTTTGGACACAAATCCTCTGATGCCAATATCATCTGCAATAATACGACTTTTAATCGCCTTCGGACACTACTAGTGTTTTTGTCCCGAGAATTCCCGAGACAAAAATCCCGGGAATCCCGGCCAATTTTTTGTCCCGGAATCCCGGGAATGCGACCGGGATTTCCCGGGATTTGATTATGCCTTTTTAATCTGTCAATATCAAAATGTTTAATAAGCTAAAATCCATTAAAAACACAAATTATTTAGTGCTAAATTTTTACTATAAAATTATTTTCGGGTTTGTCTTGCTTAAAGTTCGAAGTTCTTTCATATCGTGTAATTGCTCCATTAAATAAATATTCGCTCCAATATTCGCATTTATAACTTTAGGGTGATGGTACCAATTTTATATGAATTCACAACGCACAACTACTCACTAAAATTAATACTCCGCCCCATATTTGCTATTCTACCTTAAGCCGTTTGGTCTTGGTGTGGTTAGGTTTTCTTTAAGGGGTAAGGGGTAAATTTTGAAAGATCTCCTCATGCAGATCTTTAATTCTATAGGAAGCATTCCCATATAAATTTTGGCGATGCTGCATTTAGCCATTGGTCTGGGGAATTTTGGGGCATTTTTGGCACTTAACAACGAATTTTGAAAGATGCCTTCGGATATGGATTTAGTCGTTTCGATTGGATTCTTTAAGAAGCTTGCTTATATACATTTCCACGATAATAGCTTTTGCAGTTTGGCCTGGATAATGTTACCAGTTTTCTCAATTATTAGACCTTTTTTTCCCCTAGAAGTACGAATTTCAAAAAATCCCTTGGTGCACCACTCCAAGTCTATAGGGAGATTGCTCATGTACGGGTTTCACGATGATAGCTTGTCTAAATATTAAAAAAATTTCGGATAAACCATATCACGAGATAATTTAGAATTATTTTTATGTTTCATTTCTTATTTGTTTGTTTGTTAAAAAATAAAAAAGGCAATTTTTATTTATTTTTTGTTTAGGACCGGAATTTCTCGGGATCCCGGGAAAATTATAAAAAATCCCGATTTCCCGGGAAATTAAAAATACCGGCAAATCAAAAACACTAGACACTACCCCTCCGAACGTTTATCGATCTTTATTACTGTACCAGGTCTGACGACCTGGCCGTGGCCATACACCATACACTTCATGTCGATAAAAACGATTCTGTAGAAACAACTACAAAGCTCAATTGAAACTTCCCGGTTGCCTTACGGGCACCACTGTGCAAAATAAACTACCTACTGTGCTACACAAGAAAGGTGAATTTTAAGTTTACTAAAACTACGGGTGTTAGTTTAGCAATAGACGAAAATTGAGGGGTTTGCAGCAACAACGAGTTAACTCAAATTTTTATAATTGTGTGGAAAATAAAAAAAAAACTGTTCAAAAATAGAGAATGCATTTTAATCGTCTGTGACTTTGCCTTATTATTTGTCACGTACCACTACATGCTTTGGCCAAATTCCATTAAGATATTCGTAAAATTCGCAATTCTAGAGTCAACTTTATTCTTGAATTAACTCCTTTTTGGCCCAAATAAATGAAAATTGCTTTCTTTTTAAAGAAAGGAAGCATTTGATATGGACAATCTTATAGAGAATTGGTTTATTTAGTGTTGCCATACGCGCAACTATCACGGGATAACATAAAGGGTAAGTATAAGCAAAGTGGCGATAATCGGAAAAGTCGCTTACTGCAATACGCATTAGACGGGTATAAAAGCGAATGTTCAACTAGCAGAGGGATCAGTCGTTTGAAGGCCGGCCATTAACATCGCTTCTGCTATCTCCATGCTGTTTTACGACAATCATTTGGGGAAACAAAGAGTCAGTTTCTGGAGTTAACTCCATGTTGCCCCAAACGAATGAAGCAGTTAACTCTTTCTAGCGGATAGCTTGAGAACTATCAATGGGAGATAAATAATTGTTGAACCAAACGAAAGAATGATTTTTCTCCCAAAAAACGGTTGTTAACTCTGTTCGGTCTAAAAATGGAGTTAACTCGTTGTTGCTGCAAGCCCATCAATTGTCTTTTTCTTTTTAACATTTACACAATGTTGCTTTTTTCTTATACATTCATTAACATTTAATAATTTTCGATCAAATTTCAAAAATTAATAATCTTACCACTTTTGGTCCAACCGAGCCCACTGTGCTGAGAACAGCTAGTGGCAAAAGCAAAATAAACACACAAACAAGTTCGGCTCAAACGTAGTGTGGTGTTGCATAGCTTTCTCATAAGTAGGACACACACATAAACTGCCTAACGCGCAAAGTGAGGGCTAGCGAGGGGAACACAATCTCGCGCGAGAGCAACTAATATAAGGCTGGGGCCACACTGGCGTTTTGTTGACGCGCGATTTCAAGAGCTTTCGTAGAAGTATACACAATTAAATGGGGCAGGCCTAGGAATGCTAAACGGGATTGATTTTGTTAAATCCCGGGATTCGGGATTTTATAAATCCCGATCCAGAAATACCGGGATTTTTCGGGATCCCGTAATTTTTTGGGATCCCGGGATTTTTCGGGATTTTGGGATTCTCTTTAATTTTTTTTTTTGTAACTGATTTATTAAACTTAAATTATTACTGTTATTTATTGTTTTAAGTAGTTTCTTAAAAAGATTAAAGCATCTAAAATAGTGCAACACATGATTTTGGGACTCAATTCTGAGAACTGCACGTGAAAGTAGCCCCAAAAAAAGAACTTCTGCATCATTCGTTTTGGCAAGTTACATGCCATAATAATTTAATATCGATTTGAAGTAAGTAAATCTCGTATAGGGGAATCTGTCACGTTTTAGGCTTTTTTGTTATATTGTTATATGGTGGCGTATGATTATCATAAGTTATATTCCACATAAATCATACGGCACGGAGTACATATAAAAGGCAGTTCAAAATCATTTGATGAATGAAAAAGTGAAACTATTGCTTATGTAGGGAAACGTTATATAAACAGATAAAAGGAATTGTAATTCTTATTTTTTTTTAATTAGTTTCAGCTAAATCGGACTAGTTGTTCTTGAGTTATGTCAAACAAAAGAGCCTAAAACGTGACAATTTCACCTATACAGAATTTCTTCTTCTTGGGGCTACTTTCACGTGCAGCTCTCAGAATTGCAGTCCCAAAATAATAACCTGAAAAATGTTTCATCCAATAATCTTGAAGAATTTTATACCCAACATAAGTAGCATATAAAAGCATATATCACAATCCACACTTGTGACTAAAAATTAATCGCCGAAAAATCCCGGGATTCATCAATCCCGAAAAATTTCCCGTTTGGCATCCCGAGGCAGGCAACACTACCCATTTTTTTTATCGCGCGACGTAAAAAAACCCGGCGCACAGAGGGGTAAATTCAAGATATGGGCGGCCAAAATTCGATTTCTTAAAAACCAATGTTTTTAATAATTACCGATTGTAGGGTAAAGAGAACAAAATACTTATTTTTTCATTCCATTTTGCTTACATTCGTTTTCTACACGTTGTCAAATACACTTGTTGCTAATTGTGCATATTTTATTTTGTTGCGTTAAGGTTAAGCAACAATTATAGCAGGCTGTGGGAAGGCGTGTGTTTAGTTTAAACATTTATGTAAAATGGAAAATTATAAAGCAGTTTAATATTATTTAATCCACTTCGCTAAATAAAATTATAATTCAAATTCCTACTAGTAAAGCATCATTGAAAGTGTGATATTTTTGTTAATTACAGTGGGTATCAAAATCGAACTATGGACAAAAAGTTATGCATCACCACTTTTCACCCCTTCAATCTGTTATATACCATAATTTCTACGGTTTTACTGAACCACTTTAGTTAACATACAGGATGTCCTATATCTCTATGCATTTATAGTAAGAGGGTATCCAGATGAATAAAAAGTTATAGGGAGGTAGGGCTCTAAAATGCAACATTGTGGAGATATATGGGAAATACTTAGTATCTTAAAATCTTTATAAAAACATTTTTTGTATAAAAACGGTCGTAACCTCTACACCCCGAAAGTTAACATATTATTATTTTTTACGCCTCACCGATTAATTTTTTAACATTCTGCTTCATAAATTTACTTCAAATAATTTTGGCCGCCGAGATCGTGAATTTACCCCACTGTACGGCGTTGAGTTTGTAGAACGCTTGTTGGTACTAACAAATAGAACGCTCTCGTTTTCAAAAGCTCTCACTCTCGCATCGTGTGTTTGCTTTATTAGTGACGTTGTTGCAGTGTTGCCAAGTCTTGGACATTGAAAAGCACTATGAATAGTTTATTCGGGTAAAAAACTACCCCAAAACGAGTAAAAAACCACTGCGCTTTTAAATTAAGTTTTTAATTTTGTTCTTTAAATTCGACCTTTCTAAATTATATTTATTTCCTTATTTTTAAATCAAGCTCGAGGTCAATTGTTTGGTAAAATTTATTTATATTTCAATATTTCGATCCTCTTTGAGAATCATCTTCAGGAATCTGTAACACAATATACATATAATACAAAACATAAGTATAAACATTTTCACATATTAACAGTTTCAAAACACTGTTACACTTACTACAAATAAAAACATTAGATGCAGTTGAGCGTAAATGTAGACTCTCGTCTTTGTCTTCAATTTTAACACTGACTTAACCTAATCATTGTTTGGTCTTTCCAATCAGATGTCTGTAGCTGCTGGCTGAGTGTTCAACATCGCTCTTGTAGTTCATGCTTGTTGGTGTGTTTACAATGTGTAGCATCTCTAACGTTAATCTCTTGCTGTAGTTGTTCTCTTGCTGTAACACTCTCACGTTCTCTAGATCGGGATAGTGGTTCTCCGTCGCACAGTGTGTCGTTAGCGCAGTTTTTTGGGAAACATTTTTTAAACGTAATTTTATGTCGCTTTTGTGGCCTACTCAGCCAGCAGCTACAGACATCTGATTGGAAAGACCAAACAATGATTAGGTTAAGTCAGTGTTAAAATTGAAGACAAAGACGAGAGTCTACATTTACGCTCAACTGCATCTAATGTTTTCTATTTGTAGTAAGTGTAACAGTGTTTTGAAACTGTTAATATGTGAAAATGTTTATACTTATGTTTTGTATTATATGTATATTGTGTTACAGATTCCTGAAGATGATTCTCAAAGAGGATCGAAATATTGAAATATAAATAAATTTTACCAAACAATTGACCTCGAGCTTGATTTAAAAATAAGGAAATAAATATTAAGTTTTTAATTCAAAATTATATGTTTACATTAAAAACTATTAGGTTATACGTAGTCTTAATTGTTAGATCGCTTGGTTATATTCATATACTATGTACATAATTTTATATTAATAAAAATAATATGTATAAAACATATGAATTATATTACATTCCTCTTAACAGGTTTTTGTACATTTGGACTTTAAAAAAAGTTGTTTCAATATACAAGGCCTTCACTCTCGTCATCGCAGTCATACGGCCACAAAATAATTAGATTTTTTATAACATTCATTTGAATTGATTTTGCTATAAACACTTGAAGGAGGCTTATAATTATTGCAGCAAGATTTTTCTACATTAATTCCATATATAATTTTGAATTTAAATAAAATTAATTAGACTGAACGTTCTTTCCAGTATTGCGTTAGAATATGGAAAAGATAATAATTGTAAAACGAAACTAAACAATTCTGCAAAAGGACGGTTATTTGCCGAATTATAAAATTATAAACTTTAATCCAAAATGTATCAGTTCTTTCAGTACATTGCCACTTGTGAAGTTTTACGTTTTCCAGGCTTGTTTCCATTTTTGTAAATAATGATTAATTTTTTAATAAGTCGAATTTTTTTTGCAATTTTCGCCTTAATTCGGTCACAAGACTTTGAGTAAACGCAATCAAGTTTTTTTATTTTCAAATTTCTTATCTCTAAATACATATTGTCTTTACAAGATTTTTCGAAGTTATAACCCAGGTAGCAAAAACGATTTATATGATTTTCTATATCACCTTTTATGTAGTCTAAATTATCACAAGGTGTGATCATTTTATTTGTTAGGGCTCTGAATCGTTATACAACCTAACATGATCACAAATGAGCCTAAAACGTGAGATATTTCCCTATATGATAGGGGACGTTCCTAGACGTGACGTATAACTTCCTTTTTACCGATATAACTTTCCCCGGTAGTTTGAACCCTTTCCGATCACTGACCCCTACCATCTGTCTCGCAGTGTTATTAAGAGGGAAACAAAAACACTGCAGTGCGGTGTGGATAATAAAAACCAAATGAACTAACTGTGGATTGATATAAAAAAAGAGATCGCGGGTAGAAACAACTTTAAGAATTCGTGTTTATTAAATTCACTCTCATATACAATTATCTCTTGGTTTTCGATAATTTGTTTGTTTGAGGCTAAAAATATCGTCGGGATGATAATATCGTTGACCTCGGGCGTAAAGTCTGTAAGAAAGTTGGAATACAATTATTCTTTTTTACTGGCGGCCCATAAATCCGGGTCGAAGGACCAAAAACGTTACGACGGAGAAGAATAATAGAATAAAAGTAAATTATGAGTTCTAATATTAAATTTCGGTTTTTATTGAGGGCGAAATTACCTTCATGCGATTCGGTATCGATTCGTTTTTTTAAGTGTTTTTATCTCATATTTGATGTTTCTTTTTTTCATATTTAGTTACAACAATGTTGATTATTTTATTTTAGATTATTAGTACATTATTAAACTTACAAACTTTTAGGGTGCCCACCTAGACAATTGATATTAGTACTCGATTTCTAAAGTGGGCAAAGTGGTACATTTGTATAGGAGGTATCAGAAGCGGCGTGTCTAGACATCCAGTTTTTTTCTCCAAAACTTTATCCTGTTATAACTTAACAAAATACAGAATTTGGGCACGATCGTGTCGAGTGTATTGATATTATTACTCCATCTCTAAAGTGGGCGGAGAGGTACATTTGTATAGGAGGTACCAGAAGGGGCGTATCTAGACTTCCAGATTTTTTTCTCTAAAACTTTATCCTGCTTTAA